>JAEOAD010000011.1:10157500-10757500 GCA_036365145.1 Orientallactaga sibirica
GAAACTCACCAGTAGGAGCTATGGAAGGGGGTCTGCCTCGTTTTCTTTTTGGCTCCTTCAAGTTCTCTTGTGGACTCTTCACAATGTCATTTTCAGGCTTTTTATCCACTTGGATGTCCCCAGAGTACTCCCTGTCATTCTCTGAAATGTTCTCCTTATCTTCCTTCTCGTTCTTGGGCAGGCTTTTCTCAGACACTTTGCTTTTTTCAGAGCAGATTAACTTGCCTTCCTTGTCAGGCTGCCTGGGCCGTTTTTCTGTCTTTAAGGCTTTGTCTTCTTTGTCTTTCTTCCCTTTGACCACAGCTTTTTTCTGTTCCTTAAACTTCTCTCGTTTATCAGGAGATGATGAAAGACTTTTGTGATCTGTTTCTTTAGGCCTAGCATTACCCACAATATTCTAAAATGAGCAAAATAGCGATGAAACACACTTTGTGATTACTTGCAAATACAAACTTTAGGAGGCTGCTTGCAAATTTATGAAGACAAAGGAAGACACTCAAAAAAGTACATATGCCAGGTCACATAATGCAGAGCACCAGTGAAGGTAGATGAGGTTTGAGAACCAGCACTAAGCTTGAAGACAAATGCCATGTTCAAGTCCTTCTGAGACTCACAATCTCCCTTATGATGGGCAACTCACTAGACTGGTTAAACGGACAGACAGGCTAACTACCCAGGAATCTTGTACAAGAAGCAATCTTCTCAGCAGAAGTTTTCTAAGGAAATGTCTTCATGCTAAACCCTTCTGGCCCCTAGCATGATTCTGACCCTGAACTTTTCAGAAGCCTATTTCAGTTTGCCAGTGGATGCTGATGCCCAGTTTTATGCAGAGAAAAATTCAAGAGGTAACTGGAGGTTGAACAGAAAAATTGCTAAGAATGTCCAACCCACATATAGTCTTAACTTCTTCTCCTGAGTAAAGGCTGTTCTCAGCCTAGCAAGCCACCTACTGTGTTCTCAACTGATTGGGGTCTTTCTCCATTGAAAACAAATGCTATTGCTAATTTCTTACTAAATTATCTTAAAATTCATCCTAAAAGTTTTATGTCCTCGTGTGACTGGTTTTATAAGATAGCCAACTCTGAAAGCTCTGGAATTTCTAAAACCATAATTAAGTTTGTGTGTGTCACTCTTCCAAGACCTCCGAAGCAGAACAGGGCCCTCCATGTATTATTGCGTGAGATCCCTAGCACCTAGCACACACACTAGGCACAAGTATTTTTTGAGAAGCAGGAAAGGAACACTTAAATGCTCATCAAGTAAAGGTCTAATCTGTTCCATAGGGAAACATAATAAATAAGAAACATTTTTCAGGTTCCAAAATTCAGTTTGAAAAGACATGCTCTCCGTAACTACTGGCAGAAATACAATTTGCAGGCACCCTTCTGAAATGGGGGTATAATGGCAGTTTGGGTCAAAAAACTTAAAACTTTATACTTTTAAACTAAAATGAACTCCTAGAAATCTGACTTTGAAGTCAGATTTACAAATAACCTAATGCCCATTTTGGAATTGGATACAGAAAGGATGGGGACAGCCGGGCGTGGTGGCGCACGCCTTTAATCCCAGCACTCGGGAGGCAGAGGTAGGAGGATCGCCGTGAGTTCAAGGCCACCCTGAGACTACATAGTTAATTCCAGGTCAGCCTGGGCCAGAGTGAGACCCTACCTCAAAAAAAAAAAAAAAAAAAAAAAAAAAAAAGAAAGAAAGGATGGGGACATGCCTGTCACGGAATACTGCAAAGCTAGTAAAAACCCTATTTTCAGCCGGGCGTGGTGGAGCACGCATTCAATTCCAGCACTGAGGAGGCTGAGGTAAGAGGATCGCTGTGAGTTCGAGAGCACCCTGAGACTACATAGTGAATTCCAGGTCAGCCTGGGCTAGAGTGAGACCCTACCTTAAAAAAAAAAAAAAAGCCTATTTTCAGAGTATGAAAGAATTTGGAGGAATGTTAATTTGTTAAAAGAGCAAGTTAAAGACAGTAATATGAAATTGACTCCAATTTTAGAAAGATGTGTGTGAATAAACAGACAAATACACACATATTTGAAACAAAAATTACAAGCCAAAATTTAAAAAAAAAACTGTATCTGGATGATTTTTTGTGCTTTTGAGTATTTCCCAGATTTTCTACATCAAACATACATTATTGTTATAAATTCAAAAACTAAATGGCACCAAAGTAGAAAAGTACCAATCATCAAACATTTAGGGCAATATGATTGTAAAAAAAAAAAGAAACTAATATTGTATGAAAAAAAATCTAACTATACATGACAGCTATCTTTAGTAAAAACCACAAAGTCCCAGGAGCCTTGGCCTGTGCTTGATGGCCTGCCAGGACAGAGGTAAGGTGAAACACTGGAGACAGCTGGGAATTGAGGACAGAGGTAAGGTGAGACACTAGAGACAGCTGGGAATTGAGAAGTGACATCCTGACAAAACCTCAATCAGAGGCAGGTGTGGTGGCACACGCCTTTAATCCCAGCACTTGGGAGGCAAAGGGAGGAGATTGCCATAAGTTTGAGGCCACCTTAAGACTACATAGTGAATTCCATGTCAGCCTGGGCTACAGGGAGACCCTACCTCGAAAAACAAAAACAAAACAACAAGAACAACAAAAAAAATCCTCAATCAATAAAACATCTGAAAGCCAAAGCACTGTGAGGGCCATCATTCAATTTACTGAATAAGCAGATGAATTTACTTGAGATGATGGCTCAAGTCTGTAAATCCAACATTCAGGAAGCTAAGGCAGGAAGACTGTTTTGAGTTTGAGGCTAGCCTGAACCCCAGAATGAGACCCTAACTAAATTTGTTTGTTTGTTTGTTTGTTTGTTTGTTTGTTTGTTTTGTTTTTCAAGGTAGGGTCTCATTCTAGTCCAGGCTGACCTGGAACTATGTAGTCTCAGGGTGGCCTGGAACTCACAGCGATCCTCCTTCCTCTGCCTCCCTAGTGCTAGGATTAAAGAAGTGTGCCACCACGGCTGGCTCCAAAAATAAAATTTTTAAAAATATCTTTAAAAGGGCTGGAGAGATGGCTTAGCGGTTAAGGCACCTGCCAAAAAAGCCTAAGAACACTTGTTCAAATCTCCAGGTCCCACATTTAGCCAGATGCAAAAGTGACACAAGCGTGCAATGTTGGACATGCACACAAGGGGACACAGGTGCACCCATTCTCTCTCTCTCTGTCTCTCTCTCTCTCTGTCTCTCTGTCTCTCTCTCTCTCTCTCAAATTAAAAAAAAAAGCCGGGCATGGTGGCACATGCCTTTAATCCCAGCACTTGGAAGGCAGAGGTAGGAGGATTGCTGTGAGATCCAGGCCACCCTGAGAATACATAGTGAATGCCAGGTCAGCCTCAACTAGAACGAGACCCTACCTCAGAAAAACTGAAAGAAAAAAATCTTTAAAAAATTAACTTTTCAGGGCTGGAGAAATGGCTTAGCGATTAAGGTGTTTCCCTGCGAAGCCAAAGTATCCCGGTTCGATTCTCCAGGACCCACATAAGCCAGCTGCACAAGGAGCACATGCATCTGGAGTTCGTTTGCCCTGGCATGCCCATTCTCTCTCTGTCTGCCACTCTTCTCTCTCTCTGCTTGCAAATAAAATTTTTTTTTTAATAAAAAAAATTAACTTTTCAGCCTGGCATGGTGGTGCACGCCTTTAATCCCAACACTTGGGAGGCTGAGGTAGGTGGATCACCATGAGTTCAAGGCCATCCTGAGAGTACATAGTGAATTCCACATCAGCCTGGGCTAGAGTGAAACTCTACCTTGAAGAACCAAAAAATAATAACAATAATAATAATGTTTGTGATTTGGAGCCCTAAAATTCCCTTTGGGAAGTTTAAGTATATAATTCTGAACAAGTTTACTTTTCAGTCCTCTATTTAACTCATTCCACAAACTTCACACACACATATACACCAAAAGAGGAGGAGCAAAATATTGTAAAGTACAGTGTTGCTTCTCAGATGCCTGTGAGGCACTCAGAAAGCATCGTCAATGGGCCAAACTTTATATTTCTATCAATGTTTTGTAGCCAAAAAAAGTTATCATGTCTCAATCTTCAATGTATGTACAAAATTTGTTAAAATCTGTCTCAAGTAGAAGTGCAATCATCAGGAAAATCAGGAAAAAAGATACAACTGGTTACAGTATCATCAAAAACTGTCTCAACTACCACCCAAAGGGGAACAACCAATCATAATGTCTTGAAAATTAAACCTTTTGTAAAGTGGCTTTATACTAATAATAATTTGAATTTTAAAAAGCATTAGGAAATATACAAATTTTGGTCTTTTTCCCCTTCAACTATTTCATTAAAACATGAAAATGACAGATACTAAAGGAGGGAAGAAATCATGAAGCAAGCAAGCATTACTAGTAGAGGGCTTGTGGCAGGGGAGACCTTATTTCCAAGATCAGAACTCAGGCTCTATGCTCAGGCAAGTACATGCAAGGTGAATGGGACAGCAAAACACAAGACTTTCAAACTAGGCACATCTAGCTAAAGTAGTTACCAAGTCCACAGCAAAGGACAATTCTGTAGATCACCAAGCCACAGTAAAGGACAAAGCTAGATGAGAAGAAAGTGTGATCTAGTGCTCCTCCAGTGATGACTAACAGCTCTGAGGGCAGGGCACAAGAGGGAAAAGAATAGTAACGAGACACTTGAGGGAAGATGAAGAAAACAGGCAACAGGCAGTAGGGTCCATTCCATGTATGCAGCATTATTGAAAAAGAGAATTTGCATTAAAAGGAAATGGCAAAGAAACAAGTATTTACAGCTTCTGAAAACTTGTGTATACTTTCTGGTGAAACTGTCAGAAGTAGGAAATAAAGACTTGTCATCAACAGCAAATGTAGCATCTTTATTGAGAAACAAAAGTACAATGTTAGCATTGCTCATAACACAAAGTACAAAACCACATTTCTCACCTGATCTTTGGAAAAAGCTTTGACATGAATATGTTTGACAGTCTGAACTACTCCATCATAAAATTTCACAGTGTAAGTACCTAAAATTCAAGAAGATATGATTTTAACTCACAATTTCATGAAAGCAGTAACTTTCAAAGTACAAACACAGGAAGTTCCAACCACATAACAAATTTATGTGAGTTTAAAAAACTAAGAATCAGGCTGGAGAGGTGGTTTAGCAGTTAAGGTGTTTGCCCACAAAGCTAAAGGATCCCGATTTGATTCTCCAGGACCCATGTAAGCCAGATGCACAAGGGGGTACATGCATCTGGAGTTAGTTTGCAGTAGCTGGAGGCCCTGGCATCCCCATTCTCCCTCCATCTCTCTCTTTCTCCCTCTCTCTGCCTCAAATAAATAAATATTTTTTTAAAAAAACTAAAAATCATGTTGAAGGTTGAGGACTTAGCACAGTGGTAGAGTGTCTATCATGCACAAAACCCTCAGTTCCAGCACCAAAAAAAGATTGTACAACATAATAATATGCTTTGTTTCTTAGTGGACTACTTTTTTTAAAAAATAAGAATCACAGGAGCTCAGCCGGGCGTGGTTGGAGCATGCCTTTAATCCCAGCACTCGGGAGGCAGAGGTAGGAGGATCACCATGAGTTCAAGGCCACCCTGAGACTACATAGTTAATTCCAGGTCAGCCTGGGCCAGAGTAAGACCCTACCAAAAAAAAAAAAAAAAAAAGAATCACAGGAGCTGGAGAGGTTGCTCAGTGGTAAGGACCTGGATTCAATTCCCCAATACCCACATAAGCCAGCTGCACTAAGTGGCGGTCTGGAGTTCGTTTGCAGTGGCTACAGGTCCTGGCATGCCCACACTCTCTTAAATAAATAAATAACTAAACAAACAAACAAACAAAATATTTTTAAAGGGCTGGAGAGATGGCTGAGCAATTAAGGCACTTGCCTGAAAGGCCAAAGGACCCAAGTTCGATTCCCCAGGACCCATGTAAGCCAGTCGCACAAGGTGGCACATGCATCTGGAGTTCATTTGCAGTGGCTGGATGCCTTGATGCATCCATTCTCTCTCTCTCTCTCTCTCTCTCTCTCTCTTTCTCTCTCTCTGCCTCTTTCTCTTTCTCAAGTAAATAAATAAAATATATTTTAAAAAATAAATAAATAAAAATTAAAAAATTAAATTAGGGCTGGAAAGATGGCTTAGTGGTTAAAGCACATGCCTGCAAAGCCTAAGGACCATGGTTCAATTCTCCAGGTCCCACATAAGCCAGATGCACAAGGGGGCGCACATATCTACAGTTCGTTTAGTGGCTAGAGGCCCTGGCATGCCCATTCTCACTCTCACTCTCTCTTTCCCCCTCTCTGTCTCTAATAAATAACTAAATAAAAATAAAATCTTTTAAAAATATTTTTAAAAAATTAAATTAAAAATAATAATAACAATAAAATAAGAATCACTTGAACTCAATTTGAGCCAAGAAAAAAAAATTAAACAATTAAGAATGTGAGGAAGCCGTGAATAGTGGCACACACCTTTAATCCCAGCACTCTGGAGGTGGAGGTAGGAGGATTGCCATGTGTTCAAGGCCACCCTCAGACTATATAGTAAATTCCAAGGGCTGGAGAGATGTCTTAGCACTTAAGGTGCTTGCCTGAGAAGCAAGGACCCATGTTTGACTCTCCAGATCCCACATAAGTCAGACACACAAAGGTTAGGCAAGCGCAAGGTTGCACATGTCCAGTGGGTGGCACAAACGTCTGGAGTTCAGTTGCAGTGGCTGAGGCCCTGCACCAATTCTCTCTGTCTCTGTCTCTCTCTGAAATAAAAAAATTATGAAGCCACCCTGAGACTACATGGTGAATTCCAGGTCAGCCTGGTCTAGAGCAAGACCCTACCTTGAAAAACCAAAATAATTAAAATAAATAAATAAATAAAATATTTTTTTAATTGCTCATATTGAATTCCAGATCAGCCTGAGCTAGAGCAAGACACTACCTTGAAAAACAAAACAAAACAAAAAAGAGGGCTGGAGAGATGGCTTAGCAGGTAAGTCCTTGCCTATGAACCCTGGTTCAAGGCTCCATTCCCCAGTACCCACATAAGCCAGATGCAGAAGGTGGCACATGCATCGGGAGTTTGTTTGCAGTGGCTGAAGGCCCTGGTGCGCCCATTCTCTCTCTCTCTCTTTCTCTGCCTCTTTCTCTATCTATTGCAAATAAATAAATAAATAAGAATGAGGCCGGGCGTGGTGGCACATGCCTTTAATCCCAGGACTTGGGAAGCAGAGGTAGGAGGATCACCATGAGTGAATTCCAGGTCAGCCTGGGCTAGAGTGAGACCCTACCTCGAAAAAACAAAAAAAACAACAAAAAAATGAGGAATATACAGGAGTATTAATTCCTTGGTGAATTACATTTATAATTGAATCTTTATTTTCTGTCTTAAAGGTAATATTTTAAACTTTAACAGTTCTGCTAAAGGCATCACATTTTTAGAGGATCTATAAATCTGAACAATCCATGAGTTGCCTATCTTCATGTTGACTTGGCCAAAACACTAAATGCTGCCTTCCACTTATTATATAAAGATTTTGTGAAAACTAATGTGGGAAACCCAAACAATTAGTGGGGGGGGGGGTCTTTGTGCTGGGGATTGAAACTAGATCCTTGTGCATGCTAAACCCACGTTCTAGCACTGAGCTATGTTCCTGAACCCTCAAGTAATCTGACCTTCCTAAACAGTGTATCCACAAAAGTTCCCATTAGTTGCATCCAAACCACAGCTTTCAAATTTTTGCATCATGGAACTAATCCATGGCCCACCCTCTTTGTTTGCCTCAGGAATTTAAAAAAGGAATTACAGTTAAACTTGCCAAGATTACCTGTGAGTCACTAGTAACCATGTAATGGATTATCAGTGGGACACAAAAGCCTGAATGCAATCTTCCTGTCTACTTCCTATGTACTGCCATACTTGGCTGGTTCTTACTTCCTTGTACTTCTCACTCCACCTCTCCTCCAGCCTTAAACAGGGCTAGTCTCTAAGTCAAGTCTAAACATCTGTCACTCTGGTTTTCAAAGCCAATCTAATCTAAGCTCAATTAATTTCCAATACTATTTCTTTTTACCAGTATCAAATACCCACCAACTCAAAGTCACCCACTACTATTTGCTATTGACAGAAATACTTGGTATATTTCCATCTCTCCATCTCCTCCTGCACCTTGCACCTTATACACACACACACACACACTCACTCACTCACTCCCTTCTCTCTCTCTCTTTTTCTCTCTCTGTCTGTGCCTCAAACTGACTGGAACAATCATCCTAGGGCCTCAGCCTCCCAAGTTCTAGGAGTACAAGTATAGACCACCACACCAAGATCCAGCTCCACACTGCTCCACTACCGCTCGTTGATCATTAGATGACCAGCTCAAATGACTACATAACAACTGTGTACAAGCTTCCTGGCTTCCCAGGTACTAGAGAATTCTATTCTGAACTTCTCAAAATTTCACTTGACATCTAAACCGGAGAGTAAAACTTTTATCTACCATAAAGAAAGGATCCCAACTCAAAAGAAGGATCTGCTGGCATGGTGGTGCACAATTTTAAATCCAATACTTAGGAGACAGAGGTCGGAGGATCGCTGTGAGTTAGAGGCCACCCTGAGACTACATAACTGAATTCCAGGTCAGCCTGGGCTAGAGTAAGACCCTATCTGGGAGAAGGGGAAGGTTCAAGGGCAGAGACCAGGTCTCATCTTGGTTTTTTCCTCACATAGCATGTGGCTCACAACAGATCAGTACTTCTCAAAGCAAGGTACCCAGATAAATAGTATTATCAATTCCTGGGAAATGCAATTTACCAGCCCTATCTCAAAGATACTGGATCAAAAACTTTGGGAGTAGGGCACAGAAATGCGTTTTAACAGGTCCTCAGGGTGATTCCGATGAACACCAAGATTAAAACCCATTGCTATAAACAATTAGCAGTTAGTTTACCTCTTGACTTTTACCCTGAGTATTACAAAACAGGTGTCAACCCAGAAGGAAACTGTCTAAGAAGCATGGTATCAGAACATACATGGTCAGGCTTGTGGAGTAACAGCAGCAGTTAAATGGCAAGCTATGATAAAGGAAGCCTAAGGAAGAAAGCATAAACAATTCTCTATACAAGGCAGGGCAACTGAGGACAAACGTTTGAGTTCCTGTCTTTCCCAGCTTAGACTGGAGGTTGCTGCCAGGCTGAAGTAACAATAAGCACTGCTATGATATGGAATGCTAAAGAGATCTGCTCCACCCCAGCCCCACCTGTGGCACTAGCCCTCAGGATGGCTAGGAACTAAACAGGTACCTGGGGATGACCTTAAACTTCTGATCCTCTTGCCTCTACCTCACAAGTGCTGGGATTACAGGCTTGTGCCATCAACACCTAGTTTATTCAATGTTGAGGATCAAACTCAGAGCATGCCACATGCTAGGTACCCTATAAACTGAGCCATAACCCCAGCTTTGTCTTGAGTTATTTTAAATATGTTATTTATTTATTTGAGAGATAGAAAGAGACAGAGACAGAGACAGAGAGTGGGCATGCCAAGGCTTCCAGCCCCTGCAAACAAACTCCAGACACATACACCACCTAGTGCATCTGGCTTATGTGGGTGCTGGGGAATTGAACCTGCTGGGTCCTTGGGCTTCACAGGCAAGCACTTTAACCACTAAGCCATCTCTCCAGCCCTTAAATATTTTTATTTATTGCTTATTTGTATGCAGACAGAGAGAGAAAGAGAGAGAGAGAATAGGCACGCCAGGGCCTCTTGCTCCAGCAAATGAACTCCAAATACATGTGCAACTTTGTGCATCTGGCTTTACACAGGTACTGGGGAATGGAACCCAGGGCATCAGGGTTGCAAGCAAGAACCTTTAACCTCTGAGTCATCTCTCCAGCCTATTTTAAGGTTTGGTTTTAATTTTTTATTAAAAGCTTCCGTAAGTATAGACAATAAAACCATGATAATTCCCTCCCTCCACTCGCATTACCCCGGGTGTTTGGAGTTAGTTTGAGGCTAACTATTCCTAAATAAAATCACAGGGCATAGTGGCACACATCTTTAGTCCCAGCACTCAGAAGGCAGAGGTAGGAGGATCACCGTGAGTTCAAGGCCACCCTGAGACTACATAGTGAATCCCGGGACAGCCTGGGCTGGAGAGAGACCCTACCTCAAAAAGACAAAAATAAATAAATAAATAAATAAATAAATAAGCAAGCCAGGTGTGGTAGCTTTAATCCCAGTATTTGGGAAGCCACGGTAGGAGGATCACAAATTAATTAATTTAATTTAATTAATCCAGCACTCAGGAAGGAGGCTGTCAAGGCCAGCCTGGGCTACATACAGAGCAAGACTCTGCCTCAAAAAAAAAAAAAAAAAAAAAAAAAAAAGAGGGTTGGCTGAAGAGATGGCTTAGAGGTTAAGGCGCATGCCTGTGAATCCTAAGGACCCTGGTTCGATTCTCCAAGTCCCATGTAAGCCAGATGCACATGGTGGCAAGTGCATCTGGAGTTCACTTGCAGTGGTGAAAGGCCCTGGTGTGCCCATTCTCACTCTCTTTCTCTCTTCCCCTTTCTCTGTCTCAAATAAATAACTTTTTTTTTTTTTTTTTGGATAGAGACACAGAGAGAAAGAGGGAGAGGAAGACAGATAGAGATGGGCACACCAGCAGTCTCTCAGCTGCTGTGAACGAACTCCAGATGTGTGTGCCCCCTTGTGGTCAAGTCCCTTTGCATCTGGCTAAATGTTGGACCTGGAGATTAGAACCGGCATTCTTAGGCTTAGGAGGCAGGCGCCTTAACCACTAAGCCATCTCTCCAGCCCAATAAATAAATATTTTTTTAAAAAAGAGGGTTGAGCTGGGCATGGTGGCACATGCCTTTAATCCCAGCACTTGGGAAGCAGAGGTAGGATGATCACTGTGAGTTCAAGGCCACCCTGAGACTATATAGTGAATTCCAGATCAGCCTGAGCTAGAGTAAAAACCTGACCTCAAAAAACCAAAAATAAAAATTGTTTTTAAAAAAGGTGGCTGGAGTGATGGCTCGGTGGTTAAGGCACTTGCCTGCAAAAGCCTAATGTCCTGGGGGCTGGAGAAATGGCTTAGCGGTTAAGGCATTTGCCTGCAAAGCCAAAGGATCCCGGTTCAATTCTCCAGGACCCACGTAAGCCAGATGCACAAGGGGCACATGCATCTGGAGTTCGTTTGCAATGGCTAGAGGCCCTGGAGTGCCCATTCTCTCTCTCTGTCTGCCTCTCCCCTCCCTCCCTCCCTCCCTCCCTCCCTCCCTCCTCTCTCTCTCTCTCTCGTTGCAAATAAATAAATAAATAAATAATTTTTTTAAAAAGCCTAATGTCCTGGGTTCGAGTCCCCAGTCAGTATCCACCTAAAGTTGGATGAACAAAGTGGCATATGCACCTAGAGTTCATTTGCAGCAGCTAAAGGCCCTGGTGCACCCATTCTCTGTTTCTGTCTCTGTCTCTGTCTGTCTGTCTCTCTCTCTCTCTGCTTACAAATAAATAAAAATATCTTAAAAATAAATAAATAAAACAGGCATGGTGGTGCACGCCTTTAATCCCAGCACTATGGACACTGAGGTAGGAGGATAGCTGTGAGTTCAAGGCCAGACTGAGACAAATTCCAGGTCTGCCTGGGCTACAGCAAGACTCTACCTCAAAAAATACAAAAAGTGGGCTGGAGGGCTGGAGAGATGGCTTAGCGGTTAAGGCGTCTGCCTTCTAAGCCTAAGAACGCTGGTTCCAATCTCCAGGTCCCACGTTTAGCCAGATGCAAAAGGGGCGCAATGCCGCACTTGACCACAAGGGGGAGAATGCATCTGGATTTCGTTCGCAGCAGCTTAGAGGCTGCTGGCGCGCCCATCTCTTATCTGTCTTCCTCTCCCTCTCTCTCTCTCTCTCTCTGTGTCTCTCCCCCACTTCCCCCCAAAAAAAGTGGACTGGAGAAGATGGCTTAGCGGTTAAGGTGTTCACTTGCAAAGCCAAAAGACCCTACTTCAATTCCCCAGGACCCATGTAAGCCACATGAAAAAGGAGGCACATGCATGTGGAGTTCGTTCGTTGCAGACCCTGGCGTGCCCGTTCTCTCACCTTCTCTCTCTACCTCTTTCTCTCTCAAGTAAATAAATAAATAAATAAAATCTATTTTTAAAAAATACAAAAAGTAAAATAAAATAAATAAAAGCTGAACATGAGTCTGAGTCCACCCTGAAACTACATAGGGAATTCTAGGTCAGCCTGGGCCAGAGAGCAAGACCCTACCTTAAAAAAAAAAAAAATACTTTAAAAATAAATAAATAAGCCAGGCGTGGTGGCACACACCTTTAATCCCAGCACTAGGGAGGCAGAGGTAGGGTTGCCCTGAGTTCAAGGCCAGCCTGAAACTACAGAGTGAGTGCCAGGTCAACCAGGGCTAGAGTGAGACCTTACTTCACAAAAAAGCCAAGCATGGTGGTGCACACCTTTAATCCCAGCACTTGGGAGGCAGAGGTAGGAGGATCGCCATGAGTTCAAGGCCACCCTGAGAATACATAGTGAATTCCAGGTTAGCCTGGGCTACAGTGAGATCCTACCTTGAAAATTTTTAAAAAATAAAAAATAAAATAAAACAGGCTGGGCACATGTCTTTAATCCCAGCACTCAGGAGGCAGAGGTAGATTACTGTGAATTTCAAGACCAGCCTGGGACTACAAAGTGAGAGTAAGATTCAGGTCAACCTGTACTAGAGACCCTACCTCAACAAAACAAACTAAAAATAAAAATAAAAATTAGAACTGACCTGTCTTTGCTGACCTCTGGCCAGCTTTCCAATCAGCTCACACTGTTTATTATCGAAGCTCTGCAGCTAACTCCAAACCATACTCTGGGTACAAATGGCCACTCCGAAATAATATAAACTCTCGCCAAAGGGTGCTTCATTCTTAGATAGTAATATCCAAGTACTGGCACCTAGGTTTGGTGTCTTTTTTTTTTGTCTTATTTTGGTTTTTCGAGGTAGGGTCTCGCTCTAGCCCAGGCTGACCTGGAATTCAGTTATGTAGTCTCAGGGTGGCTTCTCGTCCTATCTCTGCTCCTAAGTGCTGGGATTAAAGGCGTGCACCACCATACTGGGCCCCTGACACTTTTTATGTCCAAAGGACTTCAGGTAAACATCTTTGAAACTTTCTTCCTTGCTCACAGTAAACAAGGCCTAACCTAGGTTTAAATAAATCAGGGGAACAAGAGACAGCAATAGCCAAGGCCCACTTCTGGAACAAGGACCCAAATCTCCTTACACAATTTCTTCTAGAACTTCAAATAACATTTCCCCATGGAATTCTCCCACATATGACTCAAAGTAGACCTTTCTTGTGGCCACAAACAATATCTAACTAATGCATGTAAATGACACAAATCAAAATAAGTGCATCATTGGCAGAGGATGTAGCTCAATAATACAGCACATGTTTAGCCTGAATCCATTCCAACACCCAAAGAGAAGCCCTTACAGATACCAGGAAAAACAAAGCTTCCTGGCCTTGCCTGCTATGGGCTAAAAATTCCACATACCAAACAATCTTAAAGCACTCCAACAATAGCAGAAGGAATGTGAGAGCAAAACTAGAAGTACACAGCAAGCATACCTTCTCTAAGACATAGGGATATACAAGTGTCTTAGAACTGGACAGATTTCTATTGCTCTTAAAAACTACCACTACAGGGCTGGAGAGATGGCTCAGTGGTTAAGGTTCCTGCCTCCTAAGCCTAAGAACACTGGTTCCAATTTCCAAGCCCCACGTTTAGCCAGATGCAAAGTGACACAAGGGCGCAATGCTGCACTTGCCCACAAGGGGGCGCAAGCATTTGTATGCAGCAGCTGAGAGGCTGCTGGCGCACCCATCTCTGTCTTCCTCTCCCTCTCTCTGTCTCTCTCAAAAAAAAAAAAAAAGCTACCACTATAGGGCTAGAGAGATGGCTTAGCAGTTAAGGCGTTTGCCTACAAAGGCAAAGGATCCAGGTTCCATGCCCTAGGACCCACATTAGCCAGATACACAAGGGGGTACACAATCTGGAGTTTGTCTGCACTGGCTAGAGGCCCTGGTGCACCCATTCTCTCTCCCTCTCTCTTTCTCTGTCAAATAAATAATAAATATTTTAAAAAAAAAAAAAACACACACACACATCAGCCAGGCATGGTAACGCACACCTTTAATCCCAGCACTCAGGAGACAGAGGTAAGAGGATCACCATGAGTCTGAGGCCACCCTGAGACTACAGAGTAATTTCCAGATCAGCCTGGACTAGAGTAAGACCCTGCCTGGAAAACCCATTTAAAAAAAAAAGTACCACAACTAAGCTGGGTGTGGTAGCACATACCTTTAATCCCAGAGTCAAATAGTATGTAAAAGCATAGAGTGTTTATTCTGCAGAATTAGCCAGCATGCTGGGGTCAACCACTTATACAAAATAGTGACGACCTGAGGAGCTCACAGGCTCCCTTTTAAGCACAGCTAAAGGAATTTTGGCGGGCTTTTAGTCTTTTAACATAATTGGCTAATTTGAACAGTAACTGTACTTGTGTTTTTTTTTTATTGGTCTTAAGGTTTTGGCGGCCAGGTCTAGGGGAATTTCAGACAGAGGAGGTAACCTCCTAACGTGGTTGGCTAAGCAAGCAGCAGTTATGTTTGTACATACTCAGCCCCCAGAGCTCACCCCTCCTGGAAATTCAAACTTTGGCCTAGTCAGCGCTGCACCTTACTGAAGCCTGTCATGGCGTCAGTTTGGTCCCTTCAAACAAGGTGGTGCATGCATCTGGAGTTCATCTGCAGTGGCTAGAAGCCCTGGCACGCCCATTCTCTCTCTCCACATATATATGTTTTGCCTCTTTCTCTTTCTCAAATAAATAAATAAAATTTTAAAAAGCAATATAAGAGCGGGATAAATGGCTTAGCTGTTAAGGCATTTACCTGTGAAGTCTAAGGACATGGGTTCAATTCCCCAGGACCCATGTAAGCCAGATGCACAAGGGGGTGCATGCGTCTGGAGTTCATTTGCAGTGGCTGGAGGCCATGGCACACCCATTCACTCTTTCTCTCTGCCTCTTCCTCTCTCTCAAATAAATAAATAAATAATCTTTATAAAGCAATATGATACTAGGTGTGGTGGCACACACCTTTAATCCCAGCACTTGGGAGGCAGAGGTAGGAGGACCGTCATGAGTTCGAGGCCACCCTGAGACTACATAGTGAATTCCAAGTGAGTCTGGGCTAGAATGAGACCCTACCTTGAACTGCCCCCAAAAAAAAACACAAGCCTGGTAGCCAGGTATGTTGGCGAACACCTTTAATCCCAACACTCCAGAGGCAAAGGTAGGAGGATTGCTGTGAGTTCAAGGCCAGCCTGAGACTATATAGTGAATTCCAGGTCAGCCTGGAATAGTGAGACCCTACCTCAAAAAAGCAAACAAACAAAAAAAAGCAAAACTCCATCTCAAAAAAAACAAGTTAGGAGCTAGAGAAAGGCTCAGAGACTGCAGAGATGGCGCTTGCCAGCAAAGCCAAAGAACCCAGGTTTGATTCCCCAGTACCCATGTAAAGCCAGATGAACTAGGTGGCACTTGCATCTGGATTTCGTTTGCAGTGACTAGAGGGCTGGGCGCCCACTGTCATTTCCCCTCCCACCGTCCCTCCCCCCCCCACACACACACACACACGTGCACGCGTGCCTCTTTCTCTCAAATAAATACTTTTTTTTTTTTTTAAAGATAAATGGCTCAGCAGTTAAAGATGCTTGCTTATGGGCTGGAGAGATGGCTTAGCAGTTAAGGTGTTTGCCTATGAAGCCTAAAAATTCATGTTCGAATCTCCAGCTTCCACACAAGCCAGATATACAGTGATACAAGCATACAATGTCACACATACGCATAAATGGGCACATGCATCTGAAATTCGTTTGCAGTGGCTGACAGCCCTAGCACGCTCTTTCTCCCTCTCTCTTAAATAAAAAAAGGAAAAAAAGGACACCTGCTTGCAAAGTCTGACAACCTGTGTTCAATTCCCCAGTACACACATAAAATCAGATGCATTAAGTGGTATACAAGTCTGAAGATCATTTGCAGTGGCAAGAAGCCCTGGCATGCCCATACTCATTCTCATTCTCTATCTATCTATCTTACATAAATGAATGAATGAATGAATGAATGAATGAATGAATGAATAAATAAATAAATAAATAAGGGAGAAGAGCCAAAAGGCCCAGCCACTCACCAGAGATGGCTTCAAAACTAAGACTCTAGGCTGGGTGTGATGCCATATGCCTTTAATCCCAGTACTAAGGAGGCAGACATAGGTGGGTCACTGTAAGTTCAAGGCCACGCTGAGACTATACAGTGAATTCCAGGTCAGCCTGGACTAAAGCGAGACCCTACCTCAAAAAAAAAAAAAAAAAAAAGATTCTCTGAAAGCAGAATGCAGTATAGACTAAGGGTTAAGGAGATGGCTGCCTTCACATTAAGTAAGGCTTCCTTCCAGCTGCCAAAGAATCAGAGCACAGCTGGGTAGGGTGGCTCAAGTTGATAATCCAGCACTCAGGAGACTGAGGCAAGAGGACTGCTATGAGTTCAAAGCCAGCCTGGGCTATACAACAAGTACAAGGCTACTTAGCAAGACCCTGTGTCAAAGAACGGGAAGGAGAGCTAGAGAGCTGGCTTAGAGGTTAAAGCTATAACCTGTGAAGCCTAAGGACCCAGGTTCGATTCTCCAGGTCCCACGTAAGCTAGATGCACATGGTGGCACATTTGTCTGGACTTCGTTTGCAGTGGCTAGAGGCCCTGACGTGACCTTTCTCTCCCTCCCTCTCTCTCTCTCCCCTTTTCCTTCTCTCTGTCTCTAATAAATAAATAAAAATAAATCTTTTTTTTAAAAAAATGGGAAGGAGTCAGTTGTGGTGGCACACACCTTTAATCCCAGCACTCGGGAGGCAAAGGTAGGAGAATTGCCATGAGTTCAAGGCTACCCTGAGAATAAAGAGTAAGTTCCAGGTCAGCCTGGGCTATAGCAAGACCCTACCTCGAAAAAACTAAAAAAAAATAAAATTGAAACCAAGAAGGAGGGGGCTGGAAAGATTGCTTAGCAGGTAAGACATTTACCAGCAACGCCAAAGGACCCAGGTTTTCAAGTCCTCAGTACCCACATAAAAGTGGATGCACAAGGTGGCACATGTGTCTGAAGTTCATTTGCAGTGGCTAGAGCCTTGGCATGCCCATTCTCTCTCTCTCTCTCTCTCTCTACCTCTGCTTTTCTCTCTTTCCCTCTCTCTCCCTCTGTCAAATAAATAAGCAAATAAATAAAATATTTTTTCCAAAAAGAAAGAACAAGGCTGGAGAGATGGCTTAGCAGTTAAGCACTTGCTTGTGAAGTCTAACGTCCCTAGTTCAAGACTCAATTCCCCAGGACCCATATAAACTAGATGCACAAGGTGGCACATGCATCTGGAGTTCGTTTGCAGTGGCTGGAGGCCTTGGTACACCCATTTTCTCTGTCTGTTGCTCTCAAATAAATAAATAAAGCAATAAAGTAATAATAATAATAATAATAATAATAATAATAATAATAATAATAAAAATAAAAGAAAGAACAATTAGCCAGGTGTGGTGGCACATGCCTTGCATCCCAGCACTCAGAAGGCAGAGGTAGGAGGGTCACTGTGAGTTCAAAGCTACCTTGAGACTCTGTAGCAAATTCCAGGTCAGCCTGGGCTAGAGTGAAACCCTATCTTAAAACACCAAAAAGAAAAAAACAGAACAATTATAGGTGAAAAGAGCACTACCCTCCTCTTTTCCAAGTACTAACTCCTCTAAGAGAATCTCAAGTTGTTATGAGGTCTGATTCAATCATGCCAGGTGCTTCATGGCAGCAGCTGCTGTTCTACCACTGACCACAGTTCCAGCCCCAGTCTTCAGTCTCAGCAAAACCACCAAGGAAGTTAAGAGCATCAATTAAACCCAACAAAGGCCAGGATTGGTGGCGCACACTTTTAATCCCAGCACTCAGGAGGAAGAGGTAGGACGATTGCTGAGTTTGAGGCCACCCTGAGACTACACAGTTAATTCTAGGTCAGCCTGGGCTAGAGTGAGACCCTACCTCGTAAAACAAAACAACCACCATCCAAAAAAATGTACAAGCTGTCATTCGCTGTGCCCGGCCTGTGCTAGCATACCAACTAGAGAGAATAACATTTAAAGGAAATGAGGCAGCATCATGCCAGCAGAGCTCCTCTTCACATGTGCTAGCACACTGTGGTGACCCTTTCTACTGACAAAATGGAGGCAGAGGAGAGAATTTCAGAGAAGGACTGAAAAGACAGTCCAGAGCTAAGGATATAGCTCAATAACAGAACACCTGCCTAACATGAAGCTCTGGGTTCAATACACAGCACCCCTAAAAAACGGGGGGAGGGAGGGAGGGAAAGAGGGAGGGAGGGAGGAGACAGAAGTGTGGTGGTTTGATTCAGAGGTACCCCATGAATGTAGGTGTCCTGAATGCTAGTTTCCCATCTGGTGGCGATTTGGAAATTAACACCTCTTAGAGGCGATATATTGTTGGGGGCGGGCTTATGGGTATTATAGCCAGTGTCCCCTTGCCAGTGTTGGCCAGGAGGTGATGTCCACCTTCTGTTCATGCCATCATTTTTCCCCTGCTATCATGGAGCTTCCCCTCAAGTCTGTAAGCCAAAATAAACCCCCTTTTTTTCCACAAGTTACTCTTGGTCGGGTGTTTTCTGCCAGCAATGAGAACCTGACTGCAACAAGAGGGAACAAGGAAGAGAGAGAAGACAGGAAAGGGAAGAAGGAGAAAGGGAGGAGGAAAGGGAGGGAATAAGGAAGAGAGAAGAAAAGGGAAGGAGGGAGGGAAGGAAGGACAGAGAAGGAGGGAAGAAGGAAGACAAAGAGAAGAAAGGAAAGGGAGGAGAGATGAAGGGAGGGAGGGGCCAAGGGGCTCAAACAGAACTTCTGGAAAATAGGTTTGGCAGAGACCTCTGCTGGTTCTTCATGTCCTTGAATTAACTAAAAGAAACTGGAGAGAATTCACAGTTTATGGAGGTGACCAATTTACGAACTCAGGACTCTCTCTCCCTCCTAGGATACTAGCTCATTGAGGAAGGAAAACTAAATTTAATTATTTTTAAATTAGCCTGTTACTTTGTTGTTGAAGATTTGTTTTGCTTGTTTGTTTGTTTTTTCTCTTTCCCTCTCTGAGCTGAGATGGGGTATGGCTAGGCCTGGTCTCCAACTTGCTATGAAGCCCAAGCTGATCTCAAACTTGGAGTCCTCCTCCAGGCTCAACCTCCTAAGTGCTGGAAATACAGACATGTAACACCAGGCCCAGCTTTAAGTTACCCCCATTTAAGTCCCCTAATTAGCTTTAGCCAATAATGTAGCCAATGACATTTATTCATTAATTCCTTCAAAATTTTTCACACACACACCCCACACAAAACCTTGTAAACAAGGAGCCGGGCATGGTGGTGCACGCCTTTAATCCCAGCACTCAGGAGGCAGAGGTAGAATGGCTGTGAGTTCAAGGCCACCCTGAGACTACATAGTTAATTCCAGATCAGCCTGGACCAGAGTAAGACCCTACCTCAAAAAAACAAAAAACAAAAAAAAAAAAAACCTGTAAACAGGCTCCAGTTCCCCCTTATATGATCTGTGTGCACCATCTTGCTCTTGCCCTGCCTCCCTCTGGCAGTGCCATGTGCGCACTGGATTCCTTCTGGTGCAAAGCTCTGGGCTCTGAAGACATTAGATAAAAACTATCAGTTCCTGAAAGCATTTTTACCTTCATGAGGACAACTTCCTCCACATTAATTTGCCTTCCTTGCCCTTCCATTTTACTGCATTTCTGTCCTCCACACACTTGATCATTACTGGAAAAAGAGAGAGCAATGTTCCCTGCTACCTCCTTTTCCTAAGCTGTGATTCACAAGACTATCCATAACTTTGATATGGGCTAAAGGACAACTGTTTCCCAAGGGAGCATCAATTCATATTACTAAGGGGAATACATGACTTGGTCAACATAAGTCAATTTATAGATTTGTCAGGCCATTTGTGTACCTGAAGAACATATGATTTTAAAAGCCAGTAAAGGGACAGGGAAAATGGCTCACCAATTCAAGGCGCCCAGGTTCAATTCTGGAGCGACCCAATAAAGCAAGACAAGTATTTGTTTACAACACCATGAGACCCTGGAATTTATGTGTGCATATGCACGTGCACACACACACACACACAGTGCACATGCACACACAAATAAATAAATACATAAGTAAATAAAATTTTAAATAAAATAAAAGCCAGCAAAGGGTCCTGGAGAGTTAGCTCTGCAGCCAAGCATGAGGGCCCAAAAGGGCCTGAGTTTCCAGCACCCATATATAAAGCTAGGCATAGTTGAGCACAGTGGTGCATGCCTTTAATCCCAGAACTTGGGAGGCCAGGGTAGGAGGATCACTGTGAGTGTGAGGCCAGCCTGAGACTACATGGTGAATTCCAGGTCAGCCTGGACTAGACCGAGACCCTACCTCAAAAAACAAAACAAAAAGCTAGGCATAGTCACACACTTGAAACTCCAGTCCTGAGGGAGGCAGAGACAGGATAATCACTGGGGCTCAGCCATCTGACTGAAAAACAGCATCTGCAGGTTCAGTGAGAAACTCTGTCTCAAGGAAATAACACAGAAGAGTGATCAAGGAGGACAGCGGATGTTCTCCTATGGCCTCTGCACATGTGCACATAGGGCACATGAACCTGCACAAACACACCATATACCACACACAAGCACACACATACCATATATACCACACACAGGCACCCACACACCATATATGCCACACCCACATACTATATACACCACACACAAGCACATACATACCAAAGCCAGCAAAGGAAGAAAGATAATCTTTAAAAAATGAGAACCTGGGCTGGAGAGATGGCTTAGCGGTTAAGGCGCCTGCCTCCTAAGCCTAAGAACGCTGGTTCCAATCTCCAGGTCCCACGTTTTGCCAGATGCAAAGTGACACAAGGACGCAATGCCGCACTTGACCACAAGGGGGCGCACACATCTGGATTTTGTTCACAGCAGCTGAGACTGCTGGCATGCCCATCTCTGTCTCACTCTCCCTCTCTGTCTATCTCTCTCTGTGTCTCTCTCTCTCCAAAAAAATAAATAAAATAAAAATGAGAACCTGGGCTGGAGAAATGGCTTAAAGGTTAAGGCATTTGCCTGTGAAGCCAAAGGATCCCGGTTTGATTCTCCAGGACCCACGTAAGCCACATGCACAAGGGGGCGTATGCATCTGGAGTTCATTTGCAGTGGCTAGATGCCCTGGCATGCCCATTCTCTCTCTGTCTGCCTCTCTTCTATCTCTCTCTCTCTGCTTGCAAATAAATAAATAAACATTTTTTAAAAATGAGAACCTGTCTAGGCATGGTGGCATACACCTTTAACCCCCAGCACTCGGGAGGCAGAGGTAGGAGGACTGCTATGAGATCAAGGCTACCCTGAGACTACATTGTGAATTCCAAGTTAGAATTCACTAGAAATTAGAAACCCTATCTCGAAAAAACAAACAAAAAAAAAAGCCTTTTTTTTTCCTTTCTGCCACACAACTATGTTTCTAAAAGGACTTGAAACAGTTAATATGTAAGCTTTCCTTCAAAATAAGTTGTTTGAGGATAGTATAATACATATGCAAAAACAATAGAGACTTATTTTAAACATAAGCTTACAAAACTAATTTAGGAAATGGAACTATCAAAAGGACTTAAGGGGCAGGAGAGATGGCTTAGTGGTTAAAGCATTTGCCTGCAAAGTCAAAGGATCCCAGTTTGATTCTCCAGGACCACGTAAGCCAGATGCACAAGGGGGCATGTGTATCTGGAATTCATTTGCAGTGGCTGGAGGCCCTGACATGCCCATTCTCTTTCTCTCTCTCTCTCTCTCTCTCAATCTCTCTTTCAAATAAAATAAGATAAAATAAAATAAATAAAATAAAATAAAGTAAAATAAAATAAAGATTTAAGCTGGGCAGGGTGGTACATGCCTTTAATCCCAGCACTCAGGAGGCAGAGGTAGGAGGATCATGAGTTCGAGGCCACCCTGAGACTACATAGTGAATTCCAGGTCAGCCTGGGTTGGAGTGAAACCCTACCTTGGGGGTAAAAAAGGACTTAGCCATGATCTGAGGGACAGTCAGAGGATAGAACCTTGCTTTGGATGTTTGTTTTGACTTTATTGACCACTGCAGACAACATCTAATCAGCACAAGGTCCAACACTTAGCAGAGGACTAAATAAAATTTGCATAACTTCAACGAGTAAAAAACTCATCTAGCTTTTTTTTTTCCCTTTGCAGTGCTACGGACTGATCCCAGAACCTCATGCATGTTAGGTCAGTGTTCTATCACCAACCTACACCTTCAGTACCTCATTTTGACTTCACCTCCAACAATGGAAACAAGAGGACTGACAGCCTGAAATACTCACTTCAGAGATCATGGCCATTCCACAACTTCCTGGGATAATATGCTAAGGAAAGGTATCACTTGGACCCACAGTCTGCCCTGAGCATCAGAATTCCGATCATAGATATCATCCTCAGTAATGTCTCCTCCCCTTGCACTCACAAAATTACGTTATCTGTCCTGTCTCCCTACATGTTCTACTATGGCAAAGGCAACCCAACTACAGCTTCTATGTCCTAGCACCTCAACACTCTATATAACCTTGTATCCACAAATCCTCTCTTTTTAATGTTACGTGTGTTCAAGTTCATTTCATTTGTAAGCTGTGCACAAATAAGTAGGAGGAATAACAGGGTTTACTCCATTAATAATAAATTAAGAAGTCCTACATAGCAAAAATATATACACGTCTCATCAGAATGACAGATGAACTATGATTGCTTTAGAAAATAATGAATGAAATTTAGCATCAAAGACTCAATCCCCCTCACCCTTTTTTTTTTCCTTTTTTCTTTTTTTTGTTTTGTGGTGGTAGGACTTAAACCCAGGCCAAAACCTCACTTCTGTACCCAAATTTCTTTCCATTTATAATCTCTTTTTAATGATTAACATATTAACTTGAAGAAAGTGGAACCCTAGGAAATAAACACTGACAATATACTTACTATACTATGAAATTCCCCTACATAAGAAGTGAAAATAAACCCAAATGCCTTACCATCCTTGTTCACAGAAGTGACTTTGGCTGGATAAAATCGACAATCAGACCAGCAAGCAAGGACCTGCTCATTTATTTGAAATTCCTAGAAAAACATTTAAAAAATTCTGTTACCAACTGAATCTCTTAGAACATACATAATACTAGAATTCATAAAAGAAGCTGGGACGCAAAAGAGAGTGGGAAGGGAAGGCTAGATATAGGGGGTACACAATTATACTCCCGGCATTTAGGAAACTGAGGCAGAAGGATCAAAACAAACCTAGGTTACATAACAAGATGCTATCTCAAAGACAAATGAAACAATGGGAGTGGGAAGGGAAGGGCTATTGGAATGGAGGATGATTCTGAGGTTTAGCAAATGGAATTAAAATGAGAGGGCTGAGGACTAGAGAAATGGCTTAGCGGTTAAGGTGCTTGCCTGCAAAACCTAAGGAAACACGTGGGTACCCCAGTACCCACGTAAACCCAGATACACAAGGTAGAGCATGCACCTAGAGTTCATTTGTAGTGGCTGGAAACCCAGGCACCCCCATTCTC
Organism: Orientallactaga sibirica; assembly: GCA_036365145.1. Classification (NCBI taxonomy): domain Eukaryota; kingdom Metazoa; phylum Chordata; class Mammalia; order Rodentia; family Dipodidae; genus Orientallactaga; species Orientallactaga sibirica. Next base: position 10,181,273 of record JAEOAD010000011.1, read on the forward strand.
TATCTGCCCCTCCCTAAAATACATAATTTTTTGAGAAAATTTAGAGGGCTAGCCTATACATGGTGGATCATGCTTACAGTCTGAGCACTCAGGATATTAAAGTAGGAGGATCACTTTCAAGGCCAGACTGAATTCCAGGTTAACCTAGGCTCAAGTGAGACCATGACTCAAAAAATAAACAATAAAAAATAGGGGCTGGAAAGATAGCTTAGTGGTTAAGGCACTTGCCAGCGAAGCCTAAAGACCCAGATTCAATTGCCTAGTACCCACGTAAACCAGATACATAAAGTGGCACATGTGACTAGAGTTCGGTAAAGGCCCTGATGCACCCATTCTTTCCCCCTCTCTCTATCAATCTACCTCTTTCTCTCCCTCTCTCTCTCTCTCTCAAATAAATAAATAAATATTTTTTAAAAAACAAAATAAATAAAAAATAATAAGCTGGATATGGTAGCACAAGTCTTTAAATCTAGCACTCAGGAGACAAGTAGGAGGATTGCCGTGAGTTCAAGGTCACCCTGAGACTACATTGTAAATTCCAGGTCAGCCCAGGATAGAGTGAGACCCTACCTGAAAAAAAAAACAATAAATAAATAAATAAATAAATAAATAAATAAATAAATAAAAACTTTTTAAGAGGATGAGCACATGGCTTAACAGTTAAAGGCACTTGGCTTGCAAAGCCTGTCAGCCGGAGGTTCAACTCCTTAGTACCCACATAAGGCCAATCACAAAGAGTGGTACCAGAGGACTGGAGAGATGGCTTAGCAGTTAAGTGCTTGCCTGTGAAGCCTAAGGACCTTGGTACAAGGCTCGATCCCCCAGTACCCACGTAAGCCAGATACATAAGGTGGCACATGCATCTGGAGTTCGTTTGCAGTGGCTGGAGGCCCTGGTGCACCTATTCTCTCTCTCTCTCTGCCTCTTTCTTTCTCTCGCTCTCTCTGTCTGTCGTTCTCAAATAACTAAAAATAAACAATTTTTTTTTAAAGTTGCCAGACGTGGTGGAGCATGCCTTTAATCCCAGCACTTGGGAAGCAGAGGTAGGAGGATCTCTATGAGTTTGAGGTCACCCTGAGACTACATAGTTAATTCAGCCTGGGCCAGAGTAAGACCCTACCTCAAAAAAAAAAAAAAAAAAAGTGGAAGCCGGGTGTGGTGGCGCATGCCTTTAATCCCAGCATGGGAGGCAGAGGTAGGAGGATTGGCGTGAGTTTGAGGCCACCCTGAGACAACATAGTGAATTCCAGGTCAGCCTGAGCTAAAGACTTTACCTCGGAAAAAAAAAAAAAAAAAAAAAAAGTGGTAGCAACATCCAGTGTTTATTTGTAGGAACAAGAGACCTTGGCACACCCATATACACACAAACAATTGCAATAATAAGTAGAAAGAAAGAAAGAAAGAAAGAAAGAAAGAAAGAAAGGAGGGAGGGAGGGAGGGAGGGAGGGAGGGAGGGAGGGAGGGAGGGAGGGAGGGACTTCTGCTGGTGTCTGGCTAAAAATATATACTATGCTCACCAAACTGCCCAGTAAACACTTCTCTTAATGTCCATACCCATATATTAATGCTACTCTCACTTTTGGTTAGAGAAGCTTCTCTTTTCAGATGGCGGTGACCTTGGGATGACTCAGAAGGCACCATGGTACTGAGAAGAAGTGACAGAGGAGCACTCAGCACAAAAACATCTCTATCACACCTTCCAAGGCTCAGGGTCCATTGTGGAAGAGGTGGCGGAAAGAATGTAAGAGCCAAAGGAAGGACTCCTTCAATGTGCTCCTCCAGACACAAAACAGCCTGGATATCCATGACCTCGCCATGCCTGACACCACCTACATAAGACCATAGGAGGAAAAGATCATGACATCAAAATTAAAAGAGAAACTGAGAGGGAGAGTGGAGTTTCAAAGGGAAAAGTGGGGGGAGGGAGGAAAGTACCATGGGATATTGTCCACAATTAAGGAAGTTATCAATTAAAAAAAAAAAAGGCTGGGTGTGGTGGTATATGCCTTTAATCCCAGCACTCTGGAGGCAGAGGTAGGGTAATTGCCATGAGTAACCCTGAGACTATTTAGCAAATTCCAGTCAGCCTGGGCTACAGCAAGACCCTACTTCGAAAAAAAAATTATAAAAGGAAAAATAAGAGGCCAGGTGTGGTGGCACACCGCTTTAATACCAACACTCAGAAGACAGAGATAGGAAGATCACTGTGAAATGTGAGTTTGAGGCCAGTCTGGAACTATAGAGAAGATCCTACTTAAAAAAAAAAAAAGCCTGGCATGGTGGCACACGCCTTTAATCCCAGCACTTGGGAGGCAGAGGTAGGAGGATCGCCATGAGTTTGAGGCCACCCTGAGCCTACATAGTAAATTCCAGGTCAGCCTGAGCTAGAGTGAGACCCTACCTCGAAAAACCAAAAAAAAAAAAAAAAAAAAAAAAAAGAGCTGGGCATAGTGGCGCACACCTTTAATCCCAGCACTGAGTAGGCAGAGGTAGGAGGATCAACCTGAGTTTGAGACCACCCTAAGACTACATAGTACATAGGGAATTCCAAGTCAGCCTGAGCTCCAGTAAGACCCTACCTTGAAAAAGAAAAAGGGAGGGAGGGAGGGGAAAAAAGAAAAAAGGACTGGGACATAAGAATTCCCAAACCTGGGAGGTCTAGGTAGGCATAGAGAAGCACTGAGATAATCCTCCCCTATCCAGTACAAACCATGAAAGTGAAGCTAAAAGCCCAGGCCACCAGGGAATACACTTAGTTCAGGAGCTGAGAGGAATGAGGCTACTTAATCTTCAGAGAGGCAACATGCTATTTAACATCACCCACACATCTCCTTTCAGAGTCCATGCTGTTTTCTCAGCACACTTTGCACTGATTACTTCAGTACAATGAACACTGAATGATCAAATGGAATAATACTGAACAATCATAAATTAGAAGAAAAGAAAAACAAAACAAAACAAAAAGGCCAGCCAGAGTTCAAGTTCCCTGGTAAAAGTTAAAATGGAAACCAGAACCCAGGATGAGTCAGATCCCAAAACATCAGGACTGTCCCAATCACAGAGTAAAGCCTGTTTAAAAACTTAGAAGTCATACATCATGAGTCACCGTGAAGTCAGCAAAACCTACAGCCACAATGATGAAATTCAGAAAAGAGAAATGCAACCCAATCAACTCCAAGTTCTTTAAAGGCTTATAGAAAACTATGTGTATGAAACTAGTGCAAGATCCACACATGAAATGCTTGCTTAATCAATGATTAGACAGTAGGTGAACAGAACAAATTATCTTAATGTCTAGAATATTTAGCATACAATATTCTACACACTGTGGATCTGGCCTTAAGGCCATGAACTCCTGCTTCTGCTTCCTAAATGCTGAGAATATGAAATTACAGGTATGGGCCACCAAGCACAGAATTTTTTTTTTTCTTTTTTTGAAGTAGGGTCTCACTCTAGCCCAGTCTGACCTGGAACTCACTCTAGCCCAAGACTGTGATTAAAAGCATATACCACCATGCCCAGCTCTCCAGCTTTTTGTTTCTGTTTTGCTTTATTTTTGATTATTTGAGATTAAGTCTTATTTAGCAAGAGCTAGCCTTAACTATTTATATGTAGCTTAGGATGATCCTGAACTCTAGATTCTCCTACCTCCACTTCCCAGGGGCTGAGATTACAGGTATGTGCCAATATGCCTGTAGATCTGTTAAAACAAGGTTTTATTCCATAGCCCAGGCTGGCCTCAAACTCAACAATTCTACCTCAGCCTTGCAAATGCCGGGATGAGCCACCACACCCGTCTTATTCAATAAACATTTCATTAAAACCAACTACATGCCCAGCCGTATTGTAGAGACTAGGAAAACAACTCAGTATACAAGTAAGGTACTTGGGCTGGAGAGATGGCTTAGCGGTTAAGGCACTTGCTTCTGAAGCATAAGGACCCAGGTTCAGTTCCCCAGAACCCACTTAAAGCCAGATGTACATGCTGGCACATGCATCTGGAGTACATTCACAGTAGCTAGAGGCCCTGGTGTGCCCATTCTCTCTCTCCCTCCCTCTCTCATAAATAAATAAAAATAGCCTTTAATCTCAGTCCTTGGGAGTCAAAATTAAGAGGATCACCCTCAGTTCAAGGTCACCCTGAGACTACATGGTGAATTCCGGGTCAACCTGGGCTAGAGAGAGACCCTACCTCGAAAAACAATAAATAAATAAATTAATTAATTAATTAATTTAAAAAAATAAGGTCCTGGGCTGGAGAGATGACTTAGTGGTTAAGGCATCTGCCTGCAAAGCCTAAGGACCCAGATTTCATTATATAGGACCCACATAAGCCAGATGCACTGAGTGGTGCATGTGTCTAGAGTTTGTTTACAATGACTAGAGGCCCTGGCATGCCCATTCTCTTCCTCCCCCCCCCCACACATCTGCTTCTATCTCTATCTCAAATAAATAAATAAATATCCTGTACATTGTCAATGGAGCCTCAAACAAGTTTATGAGCTGGTACACAAACTGCATTAAAGAGAACATGATTGAACTCTTCAAGCGATGTGTGATGGTACACACCTTTAATCCCAGCACTTGGGAGGCAGAGACAGAAGGATTGCCACGAATTTGAAGTCACCCTGAGACCACACAGTGAAGTCCAGGTCAGCCTGGGCTAGAGTGAAACCCTACCTCAAAAAAATTTTTTTAAAAGATTGAACTCTTCAAGACCCTGCATGTCATAGAGATCACAGAGTTACAACTGAAGGCCAAAATACAGACTGTTCACCAGTGGTGCTGATTTTCCCACTGCGTATCAAAGGCTGGAATACAAACTGTCCTTTGACCTCGTTCAGTACCTAACTCCCCAGATTTGTTACTCACAGAACATCCGTCGTCTTCATGTAAGCCCTCTTTCCTCAGCTGTATTTTCTCTAGAGGTCGTAAATAAGGACTATCCCAGCAGAACCACTCATCGTAACGATGGTTCCAGCGCTTGAAATGAATGAGGACTTTGCCTTCTTCGTAGTCAATGTCTTCTATGTGAGCTGGATACCTGAATCAGAACAAATTAAAACTGCTTTAATACCCACCCAAGACATCCAAAATAGAAGGCTACCAAAACTCTTCCCACAGAAAAATGTTACTAAAGAATTAAAGGCTGCCAGGCGTGGTGGTGCACGCCTTTAATCCCAGCACTTGGGAGGCAGAGGTAGGAGGATCGCCGAGAGTTCAAGGCCACCCTGAGACTACATAGTTAATTCCAGGTCAGCCTGGACCAGAGTGAGACCCTACCTCGAAAAACAAAAAAAAAAAAAAAAAAAAAAAGAATTAAAGGCATAAAAAAATAAAGAATTAAGCCAGGCATGGTAGCACATGCCTTTAATCCCAGCACTCGGGAGGCAGAGGTAGGAGGATTGCCTTGAGTTCAAGGCCACCCTGAGATGACATAGTGAATTCCAGGTCAGCCTGGACTAGAGTGAAACTCTACCAAATAAAATAAATAAAATTAAATAAAATAAAATAGCCGGGCGTGGTGATGCACACCTTTAATCCCCACACTTGGGAGGCAGAGGTAGGAGGATAGCCAGGAGTTCAAGGCCACCCTGAGAATACAGAGTGAGTTCCAGGTCAGCCTGGGCTAGAGCAAGACCTTACCTCAAAAAACCAATAAATAAATAAATAAAATAAATAATTAAAGGCCTATTATTTTGAAGCCAAGCATCGTGGTGCACCGCTGTAATCCCAGCTGAGGCAAATTCAAGGCCAACCTAGGCTACAGAGTAAAACCTGTTCCTCCAGCCCCAGCCAAGAGAGAAAGCCGTCCATTTTCAGATGCCATGTAATTACGTCAAACAACAAATTATGGAAAGTAATAGATTTGGCTTCAAATCTAAGCCAGGCATTATGACTCACACCTGTAATTACAGCACTTGGTAAACTATGGTAGAAGAACTGCTAAGAGTCTGAAGACAGTCTAGACTATAGACTCTGTCTCAAAACAATTCAAAATCTTAAAAATTAAAATCTCGTAACAGCCATACTGGTCTAGAAGTGTTAGACTTAATGTTTTTTCTGTTTGTGCAGGAGTAACACATTATATTAAATATGTAAAGTCTTATCTATGAGGGTTTGATTACAGAAGCTAATAAAGAATTCTCTAATATGGGCTAGAGAAATGGCCCAGTGATTAAGGCACTTGGACTGCAAGGCCTAACAACCCAGTTAGGGTTTGATTCCCCAGTACCCATGTAAAGCCAGATGCACAAAGTGGCATATGCATCTGGAGATCGTCTGCAGCAGCTCAAGGCCTTGGCATGCCCATTCTGTCTCTCCTCTATCTCTTTCAAATAAATTAATTTATAAAAAGATTATCTGATTAAAAAAAATTCAGAGCTAGGTATGGTGACAAAGCCTTTAATCCCAGCACTCAGGAGGCTGAGGTAGGAGGATCACCATGAGTTCTAGACTACCCTGAGAATACAGAGTCAATTACAGGTCAGCATGAGCTAGAGTGAGACTCTACCTTGAAAAAGGAAAAAGAAAAAAAAAAATCCAGGGGCTGGAGAGATGGCTTAATGATTAAGGTGCTTGCCTGCAAAGCCGAAGGACCAAGGTTTGATTCCTAAGGACCCGTGTAATCCAGATACACAAGGTGGCACATGCGTCTGGAGTTCATTTGCAGCAGCTAAAGGCCTTGGAATGTCCATTCTCTCTCTTTATCAGTATCTTTCTCTTTCTCAAGAAAATAAAATAAATTTTTAAAAATTCAGGACTTAGCCGGGCGTGGGGGCACATGCCTTTAATCCCAGCACTTGGGAGGCAAAGGTAGGAGGATTGCCGTGAGTTCAAGGCCACCCTGAGACTACATAGTGAATTCCAGGTCAGCCTGGGCTAGAGCAAGACCCTACCTAGAAAACCCCCCCCAAAAAAAAAAAAATTCAGGACTAGAGGCTGGAGAGATGTCTTAGCAGTTAAGGCGCTTGCCTGCAAAGCCTACTTCGAAAAACCAAAATAAATAAATTAATTAATTAAATAAAATAAAATCACTGGTTCATATGTGATTGAACTTTAATGAGTGCCTCCCACAGCTGGTGCTGTTTCCTGATGCCACAGGAGATAAGAGTAAATGAACTCTTCAAAGTCAGGCAGAATTCTACTTAAAGAACAGCCAATCCCTAGATATAACTCATAAACCTGATATTGCAAATGATCCACAAAAAGTGTTCTACTTTTGACCTAGAGCCAGAATTTGGCACAGTCAATAGACAAATCATCAAGAGCATAAGCTGACATAAAGTTCAAGGCCACCCTGAGACTACATAGTTAATTCCAGGTCAGCCTGGACCAGAGTGAGACCCTACCAAAAAACAAAAAAAAAAAAAAAAAAAAAAAAAGAATTAAAGGCATAAAAATAAAGAATTAAGCCAGGCATGGTAGCACATGCCTTTAATCCCAGCACTCGGGAGGCAGAGGTAGGAGGATTGCCTTGAGTTCAAGGCCACCCTGAGATGACATAGTGAATTCCAGGTCAGCCTGGACTAGAGTGAAACTCTACCAAATAAAATAAATAAAATTAAATAAAAATAAATAGCCGGGCGTGGTGATGCACACCTTTAATCCCCACACTTGGGAGGCAGAGGTAGGAGGATAGCCAGGAGTTCAAGGCCACCCTGAGAATACAGAGTGAGTTCCAGGTCAGCCTGGGCTAGAGCAAGACCTTACCTCAAAAAACCAATAAATAAATAAATAAAATAAATAATTAAAGGCCTATTATTTTGAAGCCAAGCATCGTGGTGCACCGCTGTAATCCCAGCTGAGGCAAATTCAAGGCCAACCTAGGCTACAGAGTAAAACCTGTTCCTCCAGCCCCAGCCAAGAGAGAAAGCCGTCCATTTTCAGATGCCATGTAATTACGTCAAACAACAAATTATGGAAAGTAATAGATTTGGCTTCAAATCTAAGCCAGGCATTATGACTCACACCTGTAATTACAGCACTTGGTAAACTATGGTAGAAGAACTGCTAAGAGTCTGAAGACAGTCTAGACTATAGACTCTGTCTCAAAACAATTCAAAATCTTAAAAATTAAAATCTCGTAACAGCCATACTGGTCTAGAAGTGTTAGACTTAATGTTTTTTCTGTTTGTGCAGGAGTAACACATTATATTAAATATGTAAAGTCTTATCTATGAGGTTTGATTACAGAAGCTAATAAAGAATTCTCTAATATGGGCTAGAGAAATGGCCCAGTGATTAAGGCACTTGGACTGCAAGGCCTAACAACCCAGTTAGGGTTTGATTCCCAGTACCCATGTAAAGCCAGATGCACAAAGTGGCATATGCATCTGGAGATCGTCTGCAGCAGCTCAAGGCCTTGGCATGCCCATTCTGTCTCTCCTCTATCTCTTTCAAATAAATTAATTTATAAAAAGATTATCTGATTAAAAAAAATTCAGAGCTAGGTATGGTGACAAAGCCTTTAATCCCAGCACTCAGGAGGCTGAGGTAGGAGGATCACCATGAGTTCTAGACTACCCTGAGAATACAGAGTCAATTACAGGTCAGCATGAGCTAGAGTGAGACTCTACCTTGAAAAAGGAAAAAGAAAAAAAAAAATCCAGGGGCTGGAGAGATGGCTTAATGATTAAGGTGCTTGCCTGCAAAGCCGAAGGACCAAGGTTTGATTCCTAAGGACCCGTGTAATCCAGATACACAAGGTGGCACATGCGTCTGGAGTTCATTTGCAGCAGCTAAAGGCCTTGGAATGTCCATTCTCTCTCTTTATCAGTATCTTTCTCTTTCTCAAGAAAATAAAATAAATTTTTAAAATTCAGGACTTAGCCGGCGTGGGGGCACATGCCTTAATCCCAGCACTTGGGAGGCAAAGGTAGGAGGATTGCCGTGAGTTCAAGGCCACCCTGAGACTACATAGTGAATTCCAGGTCAGCCTGGGCTAGAGCAAGACCCTACCTAGAAAAACCCCCCCAAAAAAAAAAAAATTCAGGACTAGAGGCTGGAGAGATGTCTTAGCAGTTAAGGCGCTTGCCTGCAAAGCCTACTTCGAAAAACCAAAATAAATAAATTAATTAATTAAATAAAATAAAATCACTGGTTCATATGTGATTGAACTTTAATGAGTGCCTCCCACAGCTGGTGCTGTTTCCTGATGCCACAGGAGATAAGAGTAAATGAACTCTTCAAAGTCAGGCAGAATTCTACTTAAAGAACAGCCAATCCCTAGATATAACTCATAAACCTGATATTGCAAATGATCCACAAAAAGTGTTCTACTTTTGACCTAGAGCCAGAATTTGGCACAGTCAATAGACAAATCATCAAGAGCATAAGCTGACATAAAACACAAGGACTGCCGGGCGTGGTGGCGCACGCCTTTAATCCCAGTACTTTAATCCCAGAGGTAGGAGGATCGCTATAAATTCGAGGCCACCCTGAGACTACATAGTTAATTCCAGGTCAGCCTGAGCTAGAGTGAAACCCTACCTCGAAAAACCAAAAATAAAAATAAAAATAAAAAACACAAGGATCTCTCACAGCACAACTGCTTCAGACTGCAAACCACAATAAAACAGGACACATGTCTCTCATTTCTCCAAAAGACAGAGTCGACTTATCCTCTCCTTGAACACTGCCCCATTCTAACAGATAGAATGTAAAAATGATGATGTGAAATTTCCAAGGCTAGGTCATAAAAAAGCCCCATTGTAACTGAGCACTGTGAAATGAAGCAGGAGTACCAGGAATTAAATGCCATCCATGGCTGTCTCAAAAAAATAAAAAAGGGGCCCTGAGACTACATAGTGAATTCCAGGTCAACCTGGACTAGAGTGAGACCCTACCTCAAAAAACCAAAAATAAATAAATAAATAAATAAATAAATAAATAAATAAATAAATAAATAAAAAAGGAGCTTGAGAAACGTTTGCCAGCAATGCCGAAGGACATCGGTTCGATTCCCCAGGACCCACGTAAGCCAGCTGCACAAGGGGGCGCATGCGTCTAGAGTTTGTTTGAAGTGGCTAGAGGCCCTGGTGCACCCATTCTCTCTCTCTCTCTCTCTCTATCTGCCTCTTTCTCTCTCTCAAGTAAATAAAATAAAATAAAATTTTAAAAATAAAAAGCCAGGTGTGGTGGCGCACACCTTTAATCCCAGCACTTGGGAAGCAGAGGTAGGAGGATCGCTGTGACTTTGAAGCCACCCTGAGACTACAGAGTGAGTTCCAAGTCAGCCTGGGCTGGAGTGAGACCCCATCTGGGGGGGGGGGGGACGACAAGCCAGGAGTGGTGGCACACTCCTTTAACTCCTCCCAACACTCAGGAGGCAGAGGTAGGAGGATTGCCTTTGAATTCAAAGCCACCCTAAGAATACAGAGTAATTCCAGGTCAGCCTGGGCTTGAGTGAGACACTACCTCAAAAAACCTACCTCTGCCTTCCAAGTGCTGGGATTAAAGGCATGCGCCACTATGCCTGGCTCAAAGTTGCATTTCTTTAAGTATTTTTTTTATTTTATTTTTTATTTTAGAAAAAGTGACTTTAGAAAAGGGACTGGGGAGATGGCTTAGTGGTTAAGGCACTTGCCTGCAAAAGCTAAAGGGCCCAGGTACGATTCCCCAGGACACATGTAAGCCATATGCACAAGGTGGTGCATGCGTCTGGAGTTGGTTTGCAGTGGCTTGAGGCCCTGGTAAGCCCATTCTCTCTCATATTCACTCTCTCTGTGCCTTTCTCTCAAACAAATAATTAAAGAGAGAGAGAAGATTTTTTAAGTATTTATCTTTCAAAGTAGCATTTTATAAAACTGCTACTGTTTCTTTTTTTTAATATTTATTTACTTATTTATTAGAGACAGAGAGAAGGAGAGAGAGATAGAGTTAGAATAGGCGTACCAGGGCCTCTAGCCACTGCAAATGAACTCCACATGCATGCGCCACCTTGTGCATCTGGCTAACGTGGAGAATTGAACCGGGATCCTTAGGCTTCACAGGCATGTGCCTTTACCATACCACTAAGTCATCTCTCCAGGTCTCATGTAAGCCAGATGCACAAGGTGGCACATGTATCTGGAGTTCGTATGCAGTGGATGGAGGCCCTGGTGCACCCATTCTCTTCTTCCCTCTTTCTCTCTCTTCCTCCCTCCGTCTCTCTTTCTGTCTCTAATAAATATTTTTTTTAATTTAAATAAATAAATAAATAAAAGTTGGAGCCAGGCGTGGTGGCACGCGCCTTTAATACCAGCACTCGGAAGGCAGAGGTAGGAGATTACTGTGAGTTTGAGGCCACCCTACCTCGAAAAACAAAAAAAAAAAAAGTAGGATAGAAAGGTTGGGAGGACTCAGTCTTGTTTTTTTAATCATGTTTTTTAAATTCTATTTATTTTATTTATGAGAGAAAGAAAGAGGCAGGTAGAGAGAGAGAGAATGGGCTCACCAGGACCCAAAAACTCCAGATGGATGTGCCACTCTGTGCATCTGGCTTTACGTGGGTACTAGGAAATCAAACCCAGATCCTTAGGATTTGCAAGCAAGCATCTTAACCACTGAGCAATCTCTCTACCCCTTAATTTTTTTTTTTAAATCTATTTGCTTATGTGTACATGCATGAGGGTTTCTTGCCCCTGCAAATGAACACCAGACAGAGATGCCATATTTTGGCGTCTGGCTTTACTTGGGTGTTGGAGAATTGAACCCAAGCACACAAGCTTCACAAGTAAGTTATTTTTACCATTCAGCCATCTCCCCAGCCCAGTCCTCGTTTTTAAGATTCACAGACATCGCTCTAAACTACCAAATATGTCAACAAACCCTGCACTCATCAAGGAAAAGAGAAGGCTTTAGAGACAAAAAGCTCGGGCCAAGTGTTGGATGATATCCAAAAGGCAGAAGCAGCCCAGGTCTAATTCAGGGAGATAAGGTAGACTTGTCCACACTGTGAGACCTCTAGGCCCGAAGGCTTGCTGCTTGGGTTTAGCTGCCTTTGAGAAAAATGTAAGTGCCTAATGTCACATGATACAAACGTGCTCACCTTACAGCAAAACCAACAATGCTGGACAGCAATCTAGTCCTGTCCACCCACACCTCACCATTACCATGAATAAATAAAAATGAATGCAAAGCTGGGTGTGGTGGTGCACACCTTTAATCCTAGCACTAGGGAGGCTGAGGTAGGAGGATCATCGTGAGTTTGAGGCCACCCTGAGACTACACAGTGAATTCCAGGTCAGCCTGAGCTAGAGTGAGACCCTACCTTGAAAAACCAAAAAATTGAAAAACCAAAAATAAAAATGAATGCAAAGTAAAGAAACGAGGAGAAGATGTGGAGAAACCAAAAAGGGGAAGAATTCCCTTCTGAATTCCTACCCCAGGTTTGGAGATATGGTTCATATAGACCATATGTTTATAGCATAAATAAGACCGCCAGAAGAAGAAAACTAACTGCTCAGCGTTCACCAGTTTATAAACAACAATCATGTGGCTTTATTTATTTATTTTTTATTTTTATTTTTTTTGGTTTTTTGAGGTAGGGTCTCACTCTAGCCCCGGTTGGCCTGGAATTCACTGTGTAGTCTCAGGCTGGCCTAAAACTCAGTGATCCTACCTCTGTCACCTGAGTGCTGGGATTAAGGGAGTGCGCCACCACGCTGGGCTGAGTGATAGCTATTGATAACAGAAAGATGGGTGCAGTGGCTTGTGCCTGTAATTTCAGCACTTTCAAGATGAAGTAGGACTGAAGAGATGGATCAGCAGTTAAGGTGCTTGCCTGCAAAGCCTAAGGACCCAGGTTCGAGTTCCCAGTGCCCACATAAAGCACACAAGGTGGCGCATGAGTCTGTACTTGATTTGTAGTGGCTAGAAGCCATGGTGATCCCTTTCTTTCTCTCAAATTAATAAATAAAAAATAGTTTTGAAAAAAACAGCTGGGCGTGGTGGCACACGCCTTTAATCCCAGCACTCGGGAGGCAGATGTAGGAGGAGTGCCGTGAGTTCGAGGCCACCCTGAGACTACAGAGTGAATTCCAGGTCAGCCTGGGCTAGAGTGAGATGCTACCCCATGGGAAAAAAAGATTTTACATGCAGTTTACTTGAGGGTTCGCCAGCCAACTACTCTCACATAAGGTATTTCACTTGATAGTTACCACCATACCATGATGACTTAGAAGTGATTATTATTTTTATATCCACTCACATAGGTGGAAATGAAAACTCAGAGTTCAAACAACTACAACCAAGATCAGCATCGAAATCTTCTAACTCAGAACCCATTAAGAACTGTTCACTTTTTTTTTGTTTTTGTTTTTCGAGGTGGTTTTTCGAGGTAGGGTTTCGCTCTAGCCCAGGCTGACCTGGAATTCACTATGCAGTCTCAGGGTGGCATTGAACTCATAAGGATCCACCTACCTCTGCCTCCCGAGTGCTGGGATTGAAGGCGTGCACCACCACGCCCAGCTTTTTTTGGTTTTTCAAGGGTCTCACTAGCCCAGGTATTCACTTTGTAGTCTCAGGGTGGCCTTGATCCTACCACAGCCCCCCTAAGTGCTACCATTAAAGGTGTGTGACACCACACCCAATCTTGATCTGTCTGCTCTTAATTTCATATGTAAATATCCTTGTTTTGACATACATTCATAGATTTGGGGGGGGGGATTGTGGTAAGGTCTCACAGTAGCCCAGGCTGACCTGGAATTCACTATGTAGTCTCAGGCTAGCCTGGAATTCACAGTGATCTTCCTACCTCTGCCTCCCAAGTACTGTGCCACCATGCCCAGCTTGATGATGATGTTTCTTTTGTCTTAACTATTTAGTAGCTGGTGGCTAGCCTGAAATTTGCCTTAATTTTTGCCCAGAGATTGGGCATTTGGGCTGGTTCCAGATTTTTTTCCTTATAAAAATAGTCTTTCTGCAAACATATAGCATTCATTTTGATTCAAGAATCAGAGCGTGCCTCTATTCCTGGCTCATAGCTCACAGCAGAAGCCAGTGATTTCTATGCACAAAAGAAACACTGTAAGCTATTGCCAGTCCTTGCTGGAGAGAGGATGGAAATGGAAGATATATTTAGTGAAAAACAAAGGACTGGCCATTAAACTGCAGGAAAATTCTGCTGCCTTGAGTGCTGCATCTCTCTCCTTATGCCTTCAACACACCCATTAATCAACATCTGACACTTTCAACTAAGGAAGGGTCTTGAATTCAACTTTCTTCTCTAGCCCAGTAGATTCCCACCAGCAACACTAAGTACAGCAATCCCCGAGCCCCTCCCATCAGCACCAGCTGAACAGCATCACTGATAAATGCTCACTGACTTGACAGATCACTATTATTCCTAAAAAGGACTTGAACACAACACATCTTTCTCCAGCCCCATCTCTCACCATTCCTGCTCTGTTCTCTTCCTGTATTTTCACAATATACAGTGTTTTCAAGCCCTAAATGCTTAAGCTGATGCTCCAGCTCAGAAGGGGCTAATGAGCCTTGGGGCCTGAGGAGATGACTCAGTGGTGAAAGGCACTTGCTTAGAAAGGCTGACATCCAGTGCCCTGCAAGATGGAGTATGTATCTGGAGTTTGTTAGCAGTGGCAAGAGACCCTGGTGTGCCCATTTCCTTTCTCTCTCTGCTTGTAAATAAATAAGTAATTTTTTTTTTTGAAGTAGGGTCTCAGTTTAGCCTAGGCTGACCTGGAATTCACTTATGTAGTCTCAGACTGGCCTTGAACTCACAGTGATCCTCCTACCTCTATTCCCCAAGTGCTGGGATTAAAGGTGTATGCCACCATGCCCACCCAATAAATATTTTATTTTTTAATATTTTGCCTATTTAGTTGAGAGCAAGTGGCAGATAGAAAGGGGAAGAGGAGAAAGAGAAAGAGAGAATATGGGTATGCCAGGGTCTCTAGCCACTGCAAATAAACTACAGACATATGAGCCACCTTGTACATCGGGCTTACGTGGGCACTGGAAAATTAAACCCAGGTCCATAGCCTTTGCAAGCAAGTGCCTTAACTGCTAAGCCATCTCCCTAGCCCCCCAATAAATAATATTTTTAAAAAATAGTGGCACACACCTTTAATCCCAACACTCAGGAGGCAGAGGTAGGAGGATTGCCAAGAGTTCGAGGCCTTCCTGAGACTACATAGTGCATTCCAGGTCAGCCTGGACTAGAGGGAAACCCTACCTTGAAAAACCAAAAATGAATAAATACATAAATAAATACTTTATTCATTTACAAGAAGGGGGAGGGAAGGAGAATAGGCATGCAGGGCCTCCTCACACCAAACTCCAGATATATGTGCCACTTTGTGCATCTGGCTTTATGTGGGTACTGGGGAATCAAAGGCAGACTGTCAGGCTTTACAAGCAAGCACCATTAACTAGTGAGCCATCTCTCTAAGCCCCATTTTTTTTGAATTTCTGAAACAAAGCCTCACTCTGTAATCCAGTAGCCTGCCTCAAACTTCCAAATAATCCTCAACCTGATTGCATGTGACCAGACCCAACCATGCCTGAAATCTCAGTTCTCAGAAAATAGAGGTAGGAAGGTCAGGTGTTCAAGGCCATCCCTGGTTACACAGAAAGTATCTGTATAATATGTCTTCATACCATACTACTCAGTGTAATGCCTGATTTATTAGCCATTCTATAACTCATTATATAACTCAGAAATGAAAGATTACTTTTTTAAAAAAGTGGAGGGATAAAGAGATGGCTCAGGGGTTGAAGACACTTGCTTGCAAAGCCTGATGGCTTGGGTTTGAATCACCAATATCCACATAAAACCAAGTGCACAAAGTGACACATGCATCTAGAGTTTGTTTACAGTGGTGGCAGGAGGCCCTGGCAAACCCATAGTCGTTCTCTGTTTCTCTCAAGTAAATAAATATTTTTTTAAAAGAAAAAGGAAAGCCAAGATTGGTACACATGGCTTTAACCCCAGCACTTGGGTGGCAGAGGTAGGACAATCGTCATGAGTTTGAGGCCATTCTGGGACTACATAGTAAATTCCAGGTCAGCCTGGGCTAGAACAAGAAACCCAGAAGTGGTGGCAAATGCCTTTTAATTCTAGCGTCTGGGAGACTGAAGCAGGAGCATCACTCAGTAGACTGTGCTACAGTTTGTTCCATGCCGGCCTATGCAAAAGAGGGACCTTGACACAAAAATCTCAAAACAAAGGGGCTAAGAGATGCCTCAGTGGGTAAAGGCACTTGCCTGCAAAACCCAGGTTCAGTTTTCTAGAACCCATGTAAAGCCAGATGCACAAAGTGGCACACAAACCTGGAGTTTATTTGGAGTGCCTGCATTCTCTTTCTTTCACTCTCTCTCTCTCAAATAAATAAATAATTTTTTTTATTAAAAAAAAATTGGAGCCGGGCATGGTGGCACACATCTTTAATCCCAGCACTCAGGAGGCAGATGTAGGAGAATCACCGTGAATTTGAGGCCACCCTGAGAATACAGAGTAAATTCCATGTCAGCCTGGGCTAGAGTGAGACCCCACCTCAAAATGTAATCTCAGGGTGGCCTTGAACTCACAGCGATACCTCTACCTCCTGAGTGCTGGGATTAAAGACGTGAGCCACCACACCCAGCTTTTATTTTTATTTACTTATTAGAGACAGAGAGAGAGAGAGCAGGGCGTGGTGGTACATGCCTTTAATCCCAGCACTTGGGAGGCAGAGGTAGGAGAATCACTGTGAGTTCAAGGCCACCCTGAAACTACATAGTGGGCTCCAGGTCAGCCTGAGCTGGAGTAAGACCCTACCTCAAAAAACCAAAAAAAAAACAAAGAAAAGAAAAGAAAAGAAAACAGAGAGAGAGAATGGGCCAAGGTCTCCAGTCACTGCAAATAAACTCCAAACTCATGCACCTGGAGTTTGTTTATTGCAGCTAAAGGCCCTGGTGCGCACATTCTATCTGCCTCTTTCTCTCTCTCAAATAAATAAAATAGATAAATAAATCTTTTTTGAAAACTGGCCAGGTATAGGCTCACACTTATAATCCTAGCACACAGGAGGCTGATGTGGAAGGATCACTGTAATTCCAAGCCCACCTGGACAACACAGTATGTTCCAGATCAGCCTGGGCTAGAGAGAGACTTGACTTTAAATAAATATATTATTTGTGTGGGAGGTGTTTGTTTTTGTGGGGTTTTTTTGTTGTTGTTGTTTTGTTTTTTTGTTTTTCGAGGTAGGGTCTCACTCTAGCCCAGGCTGACCTGGAATTAACTATGTAGTCTCAGGGTGGCCTCGAACTCACAGTGATCCTCCTATCTCTGCCTCCCAAGTGCTGGAATTAAAGGCGTGCACCACCACGCCCAGCTTTGTGTGGGTTTTTTAACTTTTATTTATTTATTTGAGAGAGAGAGAAACAGAGAGGCCATGCCAGGGCCTCCAGCCACTGCAAAGGAACTCCAAACGCATGCACCCTCTTGTGCATCTGGCTTACATGGGTCCTAGAGAATTGAACTGGGGTCCTTTGGCTTTTCAGGCAAACACCTTAACTTCTAAGCCATCTCTCCAGCCCTGGGTTTGGTTTGGTTTGGTTTGGTTTGGTTTGGTTTTGTTTTGTTTGAAGGTAAGGTCTCACTCTAGCTCAGACTGACCTATAATTCACTATGTAAGCTCAGGGTAGCTTCTAACTCACAGCCATCCTCCTACCTCTGCCTCTTGAGTGCTGAGATTAAAGGTGTTCCCCACCATGCCTATTTGTGGTATTTTTTGTGGATTTTTTTTTGGGGGGGTGGGTTTCAAGGTACAGTCTAGTTCTAGGCCAGGCTGAACTGAAATTCACTATTTAGTCTCAGGGTAGCCTCAAACTCAAAGCAATTCTCCTACCTCTGCCTCCGAGTGCTAGGATTAAAGACATGCATCACCAAGCCCAGCTTATTTGTGAATTTTTTTTATTTTTATTTATTTATTTATTAGAGACAGAGAAGGGGGGGAGAGAATGGGCACGCAAGGGCCTCTAGCCACTGCAAATGACCTCCAGATGCATGCACCACCATGTGCATCTGGCTTATGTGGGACCTGGGGAATTGAACCGGGGTCCTTAGGCTTAGCAGGCATGTGCCTTAACCTCTAAGCCATCTCTCCAGCCCTATTTGTGATATTTTTTAAAGGAAGAAGAGGTGAAGATGTATAAACCATGCATCCAGACACGACAAGTTGAAATTAATAGAAAAGAAAGGAAATTAGGAAATTCTGTTTTTGAAATCCTTTATACATGAAATGGAAAGAAACCATGATCAACTTAACTGGAAACATAGTTGTAGGATTGTGGCAAAGGATTATGCTCCCAGCAAGAATTGGGAAGGGGCGCTGTGTGGTGGTGGTGGCATCCAGACGCAGTCATGGAGCCTGCTGTGGTGTCCCAGCAGAAGTCACAGAAAGAAGTCACATAAGGAGTCACAGAAAGCCCAACAGTGCCAGCAGCTGCGGATCAAGGAGGAGCCCTGGTGGAGTGCACCACCCGCCCCCAGCGGCCTGGCTCTAGTGAGCCCCTACCACACCCAGCGGGTTGGAGACCCCGCAGACCTTGTGGCACTTGCCAAGCAGGTGCAGAAAGCTGATGAATTCATCTGAGCAAATGCTACCAACAAGCTGACGGTCATAGCTGAGCAAATCCAGCATTTGCAAGAACAAGCTAGGAAGGTACTAGAAGCTTGTAGAGATGCCGACTTGTACCATGTACCTTGTAATATGGTGACAAAACCTGGCAACATTTACTATCTTTATAGACAGGAGAGCGGTCAGCAGTACTTTTCCATTATTTCTCTAGAGGAATGGGGAACAAGTTGTCCACATGACTTCCTTGGTGCCTACAAGCCACAGCATGACTTGTCCTGGACCCCATATAAGGACACTGAGAAGAGAGATGCTAACATCAGCATGATGGACAAGCTGCTAAGCCAGCCAACGTCCCTGCCCCCATGTGCTGAGCCCACCTTGCAGAGACTGACTTACTGAGCATGGACTCTGACCTGCAGCCCGCATGACATGGCCTGACTGCCGTCTCCTTGTTGCCTCTACTTTCCCCTTGACGGGAGGGTTTTGAGAACTAAGGACATGCTGGTGAATCGGAATTTCTTGGGAGGAAACGCTGATGAATATAAATGCTGCTGTTTTTTTGCTCTCAGTTGGGGTGGTAAGGAATTGCACACTCCCTTGGGGATCCTCTTGGCGGCACAGGTGCCCAGCCAGTCAATTTCAGAGGATTGGCTAGAACTTCCAACATGTCCAGCTGTTCTTCCCTTAAGCCAAAGCATGTAAGAAAGAAAGTCCCCTTTTCCATAGAAAATTGGTGGATCATTTTCCAGAGGGAACAGTCTTGTCTTTTATTTCAGGGTGGGGTCAGAGTGGTCTTATAGGTGGTACCATGCCAACTTCAGGTTCATCCAGAAACCCCAGCGTTGGCTAATGGAGGATGATTTAAAAAAACAACGTGGTGTGGCTGGAGGGGGGGGGGACAAAACTGGGAAGGCTAGCCTACTGTTGGGACAGATGGTGTGCTCCTGACACATGACAGGAAGAAGGCAGAAGGCATCAGGCAGAACAAGCGGTTTCCATTCTCACTACTAAGCATCTTGACTAGGAGAAACTATAGCCTGTCATGTTAGCCAGTTTATCCTCAGAACCTTGGTGGTGAGCAAGAAGGGCAGAATCTGGCTTACCCAAGTAAGCCAGATGCACATGGTGGCATGTGTATCTGGAGTTCATTTGCAGTCTCTCTCAGATAAATAAATAAAACCAATTAAAATGTTTATAAAAGCCAGGCAAGCATGGTAGTACACACCTTTAATCCCAGCACTCAGAGGCACAGGTAAGAGGACTGCTGTGAGTTCAAGGCCAGCCTGGGACTAGGGAGTGAGTTTCAGGTCAGCTAGAGTGAGACCCTACCTCGAAAAAAATAAAACAAGAAATGTTTATGCTCCAAGGTATGGTGGTACACATCTTTAATCCCAGCATTAAGGAGGCTAAATTAAGAGGATTACTGTGAGTTTGAAGTGAGCCTGGGATAGAACGATACCCTACCTGGAAAAAAAACATTATTTAAGCCAGGCATGGTGACACATATTTGTAACCAAAACCCTTCATGGCCAGGCATGGTGCAGCAAGCCTTTAACCTCGGAAGGAAGCTGAAATAGGAGGTCAGCCTGGGCTAGAGTGAGACTCTACCTTGAAAAGGAAAAAAATGCTAATACTTACTGATTCTAAGTGACAAGTACATATTATTTTATAATTGTATCTGTATTTGAAATTTTTCCAAATCAAAAAATTTTCAGGCCAGGCGTGTTGGCGCACACCTTTACCCAGCACTCAGGAGGCAAAGATAGGAGGATCACTGTGAGTTTGAGGCTACCCTGAAACCATATAGTGAATTCCAGTCAGCCTGAGCTGGACTGAGACCCTACCTCAAAAAACAAAAAAACAAAAAATTTCCAGCCAGGCATAGTGGCACATACCTTTAATCCCAGCACTTGGGAGGCAGAGGTTGGAGGATCACCAAGAGTTAGAGGCCACCCTGAGACTATACAGTGAATTCCAGGTCAGCCTAAGCCAGAGTGAGACCTTACCTCGAAAAAAAAAAAATTTCTTTTTTTTTTTCTTGTTTTTTATGAGAGAGAAAGAGAGAGAGAATTAGCATGCCAGGGCCTCCAGCCACTGTAATCGAACTCCGGGCACATGCTCCACCTTGCATTTGTATCACCTTGTGCATCTGCCTTACATGACCTGGAGAGTTGAACATGGGTCCTTAGCCTTAACCACTAAGCCATCTCTCCAGCCCCAAAATTTTTTCATTTGATGCTATAACACCAAAATTAACTATTTGTGTACTGAGAGGATGTTAAAAAAACTTAAAACCTAATCTTCCATATTTTTATTTATTATTTGAGAGAGAATGAACACAACAGGGCCTCTTGACACTACCAATGAACTTCACACTCATATGCAACTTTGTGTTTCTATCTTTGTGTGGGTACTGGGGAACTGAACCTGGGCCAGTAGCCATCTCACCAGCCAAGGGGTTTTTTTGTTGCTGTTATTGTTGTTTTTGATTTTTTTAATATTTTATTTATTTAATTATGTATTTGAGAGAGAGAGAGAATGGGTGCTCCAGTGCCTCCATCCACTACAAATGAACTCCAGATGCATGTGCCACCTTGTATATTTGGTTTTATGTACAGGTACTGGGGAGAAAACTCAGGTCCTTAGGCTTTGCAGGCAAGCACCTTAACTGCCAAGCCATCTTTCAAGCCAGTTTTTTTTTTTTCTTTTGTTGTTTTTTAATTTTGTTTTTATTGGTTTGTTTCTTCTTCTTTTTTAATATTTTATTTATTTATTTGCAAGGAGAGAAAGAGTGAATGAGAGAGAGAGAATGGGTGAACCAGGGCCTCTTGCCACTGAAAAAAAAAACCCTCCAGGCTAGAGAAATGGTTTAGTGGTTTAGATGCCCAACTGCAAAGCCAAAGGACCCAGGTTTGATTCCTCATAACCCACATAAGCCAGATGCACAAGGTGACGCATGCATCTGGAGTTCATTTGCACCCACTGGATGCCCTGGCATGCCCCATCCCCCCCCTCTGCCTTTCTCCCTCTTTCTCTCTCAAATAAATAAATAAAAATAAAATATATTTTTTAAATATATTTTATTTATTTATTTGAGAGAGGGAAAGAGGCAGAGAGAGAGAGAGGGAGAGAATGGGCACACCAGGGCCTCCAGCCACTGTGCAAATGAACTACAGATGCATGCACCCCCTTGTGCATCTGGCTTACATGGGTCCTGAAGAGTCAAACCAAGATCCTCTGGCTTTGCAGGCAAACACCTTTATTGCTAAGCCATCTCTCCAGCCCATAAAATATATTTTTTACAAAACTCCATATGCATGCACCCCTTTGTGCATCTGGCTTTACATGGGCACTGGGGAATTGAACCAGGGATGGCAGGCTTTGCAAGCAAGCTCCTTTAACTACTGAGCCATCTCCTCATCTCCTCTTTTGTTTTAAATATTATTTTTTATTTATTTACTTGCAAGGAAAAGGAGAGAAAGAGCAAATGGGCATGCCAGGGCATCTTGCTGCTGCAAATGAATTCCATATACATGCATGTGTATCTGGCTTTACATAGGTACTGGGGAATCAAACCCAGGCCAGCAGGCTTTGCAAGCAAGCACCTTAACTGCTGAGCCCCTTTTTTTGGTTTCTTGAAATAGGTTCTCAGGTAGCCTAGACTGGTCTTAAATTCCTAATCCTTCTGCCTCATTCTCCAAGGTTCTCAGAATACATACATGCACTACTGTGCCTTGTAAAACTAGCCTTAGAAAAATACCAAAACCTTGTCAGACATGGTTGCTCAGGCCTTTGTTTGTTTGTTTGTTTGTTTGTTTGTTTGTTTGTTTGTTTGTTTGTTTTTTCAAGGTAGGGTCTCACTCTGGCTCAGGCTGACCTGGAATTCACTATGCAATCTCAGGGTGGCCTTGAAGTCTTGGTGATCCTCCTACCTCTGCCTCCCGAGTGCTGGGGTTAAAGGCGTGTGCGACCATGCCCAGCTGTTGCTCAGGCCTTTAATGTCAACACTTGAAGTACTAAAGGAGGAGGATCAAGAATTCAAGGCCAAGCCAGGCGTGGTAGCATGAGACTACATAGTGAATTCCAGGTCAGTCTGGGCTAGAGAGAGACCCTACCAAAAAAAAAAAAAGAGAGAGAGAAAAGAAAAAAGAATTCAAGGCCTGATGTTGACTTCAAGTTTCCAAATGCATTTGCACACACCTGCAAGCATACACACACACACACACACACACACACACACCCCACTCACATATACATGCCAAAAAATAGCAAACAAAAACCAGTAAGAGTTGGAAGCTCTAGGCTTCTGAATCAAACTGCCCAGGCAAGAGCCCTTGTGATGACCCTACCACAGCCATTGCACCCACACCCAGACAACAGGAAGGGCTGTGTTCCCACCTCAGCTAAGCCCTTTACATTTCCATCTCGAAGCTTTCTTCCCACTCCTCTTCCAGACAGGCAGCCAAGAGCAAGGAAGCTGCTGCTAGTAACTCTTCCCTTCCTGTGGCCACTCATCCTTCTCCCCATTTACTCCTTCACACAAACAGGCAAAAAAGGGAACAAGAGAAACCAAGGGTCACAGGATGGCTCTCCAGACAGGGATCCTTGTACCAAAGAGAAAGGACTGTCCCATGCTCTAAACTGAAGTCTCTATCTTCCAAGAATCAAGGAGCAGAAAGGTAGCACAGAAACCCAGGCTGCCACTCTATCAATGCTGGCAAGAATCCCTTACTAAAATTAGCAGAAATATGTAAAAGTACCAGTTCTTTAATCGGTCCCGGGCTTCCAACTGGGCTCCCACTTCAAAGCTGATTCCTCTTCTGTTAGGTGGATGCTTTGTCATTTTCAGTCATCAACGGAGCTGTCTTTATTCTCCTGAAAAAGCCAATTAAATATTTATGAAACTTGGGCAAAGTCTGCCCAGAGTGTAGCATCACTCACCCCACATAAAAAACAAGCAGGCATTATTCACAACATGAAGCTCCATGACCCTCTGACAGCGCCATCTTCTGCATTGGCTCTCCTATCAGATAGCCTCTCTGGCCCATCCCTACTTCCTCCTCTACTATGCCATAGCCTGTGGTCTCTAGAAATACAGAAGACCCTCTCAGCACTGAATTCATGGTTAAGTTCAACCACTTGCTGATGCCTTCCGAGCTATTTGTTGAGACTAGTCAGGACCAACAGAAACGCAGTTCCTACCCTCAAGTAACCTGTAGCCAAAAATGTAGCCAAAAAACAAATAAAAACAAAATATAATTGTTATGAAATTAAAGTGCTACAAAACAAGCAAACAAAAAAAAAAAAAAAGAGAAACTACCCAAGAATGGTGGCTTAGGATGATAGTACCAGCTACTGCAGCTGGAGTTCCTTTGCAGTGGCAGGAAGCCCTTCCCTCCCTTTTTCTGCTTGCAAATAAATAAATAAAAACCTTTGAAAAAAAATAACATATGTGCTAAAAAGATGCCTTAACAGTTAAGGCACTTGCTTGTGAAGCCTAAGGACCCATGTTCTACTCTCTAGATCCCACGTAAGCCAGATGCACAAAGGTGAGGAAGGCAGGCGTAAGGTCACACATGCCCACTAGGTGGCACAAGCATCTGGAATTCGATTGCAGTAGCTAAGGCCCTGGTGCACCGATTTTCTATCTCTCTAAAAACATAACACAAAAACTAGCTGGAGAGATGGCTTAGCGGTTAAGGTGCATGCCTACTGGGATTAAAGGTATGCATAACCACACCCAGCAATTTTTAGCTTTTCAAAGTAGGGGCTCACTCTAGACCAGGCTGACCTGGAATTCAATATGTAGTCCCAGGCTGTCCTCTAACTCATAGTGATCCTCCTGCCTCTGCCTCCCTAGTACTGGGATTAAAGGCATACCATCTTTTCTATTTTTTAAAATTTATTTATTTATTTTAGAGAGTGAAAGAGGAAGACAGAAAGAGCGAGAGAAGCCGGGCGTGGTGGCGCATGCCTTTAATCCCAGACCTCAGGAGGCAGAGGTAGGAGGATCGCCATGAGTTCGAGGCTACCCTGAGACTACAGAGTGAATTCCAGGTCAGCCTAGGCTAGAGTGAGACCCTACCTTGGAAAAAAAAAAAGAAAGAGAGAGAAAATGGGCATGCCAGGGCCTCCAGCCACTGCAAACAAACTCCAGATGCATGTGCCCCCTGTGCATCTGGCTTATGTGGGGCCTCGAGAGTCAAACTGGGATCCTTTGGCTTTGCAGGCAAATGTCTTAACATGCAAGCCATCCCTCCAGCCTCTATTTTTGTTTGTTTGCTTGCTTTGTTTTTGGGATAGTCTCCAAACAGTCCAGATGACCTCTAACTCGCTAGGTAGCAGAGGAGGGCTTTGAATCCCAGTCCTCCTGCCTCTGCTTCCAAAGTGCTGGGATTACAGGCCTACCAGAGCCACCATACTGGACCCTCCCATTAACTGTGGACTCCACAATTTACACCAGCCAAGCAAAGCCACATCAATGGCCAGCATAAGAGCACTGTCACTGTACTGAAACTGCGGGCTGGCCATGTAACTCAGTGGTTCAGTTCCAGGCAATACACACACACACCACAGAGACAATCACAAACATGGCTCTCCATATCTGATGCGTAATATCACATTTTAGGAAGAATTTGTTTGTGATATGTTATAATTGCATGAAAAGGAATGCAAAATTGTACTACTTTTAGCTTACATTATGCCTATGTGTATTTAAAAAAAAATAGGGCTGAGCCGGGCGTGGTGGCGCATGCCTTTAATCCCAGCACTCGGGAGGCAGAGGTAGGAGGATCGCTAAGAGTTC
The DNA here is from genome assembly GCA_036365145.1 of Orientallactaga sibirica. NCBI lineage: Eukaryota > Metazoa > Chordata > Mammalia > Rodentia > Dipodidae > Orientallactaga > Orientallactaga sibirica. The sequence goes on from JAEOAD010000011.1 coordinate 10,206,644, forward strand.
GAGGCCACCCTGAGACTACATAGTTAATTCCAGGTCAGCCTGGACCAGAGTGAGACCCTACCTCGCAAAACCAAAAAAAAAAAAAAAAAAATAGGGCTGAAGAGATGGCTTAGCAGTTAAGGCACTTGCCTCAAGCCCCTAAGGACCCAGGTTCAATCCCCAGAGTCCACATAAGCCAGATGCACAAAGTGGCACATGCATCTGGAGTTCATTTGCAGTGCCTGGAAGCCCTAGCCTGCCCATTCTCTCTCTCACTCTCTCCAGTAAGTAAATAAACAAACAAACAAACAGAAACAGGGCTGGAGGGATGGTTTAGCAGTTAAAGCATTAACCTGCAAAGCCAAAGGACCCAGGTTAGATTCCTCACAACCCGCATTAGCCAGATGCACAAAGTGGCACATGCATCTGGAGTTCATTTGCAGTGGCTGGAGGCCCTGGCATGCCCATTCTTTCTCTTTCTCTCTCTCTATCTCTATCTCTCCCTCTTTCTGTCAAATAAATAAAATATTTTTTTAAAATGGGGCTGGAAAGATGGCTTAGTGGTTAAGGTTCTTGCCTGCAAAGCCAAAGGACCCATATTTGATTCCCCAGTACCCACATAAAGCCAGATGCACAAGGTGACACATGCATCTGGAGTTCGTCTGCATTGGCTGGAGACCCTGGCATACCCATTCTCTATTTACGACCCCAAACTAAAAATAATAAAATAAATAATTTGTTTCTTTTTTTTCTTTCTCAAAATAAAATATTTGAAAAACAAAAACAAGCTGGGCGTGACGGTGCATGCCTTTAATCCCAGCACGAATTCCAGGTCAGCCTGGGCTAGAGTGAGACCCTATCTCAAAAAAACAAAAACACAAGCCGGGCGTGGTGGCGCACGCCTTTAATCCCAGCACTGGAGGCCTTGGTGTGCCCATTCTCTCTCTCTCTCTCAAAATATATAAAATATATTTTTTAAAAAAATTTTTAAATCACTCTAATAAAAACACTCTTAAAAGCCAGGAGTGGTGGTACACGCCTTTAATCCCAGCACTCGGGAGGCAGAGGTAGGAGGATCACCATGAATTCAAGGCTACCCTGAGACTACAGAGTGAATTCCAAGTCAGCCTGGGCTAGAATAAGACCCTACCTCAAAAAAGAAAATTGAAAATAAAGGGCTGGAGAGATGGCTTAGCGGTTAAACGCTTGCCTGTGAAGCCTAAGGACCCGGGTTCAAGGCTCGATTCTCCAGGATCCCATAAGCCAGATGCACAAGGGGCACATGCATCTGGAATTGTTTGCAGTGGCTGGAGGCCCTGGCATGCTCATTCTCTCCTCCCTCCTCTCTCTCTCTCTCTCTCTCTACCTGCCTATTTCTGTATCTCTCTCTCAAATAAATAAATATTTTTAAAAATTGAAAATAAAGAGCACAAGGCTGGTAAGAAGTAGCCGTTAATAATTGTATTATAAAAATGAGGAAACAATACTGTATAACTTGGCTGTAGTTCAGCAGCTATGTTAAAGGCTCTAGGTCTGCCTGATTACAGAATTCACTCTTATCTACCACATAACCTCCTAAGAGGCCTTCAACTAGACTAAAGGTATGAAAGCAACTTGGAAGATGGAGAGGGGAAGAACACAGTAAAGTTAAAAGCCAAGTGTGGCCGGGCGTGGTGGCGCACGCCTTTAATCCCAGCACTGGAGGCAGAGGTAGGAGGATCGCTGTGAGTTCGAGGCCACCCTGAAACTATATAGTGAATTCCAGGTCAGCCTGAGCTAAAGTGAGACCCTACCTCGAAAAACAAAAAAAAAAAAAAAAAAAAAAAGCCAAGTGTGGTGGTGCCCACCTTTAGTCCCAGCACTCAGGAGGCAGAGGTTGGAGGATCACTGTGACTTCCAGGGCAGCAAGAGACTACATAGTGAATTCCAGGTCAGCCAGGGCTAGAGTGGAAACCCTACCTCGAAAACCAAAAACCGAAAAACAAACAAACAAAAAAGGCTGAAGATATGACTTAGCAGTTAAGGAATTTGCCTTTAAAGAGGTCAGCCTAAGCCAGAGTGAGACCTTACCTAAAAAAAAAAAAAATTTCTTTTTTTTTCTTTTTTTATGAGAGAGAAAAGAGAGAGAATTAGCATGCCAGGGCCTCCAGCCACTGTAATCGAACTCCGGGCACATGCTCCACCTTGCATTTGTATCACCTTGTGCATCTGCCTTACATGACCTGGAGAGTTGAACATGGGTCCTTAGCCTTAACCACTAAGCCATCTCTCCAGCCCCAAAATTTTTTTCATTTGATGCTATAACACCAAAATTAACTATTTGTGTACTGAGAGGATGTTAAAAAACTTAAAACCTAATCTTCCATATTTTTATTTATTATTTGAGAGAGAATGAACACAACAGGGCCTCTTGACACTACCAATGAACTTCACACTCATATGCAACTTTGTGTTTCTATCTTTGTGTGGGTACTGGGGAACTGAACCTGGGCCAGTAGCCATCTCACCAGCCAAGGGGTTTTTTTGTTGCTGTTATTGTTGTTTTTGATTTTTTTAATATTTTATTTATTTAATTATGTATTTGAGAGAGAGAGAGAATGGGTGCTCCAGTGCCTCCATCCACTACAAATGAACTCCAGATGCATGTGCCACCTTGTATATTTGGTTTTATGTACAGGTACTGGGGAGAAAACTCAGGTCCTTAGGCTTTGCAGGCAAGCACCTTAACTGCCAAGCCATCTTTCAAGCCAGTTTTTTTTTTTTCTTTTGTTGTTTTTTAATTTTGTTTTTATTGGTTTGTTTCTTCTTCTTTTTTAATATTTTATTTATTTATTTGCAAGGAGAGAAAGAGTGAATGAGAGAGAGAGAATGGGTGAACCAGGGCCTCTTGCCACTGAAAAAAAAAACCCTCCAGGCTAGAGAAATGGTTTAGTGGTTTAGATGCCCAACTGCAAAGCCAAAGGACCCAGGTTTGATTCCTCATAACCCATAAGCCAGATGCACAAGGTGACGCATGCATCTGGAGTTCATTTGCACCCACTGGATGCCCTGGCATGCCCCATCCCCCTCTGCCTTTCTCCCTCTTTCTCTCTCAAATAAATAAATAAAAATAAAATATATTTTTAAATATATTTTATTTATTTATTTGAGAGAGGGAAAGAGGCAGAGAGAGAGAGAGGGAGAGAATGGGCACACCAGGGCCTCCAGCCACTGTGCAAATGAACTACAGATGCATGCACCCCTTGTGCATCTGGCTTACATGGGTCCTGAAGAGTCAAACCAAGATCCTCTGGCTTTGCAGGCAAACACCTTTATTGCTAAGCCATCTCTCCAGCCCATAAAATATATTTTTACAAAACTCCATATGCATGCACCCCTTTGTGCATCTGGCTTTACATGGGCACTGGGGAATTGAACCAGGGATGGCAGGCTTTGCAAGCAAGCTCCTTTAACTACTGAGCCATCTCCTCATCTCCTCTTTTGTTTTAAATATTATTTTTTATTTATTTACTTGCAAGGAAAAGGAGAGAAAGAGCAAATGGGCATGCCAGGGCATCTTGCTGCTGCAAATGAATTCCATATACATGCATGTGTATCTGGCTTTTTACATAGGTACTGGGGAATCAAACCCAGGCCAGCAGGCTTTGCAAGCAAGCACCTTAACTGCTGAGCCCCTTTTTTTGGTTTCTTGAAATAGGTTCTCAGGTAGCCTAGACTGGTCTTAAATTCCTAATCCTTCTGCCTCATTCTCCAAGGTTCTCAGAATACATACATGCACTACTGTGCCTTGTAAAACTAGCCTTAGAAAAATACCAAAACCTTGTCAGACATGGTTGCTCAGGCCTTTGTTTGTTTGTTTGTTTGTTTGTTTGTTTGTTTGTTTGTTTTTTCAAGGTAGGGTCTCACTCTGGCTCAGGCTGACCTGGAATTCACTATGCAATCTCAGGGTGGCCTTGAAGTCTTGGTGATCCTCCTACCTCTGCCTCCCGAGTGCTGGGGTTAAAGGCGTGTGCGACCATGCCCAGCTGTTGCTCAGGCCTTTAATGTCAACACTTGAAGTACTAAAGGAGGAGGATCAAGAATTCAAGGCCAAGCCAGGCGTGGTAGCATGAGACTACATAGTGAATTCCAGGTCAGTCTGGGCTAGAGAGAGACCCTACCTCGAAAAAAAAAGAGAGAGAGAGAAAAGAAAAAAGAATTCAAGGCCTGATGTTGACTTCAAGTTTCCAAATGCATTTGCACACACCTGCAAGCATACACACACACACACACACACACACACACACACACACACACACACCCCACTCACATATACATGCCAAAAAATAGCAAACAAAAACCAGTAAGAGTTGGAAGCTCTAGGCTTCTGAATCAAACTGCCCAGGCAAGAGCCCTTGTGATGACCCTACCACAGCCATTGCACCCACACCCAGACAACAGGAAGGGCTGTGTTCCCACCTCAGCTAAGCCCTTTACATTTCCATCTCGAAGCTTTCTTCCCACTCCTCTTCCAGACAGGCAGCCAAGAGCAAGGAAGCTGCTGCTAGTAACTCTTCCCTTCCTGTGGCCACTCATCCTTCTCCCCATTTACTCCTTCACACAAACAGGCAAAAAGGGAACAAGAGAAACCAAGGGTCACAGGATGGCTCTCCAGACAGGGATCCTTGTACCAAAAGAGAAAGGACTGTCCCATGCTCTAAACTGAAGTCTCTATCTTCCAAGAATCAAGGAGCAGAAAGGTAGCACAGAAACCCAGGCTGCCACTCTATCAATGCTGGCAAGAATCCCTTACTAAAATTAGCAGAAATATGTAAAAGTACCAGTTCTTTAATCGGTCCCGGCTTCCAACTGGGCTCCCACTTCAAAGCTGATTCCTCTTCTGTTAGGTGGATGCTTTGTCATTTTCAGTCATCAACGGAGCTGTCTTTATTCTCCTGAAAAAGCCAATTAAATATTTATGAAACTTGGGCAAAGTCTGCCCAGAGTGTAGCATCACTCACCCCACATAAAAAACAAGCAGGCATTATTCACAACATGAAGCTCCATGACCCTCTGACAGCGCCATCTTCTGCATTGGCTCTCCTATCAGATAGCCTCTCTGGCCCATCCCTACTTCCTCCTCTACTATGCCATAGCCTGTGGTCTCTAGAAATACAGAAGACCCTCTCAGCACTGAATTCATGGTTAAGTTCAACCACTTGCTGATGCCTTCCGAGCTATTTGTTGAGACTAGTCAGGACCAACAGAAACGCAGTTCCTACCCTCAAGTAACCTGTAGCCAAAAATGTAGCCAAAAAACAAATAAAAACAAAATATAATTGTTATGAAATTAAAGTGCTACAAAACAAGCAAACAAAAAAAAAAAAAAAGAGAAACTACCCAAGAATGGTGGCTTAGGATGATAGTACCAGCTACTGCAGCTGGAGTTCCTTTGCAGTGGCAGGAAGCCCTTCCCTCCCTTTTTCTGCTTGCAAATAAATAAATAAAAACCTTTGAAAAAAAATAACATATGTGCTAAAAAGATGCCTTAACAGTTAAGGCACTTGCTTGTGAAGCCTAAGGACCCATGTTCTACTCTCTAGATCCCACGTAAGCCAGATGCACAAAGGTGAGGAAGGCAGGCGTAAGGTCACACATGCCCACTAGGTGGCACAAGCATCTGGAATTCGATTGCAGTAGCTAAGGCCCTGGTGCACCGATTTTCTATCTCTCTAAAAAAACATAACACAAAAACTAGCTGGAGAGATGGCTTAGCGGTTAAGGTGCATGCCTACTGGGATTAAAGGTATGCATAACCACACCCAGCAATTTTTAGCTTTTCAAAGTAGGGGCTCACTCTAGACCAGGCTGACCTGGAATTCAATATGTAGTCCCAGGCTGTCCTCTAACTCATAGTGATCCTCCTGCCTCTGCCTCCCTAGTACTGGGATTAAAGGCATACCATCTTTTCTATTTTTTAAAATTTATTTATTTATTTTAGAGAGTGAAAGAGGAAGACAGAAAGAGCGAGAGAAGCCGGGCGTGGTGGCGCATGCCTTTAATCCCAGACCTCAGGAGGCAGAGGTAGGAGGATCGCCATGAGTTCGAGGCTACCCTGAGACTACAGAGTGAATTCCAGGTCAGCCTAGGCTAGAGTGAGACCCTACCTTGAAAAAAAAAAAAAAGAGAGAGAGAGAAAATGGGCATGCCAGGGCCTCCAGCCACTGCAAACAAACTCCAGATGCATGTGCCCCCTGTGCATCTGGCTTATGTGGGGCCTCGAGAGTCAAACTGGGATCCTTTGGCTTTGCAGGCAAATGTCTTAACCGGTAAGCCATCCCTCCAGCCTCTATTTTTTTGTTTGTTTGCTTGCTTTTGTTTTTGGGATAGTCTCCAAACAGTCCAGATGACCTCTAACTCGCTAGGTAGCAGAGGAGGGCTTTGAATCCCAGTCCTCCTGCCTCTGCTTCCAAAGTGCTGGGATTACAGGCCTACCAGAGCCACCATACTGGACCCCTCCCATTAACTGTGGACTCCACAATTTACACCAGCCAAGCAAAGCCACATCAATGGCCAGCATAAGAGCACTGTCACTGTACTGAAACTGCGGGCTGGCCATGTAACTCAGTGGTTCAGTTCCAGGCAATACACACACACACCACAGAGACAATCACAAACATGGCTCTCCATATCTGATGCGTAATATCACATTTTAGGAAGAATTTGTTTGTGATATGTTATAATTGCATGAAAAGGAATGCAAAATTGTACTACTTTTAGCTTACATTATGCCTATGTGTATTTAAAAAAAAATAGGGCTGAGCCGGGCGTGGTGGCGCACGCCTTTAATCCCAGCACTCGGGAGGCAGAGGTAGGAGGATCGCTAAGAGTTCGAGGCCACCCTGAGACTACATAGTTAATTCCAGGTCAGCCTGGACCAGAGTGAGACCCTACCTCGCAAAACCAAAAAAAAAAAAAAAAAATAGGGCTGAAGAGATGGCTTAGCAGTTAAGGCACTTGCCTGCGAAGCCTAAGGACCCAGGTTCAATCCCCCAGAGTCCACATAAGCCAGATGCACAAAGTGGCACATGCATCTGGAGTTCATTTGCAGTGCCTGGAAGCCCTAGCCTGCCCATTCTCTCTCTCACTCTCTCCAGTAAGTAAATAAACAAACAAACAAACAGAAACAGGGCTGGAGGGATGGTTTAGCAGTTAAAGCATTAACCTGCAAAGCCAAAGGACCCAGGTTAGATTCCTCACAACCCGCATTAGCCAGATGCACAAAGTGGCACATGCATCTGGAGTTCATTTGCAGTGGCTGGAGGCCCTGGCATGCCCATTCTTTCTCTTTCTCTCTCTCTATCTCTATCTCTCCCTCTTTCTGTCAAATAAATAAAATATTTTTTTAAAATGGGGCTGGAAAGATGGCTTAGTGGTTAAGGTTCTTGCCTGCAAAGCCAAAGGACCCATATTTGATTCCCCAGTACCCACATAAAGCCAGATGTACAAGGTGACACATGCATCTGGAGTTCGTCTGCATTGGCTGGAGACCCTGGCATACCCATTCTCTATTTACGACCCCAAACTAAAAATAATAAAATAAATAATTTGTTTCTTTTTCTTTCTCAAAATAAAATATTTGAAAAACAAAAACAAGCTGGGCGTGTGGTGCATGCCTTTAATCCCAGCACGAATTCCAGGTCAGCCTGGGCTAGAGTGAGACCCTATCTCAAAAAAACAAAAACACAAGCCGGGCGTGGTGGCGCACGCCTTTAATCCCAGCACTGGAGGCCTTGGTGTGCCCATTCTCTCTCTCTCTCTCAAAATATATAAAATATATTTTTTAAAAAAATTTTTAAATCACTCTAATAAAAACACTCTTAAAAGCCAGGAGTGGTGGTACACGCCTTTAATCCCAGCACTCGGGAGGCAGAGGTAGGAGGATCACCATGAATTCAAGGCTACCCTGAGACTACAGAGTGAATTCCAAGTCAGCCTGGGCTAGAATAAGACCCTACCTCAAAAAAGAAAATTGAAAATAAAGGGCTGGAGAGATGGCTTAGCGGTTAAACGCTTGCCTGTGAAGCCTAAGGACCCGGGTTCAAGGCTCGATTCTCCAGGATCCACATAAGCCAGATGCACAAGGGGGCACATGCATCTGGAATTCGTTTGCAGTGGCTGGAGGCCCTGGCATGCTCATTCTCTCCCTCCCTCTCTCTCTCTCTCTCTCTCTCTACCTGCCTATTTCTGTATCTCTCTCTCAAATAAATAAATATTTTTTAAAAATTGAAAATAAAGAGCACAAGGCTGGTAAGAAGTAGCCGTTAATAATTGTATTATAAAAATGAGGAAACAATACTGTATAACTTGGCTGTAGTTCAGCAGCTATGTTAAAGGCTCTAGGTCTGCCTGATTACAGAATTCACTCTTATCTACCACATAACCTCCTAAGAGGCCTTCAACTAGACTAAAGGTATGAAAGCAACTTGGAAGATGGAGATAGGAAGAACACAGTAAAAGTTAAAAGCCAAGTGTGGCCGGGCGTGGTGGCGCACGCCTTTAATCCCAGCACTCGGGAGGCAGAGGTAGGAGGATCGCTGTGAGTTCGAGGCCACCCTGAAACTATATAGTGAATTCCAGGTCAGCCTGAGCTAAAGTGAGACCCTACCTCGAAAAACCAAAAAAAAAAAAAAAAAAAAAAGCCAAGTGTGGTGGTGCCCACCTTTAGTCCCAGCACTCAGGAGGCAGAGGTTGGAGGATCACTGTGACTTCCAGGGCAGCAAGAGACTACATAGTGAATTCCAGGTCAGCCAGGGCTAGAGTGGAAACCCTACCTCGAAAACCAAAAACCGAAAAACAAACAAACAAAAAAAGGCTGAAGATATGACTTAGCAGTTAAGGAATTTGCCTTTAAAGCCAAAGGACCTCAATTCAATTCCCCAGGACCCACGTACATGAACAAGGTCCTGGCGCAACCATTCTGTTCCCCCCCACACACCCTCAAATAAATAAATAAGGGACTGGAGAAATGGTTTAGCAGTTAGGGCATCTGCCTGCAAAGCCAAAGGACCCAGGTTTGAGTCTCCAGGACCCACGTAAAGCCAGATGCACATGGTAGCGCATGCGTCTGGAGATCGTTTGCAGCGGCTGGAGGCCCTGTTGCGCCCATTCTCTTTCCATCTGCCTCTCTCTCACACTCTCTCTCAAATAAATAAATAAAAATGTTTTAAAAAATTAGGAGCCAGGCGTGGTAGCGCATGCCTTTAATCCCCGCACTCAGGAGGTAGGGGTAGGAGGATCACCATGAGTTCGAGGCCACCCTGAGACTACATAACAAATTCAGGTCAGCCTGAGCTAGAGTAAGCCCCTACCTCGGAAAACCAAAAATAATAATAATAATAATTAGGGCTGGGCGTGGTGGTGCACACCTTTAATCCCAGCACTCAGGAGGCAGAGGTAGGAGGATCGCCATGAGTTTGTGGCCACCCTGAGACTACACAGTGAATTCCAGGTCAGCCTGGCTAGAGTGAAACTCTGTGAAAAAACAAAACAAAAAAACAAAAAATTAGGGTGGGAGGGATGTCTTAGTGGTCAAGGTGTTTGCCTACAAAGCCAAAGGACCCAGGTTTGATTCCCCAGGACCCATGTTAGCCGGATGAACAAAGGGGTGCATGCATCTGGAGTTCGTTTGCAGTGGCTGGAAGCCCTGGCACACCCATTCTCTCTCTCTCTCTCCCTCTCGGTCAAATAAATAAGTAAAAATAAAATATTTTTTTAATTTAAATAAATAAATAAAATAGTTTTTTTTTATTCTTTGTATTTTATTTGTACAAGTGTGTGTGTGTTTGTGTGTATGGGCATTCCAGGATCTCTTGCTACTGCACGTAAATGCCTATCTGGCTTTATGCGGGTGGCTAAGGAATTGACCACAAATTGACAGGCTTTACAAGCAAGTGCCTTTTAACTACTGAACCATGTCCCTGGCCTCCCTAGGTAGTTGAAATTGAACTTGAACTTCTAATTCCGCCTCTACCTGCTATTACAGGAAACACCAACACAACCAGTTTTATGAGATGTAAGGACTGAACCCATGGCTTCATGTCTGCTAGACAGGCATTGTACCAACTGAACTACATCCTCAGCTGAAAACAATTATTTTATTAAAGTACATTTTTTTATTTTTTGCACTTTTTTGTTTTGTTTTGTTTGAGGCAAGCCTAACAGACTAGCCTTTTTTTTAATGAGAGAGAAAGAGAGAATTGGTACACCAGGGCCTCCAGCCATTATAATTGAACTCCAGTTGCATGCACCACCTTGTGCAATCTTGTGCATGTGTCACCTTGTCCCTCTGGTTTACATGGGATCTAGGGAGTCAAACATGGGTCCTTAGGCTTCGCAGGCAAGCAAGTGCTTTAACCACTAAGCCATCTCTCCAGCCCACTACGTAAGTTTTTTAAGTACAAATCATTTTAATTTATCCATTCTTCAGTTTTTTTCCAAAAGCCTCCACTTTGCAGACTGAGAAGAAAATGAGGGTATTTAGTGTGGACACATGGGAAATTTCACAAGAGAAAAAAGTCTGATGCAATCAGTAGGATTTCATTTTCAAGACTTTGGCAGGACTTCAAATTACTCCTTTACATTCAAACTTCCCCTGCTCCACAGGAGATGGAGAACCTACTTTATTTCCTTAAATGCAATTTCCAGCCAATGCCCCTTATTTCAACAATGATAGATTTTTTTTTTGTTTGTTTTTTATTATTTTTCAAGATAGGGTCTTACCTGGCATTCACTATGTAGTCTCAGGATGGCCTCGAACTCACAGTGATCCACCTACCTCTGCCTCCTAAGTGCTAGAATTAAAAGGTGTGCACCACCACACTTGGCTAGTTTTATTATTATTATTAAAATATTTTATTTAGGGCTGGAGAAGATGGCTTAGAGGTTAAGGCACTCGCCTACAAAGCCAAAGGACCCTGGTTCGAATCCCCAGAACCCGTGTAAGCAAGATGCACCAGGTGGCACATGCATCTGGAGTTCATTTATAGTGGCTGGAGGGCTTGGTGTGCCATTTCTCTCTCTCTCTCTCTCTCTACCTCATTCTATCTCAAATAAATAAATAAATAAAATATATGAAAAAACCATTTAAAAAATATATATTTTATTTATTTGCACAAGAGAAAGATGGTGGAGGGGATCAGACCCAGGTCATTAGGTTTTGCAGGCAAGCGCCCCTTAATGGAGGAGCCATCTCCCAAGCCCAACAATCGGTTTTTTTGTTTGTTTTCTTTTCTTTTCTTTTTTGGTTTTTTGAGGTAGACTCTCATTCTAGTCCATGCCAACCTGGAATTCACTATGTAGTCTCAGGATGGCCTCAAACTCACCACGATCCTCCTACCTCTGCCTCCCAAATGATAGGATTAAAGACGTGTGCCACCATGCCCAGCCCAACAATGCGTTTTAAATGTACAGTGTGGCAGAAAGTTAATTGTAACCCACAAGACAAAGAGCTAACTAACTTATTAACAAAGATGTATATAAACAAGGACAAAAAAGTAAAAGAGGACTGGAGAGAAATGGCTCAGCAGTAAAGGCATTTGCTTGCAAACCCTGATGGTCCAGGTTCAATTTCCCAGTACACACACAGAGCCAGATGCACAAAGTGGAGCATGCATCTGGAGTTATTTACAGTGGCAGGAGATCCAGGTGTGCCCATATACACTCTCTCTCTCTGTCTGCCTCTTTCTGTCTCTCTGTCTCATTTAAACTGACAGTGATACTCCTACCTCAGCCTCTTAAATGCTCAGATTAAAGTCCTGTGCCAAAATGGGAGTGGTGGCCCATGCCTTTAATCCCAGCACCCCAAAGGTGGAAGTAAGAGGATCACCAGGAGTTCTAGGCCAGCCTGGGGCTACAGAGTGGAGTGAGTTCTAGGTTAGCCTAGGCTAGAAAGAAACCCTGCCTTGTAAAAAAACAAAAAGTCACCACACCTGGCTAAGCATGTGATGTTATATACACATAACCTTACCCTAAAGAAGAAGAAATGGGGTTGAAGAGATGGCTTAGAAATTAAGGTGCTCGCCTGCAAAGCCCAATAACCCAGTAACCATGTAAAGCCAAATGCACAAAGTGGCACATGCATCTGGAATTTGCAGCCTATTCTGTCTCTCATCTCTCTCTCTGCTTGCAAATAGATAAAAGTATTTAAGAGAAAAGAAAAGAAAAAGAAAAAGAAAATGTATGGGGCTGGAGATGGCTTAGCAGTTAAGGTGCTTGCCCGTGAAGCTCAAGGACCCATGTTTAACTCCCCAGATCCCACATAAGCCAGACACACAAGGTGACACATGTGCAAGGTCATGCAGGCACACAAGGTGGCACAACACAGGTCTGGAGTTCAATTGCAGTGGCTGGAGGTTCTGGCCCATGCACATGCATACATGCACATGCTCTCTCATTAAAATAAAAAAAAATTAAGGGTGGAGGGGAGGGAAATATCATGGTTTATTGTCTAAGTATAGAAGTTCTCAATAAAAAAGAGCCGGGCATGGTGGCACACGCCTTAAATCCCAGCACTTGAGAGGCAGAGGTAGGAGGATCACTGAGAGTTCATGGCCACCCTGAGACTACATAGTGAATTCCAGGTCAGCCTGAGCTAGAGTGAGACCCTACCTCGGAAAACCAAAAATAATAATAATAATAATAATTTTAAAATGGGCTGGAGAGATGGCTTAGTAGTTAAGGCTTCTGCAAAGCCAAAGGACCTTGGTTCAATTCCCCAGTACCCACGTAAGCCAGAGGCACAAGGTGGCACATGCATCTAGAGTTTGTATGCAGTGGCTGGAAGCCCTGGAGCACCAATTCTCTCTTCTCTTTCTCACTCTGCCTCTTTCCCTCTCTCAAATAAATAATAAAAATGTTTTAAAAATTAAAAAATATTTTTTAAAATTAAATGTAAAGCCAGGCATGGTGGTGCACGCCTTTAATCCTAGCACTTGGGAGGAAGAGGTAGTAGGATTCATGGCCAAACTGAGATTATATGGTAAATTCCTGATCAGCTAGGGCTAGAATGAGACCCTACCTCAAAAAAAAATCAAAAACTAGCCAGGCACACACCTTTAATCCCAGCACTTAGGAGGCAGAGGTAGGAGGATTGCCCTGAGTTCAAGGCCACCCTGAGACTACATAGTAAATTCTAGGTCAGCCTGAGCTAGAGTGAGACCCTACCTCAAAAAAACAAACAAACAACAAAAAAAAAAAACTAATTAACTTAAATAAAAAATAACCATCTGGGGCTAGGAAGAAGTCTCAGTGGTTAATGATGCTTGTCTGCAAAGCCTGCCAGCCTAATTCCTTTGCAGCTCCAAGAGATCCTGACATTCCCATACACACAGAGAGATACACACATGTACAAATAAAAATGGGCTGGAGGAATGGCCTAGCTGTTAAGGTGCTTGCCTGTGAAGCCTAAGGACCTACGTTCGATTCCCTAGGACCCACATAAGCCCAATACACAAGGTGGAACATGTGTCTGGAGTTCGTTTACAGTGGCTAGGGGCCCAATAAGCCCATTCTCTCTATCTGCCTCTTTCCCTCTCCTTCCCACTCTGCCTCTCTCCTCTCTCTCTCTCCCCATTTCTCTCTCTCTCTCTTTCTCTCTGTCAAATAAATAAATATTTTTAAAATAACAGGATTCTCCTAGAAACAAACTTCTCTGTTCCAAAGTCACTGTTCTGCTTATATTCATGCCTTTAGATATAAACAAAATTTGAATATAGGAAGATAAAGCAACTGGATGCTTTTCAATGCTGTGTCAGCATTATATAACAAGCAGAAATATTTATCAGGAAGGACAAAAGCTTACACTGGTCCAGTTGTGGGGAAAATGGAACACTGCCTGGGGCCTGACCCTGATGGCCATCTTTTATACCTCAATCTGGAAGCAAGAACCAAACTGTAAAACTGTTTATAATCTTGGATTCTGTCATTTACATCTGAAGAAGACAGAATAAAAATGAATCATTTGTGAAAATAAGAAAAAGACGTTTTCTTTATACACAATTTTGGAGAAAACAGGATATAACTCACATATTTAAGAACAGAAGCTGGGCGTGGTGGCGCATGCCTTTAATCCCAGCACTCGGGAGGCAGAGGTAGGAGGATTGCCATGAGTTCGAGGCCACCCTGAGACTACATCGCTAATTCCAGGTCAGCCTGGACCAGAGTGAGACCCTACCTCGAAAAACCAAAAAAAAAAAAAAAAGAACAGAAGAGGGAGAAGCCACATAGGATCGGCACTGCTTGGGCACAGCCGCCTCCAGCACCTTGGGATGTAGCCCCCAGGACCACGGTGTGCCCCCTGCACAGGCATCCCGCCCAGCCTGTCTACCACCACAGGAAGATCTCTGTCCCCTGGACCTGGGAGACCCCCAACCTTTTCCCAAGCTGAAGCTACAGGATATTGAGATACTGGCAAGATGTCTTCCGACAAAGCATCTACGGTGGCACAGGGCAGTGGAGCTCCTGCCTGTAACAGGGAAACCAACACACTGGAGGTAGCTGAACTGGGACCCCTGCTGGAGGAGACAGGCAAGTGGGGATGGCCAACACCACCAAAGCTGAAGAAGAGCAAACGTGCCCAGTGCCCCAGGAAGAAGAGGAGGGGGTGCAAGGACTGACACTTCCTCGGCAGGCCCACCATGCTATGGAGAAGATGGAGGAGTTTGTGTATTAGGTCTGGGAGGGACGACGGAGGGTCATCCCATATGATGTACTTCCTGACTGGCTGAAAGACAATGACAAGCTGCTACATGGCCATAAGCCACCTGTGCCCTCTTTTTGGGTTTGCTTCAAGAGCATATTTTGCATTCACACAGAAACTGGCAATATCTGGACCCATTTGCTTGGTTTTGTGCTGTCCCTGTGTTTGGGAATCTTGACCATGCTCCAAACAAATATGTACTTCATGGCTCCTCTGCAGGAGAAGGTGGTTTTGGGGATGTTCTTTTTGGGTGCAGTGTTCTGCCTCACCTTCTCCAGGCTCTTCCATACTGTCTATTGTCATTCAGAGAAAGTCTCCAGGACTTTTTCCAAATTGGACTATTCAGGATTGCTCTACTCATGAGGAGCTTTGTCCCCTGGCTCTATTATTCCTTCTACTGCTCCCCACAGCCTCGACTTGTCTACCTCACCATCATCTGGGTCTTGGGCATTTCTGCCATCATTGTGGCACAGCAGGACCAGTTTGTCACACTAAGCACTGTCAGACAGGAGCAGAAATGCTCCTGGGACTTGGCTTGAATGCTGTTTACTATTACGGAGGGTTTTGTCAAGGCCTCCACTGTGGACCAGATGCACTGTTTCAGCCTCAGGGGGGTGATATGCACCACCGGAGCTGGCCTTTATGCTGCTCACATTCCTGAATGCTTCTTTGCTGGAAATTTTGACATATGGTTCCAAGTCTCATCAGATTTTCCACGACCTGGTGGTGGCAGCAGCTTTTGTTCACTTCTATGGCATCTCCAAGCTTCAGGAAATCCATTATGGCCTAGAAGGTGGCTGTACTGATGACTCCCTTCTGTGAGCTTTCCTACCTGAGGGGTGGAGAAGGAACTTCCCAAGTGCTTTTACAAAATAACTTCTTTGCTGAAGCAAGAGAAAGAGTCTGAGTTGTTTGTTTCTAGAAGAAACCTCTTAAAGAATTCAATACCAGTCAAGCTTCAGCTCACTTTGACAGCCACTGGGCAATGAACTTTCCATTTTCATTCCCTGCCTGTGGAAGGTGTGAATGGTCAACGCCGCCATCTCCCACCTCAGCAATCACCTTCTCGATAAGGCAACTACTGATCCTTTGCAGACACACGACTATGGAACCCATGTTGAGATTTTACCCCCTCCAACCATTTTGGGAAAAAATTATGGCCCACAAATCTTGAAGAAAATAATTCCTTCCTCGCCCCTCTCCTTACTTTATAACCTGGCTTATAACAAGCCATCATTTTTGTAGCACACTTTTCAAAAATAATTATAATCTAGTTCCATCTTTCTAGGGCCTAGACCTGCTAACACAGCAGGAAGAATAAATCCACCAACTTTTACATAAACCAGCTAATCACAGAAATATATCCAGACTTCAGATAACTTGAGTTTTGGTTTTTTCCTTAGTAAAATAATGTAAAATTAAAATGGGGAAAGATATTTAATATTTAATACTAAGCTTTAAGAAGAAACCTACTATTGTTGCTATGTATCTTGATGCAGAGACTACGGTGATAATAAAACAAAGTAAAGAAAAAAAAGAACAGAAGAGTCTGGGTATGGTGGCGCACATCTTTAATCCCAGCACTCCAGAGGCAGAGGTAGGAGGCTATCTGCTGTGAGTTCAAAGCCAACCTGGGCTACATAGCAAGATCCTATCTCATAAACAATAAATGCTTTCTCCAAGACCCAGGCTTTTCATTCCACAATTAAACTTACATTGGGTTTACTCATTTCAAATTGCTAATATGAACTAGTTAAATAAGTGGAACTTTCCAGAATCAGTGCAAGAGGTCTACTGCCCAGGCCTAGCCATAGAATATAATTCGGTCTGTGACCTTTGGCACATTACTCAACCTCACTGAGCTAATTATTTTACTTTTACAAGTTCCTCTTCCTTGCTTACCATCATAGTTTAAGGCCACATAAGCAACCCCATCTCCTACTCTCAGTCACCCTTTTGTTGTTGTTTGTTCTTTTTTTTTTTTTTTTTTTTTTTTTTTGGTTTTTCGAGGCAGGGTCTCACTCTAGCCCAGGCTGACCTGGAATTAACTATGTAGTCTCAGGGTGGCCTTAAACTCACAGCGATCCCTACCTCTGCCTCCCGAGGGCTGGGATTAAAGGTATGCGCCACCACGCCCAGCTCTGTTGTTGTTTTGTTTTTAAAGACAAGTCTCACTCAATAGCTGAACAGTCCCCCTGTCTTAGCTTCAAGTGGCTGGGATTACAGGTGTGAACCACTATGCCCCTCACTTTTCTTTTCCTTTTTTTTTTTTGCAGTAGGATTTCACTGTAGCCCAGGCTGACCTGGAGTTTATTGTGTAGCCTCTGGCTGACCTCAAACTCACAGCTGCCTCCTGAGTGCTAGGATTAAAGGCATGAGTCACTATACACACACACACACACACACACACACACACACACACACACACATACCTTTTTTGTTGTTGTTGTTTGTTTTTCTTTGTTTTTCGAGGTAGGGTCTCACTCTAGCCCAGGCTGACCTGGAATTCACTATGTAGTCTCAGACACCCGACCCCTTTTAAAAATATTTTTATTTATTTATTTGCAAGCAGAAAAAGACAGAATGGACACACCAGGCTTCTAGCAGCCACAAATGAATTTCTCTTACCTCTGCCTCCTGAGTGCTAGGATTAAAGGCATACACCAGCTTCCATTACCATGCTGCTGGACTTACTTTGGGGTTTCTCCTATTATCAAGGGTTGTCCAGTTCAGGCCATACCACTTCTAGTCCCAACAAAAACAACAACTCTCAACAGAGCTCCAAGCCTCCAGCCAAAGCCAGACAAGACCCAAATTAATGTTGTCTTATGAGCTGACATCTTCTGAGTATCTATTTTGTGACAGACACAGCTCAACATGCTTTATGTTCAAGTCATCTCACCTAGTGTCTCTCACAGGGTATCACTTCTGCAGTGCTGAAGATCAGATCCTGGGAAATGCACATAATAGGTTGATGCTCTACCATAAATCACACCCCCAGCCCTCTCTTAAATTTGTAATGAGAATTTTTATTCCCATTTAATAGATTTTTTTAAAAAAAGGTTCAACTGTAAATTGTCCAAATAACATTGTTAGCATGTAGTAGAAAAAGGAATTGAAAGCACATGCCTATAATTGAAACAGTCAAGAAAACAGAAACTGGCCAGGCATGGGGGAGCATGCCTTTAATCCCAGCACTCGGGAGGCAGAGGTAGGAGGATCACCATGAGTTCAAGGCCACCCTAAGATTACATAGTGATTTCCAGGTCAGCCTGAGCTAGATTGAGACCCTACCTCGGAAAAAAAAAAATCAGGGCTGGAGAGATGGCTTAGCAGTTAAAGTGCATGCCTGTGAAACCTAAGGACCCAGGTTCGATTCTCCAGGTCCCACATGAGCCAGATGCACATGATGGCACATGCATCTGGAGTTTGATTGCAGTGGCTAGAGCCCTGGGGTGCCCATTCTCACTCACTCAACTCTCCCTCTCTTTGTCTCTAATAAGTAAATAAAAATGAAAATAAAATCTAAAAAAAAAATTCAAAAAGATAAAGAAGGGCTGGAGAGATGGCTTAGCAGTTAAGGCACTTGCCTGCAAAACCTAATGACTCAGCTTCAATTCCCCCAGTACCCACGTAAAGCCAGATACGCAAAGCAGCACTTTCGTCTAGAGTTCATTTGCAGAGGCTGGGAGGAGGCTGGCACATCCATTCTCTGTATGTGTATGTCTCTCTGTCTCTGTCTCTGTCTCTGTCTCTCTCTCTCTCTCTCTCTCTCTCTCTCTGCTTGTAAATAAATAAATAAATAAATAAATAAATAAAAAATAAATAAAATAAGTAAATGATAAAGAGGACCTAGTCAGGCAGAAACTGAAAAGCTTGAAAACTTCTCTGCACAGGCAAATTAGAGTAGGAACTGTTAATACTCCTTGAGGCAGAGGGAGGAAAGCAAAACAGGGAAGTAGCACCTGAAGACAGGTAACAATTTTGTCCCTGGGGCCTGGCAAAAGTTGTAACTCTTGGGCTGGAGTGATGGCTTAGCAGTTAAGGTGTTTGCCTGCAAAGCCTACATAAGTACCCAGGTTCAATGTTCCAGTACCCAAGTAAGCCAAGTGAGGTGACAAGGTGGTCTGGAGTTTGTTTGCAGTGGCTTGAGGTCCTGGCACACCCATACTCTATCTGTCTGCCTCTATATTTCTCCCTCTCTCTGTCTCTTAAATAAATAAAATATTTCTTAAAAGTATTAACTCTTTTTCTCAACACTGGAAGCTTCCATCTGCAAGTATGTAGTCAATAATACACTAGTCTATACTTCTGGAGTGAGTTTTGTGTGGATGCCCTTTTTTTCCTTTGTTTGGAATAGGGTTTCACACTGCAACCCAGGCTAACCTCAAACTCATGGAAATCCTCAGGGTGTGGGTCCCTTAAGGCAAGGGGGGGTGTCTTAGATAAGTACAACTGACTAAGCTATTCATACAGGATTTCTTCTTTGAAATATTACTGTGCTGCAAAGGAAAATAATTTGGAGATGGAGTCATTACTGGATGGGGGCTCCACAGACATTCTCCTGAAATACAACCCTTTCATTGTTTATGGAATTCTAAAAACACATATGTCATTTAAAAGAGAACTAATTATTTCCCTTATTCTTCAAATATTAACTTTTTTTTATTTGACAGAGAAAGACGGAGAGAGACTGGGCACGGCAGGGCCTTCAGACACTGCAAATGAACTCCAGATACATGCGCCACCTTGTGCATGTAGCTACCATGGGTCCTGGGGAATCGAACCTGGGTCTTTGGCTTTGCAGGCAAATGCCTTAACTGCTAAGCCATCCCTCCAGCCCAAATATTAACTATTTTTAGAGCTGGCTGGGAAGAAGACATTATCCAAGTAATAGCCCTGTTTCTCAGTCCCAGCATGGTGCCTTTATTACTATTTTATGTATTTTATTTGCAAGCACACAGACAGATTGAAAGAATGGGTGCACCAGGGTCTCTAGCCACTGCAAACTAACTCCAGACACATGTGCCACTTTGTGCTTCTGGCTTTAAGTGGGTACTGGAGAATCAAACCCAGGTCATTAGGCTTTGCAGGCAAGCACCTTAACCACTGACCATCTCTCATCTCTCCAGCCCTTAATATTAACTTTTATTCCTGGCCTTTACTATTAATTTCAGATAATGGCTAGCATTAACCTAGTCTTTACCATATACCAAATACTTGACAAAGATCCTAAATCCAACAGAGCAGAACAATGGGCAGTGGTATCCCACACCCCACCCCCACAGAGGAGGAAAAGGTGGCTGAGAACAAAGCACTCACCCACATGGCTAAGTAGAAAATCTAGAATCTGAGAAACCAAACTTCCTCCAAAACCCACTGCATTTATACAGCTTTTACAAAAAGGCCTTTGACAGAGCCTGGCAGTGTATAACTATAATCCCAGCTACTTGGGAAGCTGAAGCAGGCGAATCACAAAATTCAGGATGTTCCTGGGCTACAGAGATGGTATTCAAGGTCATCCAGAGCTACATAGCAATAGCCTGTCAGAAAACGAGACAGGGCTAGCAGATTGTGAGCTCAAGGCCTGCATGGGCTACATAGTGAACAACATCTCAAAAAGAAAAAAAAAAAAGGAAGTAATCAAAATCATAGCAACTAAAAATGCAGAAAATTAAATAGTGACAGCCAGGAGCTGCAATGAGGAGGAAATAGTGAGTTATTGGATAATGGTTCAGAGTTTCAGTTTTACAAAGTAAAAAGTTATGAAGATGAGTGGTGGTTTTGGTATAAGATTATAGTACAGGGCCCGGTGTGGGGGCTCATGCCTTTAACGCCAGCACTCGGGAGGCAGAGGTAGGAGGATCACCATGAGTAAGAGGCCACCCTGAGACTACATAGTGAATTCCAGGTCAGCTTGAGCTAGAGTGAGACCCTACCTGGGAAAAAAAAAAAATTATAGTCGGGTGTGGTGATGCACACCTTTAATCCCAGCACTGACAGGCAGAGGTAGAAGGATTGCCTTGAGTTTGAGACCACCCTGAGACTACATAGTGAATTCCAGGTTAGCTTGGACTAGAGTGACACCCTACCTTAAAAAAAAAAAATGCAAAAAAAAAAAAAAACTTAAATGCAAATAAACAAATAAGAATAGGGACCAGGAGCTGGAGGGATAGCTTAGTGGTTAAGGCACTTGCCTGCAAAGCCAAAGGACCCACGTTAGCCAGATGCACAAGGTGGCGCGTGTGTCTGGAGTTCGTTTGCAGTGGCTGAAAGCCCTGGCAAACCTATTCATTCTCTCTCTTCCTCTTTCTCTTGGTCAAATAAATAATTAAAATATTTTAGGGCTGGGGAAATGGCCTAGCATTTAAGGTGTTTGCCTGCGAAGCCTAAGGACCCCAGTTCGATTCCCCAAGACCCACGTAAGCCAGATGCACAAAGGGGCACATGCATTTGGAGTTCATTTGCAGTGGCTGAAGGCCCTGGTGGGCCCATTCTCTCTTTCTCTCTGTCTCTTCCTCTCTCAAATAAATAAAGAAATAAAATTTTAAAAAAGAAAGTATTTCAAAAGAATAGGGACCGGGGATGGTAGCAGCGCCTTTAATCCCAGCACTGGAAAGCAGAGACAGGAGCATCACTGTGAGTTCGAGGCCACCCTGAGACTACATACTGAATTCCAGGTCAGCCTGGACCGGAGTGAGACCCTACCTTGGGGGAAAAAAAATGGTCAAGATGGGGCATGGGTCTCTAGCTCAATAATAAAGTGCTTGGCAACATGCCTTAGTCCTGGTTCCAGGCTGCCAATGGTATGCTACTGAAGTTAAAGTGACTTATTCCAACCTTTAGGAGAAAAAGGCTATAGAGAGAATACTGGCAACTAGTCTTGCAAAAAGAAATGTGGACTCCAATCTGACTCTGCTATTAATTAGCTTCAGTGAACTTGAACAAGTTACTTAGCTTCCTCCTCCATTAGGAGGGTATAATAGATCAGTGGTAAGGATTTGGTGAGATCCAATAGTGCTCTAAATATGCTGGCTACAACACTTTGCATCACTGTAAAATTGCTCGCGTTCTAGGACAGGTTTGCAGAACCTAGGTACTTCAACACCTGGGTACCTACAGAACCAAGAAAGGCATGTCAACCCACCTCACTGTAGACCTTCTTCATGTGGGAAAGAGATCATTTAAAAAAAAAATTTTTTTTATTTATTTGAGAGAAAGTGAGAGAGAAAGAATGGGTGCCCCAGGGCCTCCAGCCACAGAAAACAAACTCCAGACGCATACACCACCTTGTATATCTGGCCTTTATGTGGGTACTGGAACATCAAACTCAGGTCGTTAGCCTTTGCAGGCAAGCCCTCAGGAAAGAGATCTTATAAATACCAGGCTTCTTCTAGAAAAGACAGTCCAAATGTACTCACCTAAAATGCCTTCAAATTCCTATGATTATGTTCCTGACATGGGATAAACTGTCAAGGAATAAAAGCCTCATTCTAAACCCTTCCCCAAGCCACACCTCAGCCTCCTTCCCCAAAGACCACAGATTCAAGCTCCACCTCCCTTTCATACAACCATCCTATTTATAGCAACACATCAGGCTCTTAAAACTTTTACAGGATTTCTGTAATCTCATTAGTTCCATTATTTAGCCACAGAAAGCAAGGTACAACAGGGGACCCAGGCAAGGATCCAACAAAAACTTCAGTTTTACAAATCAGGATTTTGATTTTATTTTTTCAACTTTTAGGGTTTTTCCAGAAGTGGTGGCACACACCTCTAAACCCAGCACTCAAGAAGCACAGCTAGGAGGATCACTATGAGTTCAAGAGTTTTGATTGTAATTATGTTCCCACTGCCAGTCAATAAGTAATAGGGTGGTGGCGCATGCCTTTAATCCTGGCACTCAGGAGGCAAGAGATAGAATTGCTGTGAGTATGAGACCCACCTGGGATTATAGGAGGGGACACCATGCCCATCTGGCATTTACACAGGTGCTAGGGATCTGAACTTCAGTCCTCATGCTTTCATAACAAGTACTTTATCCATTGAGCTCTCTCTCCAGCTCCCACTCCAACCAAACTGCCTTCTTCATCTTTCAATTTCATGGTACCTGCCCTGGTAATTGTAAGGAAACAAAAAGAGCTCAGGCCTGGTAGTGCATTCCTGTAATCCTAGCACTTGATATGTAGATAGGATCATCACAGGTTCAAGGCCAGCCAAGTCTATATAGCTAGTTCCAGGACAGTCAGAGCTACATGGTGAGACCTTTTCTCAATAAATAATAAATAAATAAATAAATAAATAAATAAATAAATAAATAAATAAATAAATAGGAGCTGGAGAGATGTCTTAGCACTTAAGGCGCTTGCCCACAGAGCCAAAGAACCCAGGTTCGATTCCCCAGGACTCACATAAACAGGATGCCCAAGGTTGCACATGCATCTAGAGTCCATTTGCAGCAACTAGAGACCCTGGCATGCCCACTATCTCCCCTCCCTCCCTCCCTCCCTCCCTCTCTCTCTCTCTCTCTCTCTCTCTCTCTCTGCCTCTTTCTCTCTGACTTAAATAGGGGCTGGACATGGCAGCACATGTCTTTAATCTCAGCACTTGGAAGGCTGAGGGAAGAGAATCACTGTGAGTTTGAAGATAGACTGGCTACAAAGTGATTTTCAGGTCAGCCTGGGACTAAGACCCTGCCTTGAAAAAATAAAATAAATAAATATAGTTGTAGATAAAATACAGCGCCCCCAGTCATTCAGGGAAGTCGTTATTTAACACCGAATGGAGATCTCAAGGCAGACTTCTTTGAGAACTTCTGGACAGCTCTGAATGAAATACAACCCACAACTGGCAGAAGCAGAAGAATGTTGAAATTGGGTGTGAAGGCAAGCTGGCTGTCTTGGCTTGAAAAGAGACAGTGGCAAAAGTGTCATGGGACACATGAAGGACATCAGATATGCTATAAGGAGATCATATGAACAACTGGGTTTCTAAGCAAGGCACCAACAGATTCAGTGTGGGGTAGACCTTGCAATAACCAGTTGCCCAATTTTCAAATGGGAGAACAAGGCCCAGAAGCACTAAGTGATTTGCCTGAGGTCACACAGAGAGTGAAAGAGCTGGGACTAGACCAAATCTAGATCAAATCTGTTACTGAAGATATTCTGACATTCATGTGAGGAATGGAGGGGTCAGGGAAGACTGGGACACAAAATAATCTAGTCATTCAGGTTTGTCCTGATTAGGGCCTAGAATAGGATCATGTTGGAAAAGAGCCACGAAAGCCGACAGGTAACAGGTAGAGATGATCTAGGAGATTCAGAGTGGAAAATCCCACTGACAGGTGATCATGGTGGCATATGCCTGTAATGCCAGCATTTTGGAAGGGAGAGGTAGAAGGACCAGATATCATCTCCAAAAACAAAAATGTTTTTAAGAGCTGGGCATGGTAGCGCATGCCTTTAATCCCAGCACTTGGGAAGCAGAGGTAGGAGGATCACTGGTAAATTCAAGACCACCCTGAGACTACATAGTAGCCTGAACTAGAGGGAAACCCTGCCTCAAAAAAAAAAAAAAAAAAAGAAGCCGGGCGTGGTGGCGCTCGCCTTTAATCCCAGCACTCGGGAGGCAGAGGTAGGAGGATCGCCAGGAGTTCGAGGCCACCCTGAGACTACATAGTTAATTCCAGGTCAGCCTGGACCAGAGTGAGACCCTACCTCGAAAAACCAAAAAAAAAAAAAAAAAAAAAAAGAGAGAGAGAAGAAAAAAAAAAAAGGCAGCAGGGAATCAGGCATATGGTGCAAGCCTCTAATCCCAACGTTCTAGCATTCAAGAAGATGAGGCTGCCAGGCCTGGAAGCACATGCCTTTAATCCCAGCACTCCGGAGGTAGAGATAGAATTGTTTTGAGTTCAAGGCCAGCCTAAGACTACATAGTGAATTCCAGGTCCACCTGGGCTAGAGCGAAAACCAACCTCAAGAAAAAAAAAATTACCTGAGCTACATAGATAATTCAAGATAAATCTGAGATGAACTGAAGCCTCATCTTAAAAAAAAAAAAAAATTCTCAGAAGGGAGCTAAGAATATATGTGTGAATAAAGAAAAAAAAAACAGAAAACAATACCCCAGCATAAGGCTAAATATCACCTTCCAATTTTCACTAAGAACCTTTTGGCTTTGTGTAGTAAAGCTGGCTACTCAAAGTGTAGTGCAGTAATTTAAGCACCACCCAAACATGAGAAATGCAGACACTCAGACAGCATCTGCCAAATCACAAGAAGCATTTTCACAAGACACCCAGGTGATCTGCATGCACATTCAGGTTTGAGGAGCACTGATGTAGGATACTGTAAGGGTGGGCTCGAGGCAGTACACCAATAAAGAACCAAACAACCAAATAAAGAGACAAAAGTACCTGTTCTCTTTCAGTATGCCAGATTTTATTAGGTACTTTCAGACAGACACGAGTTTTTTGTTGTTGACCTGGAATTTGTTTTTTATGGGTTTTTTTGTTTGTTTGTTTTGGTTTTGTGAGGTAGGGTGTCACTTTAGCTCAGGCTGACATGGAATTCAGTATGTAGTCTCAGGGTGGCCTCGAACTCACTGTGATCCTCCTACCTCTGCCCCCCAAGTGCTGGGATTAAAAGTGTGTGCCACCAAACCCAGCTCAATGTTTCTTTTGGGGGGGGGGTGCGGGGTTTTCAAGGTAGGGTCTCACTCTAGCCCAAGCTGACGTAGAATTCACTACGTAGTCTCAGGGTGGCCTCAAACTCATAGCAATCCTCCTACCTCTGCCTCCTGAGTGCTGGGATTAAAAGCATGTGCCACCACACCCAGCTCAGTGTTTCTTTTTAAATACATTTAGTACTTGCTAATGAAACATGATGTCTAAATATGGGATCTATTTCCCTTCCTGAAATAACATAACTTAGTTCTAGGGCTCTCATGAACAAGAACTATGAAACAGCTTAATTATTCCAAAAATACAATAATGGTTAATTTTATTCAAGTTCCAACACTGAGGTCAGAGCACTTTCCCACAAGTTCATTAATTTCCACAGGTTCCTAGGAGTATTATCCAATCCCCCAGCACTCCTGGGAAGCAGGTGCCTGGCAAACATTCAGTTTCCAACAAGATTCAGGACTAGGTCCTAAAAATGCTACTCCTGCCTTGTCCAACAAGTATAGCTTCTCAGACTCAAAATCCCTCCCCCTCCTCAGGCCTCATGCAGCTGCACATACAAGAACTTCCCAAAAGGAAGAAAGGTCAGAGGTGTCACTATCCCATAAGCACTTGCAATTCCAGCTGTAGAGAAATTAATCTGGTTAAGGGTTCAAGCTGAAAAGCTCTAAAAAAAAATCTAGAAAAGGGAAATGGGAAATATTTGGGAATAGGACATACTGAGAGGCTCTTAAGAGACAAGATGTCCTAAGTATGTTGTAAGTATTTGTGGATTTTTTTAACGTAGGTGTTGGGAGAAAAGATGATGGGGAGAGATAAATACACACACACATTTTTTCTTGCAAAACTGGAGATAAAACCCAGGGCCTCCACAATTAGTAGGCAAGCACTCTTCCACAGAGCTACAGCTCCAAATAACCTCTACTTTTTTTTTTTATTAATTTTTATTTGTTTGAGAGAAAGAGGAAGAGGCAGATAGAGAGAATGGGCACACCAGGGCCTTCAGCAGTTGCAAGTAAACTCCAGACACATGCGCCACCTTGTGCATGTGGCTTACCTGGGTCCTGGGTAAATCGAACCTGGGTCCTTTGGCTATGCAGGCAAGTGCCTTAACTGATAAGCTACCTGTTTCTCCAGGTTTTGTTTTTGTTTTTGTTTTTTTGTTTTTTTGAGACAGGGTCTTAGTCTAGCCCAGGCTGGCCTCAAACTCACAGCCACTCTCCTACCTAAGCCTCCCAAGCACAGAGATTACAAATGAGCCACCATGCCCCATAGTGACCATTCTTGGTAAGAAAACTAATGTAGGGAAAGAAGTTTATGAGCTAAAAGCTATAGAGTACTAAAAACATCTCTTGAGGCTGAAGCCTCTCCTCCTCATATAGGAAGATAAAGTGGAAGAGGAAAGGTGAAAATAGAACCCACCTAATCAGAATCCTTTTCTTTCTTTTTTTGGTTTGTTTGGTTTTGTTGAGACAAGGTCTTGCTATGTTGTATATCCCTGACTGGCCTCAAACTCACTAAGTGCACCAAGCTGGTCTGGAACTTTGTAGTAATCCTCTTGCCTCTACCTCCCAAGTCCTGAGATGCCATTGTGCCAGGCTTAACCAGAATCTTACATGAAATAAACCACCAGAGGATTGAGAGTCCTGAAAATCACAAACAAAACACAAGGGGATTTCTTTCCAGTTTGCATCCCATACCAGAAGGTCAGGCAGTCCTAGTTTGTTTGTTTGTTTGTTTGTTTGTTTGTTTAATTTTTAGTTTTTTGAGGTAGGGTCTCACTCTAGCCCCAGGCTGACCTGGAATTCACTATGTAGTCTCAGGGCAGCCTTGAACTCCTATCTCTGCCTCCTGAGTGCTGGGAATAAAGAAGTGAGCCACCATGCCCACTCAGGCAGTCCTAGTTCTGAGGAAAAGAGGAGGAATTTCTACAGCCACTAGGTAGGCAGAACAGTGTCCAAAGGGAATCAAAAACCAGAAAAATGCCTAGGCAGAAGGCAAGCCAAAAGGGAAAGAATTCCTGCTTACAGAAAGAGAAAGGGTATATGAGAAGAAAAGTCATGTGCAAGCCGGGCGTGGTGGTGCACGCCTTTAATCCCAGCACTCGGGAGGCAGAGGTAGGAGGATCACTGTGAGTTCGAGGCCACCTTGAGACTACATAGTGAATTCCAGGTCAGCCTGGACCAGAGTGAGACCCTACCTCGCAAAACCAAAAAAAAGTCATGTTGCAGGCTTTAGGGAAAAAGTCTTACAAGAGGGACTGAGACGGTATAACCATAGGAAGTTTACCCAGAAGAAAAAGGCCACAGAAGCAGAATGAATGTGCTGTGCTGAACAAAGATAGGCATTCACCAGAGGAAGGAAGAGGAAATGGGTGCAATGACCAGACTGTGAGAGCACCTAAAGGAGAATGTGGTTCCCAAGAGGGAAGAAAACTGAGGAGTCAAACTATCTGCCATGGAAGAAAGAAAAAAAAAAAAGGTAGGAAGGTGTCAGCCTTAGTGGAACACACCAGTAATCCCAGCCCTAGGGTGCTAAGGCAAGAGATGCCAGCCTGGACTACACCCAGAGTTACAGGAGGGTGAAGAGGAGGGTTAAAGGAGAAGAAGGAAAGGGAAAGGGCTATAAAAACAAGAGGGAGGTAGAAGGGCATGCTCAGGAGCCACTTGCCAGTTGGGCATGGTAGCTCATACCTTTAACCCAAGTGAGAGGCTGAGGAAGGAGGATCCTGGTGAGTTCAAAGCCAGCCTGGGCTATAGTGAGACCCTTCTTCAAAATAAACAAACCAACAAAACAAAACAAAAACACTTGCCATCTAAGAATGACCAAGTCAGGAGAAAGGTGTTTCCCCAGATTCAAAAAACATCGGAAGCCAGGTGTGGTAGCTCACACCTGTAATCCCAGCACTCAGAGGCAGAGATAGGATGAGGAGTTCCAGGCCACCCTGAGAATACAAAGTGAATTACAGGTCAGCCTGGGCTAGAGTGAGACCCTACCTCGAAAAACCAAACAAAAAAAAGAAAAAAGAAAAAGAAACATCTGGAAAGTGGCTGCACCCTCAGAGTGCTTGTTCCCTACTATAAGGGATGCGTTTCATACACATAAGAGGTTCAGGAAGCAAATATACTCTCAAACGGGAAAATGAGTCTCTCCCAACCCGCAGGAAATAAGGTAGTTTGGAAAAAACAAAAAAGGTGCAACCTCAAGGACAGACATAAGGAAACGGTAGTGAATTCTCTTATTTGTGAAACTGGAACTATATGCCATAAACGTCAGGATTTGGATCAAAACCTGAAAATAAGGTGTATCCATTGACAAAAAGAGCTGAGAAAAAGAATTAGCCCCTAAATTTAAGAACTTCTGTAAGCATGTCAGATTTGGAGCCTGGAAATGGGATTCTTTGAGTTATAGTGATATAAGAAACTATACTAAAACTTTGATTACTGGACTTCAGTTCCTATGAGCTTTTATTAACAGGCTGAACCCCCAAACTAGGAAGAGCGTACTGATTCCAAAATGATGTTTAAAGACCAGAGTATTCCCTCAGTTTGAGGGGGGAGGGGATGCGCCTTCACTTCGGGGGATTTAGAAACTGAGATAAAAATCCCAAGGAAAGGGGTAGCGACGCCCAGATTTTTCAAAACTATAGAGAAAGGGGGACACTCCCATATGCGGGGTCTTGAGGAAAGGTTGCTTCCCAGAATAGCATCAAAAGGAGAATAAAAGAAAGCCTGTTCCCAAAGGCAAAGGCCAAAGCAGGGAGTGCAGAAGGGTACCCGGGGCCACACAGCTCCAGGGGCGAGCCCCCGCCGCTGGCTCCCCCACCCCCAATCCCGCCCGCTCCGCGCCCCGGGCCCGCACCTCCCAGCCCAGCCCCCTCGGGCGGCGTTGATTGGTCGCGGCCCCCGTCACTCCCGCAGGCGGCCGCAGGGATTGGACAGTGCTCACACGCCCCGCCACGCTCTCAGCAGCGGTCCCGGGGCCTCCCTCCGGGCTGGGCGAGCGGAACCAGGCTGGGGAACGGGGGGTTGAGGAAGGGACCGGAGCAGCGGTGGCGTCCGTCTCCCTTTCCCGTGTGCACCGCGCGCGCGCAGCACGGGGCCTGACCCGACCCCCGATTCCGGCCAGCCGGCTTCGCCTCGCCTCGCCGCACCGCGCCTCTCCACGAGCTCACCTCACGGCCCCGCTCCTGCTGCGCCGCTCCAGGACCAACCGACAGAAGGACTGTGCGTGCTGCGCACCACGTGACCCCAGGGACGCGCCCAGCGTATCCCCCGCCCCCCACACACACGCACCATCGCCACCACCGCCGAGTGACGCAGCGCCCCGGCGGCCCCGCCCTCGGCCGCGCCCCGCCTCAGTCACCCGGGCGACGGCTCGCGCAGGCCACGCCCACTTCCCTGACGCGCGGGAACCGGGCCCGCGCCGGGAGAGACGAGCACGAAGTCCGCACTCGCCCTTAACCACTGA
The DNA here is from genome assembly GCA_036365145.1 of Orientallactaga sibirica. NCBI lineage: Eukaryota > Metazoa > Chordata > Mammalia > Rodentia > Dipodidae > Orientallactaga > Orientallactaga sibirica. Next base: position 10,236,511 of record JAEOAD010000011.1, read on the forward strand.
GCTCAGAGGAAGCCCGGGACTGGACACCGGGCATCTCCCCTGTTAATTCGACCACCCGGATGCATCCCAAAGCCACCCGCTTCCCTCCAATCTCGCTGGCACCAACGCCGGGGTGACCATCACCTCTCTCTCTCTCTCTCTCTCTCTCTCTCTCTCTCTCTCTCTCTCAGTCTGCACGATGATAGTGAGCTCTGCACCTCAATGGCTCCTCCTCCGTCTTCCAATCCATTCTTCACGGGCAGAGCTTTCCAAAATGCCAACCCCCTGGCTCAAAGCCTGGTTTCCCTCTCTTCTGCAAAACAAGATCCAAGTCTCCACTTACATTATCTACCAGGATGTTCAAAGTGTAGAGTCACCAGTCTCTCTCTCTCTCTCTCTCTCTCTTTCGCTCAATCACAGCCAGTTCTCCTTCAATGCTCTGCATCTTTCAAAACTTGAAATGAGCCTTCTCACCTGGCTTTTCCTTCTTGTCCTTCCACTTTATCCACTTTGTCTCATTAACTTTTTTTTTTTTTTTTTTTTTTTTTTTTTTTTTTTTTGGTTTTTCAAGGTAGGGTCTCACTTTAGTCCAGGCTGACTTGGAATTCAGTGTGGCCTCGAACTCACGGTAATCCTCATACCTCTGCTTTCCAAGTGCTGGAATTAAAGGCGTGCACCACCACGCCTGGCTTTCTTTTATTTATTTTTGAGAGAGAGAGAGGTAAATATATATAGAGAGAGAATGGGTGCACCAGGGCCTCTCCATCCCTTGCAAATGAACTTCAGATGCATGAACCACCTTGTGCATTTGGCCTATGTGGGTCCTGAGGAATCAAACCTGGGTCCGTTGGCTTTGGAGGCAAGCACCTTAACAGCTAAATCATCATCACTCCAGCACTAACTCTTTTAAGAATTATTAATTAATCCTTTTAAAGATTCCTTCCTATGGCTGCAGAGAAAAGGAACTGTATTTTGTCTCTGGGGACCAAGGTTCAATTTACAGCCACAGAAGAACAGGTGTTTTCCCAATAAGACTTAGCAAGTGCCAAGGAGAAATACAAAAAATGCTATTTAAAGGGGCAGTAACGATTCGATTTTACACTGGAAATACAGGACAGCCAGATTGCACTTCTTAAAATGTAAATCTAATCATGTCTCTGCCCTACTTAAAACAACTCAGAGCCAGGCGTGGTGGCACATGCCTTTAATCCGAGCACTTGGGAGGCGGAGGTAGAAGGATTGCCATGAGTTTGAAGCCACCCTGAGGCTTCATCGTGAATTCCAGGTCAGCCTGAGCTAGAGAAAAACCCTACCTTGGAAAAGAAAAAAAAAAAAACTCAGGCCGGCTGTCGTGGCGCACACTGCCCCTGGCCAAGGTAGGAGGATCTCTGTGAGTTCCAGAGTTGGAGGCCACCCTGAGACTACATAGTGAATTCCAGGTCAGCCTGGGCTAGAGTGAGACCCTACCTCAAAAAACCAAAAGAAGAAAAAAAAAAATCGTCAATCTCTCCATCTGCATTTGATGCATTTGCTCATCTTCTGACCAACCTCACTTTCTCTCACATTCTATCAATTTCTATGGCTCTTTCGTAGCTTTTCCCAGCCTCTGGACTGTTGAATAGCCTGTTGCTACCTTTTTTTTTTTCCTGTAGGGGCCCTCAACTGACCTGGAATTCACTATGTATTCTTGTTTTGTTTGGTTTTTCGAGGTAGGGTCTCACTCTAGCCTAGACTGACCTGGAAATCATCATGTAGTCTCAAGGTGGCCTTAAACTCATGGTGATCCTCCTACCTCTGCCTCCCAAGTGCTGGGATTAAAAGAGTACACTACCATGCCTGGCTTCACTATGTATTCTCAGGGTGGCCTCAAACTCATGGCATACCTCCTTCCTCTGCTTCCCGAGTACTAGGATTAAAGGTGTACCCCACCACACCTAGCTAGTTTTTTTTTTATTTTAAAAAAAAAGGGGGGGGGAATTGTAAACAATTCACAAATTAAAACTCTCTTTGTCTGTTTTAAGTATAAGCATTGACACCTTTGCAATGGGAGTCCTGTCCTGCAACAGGAAAGTAGACTGTGAAAACAAGCAAGAGGACAGCTGAAGCAAGAAGTAGCAGCTGTTGCTACTGGCAGCACCACTCACCACTGCTGGAATTCACTCCTCACATCCCTGTTTTTGAGTCACTCACTAAAAAGCAAAGTCTTGGCCAGCAAGCACCATTGATTGGGCACTATCAAGTCACACGGATGGATCCATGATACCAGAGAAAGAACAGGGGACTGATCTGATCTAAGAATATTATGTATGGCACAATGCAGGTCTGGCCCTAGCCAGACCACATGTCAGGAGAAACCAGGCCACACCCCTCAGGTTTTCTCACTAGGATGGCAGGTAGTCAATGACGGGTAAGACCCAGGAGATGGGACAACCTAAGACAGGCACTGTCACATGTGATGATCCCTTGGGGCCTGGGTTCAACAATGGCTTGTCAAAAAAACCATATCTTCCAGGGTTGCCGATAATAAAAACAAAAAGGAGGATATGTATGGCACAGGAAGAAACCAGGAAGTGGCTTCTGTGAACATGGCATCCTGCGCAGGCCTGGCGTGACAACAGCTACAGTCCTATGCTCGCAAGAAACCTGCTACGAGATGATCTGTCCAGAGACAGGCTGTCATTGGTCACTAAAAGGGGACCACCCCATACAATGATTGGCCTGCCAAGCCCCTTACACTTTTATGAATAAACGAGTTTGCTGCAGCTCGCCCTCTGCCTGCTTTCACCCAACTCCCGGAGTCTGTGTCATGATTCGGTGCTTCTCACCCCCAACTCCCCAGAGACCCTGCCATCTCTCCTGGGCTGGCCCTAGGAGGGACCCCAACAGAATATTTCTCAAGATGGAGAAGAATGGGACTGACTATGCTAAAATAAACTGATATGGATATGAATAAAACGTCTTCAGTGGTAATTTTTTTTGTATGTGTGGTTCTTTGAGATAGGGTCTCACTCTAGCACAAGGGTACTGGGTATTTTTATTTTATTTTATTTATTGAGGTAGGGTCTCACTCTAGCTCAGGCTGACCTGGGATTCACTATGTAATCTCAGGGTGCTGGGATTAAAGGCTTGCACCACCATGCTAGGCCCTAATTATTTGTTTTGTTTTGTTTTTGTTTTTTGAGGTAGGGTCTCATTCCAGCCCAGGCTACCTGGAACTCACTATGTTTTTGTGGGGGATTTTGTTTGTTTTTTTCGAGGTAGAGTCTCACTCTAGCTCAGGCTGACCAGGAATTCACTATGTAGTCTCAGGGTGGCCTCGAACTCACGGGAATCATCCTACCTCTGCCTCCCTAGTGCTGGGATTAAAGGCATGTGCCACCACACCTGCCTCTTTTTTTTTAATATTTTTATTTATTAATTTGCTTGAGGGAAGGAAGAAAAAGGAAGAGTATGGACACAACAGGATCTCTTGGAGCAGCAATGAACTCTAGACCCATGAGCCACTTTGTGTATCTGGCTTTACAAGGGTACTGGGTATTTTTTTTTTTTTTTTTTTTTTTTTTTTTTTTTTTTGGTTTTGCAAGGTAGGCTCTCACTCTGGTCCAGGCTGACCTGGAATTAACTATGTAGTCTCAGGGTGGCCTCGAACTCTCGGCGATCCTCCTACCTCTGCCTCCCGAGTGCTGGGATTAAAGGCATGCGCCACCATGCCCGGCTATTTTTATTTTATTTTATTTTTTGAGGTAGGGTCTCACTGTAGCTCAGGCTGACCTGGAATTCACTATGTAGTCTCAGGGTGGCCTTGAACTCATGGTGATCCTCCTCCCTCTGCCTCCCGAGTGCTGGGATTAAAGGTGTGCGCCACCACGCTCGGCTGGTACTGGGTATTTGAACCTAGGATAAACTAGGCTAGCAGGCTATTGTAGCAGGTGCCTTTAATTGCTAATCTTCCCAGTTGAGAGTGGTAAAAAAAAAAAAAATGGGGGGAGGGATACACCTTAGCAGTTAAGGTGTTTGCCTTCAAAGCCAAAGGACACAGGTTTGATTCCCCAGGACCCATGTAAGCCAGATGCACAAGGTGGCACATGCATCTGGAATTCATTTGCAGCAGCTGGAGGTTCTGGCATACCCATTCTCTGTCTGTCTGTCTCTCTCTCTCTCTCTCTCTCTCTCTCTCTCCCTCTTTCTCTCAATTAAAAATAAAATATATATTTTAATTTTTTTGTTTATTTTTTCGAGATAGGATCTAACTCTAGCCCAGGCTGGCCTTGAATTCACAGTGGTCTTTCCACCTCTACCTAACGAAATGCTGGGATTAAATTCATGCATCATCACACCTAGCTGGAGTGGCAACTTTTTATATAACATTTTTAAAAATATTTGTATTTATTTACAAGCAGAGAGAGAGAAAAAAAATGAATGGGTACACCAGGACCTCCTGCCACTGCAAATGCACTCAAGACATATATGTGCCACCTGGTGCATCTACTTTTAAGTGTTTATGGAGATTTGAAGCCAGACCATCAGGCTTTGCAAGCAAGTGCTTTAACCACTGACCAGTTTCCCCAGCCCTCATATGAATTATTATTTTTTACTTAAGGTTTTTTTTTTTTTTTTTTTTTTTTTTTTTTGGTTTTTCGAGGTAGGGTCTCACTCTGGCCCAGGCTGACCTGTAATTAACTATGTAGTCTCAGGGTGGCCTCTAACTCACAGCAATCCTCCTACCTTTGCCTCCCAAATGCTGGGATTAAAGGAGTGCACCACCATTCCCAGCTTCTAGAATTTTTTTAATTTTCAAATTTGATTTCCTTATTTGCAAGCAGAAGGATAGAGGAGACAGAGAGAGAATGGGCACGCCAGAGCCTCTAGCCAATGTGAATGAACTCCAGATGCATGTGCCCCCCTTGTACAACTGGCTTATGTGTATACTGGGAAATTGAACCTCGGTCCTTTGGCTTTGCAGGCAAGTGACTGAACCACTAAGCCATTGTGATAGTTTGAATATATGTCCCCCAATATATTCAGTGTTTTATTAGTTTATAGTTTGCATCTGCAGCCACCTTGCTAGAGGCAATGTCACGGGGGGGGGTGGATCTTAAGGTGTGGTGATGGTTTGAGATTCCATTGTAAAGATATGCAAAGTGTGCCTAGTAGGAGTTCCTGAAATGTGCTGTGGCTTTTGGCTGTAGCTTTGCTCTGTGTGCGTGTGCATGGTTGGCTTTTTTCTCTCTCTGCTTGGCTCTGTGAAGGCAGGCCAGCTTCTTCTGCCATTATGGAACTTCCCCTGGATCTGTAAGCTTCAATAAAAAATATCCCTTCCTCCATAACTGTGCCTGGTCTGGAAGTTCATCTCAGCGAACCTGAAGCTGTCTGCTACAGCCAATCCCTACTTTAGTATTCTTGTTCTTTTTATTTTTATTTCTTTTCATATTATTTATTTGACAGAAAGAGAGAGAGAAAGGGAATTGGTGTGTCAGGGCCTCCAGCCACTGCAAATGAACTCCAGACCCATGCACACCTTATGCATCTGGCTTACATGGTCCTTGAGGAATCCAACCTAGGTCCTTTGGCTTGGCTTTGCCTGCAAGCACTTTAACCACTAAGCCGTCCTTCCACCCCATTCTTTTTCTTTTTTTTTTTTTTTTTTTTTTTTTTTTTTTTTTTTTTTTTTTTTTTTTTTTTTTTAGTTTTTCCAGGTAGGGTCTCACTCTAGCTCAGGCTGACCTGGAATTCACTATGTAGTCTCAGGGTGGCCTCAAACTCTCAAGGATACTCCTACCTCTGCCTCCCAAGTGCTGAGATTAAAGGCGTGCACACCACACCCAGCTTTTTTTTTTTTTTTTTTTTTTTTTTTTTTTTTTTTTTTTTTTTGAGATAGGATCTCATTAAGTAGCCCAGGCTGGCCTAGATATCATCATCCTCCTGCCACAGCTCCCCAAGTGATGAGATAACAGGCATGCACCATCACACTGAGATACATATTTCTTTTTTTTTTTCATTCCTTTTTTTGGTTTTTCGAGGTAAGGTCTCGCTTTTCATTCTTTTTAATTAGAACTTGCCAGCTAGCTGGAGCTGGGTGTGGTGGCACATGCCTTTAATCCTAGCACTTGGGAGGCAGAGGTAGGAGGAATGCCATGAGCTCGAGGCCACCCTGAAACTACATAGTGAATTCCAGGTCAGCCTGAGCTAGAGTGAAACCCTACTTACCTTGGGGGGAAAAATCCCATCAGAGGTGGTGGAATAAACCTTTAATCCCAGCACTTGGGACGCTGAGGTAGGAGGAGCACTGTGAGTTCCAGGCCATCCTGGGCTAGAGTAAGACCCTACCTTGGAAAAAACAAAAGGGGGCATTAAACATAGTACTTTCAAAGACTTTTTGGTGGGCAGGCCCTCTCTTAGACAAAGAACAGTGGGAATGTCTCTCTAGAGTCTGACTTTCCTAACTAGAGGATTCTAACTTGGTTCTCAGTACCAAGTGTGACTTCTAGGCCAGCCTGAGACTACATAATGAACTACAAGTCATCCTGGGCTACAATGAGGACTTACCTAAAAAAAAAAAAAAAAAAAAAAAGAGGGGCTGGAGAGATTGCTTAGCGGTTAAGGAGCTTGCCTGCAAAGCCAAAGGACCTTGGTTTAATTCCCCAGGACCCAGATATACAAGATGGCACATGCATCTGGAGTTTGTTTGCAGTGGCTAGGAGCACCCACTCTCTCCCTCTCTCCTGCTTTCTTTCTCTCAAATAAATAAAAATAAAATATTTTAAAAAGATACTGAGTTAGGAAACTAATCTTTGTCATTCTCTACCTAACAACCATTAATATTCTGTTCTTATGCAATCACGAGGTATTTTTCAATGTCTATCCTGGGCAGGGGGAGCACTGACACAGGGAAGAAAGCCTCCTTAGCTTCATAGATACCATGTACTGATTCTCACCAAGGTTGATCATGTCAGTCCCCAAAGCTAGAACTAAGGTGTGGTCTCTGCAGAACCAGACTGAGGATGAGAACTCAGGAAACCAGAAACCACAGTCACAGGAGCATCAGAGAGGGCCAATAATCTCAACAAGGTGATGGTGTTGTTTTCGAGGTAGGGTCTTACTCTAGCCCATATTCACTATGTGGAATTCACTAGGTAGTCTCTCCAGCCCATATATATATATATATATATATTTTTTTTTTTTTGGTTTTTCGAGGTAGGGTCTCACTCTGGTCCAGACTGACCTGGAATTCACTATGTAGTCTCAGGGTGGCCTTGAACTCATGGTGATCCTCCTACCTCTGCCTCCCGAGTGCTGGGATTAAAGGCGTGCGCCACTACGCCCGGCTCATATATATTTTTTTAAACTCTCTGACTGGGGAGATGGCTCAGCAGTTAAAATACTTGCCTGTAAAATCTGAAGACCCAGGTTTGACTCCCCAGTATCCATGTAAGTCAGATGCACAGGGTGGCACATGCATGTAGAGTTTAGCGCAGCTGCTAGAGGCCCTGGCATGCCCATTCTGTTTCTCTGAATCTGCCTCTTTCTCTCTCTAATAAATAAATTTAAAAGACATTAGTAAATAACAAGAAGTATAATTTTATTTTACTTCAATTTTTAATTTTTTTAACTTTTTATTTATTTATTTGAGACCAAGAGAGAGAAAGAAGCAGAGAGAGAGAGAATGAGCATGCTAGGGCCATAGCCACTGCAAATGAGCCCCATGTGCAATGTGCATCTGACTTGCATGGGTCCTGGGGAATCAAACCTGGGTCCTTTGGCTTTGCAGACAAGCACCTTAACTGCTAAGCCATCGCTCAAACCCTAGTTTTTAATTTATTTATTATTTTTATTTATTTATTTATTTATTTATTTTTATTTAATTTTTTTTTGGTTTTTCAAGGTAGGGTCTCACTCTGGTCCAGGCTGACCTGGAATTAACTATGTAGTCTCAGGGTGGCCTCGAACTCTCGGCGATCCTCCTACCTCTGCCTCCTGAGTGCTGGGATTAAAGGCGTGCGCCACCACGCCCGGCTTTATTTATTATTATTTTATTTATTTGTTTGTTTTTTGGTTTTCCAAGGTAGGGTCTCATTCTAGCCCAGGCTAAAATGGAATTCACTATGCAGTCTCAGAATAGCATCAAACTCTTGGCAATCCTCCTATCTCTGCCTCCCAAGTGCTGGGATTAAAGGGATGCACCACCAGCCCGACTTTTTTTTTTTTTTTTTTTTTTAACAGAGAGAGAAAGAGGCAGAGAGAGAGAAGGGTGCATCAGGGACTCTAGCTGCTGCAAACCAACTTGTGCATCTGGTTTACATGGGTCGTGAGGAATCAAACCTGGGCACTTAAGTTTGGCAGGCAATCACCTTAACCAATAAGTCATTTCTCCAGCCCTATTTGACTTTATTTTAAAATATTTATTTATATATATATTTATTTATGTGACAGAGAGAGTATGAGCACACCAGAACCTCTTACTTCTGCAAATGAACTCCAGACACAAGCACCACTATGTGCATCTGTGCTGGAGAAACAAACCTGGTCCAAAAGGCTTTGCAAGCAAACACCTTTAACCACTGAGCCATCTCTCCAGCCCCAATGAATAAAATATTTTAATAATAAAAATGATGAGCCAGGGGCTGGGGAGATGGCTTAGTGGTTAAGGTGCCTGCCTCCTAAACCTAAGAACACTGGTTCCAATCTCCAGGTCCCACATTTAGCCAGATGCAGTGATGCAAGGGCGCAATGCTGCACTTGACCAAAAGGGGGCGCACGCATCCGGATTTCGTTCGCAGCAGCTGAGAGGCTGCTGGCACGCCCATCTCTGTCTGTCTTCTTCTCCCTTTCTCTCTGTCTCTCTCAAAAAAAAAAGAATGACTCGGGAGGCAGAGGTAGGAGGATCGCCAAGAGTTCGAGGCCACCCTGAGACTACAAAGTTAATTCCAGGTCAGCCTGGACCAGAGTGAGACCCTACCTTGCAAAACCACAAAAAAAAAAAAAAAAAAAAAAAAAGAATGAAAATTTAGGGCTAAAGATACTGTCTAGAAGCCAACCTGGAATTCACTATGTAGTTTCAGGGTGGCTTTGAACTCTCAGCAATCCTCCTACCTCTGCCTTCCAAGTGCTGGGATTAAAGGCGTGTGCCATCACACCTGGCTCATCATTTTCTTTCTTTCTTTCTTTTTTTTTTTTTTTTGGAGAGAGAGAGAGAGAGAGAGGGAGAGGAAGACAGATAGAGATGGCCTAGAACTCACAGCGATCCTCCTACCTCTGCCTCCCACCTCTGGGATTAAAGGCATGTGCCAGCACACCTGGCTTAAAAAATTTACTTTTTTTTTTTTTTTCTTTGGTTTTTCGAGGTAGGGTCTCACTCTAGCCCAGGATGATCTGGAATTCACTCTGTATTCTCAGGGTGGCCTCGAACTCATGGTGATCCTCCTACCTACCTCTACCTCCTGAGTGCTGGGATTAAAGGCACGTACCACCACACCTGGCAAATTTACTTTTTTATTTTCTAATTTATTTATTTGAGAGAGGGAAAGAGGAAGAGAGAGAAAGAAAGAGAGAGAATGGGTGTGCCAGGGTTTCCAGCCACTGCAAACGAACTCCAGATGCATGTGCCACCTTGTGCATCTGGCTTATGTGGGTCCTAGAGAATTGAACCAAGGTCTTTTGCCTTTGCAGGCAAACTTCTTAACTGCTAAGCTATCTCTCCAGCCCAAATTTACTTTTTAAAAAAATTTTATTTATTTATTTGAGAGAGAGAAAGAGGGAGGGAGGGAGAGACAGAGAGAGAGAATGGGCGTACCAGGACTTCCAGCCACTGCAAACAAACTCCTGGAGAATCGAAGCAGAATCCTTTGGCTTTGCAGGCAAACGCCTTAACCATTAAGCCATCTCTCCAGCCCTAAATTTACTTTAAAAAAAAAAGATTTTATTTTTATTTATTTATTTATTAGGGACAGAGAGAGGGAAAGAGAGAGAGAGAGAGAGAGAGAGAGAAAGAGAGAGAATGGGCGCGCCAGGGCCTCTAGCCACTGCAAACGAACTCCAGACGTGTGCACCCCCTTGTGCATCTGGCTTATGTGGGACCTGGAGAATCGAACTGGGGTCCTTAGGCTTCGCAGACAAATGCCTTAACCACTAAGCCATCTCTCCAGCCCTAAATTTACTTTTTTATTGACAACTTCCATAATTATAGATAATAACCCATGGTAATTCCTTTCCTCCCCCTACTTTCCCCTTTGAAACTCCACTCTATCATACACTTTCCCCCTCTCAATCAGTCCCTCTTTTATTTTTTTAAACTATATATAATAATTATTATTATTTTGGGTTTTTCAAGGTAGGGTTTCACTCCAGTCCAAGCTGACCTGGAATTCACTATGTATTCTCAGGGTGGCCTCGAACTCATGGCGATCCTCCTACCTCTGCCTACAGAGTGCTGGGATTAAAGGCATGTGCCACCATGCCTGGCTTTAAAATATATGTTTTATTTATTTATTTGAGAGAGAGAGAGAGGAAGAGGCAGATAGAAAGAAAGAGAGAATGGGCACGTCAGGGCCTCTAACCACTGCAAATAAACTCCAGATGCATGTACCCCCTTATACATCTGGCTTATGTGGTTCCTGGGGAATTGAACCCCGGGGTCCTTAGGCTTCTCAGGCAAATGCCTTAACCACTAAGCCATTTCCCCAGCCCTCTCATTTATTTTGATATCATCATCTTTTCCTCCTATTATGATGATCTTATATAGATAATGTCAGGTACTGTGAGGTCATGGATATCCAGGCCATTTTGTGTCTACTGCTTTTTGGTTTGCCTTGTTCTTCTTTTTCCAAGGCCTTAAGGTAAAGCATTAAGTTGTTTACTTGCGACCTTTCTAATTTCTTTTCTTTTCTTTCTTTTCTTTCTTTCTTTCTTTTTTTGTTTTTGTTTTTGTTTTTGTTTTTTTGTTTTTTTCGAGGTAGGGTCTCACTGTAGCCCAGGCTGACCTGGAATTCACAGCGATTCGCCTACATCTGCCTCCCGAGTGCTGGGATTAAAGACATTTGCACCACGCCCGGCCTAATTTCTTTTTTTTTTTTTTTAATGGTTTTTTCGAGGTAGGGTTTCACTCTAGTCCAGGCTGACCTGGAATTAACTATGTAGTCTCAGGGTGGCCTCGAACTCTTGGCGATCCTACTACCTCTGCCTCCCGAGTGCTGGGATTAAAGGCGTGCGCCACCACGCCCGGCTTTAATTTCTTAATATAGGTACTTAAAGCTATACATTTCCCTCTTAGGGCTGCCTTCATTGTGTCCCAAAGGTTTTGGTATGTTGTATTCTCATTATCATTTGGTTCTTGAATTTTTTGATTTCCTTCTTCATTTCATTATTGCCCATTCATCATTTAGTAGTGTGTTTAGTGTCCATGATTTTGTGTATGCTCTATAGCTTTTCTTTCTATTGATTTGTAGTTTGATTCCATTGTGATCAGATAGAGTGCAAGGCATTATTTCAATTTTCCTGTATTTGTCCTTCTGTTCGTTGGACTGTATTAGATCTGCCTGCCATCTGGTCTTCTAGTTTAGATATTCTGTCCTCTCCTATATCCATTCTACTGGTGAGACTTTCCACAGAGTTTTCTATTTGGCTTATTCTGTTTTTCATTTCTAGTATTTCTGATTGGTATTTTTTTCATTATTTCTATTTCCTTACTCATGTTTTATATTGACCTACTTATTTCATTAAGTTGGTGTCCTGTGTTCTCTTGTGATTCCTTCAGGACTTGGTTTTCTTCTTTGATTCCTTTGATTTGTTTGAGTATAAATATAATCATTTTTTAAAAAATCTTTGTCAGGCATTTCCTCTAAAGCAGTCTCACTGGAGGTCAATTCTGATGTACTTATAATTTTTGGTGGGATTGTACTGTCTTGACTTTTTGTGTTTCTTCTATTAGAATGTAGAGATTTTTGCATCTTGAGTTAATTTGATTCTTGGGTTTTTCTAATTATCTGTGGTATTCTTAGCTATGTAAATCCAGCTTCATATGTCTTCAGAGTAGGAGTTTAATGTGTCAGGTGTAGCTGTTATTTTTCAAGAGAAACAGAAATGACCCTAGGTGTTGAGTTTGCCTATTCAAGTGTTGTAGAAGACTAGGTGAAGCAAATTATTGACAAATTCTAAAATTCAAGTAAGCAATATAGACATTCAATCAAAACCAGCACAGAGTATTTATACAAGTGTGGGGATTAAACTAAACGGATAATCTAGTAAAGCCAAAGTGTTGCCCCACATCCTTAATCCTGTCAACTGGGAGGTTGAGATCTCTAGTCTGAAACTGGTTCCAAGTCAGCCTAGAGCCAGTCCATCCCTGCTCCCAATAGTTACATAAGAAAAAGACAAAGGCCCTAAAAATCAGGAAACATCAAAGGCAACTATAGTCAACGCTAAAATACAGTTTATTTGAGAAGAGTAAAGCCAACCAAGAATATATTAGTCAAATGTAACACATAACCTTTCCAGACATGGAAAGAGAGATTAGCACTTCCAGTGCAGACCTATGTACCTGGCTTTGTAGGCCCTGTTATCTTTTGGGATGGCTTCCAATCTCACCAATGCTGAGTGCCCACCTAGATCCCTCTTGGTGCCAGGTGGCTGGGGGCCAATGAGTTCTCCAGAAGTTCATGGCCCTGACAGTTGGGGGTGCTGGAGTCTTACCCGGGCGTTTGTATCTCCTTTAGCCTCTGCTCAGCTGGTCTCCAGTATCTTCCCTTTCAGGTTTCTTGCCTTTGTGAGGAGCCTGATATGAGTGGAAAATGCTCTCACCTTGTTTCTGCTCCTGTCACCTGAGCCACCTGCTGGGCAGGCTCAAGGATCAGGATGGGGGTGCCTCAGCAGGATTCTGGCCTGTTTCCTCCTTTCTGGAAGATCTTGGTTTCCTGCTTCTCTGCCATAGTTGATAATAGCTTCAACACTTTTTTTTTTTTTTTATCACTAGAGGAGTGTATTTTGCTATGTTTGTGTTTATTTCTCTCCCTAGGCTGTTGGTGTGGCTAGTATGCTGCCATCTTACTCAGAAGTCATCATTTTTATTTTTATTTTTTGGTCTTTTTGAGGTAGGGTTTCATTCTAGCTCAGGCTGACCTGGAATTCACTCTGCAGTCTCAGGGTGGCCTTGAACTCATGAGGATCCTCCTACCTCTGCCTTCTAAGTGCTGGGATTAAAGGCGTGTGCCACCACGCCCGGCCAGGCTCATCATTTTTATTTTAAAAATATTTTATTCATTGGGGCAGTTAAGGCACTTGCTTGCAAAGCCTAGTGATGGTGTCAATCCCCCAAGTACTCACTTAAAGCTAGATGCACAAAGTGGCACATGTCTGGAGTTTCTTTTCTTTTCCTTCTTATCAAGATAGGGGGGATCAAGCCGGGCATGGTGGTGCACGCCTTTAATCCCAGCACTCGGGAAGCAGAGGTAGGAGGATTGCCATGAGTTCGAGGCCACCCTGAGACTACATAGCTAATTCTAGGTCAGCCTGGACCAGAGTGAGACCCTATCTCAAAAACCAGAAAAAAAAAAAAAGCCGGGCGTGGTGGTGCATGCCTTTAATCCCAGCACTCGGGAAGCAGAGGTCGGAGGATCGCCGAGAGTTCGAGGCCACCCTGAGACTACATAGTTAATTCCAGGTCAGCCTGGACCCGAGTGAGACCCTACCTCGCAAAACCAAAAAAAAAAAAAAAAAAAAAAAAACAAGAGAGGTAGGATCTTGTTGTCTAACCTGGAATTTACTATGTAGTCTCAGGGTGGTCTTGAACTCATGGCAATCCTCCTACCTCTGCCTCTCAAGTGCTGGGATTAAAGGTATGTGCCACTATGCCTGCCATTGCTTTATGATTTTGAAGCTGAGACTCTGTAGGCAACATTTCTCCCTGTGGCTGGAATTTGTTTCCAGCAAAAAAGATACCCTGGCACACTCATTCCCCCACCCACACTCAAATAAATAAATATATATGTTTTTTCTGAGATAAGGTCTCTCCCTAGCCCAGGCTGACCTGGAACTTTCTCTTTATTCCCAGGGCTGGCCTCTAACTCATAGTAATCCTCCTACCTCTGCCTCAATAATTTTAAAAGAAATGGAGAGAGAGAGTTATCTGTCTCTCTTGCTCCTTACAAATAAATAAATGAAAATATTTTTTAAAATTTTAAAAAACAACTGGGTGTGGTGGCGCATGCCTTTAATCCCAGCACTTGGGAGGCAGAGGTAGGAGGATCGCCATGAGTTTGAGGCCAGCCTGAGACTAGATAGTGAATTCCAGGTCAGCCTGGGCCAGAGTAAGACCCTACCTCAAAAAACAAAAAAACAAAAAAACAAAAAAATTTTTTTTTTTTTTTTTTTTTTTTTAAAGCCAGGCATGGTGGCGGATGCCTTTAATCCCAGCACTCAGAAGGCAGAGGTAGGAGGATTGCCAGGAGTTTAAAGCCACCCTGAGACTAGATAGTGAATTCCAGGTCAGCCTGAGCTAGAGTGAAACCCTAGCTCAAAAAACAAGAAACAAAACAAAACAAAATTTACAAGCTGGGTGTGGAGGCACATCCCATTAGTCCAAGTACTTGGGAGGCAGAAGTAGGAGGATCACTGTGAGTTTGAGGCCACTCTGAGACTACATAGTGAATTTCAGGTCATCCTGGGCTGGAGGGAGACACTAGCTGGAAAATTTTGTTGTTTTTATTTGTTTATTTGACAGAGATAGAGGGATATACTAGACATGGTGGCCCACACCTGTAACACTAACACTTGTAAGGAAGATCAATGTCAGCTTGGCTAGACAGCAAGTTCTAGTCTAGTCAGGCCTACATGACACACAGTCTGAAAAACAAAACACAAAAAACGAAGTTGGGAGATGTAGCTCACTCTTGCCTAGCATGCACAGAACCCTGGATTGATTTCATTCCAAGCACTACATGAAACCAAGGACGGTAAGGATTCCCTAAATTCTAGCACTTGGGAGGTAGAGACCAGAGGATCAGAAGTTCAAGGTCAGACTGGGGAGATGCCTCAGTGGATAAAAAGTGCTTGAAAGCTCATGAAAGCATGAGTTCCCACAGGTGGAAACCCTAGCAAGCACACAAGAAGCCGGACACTGTGGCCGGCATTTGTAATTTCAGCCCTACTTATGGGTGAGAAAGATGGTGGAGACAGGAGAAACACTGGGCCATTTAGCCTGGTAAAAGCGGGAGACTTCCCTATACCTGGCATCCTGGAACCCACACACACACAAAGGAAGTTCAAGGTTGTCCTCCTCTACAGTCTAAAGTTGGAGGCCATTTTGGGACCCAAGAGGGGAAAAAAATCTACAAATTTTTGTTTCTTTCTTCTCCTTTTTTTTTTTTTTTTTTGGTTTTTCAAGGTAGGGTTTCACTCTAGTCCAGGCTGACCTGGAATTAACTACGTAGTCGCGTGCGCCACCACGCCCGGCTTCTTTCTTTCTTTCTTTCTTTCTTTTCTTTCTTTCTTTCTTTCTTCCTTTCTTTCTTTCTCTCTTTCTTTCTCTTTTATTTTTATTTATCTTATCTTATCTTATCTTATCTTATTTTATTTATTTATTTATTTATTTATTTATTTATTTATTTATTTGTTGTTGGTTTTTCGAGGCAGGGTTTCACTCTAGCCCAGGCTGACCTGGAATTCACTCTGTAGTCTCAGGGTGTCCTTGAACTCATGATGATCCTCCTACCTCTACCTCCCAAGTGCTGTGATTAAAAGTGTGTGCCACCACACCTGGCTTTTTTTTCCTTCATATTTTCATTTATTTGACACATTGAGAGAGAATGGGCACAGTGCTAGGGCAAATGAACTTTGGATGCATGAGCTACCTTGTGTACCTGGTTTATATGTGTAAGTATTGGGGAACTGAACTCTGCACTAGCAGGCTTGCACTGAACTCTCTCTCCAGCCCCTAGCCCCTAGTTTTTTTTTTTTTTTTTTTATTTATTTTTTTTTTTTTTGGTGTTTCAAGGCAGGATCTCACTCTAGTCCAGGATAACCTGGAATTCAGTCTCAGGGTGACCTTAAACTCACAGTGATCTTTCTACCTCTCCCTCTCAAGTGCTGGGATTAAAGGCATGTACCACCATGCCCAGTTAAAAATTATTTATTTTGTTTGTTGAGGTAGGGCCTCACTCTAGCCTAGGCTGACCTGATACTCATTCTGTAGTCCCAGGCTGGCCTTGAACTCACAGTGATCCTGATCTTTCTACCTGTGTCTGGAGTGCTGAGACTAAAGGTGTACACTAAAGGCTGTTTATTTTGTTTTTTTTCTTTGTTGTTTGTTTTTTGAGGTAGGGTCTTCCCTAGTTCTGGCTAACCTGGAATTTACTATACTGGCTGTGAACTCACAGTAATCCTTTACACCTGTCTTCAGAGAGCTGGGATTAAAGGTGGGTGCAACCATACCCAACCTAGTTATGTTTTTATTTTGTTTTATTTATTTGAGAAAGAGGCAGAGAGAGAGAGAGAGGGAGGATGGGTGCAGTAGGATCTCCAGCCACTGCGAAAAAAAGTCCAGATGCATGTGCCATCTTGTGCATCTGGCTTATATGGGTCCTGGGGAATCAAACCTGGGTCCTTGGGCTTTGCAGGCAAGTGCCTTAACCGCTAATCTCCCCAGCCCCCAGTTTTATTTATTTATTTATTGGTTTTTTCGAGGTAGGGTCTCACTCTGGCCCAGGCTGACCTGGAATTAACTATGTAGTCTCAGAGTGGCCTCGCCTCCCGAGTGCTGGGATTAAAGGCGTGTACCACCACGCCTGGCTTTATTTTTATTTTATTTTATTTTATTATTTTATTATTATTTTTTTTTATTTTTGGGTTTTTCGAGGTAAAGTCACGCTGACATGGAATTCACTTTGTAGTCTCAGGGTGGCCTTGAACTCATTTCGATCCTCCTACCTCTGCTTCCCAAGTGCTGGGATTAAAGGTGTGTGCCACCACGCCCAGCTATTTTTATTTTATTTATTTATTTAGTTATTTATTTGGATTTTCAAGGTAGGGTCTCACTCTGGTCCAGGCTGACCTGGAATTAGCTATGTAGTCTCAGGGTGGCCTCGAACTCATGGCAATCCTCTTACCTCTGCCTCCTGAGTGCTGGGATTAAAGGCACGCGCCACCACGCCCGGCTTTTTATTTATTTATTTTTTGAGGTAGGGTCTCACTCTAGCCCAGGCTGACCTGGAATTCACTCTATTGCAGGGTGGCCTGGAACTCACAGCGCTCTTCCTACCTCTGCCTCCCAAGTGCTGGGATTAAAGGCGGCCACCACCAAGCCTGGAATTCACTATGTAGTCTCAGGGTAGCTTCAAACTCATGGTGATCATCCTACCTCTGCCTCCCAATTGCTGGGATTAAAGGTGTGTGCCACCAGGCCTGGTCCCAGCTATGTCTTTTTTTTTGAGATTTTATTTTTATTTATTAGAGACTGAGAGAGGGAAAGAGAGAGAGGGAGAGTGACAACTGGTGTGCTAGGGCCTTTAGCCCCTGCTAACGAACTCCAGACACATGCACCACCATGTGCATCTGTATTACGTGGGACCTGGAGAATTGAACTGGGTTTTTTAGGCTTCGCAGGCATGTGCCTTAACCACTAAGCTGTTTCTCCAGCCCCCAAGTATGTCTTTTTATTATATAATATTTTTGGTGTCACATTACTAAAGCACCATACTTTTTAAAAAAATTATTTGCAGCCGGGCATGGTGGCACACGCCTTTAATCCCAGCACTTGGGAGGCAGAGGTAGGAGGATCGCCGAGAGTATGAGGCCACCCTGAGAATACATAGTTAATTCCAGGTCAGCCTGCAGCCTGGACCAGAGTGAGACCCTACCTTGCAAAAACCAAAAAAAAAAAAAAAAATTATTTGCAAGCAGACAGAGAGAGAGAGAGGAGATACTGCAACAAATTCCAGATGCATGAGTGCCCTTGTGCATCTGGCTTATGTGGGTACTAGGGAATTGAACCTAGGTCCTTTGGCTTCACAGGCAGGTGCCTTAACCGCTAAGCCATCTCTCCAGCCCCTTGAATCATCATATTTCTACTGAACTTTCATTTCATTGAGTTCCACTTACTAAATCTGGGAATTCAACCATGTAGTGTCAAACACCTTTAATACCAGCACTAGGGAGGCAGAGGTAGAAGGATCAGTGTGAGTTCAAGGCCTCCCTGAGACTGAATTCCAGGACAGCCTGGACTAGAGTGAAACCCTACCACAAAAAAATAATAAAATAAAATAAAAATAAAAATCTGGGAATTCATATATGAACATTTCTTTCCACTGTTGGTCTCAGGAAGCTTAACCTTACTTATAATACTTCCTCCTTTTCAGAGGAAATGGAAGATCTAATCTGAGTCTACTTTACTTTTCCAAGGAAACAGTGTGTGTGTCATTTCAAATCTTTTATGCCCTCAACCATTAGAATATTGATAAATTTCGTAAGACTTGTTTGACGATATCTATTTTTATTCTGAAATAAATAATAATCTTACAGTCAAAGACTTCTCTGCTTCCACTTTAACACAGTATTAACCAAAAATCAAGCCGCAAGTTTAACACTTGGAGGGCCAGGGTTTGAGAGACTTCAGGACCAAGGAGTTACATTCTAGGGGAAGGGGACACCTTTGAACAAACAAAAGCGATCCAGACACATTGTCAGACTTAAATAAGGACAGAAAGCTATCGATTGCCACAGAAGTGAAGTTTTTTGTTTCCTCTTCAGGTTTTTTGCTTTTCTGCACGGAGTCCAAGGATTTCGAAGCTTGACAGCCGAAGCTGCACCTAGCTTGGTGACCCCAAACGTTAAGGAAATTCATTTTTATTTTATCCCTCTTCCATCCCCCTAACCCTGTACGATCTCCTCTTGCCTTCTCTCGTTTTTTTCCTTTCGTCTTTACCATCAGTGGGTAATTTGGAAACGACTGTTTTATCCTACAAACCAGCCTCATGGCGACCTTGACAGCCATCTGGGTGGGAGGGAGGGTGGGGGCGGTGGTCTGCGGTGAGGGTGAACCCTGATGGCTGCAAGGAGGACACACGAGCAAGGGACGACCGCAGAGCTCCAGTAAGCAAGGAGTTCTCTGCAAGATTGACAGCTAGCGCACCAACAGTCTTTGCCCCAGAGACAGCGTAGCCTCGCGAGATTTGGACGCTTATCTGGAAGGGGGGGTAAAAGGCGCCTATGAATGGGGGATGGGCGCGCCTGTGGCGCAATCATTGCACGAGATTGGGCCACGGTGTTCAGGGCCGTCCTTAGATCTCGCGATATTTACTTTCCTCTCCGTCTGGAACACAGGCGGTTTCTCGCGAGAGCCCGTGTTGAGTGCTCTGGGAGACCCCGGGTGTTTGTGTGTGTATGTGTTGGTGAATGTGAGTACGGGGAAGCAGCGGCCGCCATTTCAGGGAGCTTGCCGACTCTGTCGCAGGGGTGGATCCCGAGCTGCCAAAACCGCAGTCCTGCTCTCCCGCACGGGCTCCTTTAATCCCATTGTTTCTTTTAGATTCACCTGGGCCTCGACGCCCTTGGAGCCCGATATTTGGGTTGGGCGGCACCGCGGCCTGGGCCTAGGGGTTGGTTTATCAGCGGCAGCGGCAGAAGCAGCAGCCGCCGCCGCAGAAGCAGACTTCACGGAGCCGAGCACAGGCGCTCGAAAACCCGCACAGGTACGGGGGCGTCGCGGGGTCGCAAAGCAGGCGAAAGGGGCCCTTGTGGCGGTTTTTTATTTTTTTGTACGTGTGTGTGTGTGTCGGAGGAAGTGGGGGGGGAATCTTGAAGAATTGTGCACGTCCGTGCCCGCGCCCGTCGTTTCTGGCGGACGACAGTGGAGGGAGGGGTGGTAGCGGCACGGACCCCCCGGGAGGCCGGGGACTGACGGCGATCGGTCGGTCCCGTCGAGGCCCCAGCTGGTCGCGACCTCCCAACATGGCGCCTGCCGAACGCTGTCTCGGTACGCAACCCCTCCCTGCCGAGGGAGTTTCCCTTTGCCCCTAAGATGGCAGCGCGGTTTTGTGTGCGGAAAGAGGAGCTCTGGCTCCTGGGTTCCGTAGTGAAGATTTCTCCCGGACGCTTTTTGCAAAATGAACGTGGAAGTTGTCTGATGAAAGGCGTTTTCAAGCACGATGGAAGTGCGTTGCGAAATCGTTAGTCATTACAGGACTTTTGAAGGGTTTGTCTCCAAATTGTGTGTGTGTGTGTGTAGGTCAAGGAAAAATAGCAGCATTGGAAAAAAAGTATTTACTCATAGGATTGTCTTGTTCTTTCCTAGGTGTTAAAGAGAAAATGGCAGACGATATTGATATTGAAGCAATGCTTGAGGCCCCTTACAAGAAGGTGAGAGAAAAACATGACCGTGAGGTTTATATATTTCTTAATTTAGCATTATTCACGAAACTACTGCTGAAATGTAAACTAACCTCCCCGGAGCCCTCTTGATTACCTTATCAGAGATGCATTACATGTAACTTACAAAAGTAAATTTATGCTATTGATGTAATAATATTGTGCAGTAGTTTCACTTCAGCGTGATGAATAAATGCCCATCTATCTCTCTTTGTAGACTTGCCTAACGATATCTCACCTCTACTCCCATGAATTCACCTTTGATTCCAGTGTGAACTGTCAATCATAAGGTAGTAATTGAGTGACTTATCGCTGTACCGTGGTCCCCTAGGTAAAATGACTCAACTAAGAATTACCAGCTCCAGTTTGGTATAGCAAAAAAGGTGAATGTAGTGGTTTGGGAAAACAGCAGGGGTCCAAGAATAACCAAGCATAACCAGTCCATGGCAAGTAAATCTAATAAGTCTTTAAAGAAGAAATGGGTGAGATTTAAAAATTTATATACATATAAATATACATAAGGCTGGTGATAGTAAATCTTAAAACAGGCAGGTGGCGATCTGCTTCTCAGTTAATCACTAAAATTCTTGGATCCCTGAACAGAAATTTAAAAAAGAAAAAAAAGCAAAAAAGGCAGTATCACAGCTTAGAGTCACTTGATGACTGTTTTGCTGTTCTCCATATTGTTTTGTCTTTTAATTAGGCCCTGCCATACTATTTCACACTAAAAACAACAAAGGAATATTTTTGGCTAGTACAAACAGTATGACCCATTTCAGTATCACAGTAAAAATAAACTCTTCAATCTTTTCACCAGTTGGTGAAAATAGAGTGCATGCATATCACTGGTGTCACAAACTGTAAGCTTTGTAATGTAGAAGTTATACTCCTATAGCTGATGTGTTCAAACTTTTAAATAAACGTTGCGCTAAACCTTTTAAAAATAATACATTTGTTTTGGAGTGTGTAGCACGACCATGTGGTGACTTTTGGATGAATTCTGATAGCTTTAAATAGTGTATATAATTCCGTAATGCTTAGACTCTTGAAGACCTACTTTCTGTTTTAATGTTTCTTGTCTTAGTTTAATGTGGATGTAATTCCATGTAAACAGGTATGGAAGTAGGAAATGTTTAGGCTGGACTGGTGGATTATTAATTAACTTTCTTGGGTTCTTGGGAGTCAACATTACTAAAGCAGTGTGAATCCCTGTTTGCTTCAGGGCGAGATGTGTGACAGAGGTGGCATCAAGCTCTTACAGTCCCAACCCTCCAACGGAAATGGGCGAAGATCTCAGGAATGACATCGGTCACAGGAAATGGATAGTGGCTGGCTGCTAGCATGGCCACTTGGGGCTTAGGCAGAAATAGAGCCATGGTACTGACGAAAAGGGACCATAGCACATGGAATAAAAGAGAACGACTTCATTCATGTTTCATAGAAATTATATTTAACCACTTCAACATTGTAAATCTGGATAATTTAATAACTATGTAAGAAAGTAAAGTATGCTAATGTGGAGAGATTTTAATTTTTGTTTCTTGATGACTTAATTATAAGCAACAAAGTGGTTAAACACATACCATCTAAATTTTTTTATAGCCTTCCATGTTAAACTAAATAAGTAATTAGTTTTTAAATTGTTTTGTATTTTCTTATTCCTATTCCCTTTACCCTTTGACAACTTGAAATGTTACCACTTCGTCCTCATGATGTTCTTCTATCAACCCTGCTTAGGATGAGAACAAGTTGAGCAGCGCTAACGGCCATGAAGAACGTAGCAAAAAGTAAGCATGTAGAAGGAACTTGGGCTGGGGGTGGTGAGTTTTGTGTGGTGGAAAACATGAAAGTAAGGTTCTCATCTGAAAGTTTTCTGTGCCTCTTAGGAAAATGGTCCTAGATCTTTTGGAAGGAGAGAACATCCTTAAGGATTAATGCTGTAGATTTTCTGGCATAAATTTCAGGGTATAGTTTTAGGGATCTTGTGAATATCTTCTCCTTTAAGGTCCATCATGATAATCTGAGTTGCTGTATAATTTTTTTTTAATTCGATAACTTGGCTTAATATCAGTGTTATGAGTAAATCTTAAATTGTGAGTTTCAGGTCAGCTTGGGCTACAATGAAACCCTACTATGGGGGATAAAAAAGAGCCAGTTGTGGTGGTGCACACCTTTAATACCAGCACTTGGGAGGCAGAGGCCACCCTGAAACTACAAAGTGATTTCCAAGTCAGCCTGGGCTAGAGTGAAACCCTACTTCAAAAAAACCAAAAAAAAAAAGGGGGAGGGAGGGGAAGCCATGGGATGTGTTAACTAACCATCCTTATTCGGTAAAGGAACCAGAGCTCTGAGTTATTTATGCTCCTTAAGTGCCTTTTTGGTAGCAATCAGCATACTTACATATTAATATGGCTTTCATTGTTTTAGCTTTTTAAACACTAGTAGTCTTCAAATGCACTTTTTGGAAATTGTAAAAATGTGTTCATTTGGGTTATTGAGTAGACTGTAATAGGAATTTAGTGGTACAGATCAGTACAAAATACATTATAAGTAAAGTATATGCTAAAAAAAGTGTTAAACCTGGCATGGTGGCAGCACTGAGGAGGCCAAGGTAGGAGGTTCACCTTGAGCTTGAGGCCAGATTGGGGCTCTAGTTAGTTCCAGGTCAGCCTGGGGTAGAGTGAAATCCTACCTCAAAAAAGAAAGAAAGAAAGAAAAGAAGAAGAAAAAAGTATGTTAACAGTTTAAATTAGATAGAATTTACAAGGTTGGAGCTTATCAGCTGTTGAAATAATTCCAGCTGTAAGGTTAGTGAGTGATTTTTAACATGTGGTCATGTTATGTACATTGTTATACTAGCCTATAGTAATGATGTCATACTAAGTCATTTTTCATATCATGACCAGATAATAATGAAAAATGATGCTAAGATAGCCACTTAATTGACTCTTTTTGGCTCTTTTCCTCCTAAGAGCTCAAAGTGCTTCATAATAACTACCTCAGTCATCCTCACAACAACTTTGTTAGGTAGGTTGATATTTCATAAAATAGATGAGAAAATTGTTGGACTTGGTTATTCACTATTTGCTAAGCCAAATTTTTATAATTTTTTAAATAATATAGTTGTAATGGATTAAGGCTAATAAGGTGGGCTGGGTGTGGTGATCCAGCCATGTAATTCTAGCATTCAAAAATCTGAGGCAGGATAATCCTAAAGTCAAGACCAACCTACACTTCATAGTAAAATCTTATCTTGAGAAAGTAATTAAAAAGAAAGAAAAAAAATAAACATGTGGAAAATGTTCTTTCTGGTACAAACTTACATGGGAGTCAGTTTCTCACTAGTCATAAGGAGATGTGAGGAACAGGTTGTATTTAGTCTTGAATTTCTTGGTTCTAAGACACCCAGTCATTGCAGTTTGTCATCTGGTTTTAAACATTTAATAAGTAACCACTCCAAAAATGTTTATATTTTGCATTTTATTACCAATAGAAAATCCAGGAAAAGTTGGTATTTATAAATTGACAAAAAGCAGAACTAGTAACTAAGAATTTCATGTAAAGTGCCAAGAGAATGAAGCAAAACATCCTGTAGCATTCTCTCTGATGTTACTTTTTGGCACTGTTGTCACCTTCAGTTTATACTTCATTTAATTCTGTGTGTAAAATCATGCCCACCAAGCTTTTGTAAAAATAGGAAATGAAAGCTAGGTGTGGTGGCACACGTCTTTAATCAGGAGGTAGGAGAATAGCTGTGAGTTCAAGGCCACCCTGAGACTACATAGTTAATTCCAGGTCATTCTGGGCCAAAGTGAGACCCTACCACGAAAAACCAAAAAAAAAAAAAAAAAAAAAAAAAGAAATGACATCAAACTTAAAATGAGCTGTGGAGAAAGGCTTCTGTTGGACTAAATGGAAGAATGGACAGTTTAGCTATATAATGGTTTAAGAAAAAACTTTCTAAACCTTCTTTGTAGTCTTTTAAAATGTACAAAATACTTCTGTCAGACTTCTCTAAAAATATATTTTTATTTATTGAGAGAAAGAGGAAAGAGGCAGATAGAGAATGTGTACACCAGGGCCTCCAGCCACCACAAACTACAGATGCTTGCACCACCTTGTACATCTGGCTTTACGTGGTACTGGAGAATTTAAGCAGAGTCCTTAACTGCTCAGCCATCTCTCCAGCCCTCTGTCAGACTTTTTAATCCTCTGTCACATCTGATTAAATAGATGATTGCTTGTTTAATCAGGAATATTACCATCCATATTTCTAAAGGAATTTTATTTTTAAAATTAGTTGGAGCATTACATAGGACATTTTATATATTTAGGCATTGGTGAAATACAAAACAAATTGTCTTAAGGAAGATGCTATGTTTTATACTGTTAAAAGCCATTGAATGTTGGAGAAAGGTAGTTCGGTAGCAAGACAGTGCAGACTTTGGCAGTTGAAATAAGTTTGAATGTATGCTTTCATTTAAAAATAAGTCATTATGATTTGTAACATATATACTTTGTTTTCCAAGTAGTATATAGTAAAAGAAATCAAATGTAATACAGCTTTCATTTAGCTTGCTTTCTGAAGAGCTTTATCTTTACAGCTTGGCAAGACTACCTTGCATTATATTAGTACCTTTAGTAGCTGGTTCCCCTTAAGGAAGTTTTGGTAGGGTAACTTTTACAAAGTCTTAACCCAGCATTCATTCTTTTGTTAAGCTCTTTAAATTTTTTTCAAAAAATAACAATAAATATGACACAGTTAAATATATTGGCTACTGTGGTGTGGATTATCAAATTTTGGAATAAATGACTTTTCTATTTTTTTTCTTATTTTCCAGAATACTTTGCATTTAAAATTTAGAACTTCTTACATGGAAGAGGTCAAATCCAGTTATAGCAAAACACCTTTACAGCAGAGGCCATATAACCAAAATGTCTAAAGGCCCAGCCCAGTGGACCATTTACTTCAATGATGTTCAGTACAAAATTCCACTGCCACTAAAGACTTTGGAAAGTCCATTTAAGTTGTAACAGGATTTGACTATTAGAATGGATTTTGATAACCATTTCTTTAGTTGTTAAATGTTTGTTGAAGCTTGAATTTGTTGTAGAGAAGTATACTAGTTTCTTGCACCCTTATTCTCTTTCCTGGGCTTTTATCACGGAAGAATGTATTTTCTGAATGTCTTAGTATGGTGTCTTTTTACCTGACTGGGGTTGCCTTCAGATGTAGGAGGGGACTTGGTTGCAAATAGTCTAGCAAGACTTTAATGTAAACACTGATTTTTGTTTTTTTAAGTCTTGGGGAGAGTAAGGTTTCCAGGCTTACAAGAGGAAATAGGTTTCCATCTTTGAGTAGAGCAACAGCTTTTTTTTTTTTTTTTTTTTTTTTTTTTTTTTTTTTTTTTTTGTTTTTTTAGGGATGGAATTACTTCTTGCTTATCCCTTGATTTGAATTAATTATAAATAGGACTTTTGGTGTTAGCCACCTCACAGAATTCTTTAGTTTGAAAGATAGTGTCAGGTTTTTGAGACAGCAGAGTTGGTGTTAACTGTTGCCATTCTGAGCATTGGCATTGCTTTGACTTCTATATAAATAATGAGTGTAGCCTAATTTTCTGTCATGTGCTACCTAGCATATATTTCTGACAGTCAGGTGGATTATCTTGAAATTTTAGACAAAGTTTCTGCCTCCTTGGAAAGCTCTACATCTCCTTGTGATTGGAGTGTGGGTTTCAAGATTCCAGAAGGTGGGTGTCTCATTTTTCTATTTTCAATGCACTCTAAGATAACCTGCTTACAGGTTCTCTGAGGCAGACCTCAATTGTTGTGCTAACATTGCTTTGATAAGGACAAAACAACTAATTAAATTTCCTAATGATGTAGAGTTGTTAAAATGTTCATACTTTAATCTGCTATAAATGGACATTTTAATGGGATAAATATATTTGAAATACCTTTCAATTTATAATGAAATATCTGAAGGCACCTCTAATGTGGGTGATGACAAAGGTACAGCTGTCAAGGTTTTAATAATGAACTAGAAGGGAAATATGAGGAATACAGAAATGAGTAAAAAAGATAAATGACTGGCTTTTTTTTTTTTAACCTTTCAGACTTTTGAGTTTTATAACTACCTAAGAAGGAAGTTAAGTTGATTGATGTTTTTGATTGCACCCCACAGGCTTGTATGAACTGGCTGAAAAATGACATTCCAATTTCGCTATAACTTTACATTGAAAGTATTTTAGTCACATTAAAGTCTGGAAATGTCAAAATGAACTTTACCACATTAGTTCTTGCTTGTAATTTTGCCCATGAAAACCAAAATGTGATTTCTTATATGGCCCTTTGAAAATACAAAATATTCTTCATTAAAGTAAATTATTATGGTTAATGAGAATTTGTATGTGATCCATTACTAGTTACTAAATATAAACATTATTTTGTAAATTGGGTTTTATTACTATAGTTTACTATAGTAATGATTATTGGCCTTTTACATGTTTGGCAGTTAAGCTTTCTTAAAATTTGGGTTTTGATTATACATGTTAGGAAGTCCTGTTTCTTAAAATTGTAGCTGACTTAGGAAATTACTGTAGTTCCTAATCATAAAACATGTCTTGGTTGTTTTAATGCTATCCTCAGTTACATAATGCAGAGATTGTGTTGCTTACCATACATAGGTATTGTTAGTTTTTACTCAAGTATGATTATGTTCCATTGTGTAATGGTAAAAATAAAAAAAAACACAAGGATAAAAGCATTCTGACCATTGAAGGAAGTATATTTTTCTGTAGTAGTTAATCCAGCAAGATAATAGTTTTTTTTTTTCTTCTCAGGAGAAAAAAGAGCAAGAGCAGAAGTCGTAGTCATGAGCGAAAGAGAAGCAAAAGTAAGGAACGGAAGCGAAGTAGAGACAGAGAAAGAAAAAAGAGCAAAAGCCGTGAACGGAAACGAAGTAGAAGCAAAGAAAGGAGACGAAGTCGCTCACGAAGTCGAGATCGTAGATTCCGAGGCCGCTACAGAAGTCCCTAGTATGTAACTTGTAACTTTGGTTTTGGTTGGAGAGTAAATATCTATCTGAGTAGGTAGATAACAATGTGACTGGAGGAATTTTGGAGTCATTGATTTGAAAGGTATTAAAATGTAAGGATGTTGGCATTGAAAATTAGTAAAGAGAGAATAGTATACAGATGATTATATTAAACTTACTCTAAAAGATATATCAGCTTATTTTTGGTTAGTCTAGCTGTATACATTTGATTACATGACATTCCAAATTAGACCAAAGTACTTGAGTTTATAGGTATAAAAGCTATTAAAATACTTTTTTGTATGTGTGAATATTTATATATTTGAGAGTGTATATGGTCATGCCAGAGCCTCTTGGCACTACAAATGAACTTTATGGGGCTGGTTTTACATGGGTACTGGGGGAATGGAATCCTGGCTGTCGGGGTTTGCCATCTCTTCAGCCCTAGAATATTCTTTTTTTTTTTTTTTTTTTTTTTAATGGTTTTTCAAGGTAGGGTTTTGCTCTAGCCCAAGCTGACCTGGAATTCACTGTGTAGTCTCAGGGTGGCCTCGAACTCATGACGATCCATCTACCTGTGCCTCCCAAGTGCTGGGATTAAAGGCGTGCGCCACCACGCCTGGTTTAGAATATTCTTTATATTAAATAAATATTTCTATTTTATTTTTTTGGTTTTTCGAGATTGGGTCTTAGTCTAGCTCAGGCTGACCTGGAATTCACTATGTGGCCTCAGACTCACGGCAATCCTCCTACCTCTGCCTCCTGATTATTGCAATTAATTTAAAGGCATGCACCACCATGCTCTGCTTAAATACATATTTGGGGGGGGTTTCAAAGTAGGGTCTCCTGATTATTGCAATTAATTTAAAGGCATGCACCATCATGCTCTGCTTAAATACATATTTTGGGGGGGGGTTCAAAGTAGGATCTCCCTCTAGCACAGGATGACCTGGAATTCACTATGTAGTCTCAAGGTGGCCTCAAACTCAAAGCAATCCACCTACCCCTTCCTCCACCTCCTGAGTGCTGGGATTAAAGGCATGTGCTACCATGCCTGGCTTTAAATACATATTTAAAAACGTGCTGGGAGTGTTGGCAAATACCAGCACTTTAATACCAGCACTGGAGAGGCAGAGGTAGGATCACTATGAATTCAAGGTTAACCTGGGGCCATAGAATGAGTTCTAGGTCAGCTTGGGCTAGCATGAGAGACAAAAACAAAGAAAAACAAAAAGGTTTAAGTAGATATTAAATTAAAAATGAATCATTATTAAACTTATCTTGTCCATGGCTATTTTTAGCTGAAATAGACTTTGTTTGTTTTTTTTAGTTTTCCAAGGTAGGGTTTCACTCTAGTTCATTCAGGCTGACCTGGAATTAACTAGTAGTCGTAGGGTGGCCTGTAACTCGGTGATCCTCCTGCCTCTGCCTCCCCAGTGCTGGGATTAAAGGCGTGCCCTACCAAGGCAGGCTGAAATATACTTTTTAATCAATTTGTGTGTGTGTGTGTGTTTTTATTTTTTTTGCTCATCACCTGATATTTGTATTTAAGGTTCTTCTTCTTTTTTTTTTTAATGGTTTTTCGAAGTAGGGTCTCACTTTAGCTCAGGCTGACCTGGAATTCACTATGGAGTCTTAGGGTGGCCTCGAACCTAACAATCCACCTACCTCTGCCTCATGAATGCTGGGATTAAAGGTACGTGCCACCATGCCAAGCTGTATTTAAAGTTCTTTAGTACATTGTAAAATGAAAGTGGTTATTGAAGATAGAGTCACTATAAGAGTATGCACATTACAAAGAAATTCATTGTAAGCCGGGCGTGGTGGCGCATGCCTTTAATCTCAGCACTCAAAAAAAAAAAAAAAAAAAAAAAGAAATTCGTTGTAGATCTTTACACAGTATATTAACTGCACTGGAAAACGATATCTCTTAGGAAGAATTGAAGCAAGCCATCCTTAATTCTTTGATATTATATCCTCTTATAAGAATACTGTTGTAAACAGTATATCAAAAGTTAATACTTTCAGTATTAAAAATTAAGGCCAGGCCTGGTAGCTCATGCATTTAATCCCAGCATTTGGGAATTTAGGTAGAATTAAAGTTTGACGCCAGCGTAGGCTACAGAATGAGTTCCAAGTTGACCTTAGTAGCTAGAATGAAACTCTGCCTTAGGAAAAAGGAGTAATTAGGTGAGAATTGAAGTTAAAGATGAACATCTGATTCAGCCTCTTAAGTTTTTTTATTTTTTTTTTTTTCGAGGCAGGGTTATCACTCTGGCCCAGGCTGACCTGGAATTAACTATGCAATCTCAATGTGGCCTTGAACTCATGGCGATCCTCCTACCTCTGCCTCCCGACTGCTGGGATTAAAGACGTGCGCCACCATGCCCTGCTCAGCCTCTTTAAGTTTTTACTGTGTTATGGAAGTAATTTGAACATAAGCTAATATGATTCATTGTATTAAAGACATTTGAATTTGTAACATTTCAGTTCTGATATTAGCAGTTTTCATCATTTTATTAATTTTTTGTTTTTTCAAGGTAGGGTCCCACTCTAGCCCAGACTGACCTGGAGTTCATTATATAGTCTCAGGGTGGCCTCAAACTCAAGGGAAATCCTCCTACCTCTGCTTCCCATGTGCTGGGATTAAAGGTGTGCACCATCATGCCTGACACTTTAATCTTTGAAATAGAATCAGATTGCATGTTTTGTAGGTCCTCCTGGTTGCTTATTCATAACATACAATGTATTCTGAGAATAAGACCACAGT
Organism: Orientallactaga sibirica; assembly: GCA_036365145.1. Classification (NCBI taxonomy): domain Eukaryota; kingdom Metazoa; phylum Chordata; class Mammalia; order Rodentia; family Dipodidae; genus Orientallactaga; species Orientallactaga sibirica. Next base: position 10,266,648 of record JAEOAD010000011.1, read on the forward strand.
ATTTTACAAATTGAAAATATTTATTTGAGGTAGAGCTGGGCAGAGAAAGAAAGAGAATAGGTGTGCCAAGGTCTCTAGCCTCCTCAGACTCTGGACTTATGCGCCATCTTGTGCTTCTGGCTTCTGTTGGTACTAAGGAATTGAACATGGATCCATTAGCTTCCCAGGCAAGCACCTTAAATGCTAAGCCATCTCTTGGCGTGGTGGTGCATGCCTTTAAACCCAGCACTTGGGAGGCAATGTTAGGAGGATCTCCGTGACTTCGAGGCCACCTTGAGACTAGAGTGAATTCCGGGTCAGCCCTACCTCAAAAAAAAAAAATAATAATAATTTGTCAAGGAAGAAAGGCTGATAGAATGAGATGCCAGGGCCTCTAGCCACTGCAAACAAACTGCAGACACATTGCGCCCCCTTTTGCATTTGCCTTTTCTTGGGTATTGGGGAACAAACTTGGGTCAGGCTTTGCAGGCAGGCACTTGAACTCTTGAGCCATTTCCAGCCCAGGACCATAGTATTTTCAATCATAAATGCCGTTAGAATTTTTTTTTGGTTTTTGTCCAGTTCATTAAGGCTTCCTGCTTTCTTTGTTTATTAATTATTTACTTATTTACTTGAGAGTGACAGAGGCAGATGAATAGAGAGAGAATGGGCACACCAGGGCCTCCAGCTACTGCAAATGAACTCCAGATGCATTTGCCACCTAGTGCATCTGGCTTATGTGGGTCCTGGGGAATCAAGCCTTGAACCAGGGTCCTTAGGCTTCACAGGCAAGCAATAACTGCTAAGCCATCTCTCCAAGCCTAAGGTTACTGCTTTCTTTAAATGGGATTAAGTTAATTCAGGATGCTAATATTTCTGTTAAGGATAGAGACTATGCCTGTTTCCCGTACTGATTTTATTTAAAAATAATTTCATTTTGTGTTTCATGGATAATATTAACCCAACTGTATACATGGGGTCCATTTCATTTGTTACCCTAATAGAATAGGCTAGTAGGATGACAACTGAGGGACATAAATCTGATTGTACCTTAAGTCACCTTGGTCTTTCAAAAAAGTACAAAACCTTGGGATGTCCCAAAAGGGACTATAGTGCTGAGAAATGACGGAGGAGTGTTCAGCACCAAAATATCCCTATCACATCCCTCCAGGCTTCAGGGTCCATTGATAAAGAGGTGGTGGAAAGAATGAATGTAAGAGCCAAAGGACGGGTAGGATTGCTTACATGCAATCATCCAGACAGAAATTGGCCTCAATATCCAGAACCTTGCAGTGCTTAGCAGTATCTTCACAAGACGCTCATAATAGGATGAAAAGACAATGACATCAAAATAAAAAGAGACTAATATAGAGAAGGGGATATGATGGAGAATGGAGTGGGGAAGAGGCAAGTAGGGGAGGGGAGAGAATTACAATGGCTTATTGTCTGTAAGTATGAAAGTTGTCAAAGTACAAAACTAGGCTACAGAGATGGCTTAGTGGTTATGGTGCATGCCGTAAAGCATAAAATCCCAGGTTTGATTCTCCAGGTCCCATGTAAGCCATATGGACATGGTGGCACATGCATCATTTGTAGTGGCTAGAGGCCCTGGTATGCCCATTTCACACTCTTTATCTCTGTGTCTCATAAATAAATATTTTAAATAATTACAAAACTTACTTGTAATCCAGGCATGGTGGTGAAAGCCTTTAAGCCCAGACATAGACAGGAGGATTTCTGTGAGTTAGAGGCCAGCAAGGGAATAGAATGAGTTCTAGGTCAGCATGAGCTGGAAAAAAAAATACTTGTATTATAAGTGCTGCAGATTGACTTAAGGCCTCTTACATGCTAGGCAAGCGCTCTGCCATAGTTATATATTCCCACTCTGAAAATCATTGAATCAAAAAAAAAATTTTGGAGCTGCCTGGCATCATGGTGCATGCCTTTAATCCCAGCACTTGAGAAACAGAGGTAGGAGGATCACCATGAGTTCCAGGGCACCCTGAGAATCCATAGTGAACTCCAGGTCAGCCTGGACTAGAGTGAGACTCTACCTTGAAAAACCAAGAAACAAAAACAAGGGCTGATGGCTTAGTGGTTAAGACGCCTGCCTGCTAGGTCTCAGAATGCCCATTGATCTCCAGATCCCACGTTTGGCCAGACGTAAAGTGACACCAGCACACAATGGCCACAAGGGGCCAAAGGTGTCTGGAATTTGTTCACAGCAGCTGAGAGGCCTCTGGTGTACCCATTATCTCTCTCTCTGCCTCTTCGACTGAGTCTCTGTCTCTCTCTGTCTCAATAAAAAAAAAAAAAAGATTAGAGCTTGACACATACTTTTAATGTCAGAATGCCAGCAATCTGGAGGCAGAGATAGGATCGCCATGAGTTTGAGGCCAGCCTGAGACTACATAGTGAGTTCCTGGTTAGTTTGGGCTAGAGTGAGACCCGAAATCTCATGGTTTTTATCTTATTTTATTATTTTTGGTTTTTTGAGGTAGGGACTCATTCCAGGCTGACCTGGAATTAACTATGTAGTCTCAGGGTGGCCTCGAACTCAAGGCAATCCTCCTACCTCTGCCTCCTGAGTGCTGGGATTAAAGACATGTGCCACCACGCCTAGCCTTCATGTTTTTTCATTCTTTTTGGGGGGTGGGGTTTAGGGTTTGGTTAGGGTTAGCGTTAAGGATTTAGTGTTTCTACATTGTTATTAAAGGATCTATATATATATATATTTTTTTTTTAAATATTTTATTTATTTATTAGAGAGAGAGAGAATGGGTGCACCAGGGCCTCCAGCCACTGCAAACGAACTCCAGATGCATGTGCCCCCTTGTGCATCTGGCTTACGTGGATCCTGGAGAATCAAGCCTCGTACCGGGGTCCTTAGGCTTCATAGGCAAGCGTTTAACCGCTAAGCCATCTCTCCAGCCCAGGATCTATATTTTTTAAAATTTTATTTATTCATTTTGGATAGAAAGAATGGGCATGCTAGGGCCTCTAGCCAGTGCATATGACCTCCGGAGGTAGGCACCACGTTGTGCATCAGTTAACTGGGTTTGTGGCACACACTTGTAATCTAAACACTGCTAAGGCAGGAAGATTAGAATTTTGACAGCCAGAGTTAAATGAGACACTACCAAAAAATTGTATATGCTCATGTTATAATGTTAGAGCTGGGGTGAGGGAAGTTCAGAGGTATTATAGTGTGAATTTATGGTTTGTTTGTTTGTTCATTTATTTATTTATTTATTTTTTTGAAGGAGGGTCTCACTGTAGGCCAGCTGACCTGAAATTCAATATTGTTGTTTCAGGGTGGCTTCAAATTTATAGCAATCCTGATTTGGCTTCCAAATGCTGGGATTAAAGTAATGTCAGCAAAACAGGCTGTTTGGTTTTTCGAGGTAGGGTCTCGTTCTAGCTCAGGGTGGCCTCGAACTCACGGCGATCCTCCTACCTCTGCCTCCCAAGTGGTGGGATTAAAGGCATGCGCCACTACGCCCGGCTAATTTTTTTTTTTTTTTTTTTAGGTAGGTTCTCACTGTGTCCCAAGCTGACCTGGAATTCACTATGTAGTCTCAGAGTTGCCTTGAATTCATTCCTACTTTTAGCCTCCAGAGTGCTGGGATTAAAAGCATGAGCCACCACACTCAGATTCTCTTCATAATTAAGGAAAAGCAGTCTAAACAATGTTTAATTTGCTGGAGAGTGCATGAATGTGATCTTAGCAAGACTGTAAACCTGTAATTTTGTGTTTCCTTTTTAGCTCCGGACCAAAATTTAACAGTGCCATCCGAGGAAAGATTGGGTTGCCTCATAGCATCAAATTAAGGTTTTTAAACATACTTCTGAATTGTTTAAATTGTTTTTTAAGGTGTTAATTTGACATACTTACTTGAATAACTTGTGAAATTTTTTTTAACTTTGCAGCAGACGACGTTCCCGAAGCAAAAGTCCATTCAGAAAAGACAAGAGCCCTGTGAGGTAGGTGTTTAACTTTTTTTTTCCTTTAAAATTGTGAAATAAAGCTCTTGTGTGCTGGTAAACTTAATGACAGTAATTTGAACTAGAATAAATGTTGGCTGGGGACATGAATATTCAGTAGCTCTTTAAATTTTTTTTTTTGTTTATTAGCAACAGACAGAAAGGCAGAGAGAGAGAATGGGCCCACCAGGGCTTCAGCCACTGGAAACGAACTCCAGATGCATGCGCCACCTTGTGCATCTGGCTTACGGGGGTACTGGGGAATCGAGCCTCGAACCGGTGTCCTTTGGCTTCATCGGCAAGGGCTTAACTGCTAAGCCATCTCCAGCCTGTCTGATTTTAATTTCAAAAAAATTTTTTTCATTTTTATTTATTTATTTGAAAGCGACAGAGAGAGAAAGGGGCAGATAGAGAGAATGGGCACGCCAGGGCCTCCAGCCACTGCAAATGTACTCCAGATGCGTGCACCACCTTGTGCATATGGCTTACGTGGGTCCTGGGGAGCCAGCCTTGAACCAGGTCCTTAGACTTACTTCACAGGCAAGCACTTAACTGCTAAGCCATCTCTCCAGGCCTGATTTTTTTTATTTTTTGCTTTTTCAAGGTAGGGTCTCTCTTTGGCCCAGGCTGACCTGGAATTAACTATGTAGTCTCAGGGTGGCCTCGAACTCTCAGCGATCCTCCTACCTCTGCCTCCCGAGTGCTGGGATTAAAGGCGTGCGCCACCACGCACGTCCAGGCCTGATTTTAATTTCATACATTGAGCTTTTTGTAAAATAGCATAGAAGTATAGATCTTACATCTATGTTTTGTCGTAATTTTTTTAATCTGCATATGGGGGATTTTTACATAGACATTATTTATATCCTTGTGGAATTAATAAATGATGAGTTATTATTATTTATTTGTTTGAGAAAAAGGCAGAGAGAGGGAGAGAATGGGCATGCCAGTGCATCCAGCCACTGTAATGAACTCCAGAGTCATGCTCCACCTTGTGCATCTGGCTTACATGGGTCCTAAGGAATGGAACCAGGTCATTTGGGTTTGCAGCCATCTCTCAAGCCCAAATGATGAGTTATTTATAAACATGGCGTTTTTAATGTTATTTAGTATCCTTATACTATAGAATCTAGGATTTGAGAAGAACCTTAGCGATTTTGAAATTCCTCTTTCAGACACATTTTTAGGCCCTTGGTATTTTGTTTCTTCTCATTAGAAGAAAATCCTTAGGGTCTGGAGAGGTTACTTATTTTTGCCTGCAAAGCCTTAGGATCCAGGTTAATTCCCCAGTACCCATATAAGCCAGATACACAAGGTGGCGCGTGTGTCTGGACTTCAATTGTAATGGTGCCCTGGCACACCATTCTCTGTTTGCCTCTTTTTCTGTGTCTCAAATAAAAAAATAATATATATTAAGCCGGGTGTGGTGGTGCCTGCCTTTAATCCCAGCACTCGGGAGGCAGATGTAGGAGGATTGCTGTGAGTTTGAGGCCAGCCTGAGAATACAGAGTGAATTTTAGATCAACCTGGGCCAGAGTGACATCCTACCTAGAAATCCGCCCCCCAAAATAGTAATAATAATATATATTAAAAAGACAGAGCTGGGCGTGGTGGCGCACGCCTTTAATCCCAGCACTTGGGAGGCAGAGGTTGGAGGATCGCCAAGAGTTCGAGGCCACCCTGAGACTACAGAGTGAATTCCAGGTTAGCCTGGACTAGAGTGAGACCCTACCTCGCAAAACCGAAAAAAAAAAAAAAAAGACAATCCTGGGGCTGGGGAGATGGCTTAGTGGGTAATGGATTTGCCTGCAAAGCCAAAGGATCATAGTTTGATTTTCCAGGACCAACGAAAACCAGATGCATAAGGGGTCGCATGCATCTGGAGTTTGTTTGCAGTGCCTGGAGACCCTAGACTCTGCCTCTTTCTCTCAAATAAATAATCTTTTTAAAAAGAAAATCTCTAGTTAGTTCATTTTCTGTGAATTTAGTTTAGATTACCATAATATATTTAAAAAGATACCCTGTGCTAGAGGTGTTGCCTAGTGATAGAACACTTTAGCAAAAGAAACCCAGGGTTCTATACTTGTGCCACAAACATAGAAACTGTCTATGTCTAACTAGTTTCTCAGGGGAATATTTTTGAAATTATTATTTTCTTCATAATTAAGGAAAAGCAGTCTAAACAATGTTTAATTTGCTGGAGAGTGCATGAATGTGATCTTAGCAAGACTGTAAACCTGTAATTTTGTGTTTCCTTTTTAGCTCCGGACCAAAATTTAACAGTGCCATCCGAGGAAAGATTGGGTTGCCTCATAGCATCAAATTAAGGTTTTTAAACATACTTCTGAATTGTTTAAATTGTTTTTTAAGGTGTTAATTTGACATACTTACTTGAATAACTTGTGAAATTTTTTTTAACTTTGCAGCAGACGACGTTCCCGAAGCAAAAGTCCATTCAGAAAAGACAAGAGCCCTGTGAGGTAGGTGTTTAACTTTTTTTTTCCTTTAAAATTGTGAAATAAAGCTCTTGTGTGCTGGTAAACTTAATGACAGTAATTTGAACTAGAATAAATGTTGGCTGGGGACATGAATATTCAGTAGCTCTTTAAATTTTTTTTTTTGTTTATTAGCAACAGACAGAAAGGCAGAGAGAGAGAATGGGCCACCAGGGCTTCAGCCACTGAAGCGAACTCCAGATGCATCGCCACCTTGTGCATCTGGCTTACGGGGGTACTGGGAATCGAGCCTCGAACCGGTGTCCTTTGGCTTCATCGGCAAGGGCTTAACTGCTAAGCCATCTCCAGCCTGTCTGATTTTAATTTCAAAAAAATTTTTTTCATTTTTATTTATTTATTTGAAAGCGACAGAGAGAGAAAGGGGCAGATAGAGAGAATGGGCACGCCAGGGCCTCCAGCCACTGCAAATGTACTCCAGATGCGTGCACCACCTTGTGCATATGGCTTACGTGGGTCCTGGGGAGCCAGCCTTGAACCAGGTCCTTAGACTTACTTCACAGGCAAGCACTTAACTGCTAAGCCATCTCTCCAGGCCTGATTTTTTTTATTTTTTGCTTTTTCAAGGTAGGGTCTCTCTTTGGCCCAGGCTGACCTGGAATTAACTATGTAGTCTCAGGGTGGCCTCGAACTCTCAGCGATCCTCCTACCTCTGCCTCCCGAGTGCTGGGATTAAAGGCGTGCGCCACCACGCACGTCCAGGCCTGATTTTAATTTCATACATTGAGCTTTTTGTAAAATAGCATAGAAGTATAGATCTTACATCTATGTTTTGTCGTAATTTTTTTAATCTGCATATGGGGGATTTTTACATAGACATTATTTATATCCTTGTGGAATTAATAAATGATGAGTTATTATTATTTATTTGTTTGAGAAAAAGGCAGAGAGAGGGAGAGAGAATGGGCATGCCAGTGCATCCAGCCACTGTAATGAACTCCAGAGTCATGCTCCACCTTGTGCATCTGGCTTACATGGGTCCTAAGGAATGGAACCAGGGTCATTTGGGTTTGCAGCCATCTCTCAAGCCCAAATGATGAGTTATTTATAAACATGGCGTTTTTAATGTTATTTAGTATCCTTATACTATAGAATCTAGGATTTGAGAAGAACCTTAGCGATTTTGAAATTCCTCTTTCAGACACATTTTTAGGCCCTTGGTATTTTGTTTCTTCTCATTAGAAGAAAATCCTTAGGGTCTGGAGAGGTTACTTATTTTTGCCTGCAAAGCCTTAGGATCCAGGTTAATTCCCCAGTACCCATATAAGCCAGATACACAAGGGTGGCGTGTGTCTGGACTTCAATTGTAATGGTGCCCTGGCACACCATTCTCTGTTTGCCTCTTTTTCTGTGTCTCAAATAAAAAAAATAATATATATTAAGCCGGGTGTGGTGGTGCCTGCCTTTAATCCCAGCACTCGGGAGGCAGATGTAGGAGGATTTGCTGTGAGTTTGAGGCCAGCCTGAGAATACAGAGTGAATTTTAGATCAACCTGGGCCAGAGTGACATCCTACCTAGAAATCCCCCCCCAAAATAGTAATAATAATATATATTAAAAAGACAGAGCTGGGCGTGGTGGGCACGCCTTTAATCCCAAGCACTTGGGAGGCAGAGGTTGGAGGATCGCCAAGAGTTCGAGGCCACCCTGAGACTACAGAGTGAATTCAGGTTAGCCTGGACTAGAGTGAGACCCTACCTCGCAAAACCGAAAAAAAAAAAAAAAAAAAAAAAAAAAAAAGACAATCCTGGGGCTGGGAGATGGCTTAGTGGGTAATGGATTTGCCTGCAAAGCCAAAGGATCATAGTTTGATTTTCCAGGACCAACGAAAACCAGATGCATAAGGGGTCGCATGCATCTGGAGTTTGTTTGCAGTGCCTGGAGACCCTAGACTCTGCCTCTTTCTCTCAAATAAATAATTTTTTAAAAAGAAAATCTCTAGTTAGTTCATTTTCTGTGAATTTAGTTTAGATTACCATAATATATTTAAAAAGATACCCTGTGCTAGAGGTGTTGCCTAGTGATAGAACACTTGTCTAGCAAAAGAAACCCAGGGTTCTATACTTGTGCCACAAACATAGAAACTGTCTATGTCTAACTAGTTTCTCAAGGGGGAATATTTTTTTGAAATTATTATTTTGGCTTTTCAAGGTGTAGGGTATTGCTCTATCCCAGGGTGACCTGGAATTCACTATATACTTTCAGGCTGACCTTGAACCTGCAATGATCATCCTACTCCTTCCTCCCAAGTGCTGAGACTAAAGGTGTGCGTCACCACACCCTGATTTGCTGGCTTGGGTAAATTGTTTAGTGGTTAATGTTTTGGCACCTTCTTGTCAAGCCTGCCAACCTGCATTTATTTCTCCACTACTCAGATGAGCTAGTAGCATAGAGTGGCGCAAATATCTCTTGCAGATAGATAAAATGTTTAAAAATTTTTTTTTTTTTAGATTCAAAATCAATTTTGTTAATTGACACATTTGTTACTTTGCCATTAACAAAAGGTGAGGTTACAATTTTGAACAAAATGTGAAAACAAGCACAGGTCTTAGACACAGACACACAGAAAAGGTTCTTGGCATCTTTACCTTCAAGAAAGCTGAACGTTTTTACCTCCTCAGACCTTGCTTAGGAGCTGGAAAGATTACAGCTTTTATAGTGATAAATAATGCTAATACCCTCCCTTCTCCCACTTTCCCCTTCACAAATTTTATTCTCCATCATGTCCCCTCCTCCTCTCAATTAGTTTCTCTCTTTTTTTTTTTTTTTTTTTTTGGTTTTTCGAGGTAGGGTCTCACTCTCGCCTGGGCTGACCTGGAATTAACTATGTAGTCTCAGGGTGGCCTTGAACTCATGGCAATCCTCCTAACTCTGCCTCCCGAATGCTGGTCTATTGTCTTTTCCTGTTATGAGGGACTTGGGTAGGTATTACTAGGCACTGCGAGTTCATGGATGTCCAGTCATTTTGTTTAGATGTTATATTCTTTTTTTTTTATTCTTTGGTTTTTCAAGGTAGGGTCTCACTCTATCTAGCTCAGGCTGACCTGGAATTCGCTACTTAGTCTCAGAGTGCTGGGATTAAAGGTATGTGCCACCACATCCAGCTCTCCTTTGGTTGTTAAGGAAAGGCTTCACTCTAAGCTAGGCTGACCTGGAAATCACTACGTAGTCTCAGGGCAGCCTTGAACTCCCAGCAATCCTCTTATCTCTACCTTCCAGGTACTGCGATTAAAGGCGTGCACCATCATGCCCAGCTATATCTTACATACTTTACACTTTTCCTCTTACCTCTTCTGCATGTGTTTTTTTAGGTTCTTCCCTTTCCATTCTAGTACTTTCTCTTTGACAAATAATAATAATAAAATTACCAAAAAAAATTGGAGGGGCTGGAGAAATAGCTTTGAGGCACTTACCTGCAAAGCCAAAAGACTGAGGCTTTATTCCTTTAGACCCATGTAAAGCCAGATGCACAAAGTGGCACATGAACCTGGAGTTCCTTTGGTAGGAAGTGGCTAGAGGCACTTGCGTGCTCATCATTTCTTTCTGCTTCTTTCTCTCTCAAATAAAACAATTCAGCTTGCATGGTGGTGCACATCTTTAATCCCAGCACTCAGAAGGCAGAGGTAGGATCACCATGAGTTCATAGCCACCCTGAGACTACATAGGTCAGCCTGTGCTAGAGTGAGACCTTACCTTGAAAAACGAAAAATAAAATAATAATAATAAAACAATTAATACCTACTTGGGCATGGTGGCATGCACCTTTAATCTCAGCACTCTGGAGGCAGAGGTAGGTAGGTAGGAAAGTAGACATTGTTCATTGGTTGAGAATTTCCCTAGCCTTTGGTTAAATTGCCAGTATCACAGAAGAAAAAATTACTTTTAAAATAATTTTCTGTGCTAGTCATTGTGGCTCATGCCCAGCACTATGGGGGCATAAGTAGAAGTATCTCTGTTATGTTGAACCCAGCCTGGGACTACAGAGTTTTAGGTTAGGCTGGATTACAGTGAGACCGTACTTCAAACAAGACCAAAATAAAACTGAGTAAATAAGGTTACTAAGTGCTAGGGAGTTCAAGATTATTGCTTGAAAGCCCACTGCCCAGAATTAATTCACTATACACTCACAATAAACCAGATGGACATCACACATCCTTATAACACACAAATGCAAATAAAATATAGGAGAAAAGGTTATTACTAACTTAATTCTGTGTTTTCCTTCTGTTAGAGAACCTATTGATAATCTGACTCCTGAAGAAAGAGATGCAAGGACAGTTTTCTGTATGCAGCTGGCAGCGAGAATTCGACCAAGAGATTTGGAAGAGTTTTTCTCTACTGTAGGGAAGGTAACAAGCAGCATGTCAATTTATGAACCTGAAGTACATAGAAATCTTTGTTAAGAAATGTTAGAATGGGACTGGAGATGGCTTAGCTGTTAAGCAGTTTGTCTGTGAAGACTGAGGCCCTAGGTTTGACTCCCCAGAAACCACAGAAGCCAGATGCCCAAGTTGTTTGATTGTAGTTGCTAGAGGCCCTGTTATTTAAATTCTCTCCTGTATCCCCACATATAAAAAAATTAAGAGGCTGCAGGGATGGCTTAGTGGTTAAGGCATTTGCCTGCAAAGCCAAAGAGCCCAGGTTCTTTTCTCCAGGACCCATGTAAGCCAAATGCACAAGGTGGTGCATGCGTCTAGAATTTGTTTGTAGTTGCTAGAGTCCTTGGCACGCCCATTCTCTCATTCTATCTGCCTTTATGTCTCTGGTTCTCAAATAAAATAAAAATAAAGTTTTAAAAAAGGTGGGCTAAGGGCTGGAGGAATGGATTAGCAGTTAAGACATTTATTTGTTTGCATGTCCAAAAGGTCCAGGTTCAATTCCCCACGATCCACGTTAGCCAGATGCACAAGGGGGTGCACACGTCTGGAGTTGGTTTGCAGTGGTTGGAGGCCCTGGCATGCCCATTCTCTTTCTCCCCCTTTCTATATTAAAAAATAAATATTAAAACAAACCAACAAAGGGTGAGTTTCAGAGATGACTTTGCCGTTAAAGCGCTTGCATGGGATGCCTAAGGACTCAGGTTTGACTCTATAGGTCCCAGGTAATCCAGATAGATGCATAAGGGATGGCATGTGTTTAGTTTGATTGCAGTGGCTGGAGGCCCTGGCGAGCTATTTCTTTCTTTCACATTAAAAAAAGAAACACAGGCACTCTATTGGGCTTGCCTCAAAAAAAAAGGGCTCCAGAAAGGCACTTTAAAAAAAAAATCTGAGACCCGTCGTTGGTGGTGCGCACCTTTAATCCCAGCATTTGGGAGGCAGAGGTAGGATGTTTGCTGAGAGTTCCAGGCCACCCTGAGACTACATAGTGAATTCCAGGTCAGGCTGAGCTAGAGTGAGACCCTACCTCGGAACCCCCCCCCCCCAAAAAAAAAAAAAAAGCTGGGACTGGAGAAATGGCACAGCAGTTAAGGCACTTGCCTACAAAGCCAAAGGACCCATATAAGGCAGACACACAAAGTGTCCCACACATCTGGAGTTGGTTTCCAGCATCCGGATGTGTTGGTGCTCTCATTCGTCTCTCTATATATCTGCCTCTCTCTCAAATAAAAATAAAATATTAAAAAAACAAAAACATAAGGCCTTGAGAGATGTTTTAGTGGTCAAGGAGCTTGCTTGCGAAGCCTAAGAATTCGGGAACAATTCTGCAGTTCCTACTTAAGCAAGATGAATAAGGTGGCAGGGATTTCTTGAATAGTTTTGCAGTGGTTACAGTCTCTGATGTGCCCACACGTGGCGTTTTCTATTTGCCACTCTCTGTCTCTCAAATAAATGAATGATTTAAAAAAAATTTTTTTTTAATTTTTGGTTTTTTTCAAGGTAGGGTCTCACTCTGCCTCCCGAGTGCTGGGATTAAAGGTGTGAGACACCATGCCCGGCTTAAATGAATAATATATATGTATATATATATATATTTTTTTTTTCGAGGTAGGGTCTCACTCTAGCCCAGGCTGACCTGGAATTAACTATGTAGTCTCAGGGTGGCCTCGAACTCTCAGTGATCCTCCTACCTCTGCCTCCCGTGTGCTGGGATTAAAGGCGTGCGCCACCATGCCCAGCTCTGAATAATATTTTTTAAAATGCTATGCATAGTGTATTTATTAAAAGGGCTGTGGAAGGAGTAGTAAAAGTTAAAAGCTTATCAGAGAAACTCGGATCTTTCCCTAGTGCTACAAAATGGGAGGATAAGCCAGGCACACGTTTAATCGCAGCACTCCAGAGGCTATATAGTAAATTCCAAGTTTGGGTGTTCTAGATTAAGATTCAACCTTGAAAAACAAACAAGATAATAATAATGATCATGATGAAGATGCATCAGTAGGATATAGATATTGTTCAAGAAGTGTACCTTTAGTGAATTTTTTTTCCCCAGTATTTTGTCCTTTGTTGCATCAATAATGTATCTATCTCGGGCTGGAGAGATGGTTTAGTGGTTTAATGTGCTTGGCTGTGAAACCTCAGAATTCATGTTTGAATCTCTAGGTTCCACATAGCCAGATGCACAGTGATATAAGCATGCAGTGTTTCACATCTTTTGTCTGTTTAAATAAATTAAAACTGGTTGGTTTACAAACAATGGTTTTTTTTTGTTTTGTTTTGTTTTTTTTTTTAGGTTCGAGATGTCAGGATGATTTCTGATAGAAATTCAAGACGTTCCAAAGGGATTGCTTATGTGGAGTTTGTTGATGTCAGCTCAGTGCCTCTAGCAATAGGATTAACTGGCCAACGAGTTTTAGGAGTGCCAATCATAGTACAAGCATCACAGGTAATTGTTTTTGTGAATGTTGTGTTACATGCCTATAATTCTAGCATTTGAGAGGCTGAAGTAGAGAATTACTGAGTTCAAGTTTAGAATGTGTTAATAGTGAGATTTATTATAAGAAATACAAAATTAGGGGCTCTGCCTCATCCTCTGTCTGTTGCTAATAAATAAAAGTAAACAAAAATTAAAAAAAACAAAATTAGCTGTGCACAGTTAGGCACACCTTTAATCCCAGCACTCTGGAGACAGATGTAGGAGTCTCACTGAGTTCAAGGCCATACTTAGTGAATTCCAGGTCAGCCAGGGCTAAAGTGTGACTGTACCTCAAATACGAACAAAAATACAAAATTCGAGCCAGGCCTGATGGGGCACACCATTAATTCCAGCACTTGAGAGACAGAGGTAGGAAGATGACTGTGAGTTTGAGGTCACCCTGAAACTACATAGTGAATTCCAGGTCAGCCTGGACTAGAGTGAAACCCTACCTCAAAACCAATAAATAAATAAATAAATAAATAAATAAATAAATAAATAAATAAATAAATAAATAAATAAATAAAATTTGGGGTTGGGCAGATGGATAATGGTTAAAGGTACTTGTGAAACCTGTCTGCCCAAGGTTGATTGCTGGCACTCACACAGTGTCTGATATGAATTGGTGCATGTATGGCACACACATGCATTTTACAGGTTTTTTTTTGTTTGTTTGTTTGTTTCTGTTTTGTTTTTTGAGGTAGGGTTTCACTCTAGCTCAGGCTGACCTGGAATTCACTATGTGCTCTCAGGGTGGCCTCAAACTCATGGCAATTCTCCTACCTCTGCCTCTTGAGTACACCACCACTCCTGGCTAGGTTTTGATCATTACTTGTGGCAGAAGCTACTAGTCCTTGCTTGGTGTAGTGCTTTATATATATTAATCACTACTTAGCACTTCTAGTGCTAGGTTCTGAGAACTTTTTCTGCTGTTTGCTTCCAGATACATTCCTTTCAAGAACAGTGTTCATTTTGCTAGAAGGTGTAACATCCACATATAAAGACTTTGTCTAGAATATTATTGAATACAATGCTTTATTAATAAGGGTATTTATCACTTATTAATGCTCATCTAAGATGAGTGTAGTGTCGGATGCATTTAATCCTGCACTTGGGTGGCAGAGGTAAGAGGTTCACCATGAGTTTGAGACCTCTCTGAGAGTACATAGTGAATTCCAGGTCAATTGGGCTAGAGTGAAACCCTACCTTGAAAAACAAAACAAAACAAAAAAGTGAAAAGGGATGGATAGTTGGGCTCAGGTGTAAAGGTATTTCCTTGCAAACTCTGATTGTCCAGGTTTCGTTTCCCAGTACCCACATAAATCCAGGTAACACAAGTGCCACATGCATCTGTAATTTTTTTACACTGACTAGAGGCCCTGAAAGAGATGGGGAGATAGAGAAATTAGTCATAGAGATAGATAGTAGATAGATAGAGAATGGGCATGTCATAGTCTCTAGTCACTGCAAAGAAAATCCAGATGTGTGCGCCACTTAGTGCAAGTGTCTTTTTGTGGGTACTATGGAATTAAACCTAGATTCTTTGCCTTTGGCAAGCAGCACTTTAAATGCTAAGCCATCTCTTCAGCCTCTGTTTTCTGAAGTATTTTGTATTTGAGAATGTGAATGATGCAGAGGAGAGGTATGTTACAGGACTTCTAGCTATTGCAAAGGAACTCCAGAATCATGTGCCACCTTGTGCATCTGGCTTACATGGGTACTGGCATCTAATCTGTGTCCTTTGTCATTGTTTTTTGTTTTTTGATTTAATTTTATTTTGATTTTTGAAGATAAGAGACTCATACTAGCCCAGGCTTATCTGGGATTCACTTGGTAATCTCAATGTAGCCTCGAACTCATGGAGACCCTCTTTCTTCTGCCTCCTGAGTGCTAGGATTAAAGGCATGCACCTGGCTTCATCTATTACTTTTTTTTTTTTTTTTTGGTTTTTCGAGATAGAAGTCTCACTCTAGCTCAGGCTGTCCTGGAAATCACTATGTAGTCTTAGGGTGGCCTTGAACTCATGGTGATCCTCCTACCTCTGCCTCCCGAGTGCTGGGATTAAAGGCATGCACCACCACGCCCGGCTCATCTATTAATTTTTGACAGTTTCATTTAGCAAATTGAAGACAGGTTTGTATTAATATTGTGTGATTTATTTTATATTGTAGGCTGAAAAAAATAGAGCTGCAGCAATGGCAAACAATTTACAAAAGGGAAGTGCTGGACCTATGAGGCTTTATGTGGGCTCATTGCACTTTAATATAACTGAAGATATGCTTCGGGGCATCTTTGAGCCTTTCGGAAGGGTAAGTACAAGTTCTTAGATGGGTGTGTGTGCACGTGTGCACCTACAAATAATTGTATTGATGTGTTCTGGGGTGGGGTTGCAAGGTAGTGTTTCTTTCTAGCCCAGGCCGACTCTACCTCTGCCTTCCACAGTGTAGGGATTAAAGGCATGAGCCACTGTGCCCGTCTCAAGTCTTTGTTTTTGTTTCTTTTTTGGATAGTGTCCTTGAAGTCTCTGATCCTTCAACCTTTGCCTTGATCCTCCAATGTCTGCCTGGTATTAAAGGGGTGAGCTATCATGCCCTGCTCAACCCTTTTGAGAAAGTATCTCACTGTAAATGAATATGGCTCCTGTGGTTTTAAATGGGTGGATGAAAATTTGAATTGAACTTGGGTGAACTGGATATGCAAGCAAGTGGCTTTAATTCCTTAGCCATCTCCTTCCCCCTTTGACAGCTTTTTTTTGTTGTTAATTTTTTAAATTTATTTATTAGAATGGGCATGCTAGGACCTCTAGCCATTGCAGACGAACTCCTGATGCATGCGTCACCATGTGCATTTGGCTTACGTGGGTCCTGGAGAATTAAACCTGGGACTTCTTAGACAAGTGCCTTAACCACTGAGCCATCTCTCCAACCCTTTGATGGCTTTTTTTCTTGACAACATACATAATTGCTGACAGTAACCCATGGTAATTTCCTCCCTACCCCCACTTTCCCATTTGAAAGTCCACTCCTCTCCCCCTCTCAGTCTCTTTTGTTTCATTTTGATGTCATAATCTTTTCCTCCTATTATGATGGTCTTGTGTAGGTAGTGTCAGGTACTGAGAGGTCATGGATCTCTAGGCCATTTTGTGCCTTGAGGAGCACGTTGTACAGAGTCCTACTCTTCCTTTGGCTCTTTCTGCCACCTCTTTCACAAAGGACCCTGAGCCTCGGAAGGTGTGTTAGAGATATTTCAGTGCTGAACACTCCTCTGTCACTTACAAGGACCATGGTGCTTTCTGAGTCATCCCAAGGTCACTACCATCTGAAAAGAGAAGATTCTCTAACCAAAAGAGAGAGTAGCATTAATATATGAGTATGAACATTATGAGAAGTGCTTCTAGGGCAGTTTTGCGAGCATAGTATATATACATTTAGCCAGACTGCAGCAGACATTACTCCCCTAGGCTCATGACTACCCCTGTTGTAAGTTTTCAGTATCAAGGATGTATTCCCTCCCATAGATTGGGCCTCCAGTTCCCCTGTAATAGACATGCCACTATTGTACAAGTTGGCTCATTTGGCCTGGCTGGCCAAACTTAAGGCTTGCAGTGTCCGCTCTTGAATATTGCCATTGGTGATTTCTCTCTCTCCCATTGGCCCGCTTGCTGTGTAGCTTTTTCCAGCTTTCTGTCAGCTGGTCTACATGGAGGATGTTTTCAGCTCCTAGTGGGAAACCAAGAGCTTTGGCAATGGCCTGTAATGTTTTGGTGGTATTAGTGATCTCCGTATCCCATCCCTGGCACTGAAAATTTTCTAGTTAACAATCTATGGCTTCTGTGTATTTCATTGTTCAAAAAAAAGTAAGTTTCCATGTGACTTAATTGTAAACATACTGGAAAATAACGCACACCAGGCTGCATTTTTTTTTTTTTTTTGGTCCTCTATCATCTATGTGAAAATGTCAATGGGATCAATATTATGGGAAGTGTTGTGGAGAGAGCAACATGCAATAAGCATTCATGAATAACACCAGTCACTTCATGTCTAGAGGACAGTGCCCCTTTGTGTGTATATATGGGTGCCTGATTATCACAGTGTACATGTAGACATCAGAGGACAACTTTGCAGTGTTTCTCTTTTTGCCCCCCACCTTTTTTAAAATTTATTTTACTCATTTATTAGAGAGAGGGAGAGGTGCTCCAGGGCCTCCAGCCAGTGCAAACGAAATGCAGCCACATGCGCCACCTTGTGCATCCTGCTTACGTGGGTTCTAGTGAATGGAACCAAGGTCCTTTGGTTTTGTAGGCAAACGCCTCAACCACCAAGCCATCTCTGTAGCCCCCCCCCTTTTTTTTGAGAGAATATATTCAGCCTCCAAGTGCTGGGATTAAAGGCCTGCACAACATTGGTTTTGTTGTTGTTGTTGTTGTTTTTTTGTTTTGTTTTTTTGTTTTTTCAAGGTAGGGTCTCACTCTGGCCCAGGCTGACCTGGAATTACCTATGTAGTCTCAGGGTGGCCTCGAACTCTCGGTGATCCTCCTACCTCTGCCTTCCGAGAACATTGGTATTTTTAATTGTTTCTAGGGGATAGGGAAATTGCTTTGCACTTTTCAAAACCTATCTCAAGAAGGAATATACTTCTGACTCTCACAGACTAATTTATCTTTTCAATTTTAGATTGAAAGTATCCAGCTCATGATGGATAGTGAAACAGGTCGATCTAAGGGATATGGATTTATTACAGTAAGTAATTTTCATGACCTCTGCTTTCTGGAATTAAAGGTGTGTGCCATCATATGTATCTGATTTATTTATTTTTCTTTTATTTTTATTCATTTATTTGAGAGGAAGAGCATGAGAATGTGTGTGCCAGGGCATTCATTCTCTGCAAGTGAACTCCAGATGCATATTCTTCCTTGTGTATCTGGATTATATTGGTCCGGGGGAATTCCATCCTGGGTCCTTTAGCTTCCCAGGCAAGTGCCTTAAGTGCTAAGCTATCTCTCCAGCCTCAGTCCCATTTCTTAATAAGTTGTAAATATTCACCAAATATTTTGTTTATTTTGCCATTTTTTAGACATACCATGTTAAATTCTTACATAAGACTCAACACAGCTAGCTTGCCATACACCTCAAGATTTAACTCTGCTTGTACTCCCTTATGGACATAAACTTAGAATGCAAACGTGATTTCCCTTACTGTTATAAATGCCTTCTGTGTTCAGAGTTAAAGGCTGGCACCAGCATGCTTGGCTCTATTTTGCATTTTTTTTTATTTTTGTTTTTTCAAGGCAGGCTCATTCTAACCCTGGCTGACCTGTAGTTCACTATGTAATCTCAGGGTGGCCTTGAACTCACACCTCTGCTCCTCCCTCTACTACCTGAGTGCTGGGATTAAAGGTGTGTGCCACCATGTTCGATTATTTTAATAAACATTTAGTTATTTGAGAGAGAAGAGGCACAGAGCATGGGCATACCAGTAGCTCTAGACACTGCAAATGACTCCAGACACATGCGCCACCTTGTTTATAGGTCTTTTTTGGGTATTTGGGAAAGAAACCTGGGTTCTTTGGCTTTTCAGGCAAACCATCTCTCCGGCCCAGTTATGGATATTTGAAATAGGGACACTCACTAGCCCAACCATTCTTTGAATTCTCTCTGTAACCCAAGCTGGCCTCCATCCACCTTTTGCCTGCTTCTTCAATGTTTAAATAGTTATTTGAGAGAGAGAAAGAGAGAATAGTCACTCCGGGCCCCCCAGCAGCTGCAAACAAACTCCATAAGCATGAGCTTCCTTGTGCATCTGGCTTACGTGGGCCTTGGGGAATCATACTGGGGTCCTTAGGTTTCGCAGGCAAACAACTTAACTGCTAAGCCATTTCCCAAGCCCTTGCCCTTATTTAAGATACATTCTTACTATGAGACCCCAGGCCAATCAAGCAAGCATATGAGTCAGTATTGCTGCAAATGTACCCCCACCCCAATAACAGGAAAACATACACTGGTTAACTTAAAAGTTCTCTGAATGGTTTGTACATGAGGACTATGTTAACCATTTCAGTATATTTAAATTACTTAACAATATTTAGTTGCAATGTTTCTATATTGCAAAATAAAATGTAGTCTTTCATTTGCACTATCAACATTTAATATGCATGAGGGCATGAGATTGAATTCTGATCTTTTATATTATTAAATTGAATTTTTTTGGTTTTTCCAGGTAGAGACACTAATCCAGGCTGACCTGGAATTCACTATGTAGTCTCACGGTGGCCTCAAACTCAAATGGTTCCTCCTACCTCTGCCTCTCACATGTTGGGATTAAAGGAATGTGCCACCACATCTGAATAATTTTTACATTTTGTTTGTTTGTTTTTCAAGGTAGGGTTTCACTCTGGCCCAGGCTGACCTGGAATTAACTATGTAGTCTCAGGGCAGTCTCGAACTCATGGCAATCCTCCTACCTCTGCCTCCCGAGTGCTGGGCTTAAAGGCATGCACCACCACCAGCTTAATTTTTACTTTTTATATACCTCAGTAGTCATTAATGAACATACATTAGATTTAACAGATCCTTTTACTTTTATGGTAAGGATATATATGTATGAAATTATGTTGTATATCTCTTTTCTATTCTAGTTTTCTGACTCAGAATGTGCCAAAAAAGCTTTGGAACAACTTAATGGATTTGAACTAGCAGGAAGACCCATGAAAGTTGGTCATGTTACTGAACGTACCGATGCATCTAGTGCTAGTTCATTTTTGGATAGTGATGAACTGGAAAGGACTGGAATTGACTTGGGGACAACTGGTCGCCTCCAATTAATGGCGAGACTTGCAGAGGGTAAGTTTTTCCTTGTGTTTTTTTTTTTGTTTTGTTTTGTTTTTTGGGGGAGAGTCTCACTCTAGCTCAGGCTGACCTGTAATTCACTATAGATTCTCAGGGTGGCCTTGAACTCACAGTGATTCTTCTGTCTCCTCCTCCTCCTGAGTGCTGGCATTAAAGGCATGCACTACCACGCCTGGCTGTCCTTGTGTTTATATACAGGTTTTTGGGTATATTGAAAAAGAGATTTAAAAAACAGTGGCGAAAGTCTTAAAAAGCATGTGAACTTTATTAAGGGTTGGTGTTATTTATTGGTAGCACATCCACATCACTATCTTAAAGTTAGAATTATTTTATTTTATTTTTTTATTTTTTATTTTTTTTATTTTTATTTTTTTTTTTTTGGTTTTTGTGAGGTAGGGTCTCACTCTGGTCCAGGCTGACCTGGAATTCACTATGTAGTCTCAGGGTGGCCTCGAACTCTCGGCGATCCTCCTACCTCTGCCTCCCAAGTGCTGGGATTAAAGGCGTGCGCCACCACGCCCGGCAGAATTTTTTTTTATTGAGGTTCTTTTTTTTTTTTTTGAGGTAGGGTCTCCCTCTAGCTCAGGGTGGCCTCTAACTCATGTCAATCTTTTTTTGTTTGTTTTTCGAGGTAGGGTTTCACTCTAGTCCAGGCTGATCTGGAATTAACTATGTAGTCTCAGGGTGGCCTCGAACTCATGGGAATCTTCCTACCTCTTCCTCCCATGTGCTGGGATTAAAGGCGTGCGCCACCCAGCCCAGCAAACTCATGTCAATCTTCCTACCTCTGCCTCTGAAGTACTGGGATTAAAGGCATGCACTACTATACCCGGCTTTGTTTTTTGTTTTTGAGGTAGGGTCTCCCTCTAGCCAGGCTGGTCATCAACTCATAGCAATACTCCTATTTTAGCCTGGTGTTAGAATTGAAGGTATGTACCACCACGTCTGGCTTTGTCAGTCTTTTTGCTATTGCGAATGGACTCCAGATACTTTGACAACATTACAGGTCTGGCTTACGTGGCTGTATTGTGAATGGAACCCTGGCCTGGAAGGCTTTGCAACACCACTATAGCAGTATTAAATAGTTTATGATTTGTATTATAAATAATCTAGAACAGATAGGTTGCATTATTTAGCTTTGTCCTATATAATTTCTTTTGTTTTTTTTTTTTGGTTTTGCGAAGTAGGGTCTCACTCTGGTCCAGGCTGACCTGGAATTAACTATGTAGTCTCAGGGTGGCCTCGAACTCTCGGCGATCCTCCTACCTCTGCCTCCTGAGCGCTGGGATTAAAGGTGTGCGCCACCACGCCTGGCTACTTTCTCTGTTCTTAATCACAGAAAGGATGTGAAGATATGTTCTTTTTCAGGAACTGGTTTGCAGATTCCACCAGCAGCACAACAAGCTTTACAGATGAGTGGCTCCTTGGCATTTGGTGCTGTGGCAGGTAGGAATTGAATCTTTTCTAATTTGAAGTCATTGTTTTTTTCACCTAATTCGAAAAATATACCAAATTTTTTGCACTTAAAAGGACTAAATGAGAATTCAATTCATCAAGTACTTTTAGCATATAAAGCCATGAAAGGAATTGTAGATTTTGGAGTCAGACTATAGTACTTCAAGGTCTTGGAAGTGTAGGTTTTGGATATAATCATCTGCTAGCTGAATAAGCTATGAATGTATTTCTGAAATTTACATCCCAATTATTAAATTACTTAAAATTCTTCTTTTATTTGAAAGAAATAATTATGTTGAAGTTCAGAGTTCCTTGAATCAAGATTTATTTCAACCCATTACAATAACTGGAGTTAACAGAAAACTATCTTCCTAAATAAAATGTGAACTTTTGACTGAAAGGGGATGAAAATGGTATTGTTATATATTTGTTGTGTAACAAGGATTTCCTTTTCATGAAGCACATTTTTGTTTTATGACTTAATTACCCAGAATTTGGCTTGATTGTTCTCATTGATCTGGGAGGATGGACAGGATAGGATATTTTCCCCCAAGTTATTTCATTTATTTTCTTTTTTCTCTTGTTTGGAGACAGGATCTTAGGTGGCTCAGGCTGCCCTTGAACTCCATGCTGTTCTCTTATCTCCTACTTCTGAGTGCTGGGATTAAAGACGAGCACTCACACTCAGCTAGGGTAGGATATAATTTTGGTATATCAATGATAAAACTTCGACACAATGGAATCAGTTTAGCTAGTTGTATTGGCTAAGTTCATATAATTTTAGTATTTGAGAAGTTGAGGCAATATTATTTCACTTTTGAGACAAGCCTTGGTTCCAGGGCAACCCATTCTTAAATTGGGCCAGACGTAGTGGCGCATAAGTGACATTAAAAGGAATCAAGGTTAAAAGTCAATAAAAAACAATAATTAAAAAAAAATGAATCAAGGTTCTTTCTTAAAAAAAAAAAAAAAAAGTAAGCAAAGAAAAAGGAAGTAACTTTGCTTGGTGGTGCACATCTTTAATCCCAGCACTCAGGAGGCAGTGGTAGGAGGATTGCTAAGCGTTTGAGAGCAGCCTGAGACTATATAGTAAATTCTAGGTCAGCATTGGCCTACACCAAGACTGTCTACATTAAAAAAAATTAGGGCCATGGAGATGGCATTTTATTAGAATTTCATACTTTAATCTCAATTTACTTTCTGATCCTCCTTTTTAAAATTTTTGAGAGCGATAGAGAGGAAGAGGCCACTCCAGACACTTGTGTGATGTTGAATGCTTGCCTCACTTTTTTGTCTGGCTAAACGTGGGTCCTGGAGAATTGAAAGGGTGTTCTTGTGCCTTAACCGCTCAGTCATCTTTCTAACCCTCTGTTCCTCTTTTCTTTTCTTTTCTTTCTTTTTTTTTTTTTTTTTTTTGGTTTTTCGAGGTAGGGTTTCACTGTGGTCCAGGCTGACTTGGAATTAACTATGTAGTCTCAGGGTGGCCTTGAACTCCTGGTGATCCTCCTACCTCTGCCTCCCAAGTGCTGGGATTAAAGGCGTGCGCCACCATGCCTGGCTTTCTGTCCCGCTTTTTATTTTTTTAATTTTTTATTTTTGGTTTTGCGAGGTAAGGTCTCCCTCTGGTCCAGGATAACCTGGAATTAACTATGTAGTCTCAGGGTGGCCTCTAACTCTCGGCCATCCGCCTACCTCTGCCCTCCGAGTGCTGGGATTAAAGGCGTGCGCCTTCACGCCTGGCACTGTTCCTCTTTTAAGTCATTAATTTTTTTTTGTGTGTGTGGCCCATAAAGTACATAGAAAGTCAGGTGCATGTTGGGAGGTCAATTTATAGAATTGAATTTAGTTTGAAGCCAACCGTTGTGAGTGAGTGCCAGGTCAGCGTGGGCTAGCATATGACCCTGCCTAGAAATAAACAAATAAAAATGCCAGGTAAACTTAACTTGTATTTATTTATTTATTTTTTTCGAGGTAGGGTCTCTGTTCCAGGTGGACTCGGAATTCACTCTGGTTGGCCTTGAATTAATGGCAGTTCTCCTACCATTGCCTTCCAAGTGCTGGCATAAAGGCATGCGTCAACATCCCTGGCTTAAGTTTGATTTTTTTTTTTTTTTGAAGGGGAGGAGAGTTCCAAGTAGGGTCTCTCTGTAGTTCAGGCTGAAAATTCACTTTGTAGTCTCAGGCCTGCTTCAAACTCCTAGTGATCCTCCTACCTCAGCCTTCTTAATGCTGTAATAAAAGGCATGTGCCCCAACTCCGGGCTTAATTTACTTTATAAAGTTTTTTGTTTTTTGGGTTTTTGGTTTTTCCAGGTAGGGTCTCACTCTGGCCCCAGGCTGACCTGGAATTAACTATGTAGTCTCAGGATGGCCTCGAACTCACGGTGATCCTCCTACCTCTGCCTCCCGATTGCTGGGTATCATGGCTATCTTCCTACTTCTGCCTCTCAAATGCTGGGTATATTCCATCAGCCTAGCCCAGCTATGGTTTGTTTGTTTTGAGGTAGGGTCTTACTCCAGTCCAGATTCTTCTGGATTTCACTATATTTTCTCAGGCTTGCTCTTACTCATAATGATATTCTTACCTATGCCTCCCAAGTGCTAGGATACTTTGTGGTTTTTTTTTTTTTTTTTTTTTGGTTTTTGAGGTAGGGTTTCACTCTGCTCCAGGCTGACCTGGAATTAACTATGTAGTCTCAGGGCGGCCTTGAACTCACAGCAATCCTACCTTTGCCTCCCAAGTGCTGGGATTAAAGGCGTGCGCCACCATGCCCGGCTCTTTGTGGTTTTTCAGGGTAGGGTCTCTCTCTCTCTCTTTTTTTTTTTGGTTTTTACTTTTTTTAAAACCATTTTGTCACTTGCCCCAAATCTGAGAAATAAATTATAAAAAGTGATTTTGTTTTTCCCAATGGTTATGTACCTAAGTTGGGAATTAATTCAACATGTTTATAGCTTTGACATGGACGATTATAATGTTTATAGTTTTGCTATAACCTTTTTGGAATTAAAAGTCTCTCAACTGATTAAAAATATTATTCCCCAAGTACTTGGAATTGAATTCTCAAGATCAGGGTTTTTCTTACACTTTCTGACCGGTGCACTCCCCTTTCCCCATTTCCCATTATTCCCAGCAGAAGAGTAGTATGATCGAATGAATTTGAGATAAAGAGGAATTGTAGGAATAGGAAGAGAGGTATACTTAGTTTTCTAGGACAAGAGGGAAAGTATTCCCCAAAACCTTGTCAATGAGGAATGGGGAAGGGGGTTTTGCTGCCAGGTTTTACTAAGTTCATTTTAATAAACCCTGCTGTTACAGTCCTCTTTTATTAATGCTTTCCTGACATTTACCCTGTTAGTTGAGGCTCTTCATTGTTCCTGCACTGAGCTGTAGAATTCTCTTTTGTTATAGATTTGCAAACACGACTTTCCCAACAGACTGAAGGTGAGTTGTTGTTTATATATTTTATTTTTTAATGTTTGATATAGAATTATATTAAATGTAATAAGATAGTTTTATCTGACATTTGCTATAGTATTTGTATCAACCTTTTTCAAAATAGTACATAATGCTGTGAACATTGTAACGTATTTTAAAATATAGAATCCAGTACGTTAGTGGGGCAGGCTGACATAGAAGGGGTACCATAGTGTTGCAAACAAGCTCCATCCAGATGAATGCATCATTTGATCATGCATTTTGTTTTACATGATTAATGGGGAATTGAACCTGGCCACTGAACACTGAGCAGTTTCCCCAGCTTTAGATTGCTTATGCTTTCAACTGTGGTTTCAGCTAGCTGATGATTGTTGGCCTAGTTTGCCAGCTCTGTCCTTAAAAGGCTTGAAGTTGCCTATCTTTGATTTACCCAGATCCCAGATTGGCACACATTTCTGTAACTCCAGTCCCTGTGTGTGTGATAGGTAAGGAGGAAGCAGAGAATCACTAGGGCCCATAGACTGTTTGAAAACAGCATGTGCTTGGTTGAGGGAGATACCAACCACTTCTAGGGAAATGGGCATTGGAATAATAGAGAAATACAACCCTGTATGATAACTGAATAGAAGTATTCTTTGAGCCAGGCATGTGGTGGTACATGCCATTAATCCCAGCACTGCAGAGAACCTGAAATTATATAATGAATTCCAGGTCAGCTTTGGCTAGAGTAAGACCCTAAGTCAAAAATAAAAAGAAAAGAAGAAAAGGAAAGGAACAAGAAAAAATTCTTCAGTAGACAAATCTTTTAGGACTCTATCCTACATTGAAGGTTAGCAGTTGTATAGAATTTAACTTCTGTTAAGAAATGCTGCTCTGTTTCTGATGTGTTAGCAAGTATGAAACCATGAGTATAGGTTTATACAGAGTTAAATTGCATGCACATTAAAACAATGTAAAATAGGCTCATATTTTGTGTTTTTAATTGTTAGCTAAATTTATGCCACTATTTTTTACTGTTCGCATTTGGTACAACCATTATAGTGATATGTTTAAGTTGTTTAATCAAATGATTGTATAAAAATGTATACTATAATTGCTAAATGAGATTAATATTAAATATATACTATGATTATGTATTAGGACACAATTCCTTGGTTTATCTATTTTTATTTTTTACGTAACATAGTGAACATAGTGAAGTTTCTTACTAGAATCATATTCTGTGTGCTACTGAGGTCCAACTGGAATGTTTTTATAGTAATTGTCTTAATATTTCTCATTAATTAGTTTATAATTGGTCATAGTAGATATGAGAAATATGAAAAATCAAGTTAGGTACAATGTGAAAAAAAAACAAATCTTTTGGCACGAGCACGAGGGATGGTGGTCCATATACCTTTAGGCCTTGTACTTGGTGGGCCTCAGGTAGGAGGAACACTGTCTTTGAGGCCATCGTAGGACTACAAGTGACTTCCAGGTCAATCTGGTCAGAGTAAAACCCAGAAACCAAAAAAAAAAAAAAAATTGTTTTCCAAGTGTACTTGTTTTTTATGGAAACTAACAAAGACTGATCATTTTTAATTTTCGTTTTTGTTTTTCGAGGCAGAGTCTTCTCTCTAGCCCATGGTGGCCTTGAACTCAAGGCGATCCTCCTACCTCTGCCTCCCAAGTGCTGGGATTAAAGGCGTGCACCACCACACCCAGCTAAGTGCAGTTTTCATTTATTTATTTATTTGAGAGGTAGGGAGATAGGCAAATAGAGAAAGAATGGGTGTGTCTGGCCTTCAGCCACTGCAAACAACCATCAGACGTCTGCACCATCTTACGCATCTGGCTTCCATGGGTACTGGGGAACTGAACTTGAGTCCGTAAGCTTCACTGCTGGTGCTAAGCTCCTTAACTGCTAAGATCTCTCTCCAGCTTGAGAGCATTTTTTTTGTACTTGTTTTCAAGGTAGGGTTTCACTCTAGCCCAGGCTGACCTGAAATTCACTATGTAGTCTCAGGGTGGACTTGAACTCAAAGCAATCTTCCTGCCTGTGCCTCCTGAGTGCTGGGATTAACAGGGTGCACCACCATACCCAGCCTTTGGATTTTTTTTACCTTTTGTTTTCTGAGGTAGGGTCTCACTCTAGCTCAGGCTGACCTGGAATTCACTATATAGTCTCTGGGTGGCCTTGGACTCAGTCCTCCTACCTATGACTCCTAAGTGGTGGGATTAATGGTGTGCGCCACTGTGCCTGGCTAGAATTTTTAAGTTTTTGTCTTTGTAATGTTGCCTTCACTGGCTTTGATCTCATATTTATGAGTAGCTGTGCTTTACTGGCACATACGACTGTATTGGATACTTTATACAAGTAGAATTGAATATCAGTTTGTTTTATAATAAAACTCAATGTAAGAAAATAGTATACTCCAAGTCAGGCTGGGCTAGAGCGAGACCCTACCTAGGAAAATACTTACTCTTTTAGTAAAAGCACTTGTAATTTTTCAAGAAATAATTATTCTTTTGTGATGTATTCCACACATAGTCCTAACTTTTCTGATACTTTGGGTGGTTGGTTGTTTTAATTATCACAATATTTTAATGCATTATTTTATCCTTAGCTGTTTTGCATTGGAATGAGATTTGGTCAAATAATAAGATTACGGTGAGTTTTATAACAGTTACTGGTTTTGTAAATGCTGCAAAACCACTGGAATGACATGAGATACTGTCTCATCAACCACAAAACCATATATAATCCAGTATTAAACTCTGGAACAACTATATTGGGATTACATCATCTAGCAATTAAAAGTTGTATTGATGGTCATTAAATACAAATTGCATTATGATATTCTTTATATCGTTTTAAAAGTTGGTTGTAATAAAGTTTGTGTTTTTAAAAGCATGTATTCCTGGGCAGAAACACTGAAGGCTTTAGTTTTGCATGGCCTTTTTAAAGGTTGCATCTTTATAATTTCATTTGTTTCAATATAAACTCCTTTTGTCCTCCAAAAATTTTGAGTTTGTCTAATTAAATTGTTTATATCACACATGGAGGTGAACTTAAACTTAAAATACTGGTACCACAAAATTTCTGGTGATCTTTTTTTTTTTTTTTTAATGTAAAGTTATGTCAGTTATATACCTCAGGGTTTACCTGACCATAGATTATCATTTTAATGGGGGGGGGGATATCTCACCATTACAAATTACACATAAAAAATTTTCCTTATCACTGTTTCTAAAAAATGTGTAGCTATTTGTATAGTGTGTGTTATTGAGTAAGGGAGAGTTAGTTTAACCAGCTGTGTTAAAGTAAGGTACATGAGTGAGTGAACTGGCAACCTTGAACTTTGTTTGATATCCCCTCCAAACTAGTAAGGTGGCTTTTTTGTTTACTTTTATTTTAAGTTACTTATCAGGGATACATAATTTATTTTTCATGAAGGTAATTTCTCCACCCTTTTCTTTTTTAGCTTCAGCCTTAGCTGCAGCTGCCTCTGTTCAACCACTTGCAACACAGTGTTTCCAACTTTCTAACATGTTTAATCCTCAAACGTAAGTGTTTTGTTCAAGTACAATGTCATTTGAAAGCTGTAACATTTACCTTATAGTAGGACCAGTTAGGTAATTAGTTTGGCATGCTTATTTTATAATGAAAGTGGTAGAACAGTTGATCTCATTGAAAAATGTTTTTTTTTGCTTGGCATGGTGGCATGTCTTTAATCCCAGCACTCAGGAAATAGACGTAGGAAGATCACTGTGAGCTCAAGGCCACTCTGAAACAACATAGTGAAGTTTTGGTAATCTGTGCTGGAGGGATACCCTACCTTGAAAAGTTTTTTTTTTTTTTTTTTTTTAAATTGTTGTTCACCTTTAAGCTTGAATTTGTGGTAAAACTCCAGACTTACCTTGAATTTAACCTCCCCATTGCTGGGATTAAAGGGGTAAGACATGAGGCAGAAGTCATTATGAACTGTACATAATTTTTCATTTGGATACATGGGTTACATTGAAATTGAACCTATGGAAATTTTTTGTGCATATTTGTAAGTCTTAATGTTTTTGTTTATTATGTGAGAGCACCAGACAGAAAGAGGCATAGAGAGGAAGAAAGAGAGCGAGGGAATGGGCGCATCAGGGCCTCCAGCCACTGCAAACGAACTCTAGATGCATGTGCCACTTTGTGCACTGGCTTTCGTGGGTTACTGGGAAATTGAGCCTCACAGCAAGCATTTAACCACTAAGCCATCTCTCTAGTCCCAGTTTTAATGAATTATTTTTTTTCTGGTATATGAATCTTGGTCTTTATGCATGCCAAACAAACAAGCACTGTCTACTACCAGCCTGCAGACCTCTTTATTTTGGAATTAAATTTCAACTAGTTGTCAATAAAGTTGTCAATAAAAAAATCACATTGTAGCCCACACTGGCGTTTAGACATGTGATCCTCTACTTAGCTTACTAAGTTGCTGGTATTACAAGCCTGTACCAACACCCAACTTAAGAATTCATGTTTTTTGTCAGTTTGCCCTGTCTTCAGCTTTTGGCTGTCAAACTATATTAACCTTTCCTCAGTTAATGCAGGATGTTGATGCACTATGTTCTTTTCTTTCTTTTCAAATGGACTACTAGGTACCTTAGCCTGACAGGCTTGGGTCTTGTGATCCTCTTTGCCTCAGAAAATTTTAGTTTCCAATTATGAATTTTTTTTTTTTTTCTCAAAGTAGGGTTTCACGCTCACTCAGGGTGACCTGGAATTCACTATGAAGCCTCAGGGTTGCCTCGAACTCGTGTTAATCCTCCTACCTCTGCCTCCCGAGTGCTGGAATTAAAGGCGTGCGTCACCACGCCTGGCTATGAAATCTTGATAATTGAATAGAAATATCATTTGAGCCATGCGTGGTGGTGCACTTTTTTAATTCTAGCACTTAGAATGCAGAGTAGAGGGATCTCTGTGAGTTGGACACCTGCCTGGGACTACAGAGTTAGTCCGGGTCAGCCTGGACTAGAGCAAGATTCTACCTTGAAAAAACAAAACAAAAAAGAAGTGTCACTTGAATGGTAGCAGTTATTTGTTCTCTGGCGTTTCCCAACAAAAAACAGATGAGAAAGCATTAACCTTAGTGTGGTTAATAAAACCCATGCTGAGACTGGGTGTGGTGGTGCAATCCTTTAACCCTAACACTTGAGTGGCTGAAGTAGGAGAATCACTGTGAATTTGAGGCCAGTCTGAGACTACCTAATGAATTCCAGGTCAACTGAGACCCTATCTCCAATAAAAAAAAAAAGAAAGAAAGAAAGAAAAGAAAAGAAAGAAAAATGTGTGGTGGCACATGCATTTAATCCCAGCACTGGGGAGTCAGAGGTAGGAGGATCACCATGAGTTCAAGGCCACCCTAAGACTACAGAGTGAATTCCAGGTCAGCCTGGGCTAGAGCAAGACCCTACCTCAAAAAAACAAAATAAAATAAATTTAAAAAAAAAAAGACCCATGCTTGTCTCCTGAGTGCCAGGATTAAAGCTACGTAGTAGACATTAAAAAAGTATATATATATATATATATATATATAAGCCGGGCGCAGTGGCGCACGCCTTTAATCCCAGCAGAGGTAGGAGGATCGTTGTGAGTTCAAGGCCACCCTGAGACTACATAGTGAATTCCAGGTCAGCCTGGGCCAGAGTGAGACCCTACCTCGAAAAACCAAAAAAAAAAAAAAAAAAAAAAAAATATATATTAACCTGGGCGTGGTGTTGCATGCCTTTAATCTCGACACTGTAGGCAGATGTAGGTGGATCGCCGTGAGTTCGATGCCACCCTGATAATCCCATAGTGAATTCTAGGTCATTCTGAGCTAGAGCAATACCCTACCTCAAGTCCTCTCCCAAAATTATATATATATTTTATAGAGAGAATGGGTGGGCCATAGCCTCTAGCTGCTAGATAAGCTCCAGACGCTGTATCATCTTGTTCTAATCGCTTTATGTGGGTACTGAGGAATTGAACCCCCGGTCCTTAGGCTTTGTAGGCAAGTGCCTTAGCCATTATGCTGTCTTCCAGCCCTCTTAATAGACTTTAAATATTTTTTATATTTTGGTTTTTCAAGGTGGTTATCTTTCTAGTCTGTGGTGGTCTCAAACTCATGTTTTACTTCTGCCCTTTAAGTCTGGGATTAAAGACATGTACCACCATGCCTATAACATCATTTTAAGTTGTGAAAATTAAGTAAATGGGAGCTAATGTTTATAGTTTTCTCATACTTTCTGTTATTCAGATGATTTTTGAACGTTTTATAAAGTACTGTTGATATTTGAATAGTATTTTATTTGCATTTAATAACTTTCTTACAGAGAAGAAGAAGTTGGGTGGGATACAGAGATTAAGGATGATGTAATTGAAGAATGTAATAAACATGGAGGAGTTATTCATATTTATGTCGACAAGAATTCAGCTCAGGTATTTTGATTTTTCAAAATAAATTGCTCTCACTTTACATTACACACTTTGGGCCTGTTGGGTTATTTTTTTTATGGGAGGGTTAAAAATTTTTTGTTTTTTTCGAGATAACGTCTCTCTCTAGCTCAAGCTGACCTGGAATTCACTAGTCTCAGAGTGGCCTCAAACTCATGGCGATCTTCCTACCTCTGCCTCCCGGGTCCTGGGATTGAAGGCGTACACCACCACCACTGGGGTTTTTTTTGTTTGTTTGTTTTGTTTGTTTGTTTTTTGATGTTGGGGCTTCCTCTAGTCCGTGCTGACCTTGAATTGACTATGTCTTTTCAGGAGTGGTTTCGAACTCACACCCATCCTCCTACCTCTGCTAGCTCCCAAATGCTGGGCTTAAAGAGGTGAACCACCATGCCCAGCAAAGAGTGTTTATTTATTTTATTTTTTTTGAGGTAGGGTCTCACTCTAGTTCAGGCTGACCTGGAATTAACTATGTAGTCTCAGGGTGGCCTTGAACTCATGGCGATCCTTCTACCTCTGCCTCCCAAGTGCTGGGATTAAAGGCGTGCACCACCACGCCCGGCTTTTAAGAGTGTTTTTATTAGAGTGATTTAAAAAAATTTCTTTAAAATATATTTTATATATTTTGAGAGAGAGAGAATGGGCACACCAAGGCCTCCAGACCCTGCAAATACACTCCAGATGCATGTGCCTCATTGTACATCTGGCTTATGTGGGTTCTGAAGACTTGAACCAGGATCCTTTGGCTTTGTAGTCAAACACCTTAACCTCTAAGCCATCTCTCCAGACCTTTCTTTGTTTTTTTTAAAGCACAGTCTCATTTTAGCCCAGGCTGGCCTTGCACTCATGACTCCTCCTACATCAGCCATCAGCCTTCATTGTTTTGAGTTTAAAGACATGCACCATTGCACCCTGCTTTAATGTTAATTTTTTGAAATATATATATATATATATATTTTTTTTTTTTTTTGGTTTTTTGAGGTAGGGTCTTGCTCTAGCCCAGGCTGACCTGGAATTTACTATGTAGTCTCATGGTGGCCTCGAACTCATGGTGATTCTCCTACCTATGCCTCCCGAGTGCTGGATTATAGGCGTGTCCCACCATTCCTGGCCTATTTTTTGTATTTTTAATATCTATTAAAAATAATAAATACGGTTTTTCAAGGTAGGTCTCAGAGTTACCTGTAATTTGCTAAGTAATTTCAAGGTGGCCTCGAACTCATGGCGATCCTCTTACCTCTGCCTCCCAAATTCTGGGATTAAAGGTGTGCAACACCACGCTGGGCAAGTTTTTAAAAAGTTTGGGAGAGATAAAAGTGCTTCTAGCCCACTGCAGATGAATTCCAGAGGTGTGCGACACCCTGTGCATCTAGCTCAACATGGTTCCTAGATAATTGAACCTGTGTCCTTAACACTTACAGACAAGTGCTTTAACCACTAAGCCATTTCTCTAGCCCTAATTTTTTTGTTTTTCAAGATAGGGTCTCCCTTTAACCCAGGTTGATCTGGAACTCACTCTGTAGCTCCTGACTGACCTTGAAGTCATAGTTATCCTTCTATCTCTCCCTCCCAAGTGCTTGGATTTAAAGGTGTGTGCCTCTATGCCTAGAACTAACTTTTTTTTTCCCCCAAAGTAGGGTCTCGCTCTAGCCCAAGGTGACCTGAACTTCATTATGTAGTTTCAGGGTGGCCTTGAATTCAGAGATCCTACTACCCTGCCTCCAGAATGCTGTGAACAAAGACATGTCCACCTCTCCTGGCTCCTAATAACTTTTAGTTTTTCGAGGTAGGGTCTCACTCTGGCCCAGGCTGACCTGGAATTAATATGTAGTCTCAGGTTGGCCTCAAACTCACGGCAATTCTCCTACCTTTGCTTCCCAAGTGCTGGGATTAAATGTGTGCACTAGCACACCCAGCTTCTAATTAGTTTTGTCAATTGGCAAAAAGTGCCTGTAAAATGATTTTGTGGTTGATAGAGCTTGAAATAAAAGAGTATGATTCCTCTATGCCACATGTCAATGGCTGACTGTGACCTTACATGCTTATAACTGCAGTCCAGAGAGGAGTGAAGATGAAAAAATTAGTCTGGTTCCAGTCTGACCATTAAAAAGAAGCTCTGGTTAGGTGCCATTGTGCATGTCTTTAATTGTAGCACTCAGCCTTGGCTAGAGGGAAACCCTACCTTGAAAAACAATGTAAACCAAAAATAAAACTATCTCTGCCTGGGCATGGTGAGGCAAACCCTTAATTCCAGGACCCTTTAAGTCACGGAGGAAGAGGTAGAAGGGCAGGTCATCCTGGGCTACAGCAAGATCCTACCTTGAAAAACAAGGAAAAATAAAAACCACATCCAGTGTCCAAGATAAGAGACTCATGAAAATTAGGGGATGTAAATTAGATCACATTGAATGATGTCCTATTGCATTCACTCATGTACACAGATCTCCATATATACCACTTATATGCCAAAAAAGAAAGAAAAAGATTAACGTCTGAGTTAACAAACTCTTGAGTACATGAGTTTAGTTCCTCTACCCCATGTCAATGCCAGAACCTGTTGGGTTTTATAGGCCTAGCATACCTATACCAGATGAGGGATGGAGACCAGAAATTCTGTGTAGTTTGCTAGGCAGTTAGCTTGGTGGATAAAGCTATAAACAATAGACCATATCATGACCTGGAAGATGAAGCCTTAGAAGTGGCTGGTAATAGGATATGTGATTTTATCGATGCAAAACTGTGTTGTCGTGTCCCAAAAAAAAAAAAGACTTGTAACCACTTCATGGCTATGTATAGTTTTTCTAGTGTTGTCTTGTTATATCTTTTTGAGACTGTTTTATAACTTCACTTTTTCTTCTCCCTTTATACTTTAGGGCAATGTGTATGTGAAGTGCCCATCAATTGCTGCAGCTATTGCTGCTGTCAATGCATTGCATGGCAGGTGGTTTGCTGGTGAGTTTGATTTTTTTTTTTTTAATTTTATTTATTTTTGGAGAGAGACAGAGACAGGGAGAAGGAGAGAGAATGGGCGCGCCAGCAGTCTCCACTGCTGTGAACGAAATCCATGTGTGTGCCCCCTTGTGGGCAAGTGCGGCATTGCACCCTTGCGTCACTTTGCATCTGGCTAAAGGTGGGGCCTGGAGATTGGAATTGGGTTCTTAGGCTTAGCAGGCAGGCGCCTTAACCACTAAGCCATCTCTCCAGCCCAAGTTTGATCATTTTTATATATATGACTGTTAGAAAGAATCTAGATTAAAACACTGAGCCAACTTTTTTTTTTTTTCTCAACAGGTAAAATGATAACAGCAGCATATGTACCTCTTCCAACCTACCACAACCTCTTTCCTGATTCTATGACAGCAACACAACTTCTAGTTCCAAGTAGACGATGAAGGAAGACACAGTCGTTTATGTACATAGCTTTTTTTCCCTTGAGAATTCATCTTGAGTTATCTTTTATTTAGATAATAAAGAGACAAGAGTCTACTGTCATTTGTATACAATTCCTGTTACCTTGAAAAATAAAATTGTTAACAGGAATGCAAGTGTGCTCATTCTCCCTAACTAGCAGTTCCCAGTGTATACAAAGCTGTTCTCTTGTTCTGCCGTTAAATGTTCATGTAGAAAATTACATTTAAGGATCTATAGGAATAGCTCTAGGTGAACAAATGTGCTTTCTGTATAAAGGCAGACAGGTATGTAATGTTTTTAATGTTTCAGAAGCTTAACTTTTTACACAAATTTCATTTCATGATGTTATTTGGCTCGTGGTTTAGCAGAGGTTTCTTGAATACACATAAGTGTATGGAAATTCTAGGCAGCTAAAGGGCTGTTTGGCATCTCATCTTGCATTCTGATCATTTGGCAACAAAGGGAGATTTAAAAATTATATTTCTTGATGGTAACTTTTCAATTAATGTATCTGTAAAAGTTTCTTTGTAAATACTGTGCTCTAGTGTGTCTTAAGTTTCCAAACAAAATGATCCCTGCATTTCCTGAAGATGTTAGTAACAGTATGGTGAGTGAAGCAGTCTGGGCAAGAACTAGGAAATGCAGAAATAGGTTTTGTCTGGTTGCATATAATCTGCTCTTTTAAGCTCTGTGAGCTCTGAAATATATTTTTGGGTTACTTCAGTGTGTTTGACAAGACAGCTTGATATTTCTATCAAACAAATGCCTTTCATATTGCAACAATCTTTGTAAGAACCACTCAAATAAAATTCTCTTAAAAAGGCCACAGGAAATCCTCATTTTTCAAATGCTTTAAAGTTAAGGAGAAACTTGAGCATAGGATAGTTTGGTTTGTTTTGTGTTTGTGACAGGGTCTTAACATAGCTCAGCTTGGCCACAAATTCATAATTGTCCTTCCTCATCTGGAGTGGTAGAATCGAAGGTATGTGCCATCTTGCCTATTACCAGTTTATCTGACTTACTTTAATGGTACTTTAGTATTTGTCAATTTCAGAATTCTCTTCTAGACCTTGAGATAAATGGCTTTGTTCATGTTACCTCTGAGCTGCATGTTTTTGGGATGTCTGGGGAAACAAACATTTGCCCTCCAGCTGTCTATCAGCTGCTTTACAGTAATTTCGTGATAACCTATCATGTTGCCTTTTAAGGTTATGCATCAAAAATGAGGAAAAAAACCGATTAATTCTGCTCATAAAAGCTGGATTATTGTGGCCTCCTGCAGTCTGGAAAAATGCTTTGCTAAAATGAAAACAAAGTATTAAATTAAAATCGAGGAGGAGGGCTTAAGAGATGGCTTAGCAATTAAGGTGCTTGCTTGCAAAGCCAGAGGATCCAGGTTCAATTCTCTAAGACCCACATAAAGCAGATATACAAGGTGGCACATCTTTGCAGCTGCTGGTGGCTCTGGCCTGTCCATCCTCTTACCTGCCTCTCTAATAATTTTTTAGTTTTTTGAGGTAGGGTCTAACCTGGAATTAGTCTCAGGCTGGCCTCCTAGCTCAGTCTCCAGAGGACTGGGATTAGAGGCATGAGCCAGCAGGCCCAGCTCTAATGTAACATTTTGCTTTATGGATTCTCTCACTGCTTGCTTGAATCTGAAGAAAAAGTCCAAGCTTTTCAGCACTTTGGGACAGATAATGTAGTTTGTCAGAATCTCCACATCCACCTCACAAGTTTTGTGTATCTGTCAACTTTTTTTATTGTTGAGTTCTGCCATCTTTTACTCATTTACTGGCTTTTTTTTTTTTTTTTTTTTTTAAATATTTTTATTTATTTATTTGAGAGGCAGATAGATAATAGGTGTTTCAGGGCCTGTGGCCACTATTAATTCCAGACATTGTGCATCTAAGGAATCAAATGTAGTTCCTTTGGCTTTGCTGGCAAGTGCCTTAACTACTAAGTCATTTCTGCAGCCCTGGTTTTTTTTTTTCCAAGGTAGGGTCTCACTTTGGCTCATACTGACCTGGAATTCACTATGTAGTCTCAGTGTGGTGATCCTCCTACCTCTGCCTCCCAAGTGGTGGGATTAAAGGCGTGCGCCACCATGCCCGGCTCTGGTTTTGGTTTTTCGAGGTAGGGTCTCACTGTAGCCCAGGCTGACCTGGAATTCACCATGTAGTCTCAGGGTGACCTTGAACTCATGGTGATCCTCCTACATCTGTCTACCAGAGTATTGGGATTAAAGGCATGCGCCATCATGCTCGGCTCCCTACATACTGGTTTTTCAAGGGAGGGTCTTGCAGTGGGTCAGGTTGACCTGGAATTCATTCTGTGGTCTCAGTGTGGCCTTAAAGTTACAGCAATACTTCCTCTGTTTCTCAAGTGTTGGGATTAACGTCATTCACCACCATACCTGGCTTTCCAATTTTAACAGAAATAGGACTTGTGAAACAGATGCTGCACACCCTATTTCTTAGGTTACTATTTTCTTTTTAGGCAAAATCTCACTATCTAGCCCACCCTACCCTGGATTTCACTGTTTAGTCTCAGGCTGAATCCAAGAAATCCAGGCAAGCAGACAGAAGAGACAGAGAAAACGGGCATGCCAGGGCTTCCAACCACTGCAATCAAGCTCCATGGGTCCTGGAGAATCGAACCTGGGTTCTTTGGCTTCCCAGGCAAATGCCTTAACTGCTAAGCCATTCCTTCGTTTAAATTTTTATTTAATCCTATTTCTACCTTATGAGTGCTGGCATTAAAGGGATGTGCCACCATGCCCTGCTAGGTCATTTTATTGTTTGGAATTTGTTTTTGAGGTCGAGTCTTAATGTAAGCTCACGCTAACCTGGAATTTGCTATGTAGTTTCAGGGTGGCCTCCACTTCAATGCGATCCTCCCTCTGCCTGCCAAGTGCTGGGACTAAAAGCATTCATCAGTGTGCCTGGCTTGTTTGGAAAAAAATTTTTTTTTAATATATTTTATTTATTTGAGAGAAAGGGAAAGAGAACGGGAGTGCCAGGGCCTCCAGCCACTGCAAATGAAGTCCAGATGTATGAGCCACCTCGTGCATCAGGTTTATGTGGGGTCTGGAGAGTAAAACCAGGATCTTTTGGCGTTGCCGGCAAGCACCTTAACTGCTAAGCCATCTTTTCAGCCCCCTGTTTGGAAATTGTACTGTTTTGTATTTTTTTAGGTAGTTTCACTCTAGTCCAGACTGACTATGTAGTCTCAGGGTGGCCTCTAACTGGTGATCTTACTACCTCTGCCTCCCAAGTGTTTGGATTAAAGGGGTGCACCACCACACCCAGTTTAAATATTTTGTATTTGCAAGCAGAGAATAGAAAGGGCACAACAGGGCCTCCAGGTGCTGCAGATGAACTCCAGACACTGGAGAATTGAACTCTTGTCATTGGTTTTTTTTTTTTTTTAATTTAATATATTTATTAGAGACAAAGGGAGAGAGAATGGGCATGCCAGGGCCTCTAGGCACTGCAAAAGAACTTCAGTTGTATGCACCAACATGTGTATCTGTCTTACATGCGTCCTGGGGAATGGAGCCTCAAACTGAGGTCCTTGGGCTTCACAGGCATGGCTAAGCCATCTCTCCAGCCTGTCATTAGGTTTTACAGGCATGTGCCTTAAGTACTGAGCCATTCTTCTAGCCCTCTCATTCCTTTAAAAATTTTTTTTTTGAGAGGAAAGTATGAGATATAATGGTTTCAACAGGGCCTCCAGCCACTGTAAATGAATTCCAGATGCATGTACCACCTTGTTCATCTGACTTATGTGGGTCCTCGGGAATTGAACCTGGATCCTTTGACTTTGCAGATAAGTGCCTTAACCATTAGCCGTCTAGCCCTGGAATTCACTGTGTAGCCTCAGGGTTGCCAGGAACTCACGCTGACTGGGAACACACTGTCCCAAGATACTGTTTAATTCAGGTGATCCTCTTACGTAAAGAAGTGAACCACCATTCCTGGTTTTTAACTTGCAGTTTTAATTTATAAAATCTGCCTAGAGTGGATAATAACAGGCTGAGAATGAAAGAAAAAACGTTTATTACAGTACAAGGGTCAGGAAGGCTGGGAAAGTACAGATGTAGCTGGTAATCACTGTTCTGATTAGCATCGTATTCCCATTCCGATGGCCATGAATGTGCCAAAGGTGCCGCCACTCTGCATCATGGTTTTCCCAATGCCGCCCATCAGCTCCCGACCTCGCATTCCGATCCTGAGGAGAAAAGCAAGATTGGGCCAATTGGGAATGAAAATACCAGTGTTTTTTTGGTTTTTCCAGGCAGGACCTCAGTATTGCCCAGGCTGACCTGGAATTCACTGTATTCTCAGGGTGGCCTCGAACTCATGGTGATCTCCTACCTCTGCCTCCCTAGTGCGGGGATTAAAGGGGTGGGACACCACGTCTGGTTTACCAGTAAATTTTTTTTTTTGGTTTTGAGAGGTAGGGTCTCAGTCTGGTCCAGGCTGACCTGGAATTAACTATGTAGTCTCAGGGTGGCCTTGAACTCTCAGCGATCCTCCTACCTCTGCCTCCCGAGTGCTGGGATTAAAGGCGTGCGCCACCACGCCTGGCTTTACCAGTAAATTTTTAACACCCTATTTAGAATCACAGTTCCAAGTAAGCACTACTGAAGTCTGGCAATTGCTTTATCTCATTTGTCATTCCATGGATGTCACTCTTCCCACCTAGGGTGAGAATGTCTGTAGAACAATCTGTGCTCAATGCCACATTAATTACATTCACTTTTTGGAAGGCATAAAATACATGGCAGGGAAACCATCGTTTATGATTGGTTTTACCTCCATGGTATATACTAGCTAACAGACATCTTTTGCTTGGTTTCTTAGAATTAATGATTTTTGGATTTGAACCTGGGTTCAAGACCCAGCTCTCAAATTTACAGTGTGTGTTGATTTTAAAATCGGTAACACATTACCTTTACAGACTCTTGATTACAACATTTATAATGCAATGTTTAAAAATGCTGGGTAAATGTTAATTGTGCAATGTGGAAAAACATCGAAATGTGAAAATGAACTTTTGTATGTTCGCAGGACAGAAAAATGGCTCAAAAGTTACTGGGCAGCAATAGGATTTTCTAACATATACTCTGCATTTACTATGTGCCACTTTATGCGCAAAGCATGCTAATGTGGTTCTTTTAAAAAGTGGAATTGGGCCGCGAGGTGGTGCATGTCTTTAATCCCAGCACTCGGGAGGCAAAGGTAGGAAGATCATCGTGAGTTCGAGGCCACCCTGAGACTACATAGTGAATTACAGGTCAGCCTGGGGTACAACGAGACCCTATCTCGAAAAGTTAAAAAAAAAAAAAAGAATTGGTTATTAATTTACACTCGAGGACACTCAGGGTCAGAAGGCCATTTTGAGAGTCTAGAGCTCATCCATCCCTAACCTTTTCCCTTCCAGCCGTAAAACAGGAAGTCAATTCTCCTTTGCTAGGGGACCAGGAGACCAAGTGGGAAATCCCGCCCAGGCTCCCGCCCTCACCTGAGACAGGAAAAGGTGCCGAAAAGCGCCCCGGCCGCCATGCCCACGGCGCACCCCATGACGAAGCCCATCTTGACGCGGTCGAAGCAGCTCGGCTGGGACTGCCCGTAGGGACCCACGGCCACCGGCATCTGCGGGGGGTGAGGGACAAGCAAAGTGAGGGCCCAGCCGCCAGCCGCGGAGCCGGTTGGGAGCGGGCTCCAGGCTCCGGGGACATCAGAGGCCGACGTCAGCCTGCTGCCCGACCGACTCCTCCACCACCGCCTCGGGTTCGAGGCCCGCCGTCGCGCGACGCCGCAGGGCGCGGGCCGGCCCCCCCTCACCTCGCTCCCGGCCTCGGCGACTCCGCTCTACGTCTCACTCGGAAAGCTGGGAGGAGGGCGCTCGCCGCCAGAGGAATCGCTTCCGGAGCGAGGTGGTGACTTCCGGGAGCCTGGGGCCGGAGACCGCAAGTCTGTTCGGATGGTGGGCTCGGCCGCCGCCGCCGCCGCCGCCGGGACCATGCTGCTGCGAGCCGCTTGGAGGCAGGCGGCTTTGGCCGTCAACGCCGCTACGGGGCTGAGGCCCGCGGCGCCCACCCGGGGACTGCGCCTGCGCGGTACGCTGCCCCGAACCATCCGCCCGGCACAACTGCGCGCAGGGCTGCGCACTGCCGTCTTCCCCAGCCTCGTTGTCGGCCGCGCTGACCCTCCCTGTCGCCCGCGTCCCTCACCTGTTCTTACGCCGGCCCCTCGTACGTGGACCGTGCTGCGCTAGCCTTGGTGGTCCCACCCCAGAGCCCTTGCATCGCGTCCTTGAAACCTCTCCTCTTACACGCTTACTCGCGGTAGATGCTCGGGTCCCGCCAGGAGCCGCGGAAGGAGCTCGCCCTCACCTGCTCTGTCCTCACTTTTCTTTCAAATGGCTTTGCCTTTTACAGCTTCCTCCCTCCCATCGAGATGCTTGCAACATTGCCTCCCAACGTCCTCCTACAAGAACCCGTTCTCTATGGCTTGCTTCGAGGTCTTTTACAAAGTGCCGGGGTCTCTGGGTTTTTTTTGTGTGTGTGTGTGTGTTTGTTTTTTTTTCCTGTTTTTTTGAGATTCAGCCCCAACATCCCTTAAACTCACCTCCATGCAGCTTGGAGCTTCTGCCATATTATGTTCCTGAGTCCATAGTTGCATCCTGTCTAATTTAGCCACTCCTTTATTTTTATTTTTGTCAGTTGTAGATTATGCTCCCCTGTCGTCTATTCCCTCTGACACAGCCCCTGCCCCTGAGGCAGAGTCAGTGCACCGACCTCTCTATATGGATGTACAAGCTACAACTCCTCTGGTAAGGACTGAGGTGGAGATTTTCCCAAGGCTGTTTACAGGTATAAAGGTTTAAGGGCAAATTCACAGGAAGGCCGTATCCTTGTAGAATTGAAAACCATTAAGTGTGCTAGGAAAAGCAATGAACCAAGAGTCAGGTGGTTTAAGTTCTAGTTCCGCTAGAAATGATTTTATTGCTTTCTAGCGATTCTTACCGGACAAGGGGTAGTTTAGTAACACTTCAATGCATGAACCCTGGAACTGGATATGGTGGCTTAGATCTGTAATCTCAGCATTTTGGAAGCTGAGTCAGGGGATCACAGGGAGATTGAGGCCAGCCTAGATTCCATAGGAAGTTCCACACCAGGCTGAGCTACAGTTTGAACTGCCATGTCTCATTAAAAAATAAAAATAAAAAGCCGGCTGCAATGGTGCATCCTGTTAATGTCAGCACTTGGGAGAGAGAGGTAGGAG
Source organism: Orientallactaga sibirica (assembly GCA_036365145.1). Classification (NCBI taxonomy): domain Eukaryota; kingdom Metazoa; phylum Chordata; class Mammalia; order Rodentia; family Dipodidae; genus Orientallactaga; species Orientallactaga sibirica. The sequence goes on from JAEOAD010000011.1 coordinate 10,308,873, forward strand.
TATTGCCATGGGTTCCAGGTCACCCTGAGACTATATAGTGAATTTCTGGTCAGCCTGGGCTAGAGCAAGACCCTACCTCAAAAAACAAAAGAAAACAAACAAACAAAAAATGCTAGTTTTTTAAAAAATAAAGGTGGGCTGGAGAGGTTGATCAGTGGTTAAGGCACTTGCTTGCAAAGCCTGAATACCTGGGCTCAATACCCCAGTACCTATGTAAAGCCAGATGCAGAATGGTGCATGTGTCTGGAATTCATTTGAGTTTCTGGTACACTCATTGCTGCTCTCTCCAATAAATAAATAATTAAAAAAAACGGGCGTGGTGGCGCACACCTTTAATCCCAGCACTCGGGAGGCAGAGGTAGGAGGATCACCATGAGTTCAAGGCCACCCTGAGACTACAGAGTGAATTCCAGGTCAGCCTGGGCCAGAGTGAGACCCTACCTCGAAAAACCAAAAAAATAAAAAAGAGGGAGATGGAGAAATGACTTAGTGGTTAAGGCACTTGCTTGCAAAGCCAAAGGACCCAGTTTCAGTTCCCCAGGACCCAGGTAAGCCAGATGCATAAGGTGGCACATGCATCTGGAGTTCATTTGCAATGGCTGGAGGCCCTGGCACACCTATTGTTTCTCCTTCTATCTGCCTCTCTCTCTCAAATGAATAAATAAATAAAAACTAAAATGAATAAATAAGAGGGTTGGAGAGATGTCTCAGTGGTTGAGATGCTTTCTTGCAAAGACTAAGAACCCAGATTTGATTCCCCCGTACCCACTTAAAGCCAGATGCACAAGGTGGCTCATGTATCTGGAGGTTTTTTGCACTGGGTAGAGGTCCTGGTATACCTGTTCTGTCTCTTTCACACATAAATAAATAATAAAATAAAAAAGAGCCAGGTGTGGTGACACATGCCTTTAATCCCAGCACTTGAGAGGCAGATGTAGGAAGATTGCCATGAATTTGAGGCCATCCTGAGACTACATATTGAATTCCAGGACAGCCTGGTCCAGAGTGAAACTTTCCCTTGATTAACCAAAAAGCAAAGGAAAGAAAAACACATAGGCTCTGGGATAAGCAGACTGCCAACTTGGCTATGAATTAGATGGGCTAAAAACATGCAAGAGCCTAGCACATGATAAGCATTCAATAAATTGTTTTTTTTACCATTAATGTTATTACCTGGTGCTAAAGATTGAACCTGAAGTCTTGTGCATGGTAAGCACACATTGTACACTTTTGTTTTAGTATATGTGTGTGTGCATGTTCTTGTTCTTGTTCATATGGGAACATGCATGCGTTAAGGCATACATATGCATCTTTCTATCTCCACATTCCTCCTCTCCCTAGGTTTTCTGGATTACAGATGCTAGGGCGACAGTGATTTTTCACATGGGTTCTTGCTATCCAAACTCATTTGATCCGCTTGACCATCTTCCCAGTTCCCAAGCAGCCTACTCTGCATTTTTTTTTTCTCCAGAATGCTATGAACAAAGGCATGTGCCACCTCGCCCGGCTCCTAATAACTTAGTTTTTCAAGGTAGGGTCTTGTTCTAGCCCAGGCTGACCTGGACTTCACTATGTAGTCTCAGGGTGGCCTTGAACTCATGGTGATCCTCCTACCTCTGCCTCCCGAGTGTTGGGATTTATTAATATACTTTTCACCAGTGCATGAGAAGGGATGTTTGCCTGTTTTAAGACTCAGCCCGTATAAATCACATTGCTTGGCAGGAATGGAAATACCAGTAGAAATAGTTACCAGAACAAGACAGCGCTGCCAGGTATGGTGGCATATATCTATAACGTGAGCTGAAGGCAGGACCAGGAGTTCAAGGCATGTCTTGGCTATGGAACAGGCTTGAAGCCAGCATAAGGTATATGAGGTCTTGTCTCAACAAAAAGGAATATAAAGGATACAAGGGAAAGACATTGTTTATCAATTACCTGTGTGGATGGTAGAACAATGTGATTTAAGATGATTCAACAGTTAGGTTGATACTTTTTGATTAGGATTTTAGAGTTGGAAGAATGTGAAGGCTTAACCTAGGCTGTGTCTGAAGGGTTGGAATTGTAGATGGGGAGGGGAAGGTATGACGGGATGGAATAGGGTCTGCACTGACTAGGGGCTCAAGGAGAATGATCTCTTCTCTGTGTACAGGACCCTCGGGTGCTTGATGCCATGCTTCCATACCTCGTCAATTACTATGGGAACCCACACTCCCGGACTCATGCTTATGGCTGGGAGAGTGAGGCAGCCATGGAACATGCCCGCCAGGTTAGTACAGAGGCTAGAGTGAGACCCTACCTTGAAAAAACAACAACAACAAAAATTCAGCTCCAAAAGGCCAAAAGCCACACAGTCAGATTTCTAGCAGTAGTGATCCCACATCTCAGTACCAATTTTACTGTTGCAGACAGTTTTGCCTTACTTCCAGAAAACACCAGACCAAGAGCAGCTTGTGGGAGAAGAGGGTTTATTTTGGCTTATAGACTCTAGGGGAAGCTCCATGATGGCATGAGCAGAGGGTGGACATTACCTCCTGGACAACATCAGATGGCCAACAGCAATAAGAAAGTGTGCCCCCTTGTTTTTTATTGACTGTAACTTTTATGCCCCTGGTTTGATGTTACTAACTGTAATTTCTATTATCTGGCCTATACCTGGTATGATGTAATTGTGGTTTTTGTCTTTATAAACCCTGTCCCACCTTCTTTCAGGGTCTAGAGTCCTCCTGAGCATTGGCACACTCTTGGCTACTGGCAATAAAGGAGTTTTAATTAGCTTAAAAAGTGTGGTGGTCTGTAATTCTCTCTCACGGACTATAACTCTGACATGCCCATATTCTTTCGTTCTCCCAATTAAACAAGTGAATAAATTGTTTTATTTAAAACAAAAATAATATTAAAATACATAATCTTGGCATTTTTGGTTTGTTGAGACTAAAGTCTCATATTGTAATCCAAGCTGGCCTAGAACTCACAATGTAGTATAGGCTGGCTTCGAACTCATGGCAGTTCTCTTGCTTCAGCCTCTGGAAGGCTGGAATTATAGACATGAGCCACTATACCTCTCTTGACATTTGAGGGTTTTGTTTTGTTTTTTGAGACATGGTCCCATATACCCTGAACTTTTAAACACTAGCTTCTTTTAAAAAAATTATTTATTTATTCATTTATTTATTTATTTATAAGGGAGAGAAAGAGAGAATGGTTGCGTCAGGGCCTCCAGACACTTCAAACGAACTCCAGATGCATGCACCCCTCTTGTGTATCTGGGTTATGTAGGTCCTGGAGAGTTGAATTGGGATCCTTTAGCTTTGCAGGCAAATACCTTAACCGCTAAGCCATCTCTTCAACCCCTGCCCTGAACTTTCTATGTAGCCAAGGATGGCCTTGAACCTGCCTCTACAATACATGGTTAATGTGGTACTGGTGTTTGGACCCAAGGCTTCCTGCATATTAGGAAGCATTCTCCAACTGAGCTATATCCCCAGCAATATTTGGCATTTTGTTTTTCCTTTGAGGCAGAGTCTCACTCTAGCCCTGGCTGACCCAAAACTTACTCCATAGTCACAGGCTTGTCTCCAACTCACAGTGATCATCCTACCTCTGCCTCCCAGGTGCTAGGACAAAAGGCCTTCACTACCACACCAGGCTTGACATTCAAATTAGTCTATTTTGGGATGGAAAAAGCTATGGGATCTAAGATGTAGCAATCTGTCCCCTTGTCCATCTACAGTCAGACTTAGTAGGTAATAAGTTTCTTTTGGAGCAACTGGTAGGATGCAGTGGAGTGTTTCTTGCTCCAGAACTCTGTTCCAGTTGTCTGCTTGGGGAACTAATGCTATATATTACATATCTCTGGTCCTTGACTTGCAGCAAGTAGCATCTCTGATTGGAGCTGATCCTCGGGAGATCATTTTCACTAGTGGTGCTACGGAATCCAACAATATAGCAATTAAGGTAAGAGGAAGGGGGCTGAGGGTATGGCTCTGTGGAAGAACTAACCTAGCATGTGAGAGGCCCTGGGAAGAGAAAGGAAGGAAAAAGAGATGAGAACCAGAAACTGAGATGTCTTAACTTTGGAGATGAAGTTCCTCTATTATTTGGATTTATACTTTTTTTTTTGTTTGTTTTTGTTTTTGAGGTAGGGTTGACCTATAATTCACAATGTAGTCTCAGGGTAGCCTAGAACTCACAGCAATCCTCCTGATCCTGGGACCTCTGCCTCCCAAGTGCTGGGATTAAAAGCATGCACTACAAGGCCCGACAATTTTTTTCCCAGCTCCCCAGCCCCACCTTTTTTGAAGAGAGGGTAGTCACTGATGTGTTGCTTCCCTTAGCCCTTGTATCCTTAAATTATTTGTTGTTGATCTGAGTTCAGCAAGGTATTTGGATAGGAAAGGAGACGGTTTAAGGTTTTTTATTTTTATTTTATTTTTTTGTTTTTCAAGGTAGGGTTTCACTCTAGCTCAGGCTGATCTGGAACTCACTATGTTGTCTCGGGGTGGCCTTGAACTCACGGCGATCCTCCTTCCTCTGCCTCCCGAGTGCAGGGATTAAAGGCATGCACCACCACGCCTGGCTTATTTTTGGATGGCAGCTATTTCAAAGAGTAGATAGGGCTGGAGAGATGGCTCAGAGGTTAAGTCACTTGCTTCAAAGGGTAGCTAACAGTAACTGAAGCCTTTTCTATTTTTTAAATATTTATTTTATTTATTTGATAGAGAGAGAGGCAGACAGAAAGAAAGAGAATGGGCACACCAGGGCCTCTAGCCACTGCATATGAATTCCAGATGTATGCTTCACCTTGTGCATCTGGCTTATATGGGTGCTGGGGAATTGAACCTGGGTCCTTAGGCTTCCCAGGCAAGTGCCTTAACTGCTAAGACATCTCTCCAGTCATACATTATATATATATTTTTTTCTACAGAGGAAAAGAGAGAGAGAGAGAGATAATGGGTGCATCAGGGCCTCTAGCCGATGCAAATAAACTTGGGGTTTACGCAAGTAAAATCCCACTCTTGGCAATCATGTTGATGTTTCATAGAACATAATTACCTTTGATTACTAGGATTACTTCAGTAAATGCCACAGCTTTTAGAAATTGTGGCCTGCTGTAGGTTCAATTCAGACTACAAACCCTCTCACTGCTTCTCAACTATGCTGTTGATACTGGTTTTTCTGACCCTGGCCTGAGTGTCAGAGGATTGGGATGGGCTCTAAAGTCATTCCCACTCTGCTCAATCACATTAGCAGGAAGGTATCCTTCCTTTAGACTGTAGAGACATTAAATTTGGGGTGGAGTTTCCTCCAAAGGTGGGGATTGTTTCTGCAATGGAGAATATTTTCAAAAAGGTCAAAATTTTATATGGTTTTTGAATGCTTATTACAAGATTTATGACTTAAATCTTTAACAAATTGCTAATTCGGGCTTATTAACAAAGCACAGAGGCTGGAGAGATGGCTCAGCCATTAAGGCGCTTACCTGCAGAAAGCTTAATGACCTGGGTTTGATTCTGTAGTACCTACCTAAAGCCAGGCACACAAAGTGAAGCATGCCTCTCAAGTTTGTTTGCAGTAGCTAGATGCCCTAATGTACACATTCCTTCTATCAGTCTTTCTTCTCTTCATCTCTTTGTTTGTAATTATTTATTTCTGTGTGTGAGAGAGAGAGAGACAGAGAGGGGAAGAGGCAGAGAGAAAGAGAGAATGGGCACATCAGGGCCTTCAGCCACTGCAAACAAACTCCATATGCATACACCACCTTGTGCATCTGCTTATGTGGGTCCTGGGGAATTAAACTGGGGTCCTTAGACTTCGCAGGCAAATGCCTTAACCGCTAAGCCATTTCCCCAGCCCAATTTTTAAATTTTATTTTGAGAGAGACAGAGAGAGAGAATGGGTGCACCAGGACCTTCAGCCTGCTGGAAACGAACTCCAGACATGTGCGCCCCCTTTGTGCACATGTGCAACATTGTGCACTTGCATCACTGTTCGTCTGGCTACCTAGGACCTCCTGGAGATATGAACATAAATTCTTAGGCTTTGCAGGCAAGTGCCTTAACGCTAAGCCATCATTCCAGCCCATAAACAAATGTTTGTTTTTTTTTTAGAAAAGCACAAACTGGGCATAGCGGTACACACCTTTAATCCCAGCATTTGGGAGGCAAAGAAAGGAGGATCACCATGAGTTCAAGGCCACCCTGAGACTACATAGAGAATTCCAGGTCAGCCTGGGCTAGAGTGAGACCCTACCTCAAAAAAAAAAAAAAAAAAAAAAAAAAAAAAAAGGAAAGAAAAGAAAAGAAAACAAGAAAGAAAAAGACAAAAGCATAGGACTGTTGTGTTTTCTGTATTTATAATGGTTATAAAGAGATGATATACTTTCTGGGTGTGGTGGTGCATGCCTTTAAGCACTTGGGAGGCAGAGGTAGGAGGATCGCTGTGAGTTTGAGGTCACCCTGAGACTCCACAGTGAATTCCAGGTTAGCCTGAGCTAGAATGAGATCCTACCTTGGAAAAACAAAAAAATAAGCCAGGCGCGGCGATGCAAGCCTTTAATCCCAGCACTTAGGAGGAAGAGGTAGAAGGATTGCTGTGAGTTTGAAGCCACCCTGAGAATACAGAGTGAATTTCAGGTCAGCGTGGGCTAGAGTGAGACCCTACATTGAAAAACCAAAAATAAATAAATAAATAAATAAATAAATAAATAAATAAATAAATAAATAAAGGAGCTGGAGAGATGGCTTAGCAGTTAAGGCACTTGCCTGCAAAGCCAAAGGACCTTGGTTCAATTCCTCAGGACCCATGTAAGCCAGATACACAAGGTAGCGCATGTGTCTGGAGTTCGTTTGCAGTGGCTGTAGGCCCTGGTGTGCCCATTCTCTCCCTCCTTCTCTCTCTCTCTCTCTCTGCCTCTCTCTCTCAAATAAATAAATAAAAATAAAATCTTTAAAAAAAATTAGAAATTCTAGGACTGTTTTAGCCTGTCTTTATTGTTTCTTCTGATATTAAAAACATTTGGCTTGGTGTGCGACCAGTGACAGAGGATGTCCTTAGGGTTCAGTACCTAGACCAGAAAAATAATCTCTCTTGCAGGGTATGATGGCGCATGCCTTTAATCTCAGCAGGCAGAGGTAGGAGAATTGCCATGAGTTCAAAGCTATTGAGACTACAAAGACTACATACAGAGTGAATTCCAGGTCAGCCTGAGCTAGAGTGAGACCCTACCTCGAAAAACCAAAAAAAAAAAAAAAAAAAAAGTCTCTCTTTTTAGATGAGATTATAATTATTGTTATCTTTCAGAATGAGTTCTCCTTTTTCCTCCACTCTCACCAATTTTTAGGGTGTGGCCAGGTTTTATAGGTCACGGAAAAAACACTTGATCACCACCCAGACGGAACACAAATGTGTCTTGGATTCCTGCCGTTCGCTGGAAGCTGAGGGATTTCAGGTGACCTACCTCCCAGTTCAGAAGAGTGGCATCATTGACCTCAAGGTAAAGATGGCTGTTGGTATGAGGGGCAAAATAGGTGGAACCTAGCTTCAGTTTATAGAGCTTTGTCTTTAGCTTTGTCTGGAACTTAAAGGTTCATCTACTGGTTAGGTTAAGGCATAGTGTCAACGGCATTCTCAGAAAAACAAATGTTTCTCTTAAGTTTATAATGTTCTCGTTTTCTCTGGAGGACTTCTTTCTCAGCCCAGGAATGTTATATTTAAAGTTAAATGTAATTAAGAATATGTCTTGGGGCTGGAGAGATGGCTTAGCAGTTAAGGCATCTGCCTGCAAAGTCAAAGGATCCTGGTTCGATTCTCCAGGACCCACGTAAGCCAGATGCACAAGGGGCACATGTGTCTGGAGTTCGTTTGCAGTGGCTAGAGGCCCTGGCATGCCCATTCTCTCTCTGTCTGCCTCTCTTCTATCTCTTTCTCTCTGCTTGCAAATAAACAAATAAAAATTGAAAAAAATCTTTAAAAATAATAAAAAAAAGAATATGTCTTGATTAACAAACTGAAGGCAACAGATGAGGGAAGCATACATAATAGAAACATTTTTTTTTTCAGGGCAGGGTATCACTTTAGCCCAGGCTGACCTGGAGTCATGCTCTAGCTCCAGACTGGCCTTGAACTCAGTGATCCTCCTACCGCTTCCTCCCAAATGCCGGCATCAAAGGTGTGGACCACCATAACCACCTTTAAAAAAACCCCCAAAGGGGCTGGAGAAATAGCGTAATGGTTAAGGTGTTTGCTTACGAAGCCAAAGGATCCCAGTTCAATTCTCCAGGACCCACATAAGCCACATGCACAAGGGGCACATGCATGTGGAGTTTGTTTGCAATGGCTAGAGGCCCTGGCATGCCCATTCTCTCTCTGTCTGCCTCTCTTCTATCTCTCTCTCTCTGCTTGTAAATAAATAAATTAATTAAAAAAAAACCCAAAATAAAAAGTTAAAATAAGTTATTCTTTTTTTAAAATCAGTAATATACATGATATTTATCATACTACAAAGAAGGACAAAATATAAGGTATTCTGGCCAGGTGTAGAATAGTGGCCCATATTTGTAGTCCCAGCACTTGAGAGGTGGAGGCAGGAAGATTAGTTTAAGTCCTGCATATTGAGTTCCAGGGCAGCTTGGGGCTGCATAGTAAGATCCTATCTACAAATAAAACAATGGGCCCGGAGTGCAGGCCCATGACTTTAATCCCAGCACTCTATTATAGGCTGAGGTAGGAGGATCACTGTGAATTCAAGGCTAGCCTGGAACTACAGAATGAGTGCTAGGTCTGCCTGAGCTAGAGTGAGACCCTATCTTGAAAAACCAATTTAAAAAAAATTTAAAAACCAAAACAGGAACCGGATGTGGTGGCGAACGTCTTTAATCCCAGCACTCGGGAGGCAGAGGTAGGAGGCTCGCAAAGAGTTCAAGGCCACCCTGAGACTCCATAGTGAATTCCAGGTCAGCCTGGACTAGAGAGAGAGACCCTACCTCGAAATACCAAAAACAAAACAACAACAACAACAAAAAAAAACAGGGTTGGAGAGATGGCCCATCAGTTAAAGGTGGTTGTTTGCAAAGCCTGACAACCCAGGTTCAATTCCCCAGTACCCACATAAAACAAGATGCACAAAGTGGTGCATGAGTCTGGAGTTTACAGTGGCCCTAGTGCTTTTCTTTCTCTCTTTCTCTTCTTGCAAATAAAAATAAAAACATTTTAAACAAAAATAAACATGCCAAGCCGGGCATGGTGGCGCACGCCTTTGATCCCAGCACTCGGGAGGCAGAGGTAGGAGGATTGCCATGAGTTCGAGGCCACCCTGAGACTCCATAGCCAATTCCAGGTCAGCCTGGACCAGAGTGAGACCCTACCTTGAAAAACCAAAAAAAAAAATAAATAAAAAATAAAATAAAATAAAATAAAATAAACATGCCTCAGTGATTAAAGCTACTTGCTTGCAAAGCCTGCTAGCCTGAGCTCAATTTCCCCCATACTCATGTAAGGCTAGATGCACAAACCGGCACATGTATCTGGAGTTCATTGGCAGTGGTCAGAGGCTCTTGAGTGACCAAATAATTTCTCTCCTCTTCCTCCCTCCCTCCCTCCCTCCCTCCCTCCCTCCCTCCCTCCCTTCCTTCCTTCCTTCCTCTCTTCTTTTTTTTTTCTAGGTTTTTCAAGGGTCTTACTCTCCCCAGGCTGACCTGGAATTCACTATGTAGTCTCAGGGTGGCCTTGAATTCATAGAAATCCTCCTACCTCTTTATCCCGAGTGCTGGGATTAAAGGTGTGCGACACCACACCGGGTGTCTATCTACCTACTTTCCTTCCTTCCCTCCCTTCCTCCCTTCCTCCCTTCCTCCCTTCTTCCCTTCTTCCCTTCCTTCCTTCCTTCCCTTCCTCCCTCCCTCCCTCCTTCCTTCTCTCCCTCCCTCCTTCCTTCTTTCCTTTCTTTTTTTTTTTTTGTTTTCAAGGTAGGGTTTCACTCTAGCCCAGGCTGACTTGGAATTTATTGTGTGGTCTCAGGGTGGCCTCAAACTCAAGGCAATGCTCCTACCTCTGCCTCCTGAGTGCTGGGATTAAAGGTGTGCGCTACCATACCAGGCTTTTATTTTTATTATTTTTATTTATTTAGTTAGTTTTTAGTTTTTAGTTTTTCGAGGTAGGGTTTCACTCTAGCCCAGGCTGACCTGGAATTCACTCTGTAGTCTCAGAGTGGCCTCGAACTCATGACAATCCACCTACCTCTGCCTCCCAGTGCTGGGATTAAAGGCGTGCACCACCACGCCCAGCTATTTTATTTTTTATTTTATTTTATTTTATTTTATTTTATTTTATTTTATTTTATTTTATTTTATTTTATTTTTTGGTTTTGCGAGGTAGGGTCTCACTCTGGTCCAGGCTGACCTGGAATTGACTATGTAGTCTCAGGGTGGCCTCGAACTCTCAGGGATCTTCCTACCTCTGCCTCCCCAGTGCTGGGATTAAAGGCGTGTACTACCACGCCCGGCTATTTTTATTTTTTATATTTATTTAGTTGACAGAAAGTGGGAAAGAGAGAGAGAGAGAGACAGTGGGTGTACCAGGGCCTCCAGCCATTGCAAACGAACTCCAGACACATGTGTCACCTTGTGCACCTGGCTAACGTAGGCCTGGGGAATTGAACCTGGGTCCTTTGGCTTTGCAGGCAAGTGTCTTAACTGCTAAGCAATCCCTTCAGCCTCTGCTTTAATTTTTAAAATTTTTATTTATTAGACAGACAGAGAGAGAGAGAGAGAATGGGCACACCAGGGCCTCTAGCCATTGGAAACAAACTCTAGACACATGTGTCACCTTATGCATCTGGCTTACGTGGGACCTGGAGAATCAAACCTGGGTCCTTAGGCTTTGCAGGCAAGTGTCTTAAATGCTATGCCATCTCTCCAGCCCAGCTGTACCACTTTTACATTTTCTGCTATCAATATGTGAATGATCTAGTTTCTCTGAATCCTCACCAACATTTTGTATTGTCTTTTTTTTTTTTTTCAACCTATAATGTTGAGGATTGAACCCAGGGACTCACATATGCCAGGCAAACACTATTTATTTTAACCATTCTGATGGAATTGTATTTTTTTAAATTTTATTTATTTATTAGAGACAGGGAGAGAGAGAGACAGAGAGTGAGAATGGGCACTACAGGGCCTCTAGTGACTGCAAACGAACTCCAGATGCATGTGCCACCATGTGCATCTGGCTTACGTGGGATCTGGAGAATCAAACCTGGATCCTTAGGCTTCGCAGGCACGTGCCTAAACCGCTAAGCCATCTCTCCAGCCCCTGGAGTTGTATTTGTAAGAATCAGGTTGTCTACATTCTGATTGATATATGTTCTGTTGGTGCTTTATAGTCTCATTCTTATATACTCTTAGGAACTGGAGGCTGCTATCCAGCCAGATACCAGCCTTGTCTCAGTTATGACAGTGAACAATGAGATTGGAGTGAAGCAGCCAATTGCAGAAATAGGTGAGTATCGTAGGTTAACCCTGACTCTGTCCTGTCAGTGGGGTCCCCCTGAGGCGGCAGAAGTAGACTGGGTATTCGAACCCTCTAGAGAGCACATTGAGAAAAATCAAGGAAAAGAGAACTTAAATAACTTGCCAGGGAGAGAGAGAACGGGTATGCCAGGGCCTCCTACCATTAAAGGAACTCTACATGCTTGTGCCAGTTTGTGCATCTGGACTTACATGGATAGTGAGGATTTGAACCCAGGTCATTAGGCTTTGCAGGCAAGTGCCTTAACCAGTGAGCTGTCTCTCCAGCTTGATTTTTTTTTTTTAATTTTTGTTTTTTTAATTTGAGAGTAAGAGACAGAGAGAAAGAGGCAGGGAAAGAGAGAGAGAGAATGGGCACACTAGGGCTTCCAGCCACTGCAAAAGAACTCTGGATGCATGCGCCACCTTGTGCATCTGCCTTATGTGGGTACTGGGGAATTGAGCCTTGAACTGGGATCCTTAGGCTTCACAGGCAAGCACTTAACTGTTAAGCCATCTCTCCAGCCTTTTCTTTTTCTTTCTTTCTTTTTTTTTTAATCTTTAGAGTAATGAGTAATGTCAGGGTTAGGGGAGACTAGAGAGGAGGAAAGGACTTACTGTAACATAAATAGTCATTTACTCTGGTAGAGATCATTCATGGTGCATTGTGGGATTACTGCTAGGTTCCTTTCACTGAGCTATGGGCCTCCCCCTCTTTCATTTCCTCAGGGCAGATCTGCAGTTCCAGGAAGGTATATTTTCATACTGATGCAGCCCAAGCTGTTGGAAAAATTCCAATTGACGTCAACAACATGAAAATTGATCTCATGAGCATCAGTGGTCACAAAATCTATGGTCCTAAAGGTACCAGCCCCTCTTGAGTTTCTCTTCTCTGAACCTCTCAGCAAGCCCTTTAACAAATGCTCCTTAGAATCTATAACTTGGGCTACATTGCAGTCAGAGAAAGTGTCTCCAGTGCCCTATAGAATGCAAGTGTCATTGACAAATAGCCAGAAACAATAGCTTATTTGTAAACCCAAGCAGGTGACTATGTATATAAGATTCTTCTGTGACTCCTTTAAATAATCCTTAGAGTGGACATAGATATTAATTTGGCTGAAGAAAATGGGTTTTGGGTTTTTTTTTTTTTGGTTTTTCGAGGTAGGGTCTCACTCTAGCCAGAGGCTGACCTGGAATTCACTATGTGCTCTTAGGGTGGCTTCGAACTCATGGCGATCTTCCTACCTCTGCCTCCCGAGTGCTGGGATTAAAGGCGTGTGCTACCATGCCTGGCTGAAAATAGGGTTTTGATAATTAATATTTTATTAGATATAAGCAGAAATGAAGGGGAAAAAAATCTCATTAGGTGGTCTGTTGTTTTGTCCAATTCACTATGATGGTTTCTGAGTTCCCAGAGGTTGTAATCAGTATTTTTGTGAACTGTTCTTTCAGAAAGCCCAACCTAAAATGTTGGAGGATTTTTTTTTTTTTGTTGTTGTTGTTGTTGTTGTTTTGAGGTAGGGTTGGCCTGGAATTCACTATGTAGTCTCAGGGTGGCCTCAAACTCAAGACAATTCTCTTTGCTCTGCCTCCTGTTGAGGATTGAACCCAGGGACTCACATATGCCAGGCAAACACTATTTATTTTAACCATTCTGATGGAATTGTATTTTTTTAAATTTTATTTATTTATTAGAGACAGGGAGAGAGAGAGACAGAGAGTGAGAATGGGCACTACAGGGCCTCTAGTGACTGCAAACGAACTCCAGATGCATGTGCCACCATGTGCATCTGGCTTTACGTGGGATCTGGAGAATCAAACCTGGATCCTTAGGCTTCGCAGGCACGTGCCTAAACCGCTAAGCCATCTCTCCAGCCCCTGGAGTTGTATTTGTAAGAATCAGGTTGTCTACATTCTGGTTGATATATGTTCTGTTGGTGCTTTATAGTCTCATTCTTATATACTCTTAGGAACTGGAGGCTGCTATCCAGCCAGATACCAGCCTTGTCTCAGTTATGACAGTGAACAATGAGATTGGAGTGAAGCAGCCAATTGCAGAAATAGGTGAGTATCGTAGGTTAACCCTGACTCTGTCCTGTCAGTGGGGTCCCCCTGAGGCGGCAGAAGTAGACTGGGTATTCGAACCCTCTAGAGAGCACATTGAGAAAAATCAAGGAAAAGAGAACTTAAATAACTTGCCAGGGAGAGAGAGAACGGGTATGCCAGGGCCTCCTACCATTAAAGGAACTCTACATGCTTGTGCCAGTTTGTGCATCTGGACTTACATGGATAGTGAGGATTTGAACCCAGGTCATTAGGCTTTGCAGGCAAGTGCCTTAACCAGTGAGCTGTCTCTCCAGCTTGATTTTTTTTTTTTTAATTTTTTGTTTTTAATTTGAGAGTAAGAGACAGAGAGAAAGAGGCAGGAAAGAGAGAGAGAGAATGGGCACACTAGGGCTTCCAGCCACTGCAAAAGAACTCTGGATGCATGCGCCACCTTGTGCATCTGCCTTATGTGGGTACTGGGGAATTGAGCCTTGAACTGGGATCCTTAGGCTTCACAGGCAAGCACTTAACTGTTAAGCCATCTCTCCAGCCTTTTCTTTTCTTTCTTTCTTTTTTTTTAATCTTTAGAGTAATGAGTAATGTCAGGGTTAGGGAGACTAGAGAGGAGGAAAGGACTTACTGTAACATAAATAGTCATTTACTCTGGTAGAGATCATTCATGGTGCATTGTGGGATTACTGCTAGGTTCCTTTCACTGAGCTATGGGCCTCCCCCTCTTTCATTTCCTCAGGGCAGATCTGCAGTTCCAGGAAGGTATATTTTCATACTGATGCAGCCCAAGCTGTTGGAAAAATTCCAATTGACGTCAACAACATGAAAATTGATCTCATGAGCATCAGTGGTCACAAAATCTATGGTCCTAAAGGTACCAGCCCCTCTTGAGTTTCTCTTCTCTGAACCTCTCAGCAAGCCCTTTAACAAATGCTCCTTAGAATCTATAACTTGAGGCTACATTGCAGTCAGAGAAAGTGTCTCCAGTGCCCTATAGAATGCAAGTGTCATTGACAAATAGCCAGAAACAATAGCTTATTTGTAAACCCAAGCAGGTGACTATGTATATAAGATTCTTCTGTGACTCCTTTAAATAATCCTTAGAGTGGACATAGATATTAATTTGGCTGAAGAAAATGGGTTTTGGGTTTTTTTTTTTGGTTTTTCGAGGTAGGGTCTCACTCTAGCCAGAGGCTGACCTGGAATTCACTATGTGCTCTTAGGGTGGCTTCGAACTCATGGCGATCTTCCTACCTCTGCCTCCCGAGTGCTGGGATTAAAGGCGTGTGCTACCATGCCTGGCTGAAAATAGGGTTTTGATAATTAATATTTTATTAGATATAAGCAGAAATGAAGGGGAAAAAAATCTCATTAGGTGGTCTGTTGTTTTGTCCAATTCACTATGATGGTTTCTGAGTTCCCAGAGGTTGTAATCAGTATTTTTGTGAACTGTTCTTTCAGAAAGCCCAACCTAAAATGTTGGAGGATTTTTTTTTGTTGTTGTTGTTGTTGTTGTTTTGAGGTAGGGTTGGCCTGGAATTCACTATGTAGTCTCAGGGTGGCCTCAAACTCAAGACAATTCTCTTTGCTCTGCCTCCCGAGTGCTGGGATTAAAGGTGTGTGCCACCAAGTCCAGCTAAAACGTTAGATTTTTAAAAATTTTAATTAATTAATTTATTTGAGAGAGAGAGAGGAAGAGGCAGAGAGAAAGAGAATGGGTGCACCAGGGCCTTCAGCCACAGCAAACGAACTGCAGATGCATGTGCCCCTTGTGCATCTGGCTTACGCGGGTACTGGGAAATTGAAAAAGGGTCCTTAGGCTTTGCAGGCAAACGCCTTAACTGCTAAGCCCTTTCCCCAGCCCAAATGTTAGATTTTTTAAAAAATTATTTATTTATTAGAGAGAGAGAGTCAGAAAGAGAGAGAATGGGTGTGCCAGGGCCACCTCCTATTGCAGAAAAATTCCAGGTGCATGTACCATGTGCATCTGGCTTAGGTGGGGACTGGGGAATTGAACACAGGTCCTTATGCTTCACAGGCAAGTTCCTTAACTGCTAAGCTACCTGTTCAGCTTTGGATTTATTTATGTATTTATTTATTTATTTTTATTTATTTATTTTTTTTTGCTTTTTCATTTTTCGGTTTTTCAAGGTAGGGTCTCACTCTAGACCAGGCTGACCTGGAATCCTTCTGCCTTTGCCTCCCGAATGCTGGGATTTATTTTTTGGCTTTTCAAGGTAGGGTTTCCCTCTAGCCCCGGCTGACCTGGAAATCACCATGTAGTTTTAGGCTGGCCTCAAACTCATGGCAGTTCTTCTACCTCTGTCTTCTGAGTACTGAGATTAAAGGCTTGTGCCACCACATCCCCTGATTTTTTTTAAGAGCTTTCTTTCCTTCCCTTTTTTCTCTCTCCTCCTCCCTCTCCCCATCTCTCTCTCTCTCTTTTTTTAAATTTGAGAGAGATACAGAAATAGGCAGGTAGAGAGAGAGAAAGAGAGAATGGACATGCCAGGGCCTTCAGCTACTGCAAACGAACTCCAGATGCATGTGCCCCTTTGTGCATCTGGCTTATGTGGGTCCTGGGGAATCAAACCTGGGTCCTTTGGCTTTGCTTGCAAGCACCTTAATCACTAAGCCATCCCTCCAGCCCACCCCCTTTTTATTGTTACAGTTTTATTTTATAGCCCAGGCTGACTCTCTGAGATTATAGGCATGTTTCATCAAACCCAACTTTACCTGTTTTTAGTTATTTGAGAGAGGAGAAAGAGGTAGATAGCAAGAGAATGAGCAGCCTGCACTTTAAATTTGGGTCTTTTTTTTTTTTTTTTTTTTTGTTTTTCAAGGTAGGGTTTCCCGAGTGCTGGGATTAAAGGCGTGCGCCATTATGCCCAGCTAAATTTTTTTTTTTTTTTCTTTTTTTTTTTTTTTTTTTTTTTTTTTGGTTTTTCGAGGTAGGGTTTCACTCTAGCTCAAGCTGACCTGGAATTCACTGTCATCTCAGGGTGGCCTTTGCTTCCTGAGTGCTGGGATTAAAGGTGTGCGCCACCACGCCCGGCTTTACCTTTTTTTTTTTTTTTTTTTTTTTAACAGTGTGGTTTTGGGATTTTACATCAGTACAGAAAGAACTTTTATTCTTTTATACCCCTGCTTTGTATTTCATTGTGTAGATATATCATAATTTCTTTGACATTGTCTAATGATTGCCATCTAAATTGTTTCTAATATTTTTGCTCTTGTGAGTAATACTATGAATCACTTTATTGATGTTTAGGGAGCTGCTTTAAAGCATTTTGGTCATTACTTCCAGTGATGTTATCACACTGTTTGTACTATTTCTTCTTTTCCTTAATTTTTTTTTTTTAGTAGGGTCTCTCTCTATCCCAGGCTGACCTAGAATTCACTATGTAGTCTCAGGATGGCCTTGATCTCATGGTGATCCTCCTACCTCCACCTCCTGAGTGCTGGCATTAAAGGCATGCGCCACCAGGCCTGGCTATTTTTATTTTTGTATTTATTTGTTTACTTATTTTTGGTTTTCTGAGATACGATTTCACTGTAGCCCAAGCTGACCCAGAACTCACTCTGTAGTTTCAGACTGGCCTCGAACTCACAGTGATCCTCCTACCTCTGCCTAAAGGCATGTGCCATCATGGCCATACCCAGGTCTATTTTTACTTTTTGAGGTAGGATCTTACTGTAGAGCAGGCTGATCTAGAACTCACTCTGTAGTTGGAGGCTGGCTTCAAACTCACAGTGCTCCTTCTACCTCTCCCTTCCAAGGGCTGGGATTAAAGGCATGTGCCATCATGGCCAGCCCTCTTAATTTTTTTAAATAGAATTTTATTTTTATTTATTTAAGAGATACAGAGGCAGAGAGAGAGAATGGGCATTCTCCAGCCACTGCAAACGAACTCCAGATGTATGTGCCACCATATGCATCTGGCTTACATGGGCACTAGCGAATCAACCCTGCGTTCTTAGGCTTCACTGGCAAGCACCTCAACCACTAAGCCATCTCTCCAGCCCTCTCTTAATTTTTTAAAAATATTATTTGTGTATGTATGTATGTATATGTTTCTATATGTTTCTACATGATGCATATGTGGAAGTCATAGGACAGCCTCAAAGAGTCCATCTTCTACCTTCTTGTCATAGGACAGCCTCAAAGTGTCCATCTTCTACCTTCTTTTTTTTTTGGTTTTTCGAGGTAGGGTCTCACTCTGGCCCAGGCTGACCTGGAATTAACTATCTAGTCTCAGGGTGGCCTTGAACTCACGGCGATCCTCCTACCTCTGCCTCCCCAGTGCTGGGATTAAAGGCGTGTGCCACCATACCCGGCTTGTATTGTATTTTCATTCAAGGTAGGGGTCTGTCTCTAGCCCAGGTTGACCTGGAATTCACTATGTAGTCTCAGGGTGGCCTTGAACTCACAGCAATCCTCCTACCTCTGCTGCTGAGTACTGGGATTAAAGGCATGTGCTATCACACCCGACCCCTTCTACCTTCTTTTGGGACAAGGTCTCTTATTTTCCTGGTGTGTATCAGACTAGTTTGCCATGAGCTTTTGGATTTTTTGTGCTCCACCTCCCATTGCTGTGGTCCCGTTGGTGTTGGGATCACAGACATATGTGCCACTTTGTCTCTGGCTTCACGGAGGTGTTGGGATGATTCAACTCAGATCAGCAGGCTTACAAGCAAGCACCTTTAAGTACTGAGCTGTCTCCCCAACCCCAACTTTTAAAAAGCATTTTAATTTTTATTCATTTTATATATAGAGAGAAGAGAGACAGAAAGTGTGAGTGAGTATGGGCATGCCAGGGCCTTTTGCCATTGCAAAGGAACTCCAGGTACATGGCTTTATGTGAGTACTGGGGAATCAAACCCATATTGGCCAACTTTGCAAACAAGTGCTTTTAATGGTCTGTTTTTTTTTAATTTAGAAAAATTTAACTGTAAAATTTGAAAAAGGCCAGTTGCATATCCCAATATTCAGGAGACACACAGGTAGGAGGACCATGAGTTCAAGACCAGTCTGGAACTAGAGTGAGTTCCAAGCCAGCCCTGTTTAGAGTGAGACCCTGCCTGGAAAATAAATAAATACATAAATTTGAAAGATAGTTTGATATTTTTAGAAAGTGAATTTTTGTTTCATTTGTGTTTCCTTGTTTTGTAAAAACTTTGTTTTCCAGGAGTTGGTGCCATCTACATCCGCCGCAGGCCCCGAGTGCGTGTGGAAGCATTGCAGAGTGGTGGAGGGCAGGAGCGGGGTATGAGGTCTGGGACAGTGCCCACACCGTTGGTGGTAGGGCTTGGAGCGGCATGTGAGGTGGCCCAGCAAGAAATGGAGGTAGGTTGGGGAGAGCAGCTCTCTCTCATAACTTCTTCACCTGTGCTGGGTCTCCAGAACAGGAACATCACTGCATGGCCGATCAGATCTCTGTGGAAGAGGTCTAAGAAACTCTGTCCTGGAGCCAGGTGTGGATTATGCCTAAAACCCTAACTGCTTGAGAGACTGAGGCAGGCGAATATTGAGTTTAAAGCCAGTCTGGGATACATAGCAAGATCCTCTGCATAAGAGACTGATGCAGGAGAATCTTGAGTTTGAAGCCAGCATGGGATACATAACAAGATCCTTTGTCAAGATAAAAGATAAAAGGGCTAGCTCATTGGCAGAGGGCTTGTTTCACAGCAGCAAGGCTGTGTGTTCAATCCCTAGTACAGAACAAGAAAGGGAGGGAGGGAGGGATGGAAGAAGAAGGAGAAAGAAAAAGAAAGCCAAAAAAAAAAAAAAAAAGCAAGCAAGCAAGCTAGCCAACACTGCTCTGTTTAGGTCCTATGGGCCTTGTCAGCAGCTCCAAAATTCATGCGCTGTTAGTAGTTACCAGCCTGTTCATTTCTGTGTCGTTGGCAGTTCAGTTACAGAGCACCTTTGCACATTATTAAGATTCGGTGGTCTCCAGGAGTAATGTAGAGACAAGACACGGGCCAAAGGCAGTGGAGGCCTTCGCTGTGCTTAGTCCTGTCCTGTCTGTTTGCTCCTCAGTATGACCACAAATGGATCTCCAAGTTAGCAGACCGGCTAGTTCAGAAGATAATGAAGAGCCTTCCAGACGTTGTGATGAATGGGGACCCTAAACACCACTACCCTGGTATGCACATGTTCCCTCAAGCTCCTTTTTTTAAAAATTTTTTTTGAGGTAGGGTCTTGCTCTAGCCCAGGCTGACCTGGAATTCACTCTGTAGTCTCAGGGATCCTCCTACCTCTGCTTCCTGAGTGCTGGGATTAAAGGCATGCACCACCACGCCTGGCACATTATACTTTTTGTTTTTGGTTTTTTGAGGTAGGGTCTCACTCTGGTCCAGGCTGACCTGGAATTAACTATGTAATCTCTGGGTGGCCTCAAACTCTCGGTGATCCTCCTACCTCCGCCTCCCGAGTGCTGGGATTAAAGGCGTGCGCCACCACGCCCAGTCTTCTTTTTATTTTTATTTTTAATTTTGTTTATTTTTATTTATTTATTTGAGAGCAACAGAGAGAGAAAGAAAGAATTGGCGTGCCATGGCCTCCAGCCACTGCAAATAAACTCCAGATGCATGCACCACCTTGTGCATCTGGCTTACGTGTGTACTGGGGAATTGAGCCTCGAACCAGAGTCCTTAGGCTTCACAGGCAAGCACTTAACCACTAAGCCACCTCTCCAGCCCCACATTATTAAGCAATAAATTATTTAATTTACTGACAGGTTTTTCTGTGTGTGTGTGTGTGTGTGTGTGTGTGTGGTTTTAGAGGTGGGGGGGGTGGAGGTCTCACTCTATCAAAGGCTGACCTAGAATTTACTATGTAGTCTCAGGGCGGCCTAAACTCATGGCAACCTTCCTTCCTCTGCCTCCCGATGTAATGCCCAAACACGTATGCAAACGCAAAGAGCTTTACTTGGGCTTAAGCTCGGTCTCTTGCCTTCACCAATGCAGTGGATCCGTGCAAGAGCCAGGAAAAGCAGAAAGGTGGGCTTTTTATTGAGGTTTGAGCAAGGGGGAGAGGGCTATCACTCACGCAACTACATGATTGGTTAATTTGAACATTAACTGTACTTGGGGGTTCTTGATTGGTCTTAGGATTTTGGTGGGCTAGGTCTAGTGGAATTTCAAACTTAATTGGCTCAGCAAGCAGCGGTTACATTTGAACAGGTTGGCGCGCACGGTTACATTCACTTAATTGGTTGACATTTACAAAACTCTGAGACGGTGGATCTTATTGGGCCATCCAGCCCAGGACCCACAAGAATGTTGAGTCATGCTCACACAGCAAGTTTATGGTTTTTCCTGGTACTGCTTGTTCTTCCCTTAATTCTGGGAACTGGCCCCTGTGGCCTACAGAGTGACTGAGGTCTGTCATGGTGCTACTCTGGCCTGGGTCTTTCACCGAGTTCTGGAATTAAAGGCATGTGCCACCATGCCCAGCTCATTTATTGACAGGTCCCCCCCCCCAACCCCCGAGGTAGGGTTTCACTCTGGTCCAGGCTGACCTGGAATTAACTATGTAGTCTCAGGGTGGCCTCAAACTCTCAGCGATCCTCCTACCTCTGCCTCCCGAGTGCTGGGATTAAAGATGTGCACCACCACGCCCGGCTTTTGACAGGTTTTTTTTATTGTTGTTTTTTGTTTTTGTTTTTGCAAGATAGGGTCTCACTCTGGTCCAGGCTGACCTGGAATTCACTATGTAGTCTCAGGGTGGCCTTGAACTCTTGGCAATCCTCCTACCTCTGCCTCCCGAGTGCTGGGATTAAAGGCATGCACCACCACGCCTGGCTGTTTATTGACAGTTTTTATACATGTATATATTTATATTTTGATTATTTTCATTTCCCATTAACTTTCCTTTCTCAATACCTTAAAAAATTTTTTTTGGCTGGGTGTGGTGGCGAATGCCTTTAATCCCAGCACTCGGGAGGCAGAGGTAGGAGGATCGCCATGCGCTTGAGGCCACCCTGAGACTACATAGTGAATTCCAGGTCAGCCTGGGCCAGAGTGAGACCCTACCTCGAAAAAAAAAAAATGGGGGATGGGGTTTGAGGTAGGGTCTTACTCTAGCCCAGGCTGACTTTGAACTCACTATGTGTCTCAGGGTAGCCTTGAACTCATGGCAATCCTCCTACCTCTGCCTTCTGAGTACTGGTATTAAAGGCATGTGCCACCATGCCTGGGTTTTTTTTGTAAAGGTAGGGTCTCACTGTAGGCCAGGCTGACCCAGAACTCACTATGTAGTCTCAGAGTGGCCTTGAACTCATGGTGATGGCAATCCTCTTACCTCTGACTCCCAAGTGCTGGGATTAAAGGTGTGCGCCACCACACCTGGCAAAAAAATTTTTTTAATACTTGCCTCATGCATTCTAGGGAAAATCTCTGCCTCTTAGTTATATCCTCAGTTCTGGATCCCTCTTCTGGTAGAGGCGGAGACTCTTTGTCATAGTGTTTCTTTCTCTTCTTTAGGCTGTATCAACCTCTCCTTTGCATATGTGGAAGGGGAGAGTCTGCTTATGGCACTCAAGGATGTCGCCTTGTCCTCCGGGAGGTGAGTTAGACCAGATAGGCAGGCATTGCAGTAGCAGTGATTTGCTTGACTTGTGTAAATACATCATGTTACTGAGTTTCCTGGTGTAGAGAAGACAAACTCAAGAGCTCTTGATTCATGGTTAAGATAATGTTTGTTTGTTTGTTTGTTTGTTTGTTTGTTTGTTTGTTTTTGAGGCAGGGTCTTACTCTAGCCCAGTCGGAACTGGAACTCACTCTGTAGCCCCAGGCTGGCCTCAAACTCACTGAGATCCTCCTATTTTAGCCTCCGGGGTGCTGGGACTAAAGGCATGTACTATAATGCCTGGTTGACAGTAGGTAACTTTTTTATTTTTTTTATTTTTTAAGGTAGGGTCTCACTCTTGCCCAGGCTGACCTGGAATTCACTATGTAGCCTCAGGGTGGCCTTGAACTTGTGATCCTCCTAGCTCTGCCTCCCAAGTGCTAGGATTAAAGGCATGCACCACCACGCCTGGCTAGTAGGTAACTTTTAAACTGATAGGGCACTGGCTGAAGTTTATCACTCTAGCAGGTCTTCCTGGGGGAGAATTTGGTGCCTTTTGTGGTCCTGGGGATATATGTGTCTGTTTCAGGATTATATGAGAACTACTCTTTTTTTGTTTTTCTAGGTAGGGTCTTGCTCTAGCCCAGGCCGACCTGGAATTCACTATGTAGTCACAGGGTGGACTCAAAGTCATGGTGATCCTCCTACCTCTGCCTCCTGAGTGCTGGGATTAAAGGCATGCGCCATCATGCCTGGCTTATATGAGAACTTCTTTTGTAGACCACCAACCATGTATCTGCCCTGTGAGGTGGTACACATAGTGTCCTGTATTCTTGGGGACAGGTTTTCTGTTGCCTTTTGTGAGTTCTAGTGCATGAGTACCATGCTCTTTCACCCCCTGGCAGTGTATTTGATTGAGGAAGTTATCTACCACAGGGACCAGAGGAGCTAGGTTTACACCCCAGGATTAACAGGGCATCATTGGTCCCTTTAGCACTGGTGAGATCTTTTTAGTCCTTATGGCATGATTCCAGGACCCTGGAAGAAAGGAGAAGGCCTGGAGGCTTGGGGCTAAAAGGCTCATGTCTTTGTCTTCAGTGCCTGCACTTCTGCATCCTTGGAGCCCTCATACGTCCTCAGAGCCATCGGCACTGATGAGGATTTAGCACATTCTTCTATCAGGTCAGTGATTTGAGGTGCAGCTTTGTTTCTTCATTGAGATGCAGTCTTTCTAGGGACCAGACTGGGTTTGATCTCACAATCCTCATGTTTCCACCTTCCAAGTGCTGGTGTTACACATGTGTGCCACAATGCCCAGTTTATGCAGTGCTAGGGATTCATCCCAGTGTTTTGTTTCTACTTGGTAAGCACGTTAAATTTATTTATTTATTTATTTTTTTTAAATATTTTTTAAATTTTACTTTATTTATTTATTTTATTTATTTTTGTTTTTTGAGGTTGGGTCTCACTAGCTCAGGCTGACCTGAAATTCACTATGTACTCTCAGGGTGGCCTTGAACTTGCTGTGATCCTCCTACCTCTGCCTTCTGATTGCTGGGATGAAATGCATGCACCACCATGCCCAACTTAAATTTATTTATTTATTTATTTATTTATTTATTTATTTATTTATTTATTTATGAGAAAGAGAGAGAGAGAGAGAGAGAGGAAGGTAGAGAACATGGATACACCACAGTCCCCAGCCACTGCAAATGAACTCCACACTCTCATGCCACCGTGTGCATCTGGCTTACATGGGTTCTAGGGGCTCGAACTTGGGTCCTTAGGCTTCACAGGCAAGTGCTTTAACCATTAAGCCATCTCTCCAGCAAGCACTTTACCAGCCACCCTAGCTGCATCCAGCTCTCTCTGGGTCTTCTGTGTAGTGGTTCCTTAGTGAGAATTAGCCACAAACATTACCCCAGTGCCAGGTCAGATACAGAACTCTTCTGCTCTTCTCCTGTGCCTTGTCAGGTTTGGCATTGGCCGCTTCACTACAGAGGAGGAAGTGGACTACACTGTGGAGAAATGCATTCAGCATGTGAAACGTCTTCGAGAAATGAGGTATGCCCTAGTCCATCAATAGACGCTACAAGAAACTGTACTGCTGGCTCCTCTCATATTCTTAGGCTATCCATTTCCACTGCTAGAAAATAGTTTGAAAGTATTTTAGGATTTAGAGATGCCATTAATCAAGAAAGCAAATTTCTTTGGCTTCTTATTTTCAAAATATATAAAAATTGCTAGCAGGAGCCTGGCATGGTGGCACATGCCTATAATCCCTGCACTCAGGAGGCAAAAGTAGAAGGATTGCCATGAGTTCAAGGCTACCCTGAGACTACATAGTGAATTCCAGGTCAGCCTGGGCTAGAGCAAGACCCTACCTTAAAAAAAAAAAGAAAAAAAAGGACCCAGGTTCGATTCCCCAGGACCCACTTAAGCCGGATGCACAACGTTTGCAGCAGCTAAAGCCCCTGGCGTGCCTATTCTTTATTTACCTCTGTGTGTGTGTGTGTGTGTGTGTGTGTGTGTGTAATAAATAAAATGTATAAGCAAATAAAGATATTGCTGGGTGTGGTGGCACACGCCTTTAATCCCAGCACTTGGGAGGTAGAGGTAGAAGGGTCACCATGAGTTCGAGGATACCCTGAGACTACATAGTGAATTCCACATCAGCTTGGACTAGAATGAAACTTTACCTCAAAAAACCCAAATAATCAGCCTGGACCAGAGTGAGACCCTACCAAAACAAAAAAAAAAAAAAAAAAAAAAAAAAAAAAAACCAAATAAATTAAATAAAAATAAAAAGTAAAACAAACAAAAAAACAACAAAAAATTGCAAAGCTAAGGTTTTATGAGTAATTCAGAGATAGAGTATTTGCCTGGCATATATAAAGACACTGTGCACTTTAGAAATATTTCTTTATTTTATTTTTGTTCATTTATTTGAGAGAGCACAAAAGAGATAAGAGGCATGGTGGTGCACACCTTTAATCCCAGCACTCGGGAGGCAGAGGTAGGAGGATCACCGAGAGTTCGAGGCCACCCTGAGACTACATAGTTAATTCCAGGTCAGCCTAGACCAGAGTGAGACCCTACCTCACAAAAACCAAAAAAAAAAAAAAAAAAAAAAAAAAAACCCAGGGAAAGTTAGCTGGGCGTAGTGGCGCACACCTTTAATCCCAGCACTCGGGAGGCAGAGGTAGGAGGATCGCTGAGAGTTTGAGGCCACCCTGAGACTACATAGTTAATTCCAGGTCAGCCTGGACTAGAGTGAGACCCTACCTCGCAAAACCAAAACAAACAAACAAACAAAAAACAGGGAAAGTGCTGGAAAGACAGCTCAGCAGTTAAAGGCTCTTGACTGAAAAAACTGATAGCCTGGAATTGATTCCCCAGTACCCTTGTAAAGCCAGATGCACAAAGTGGCATGTGTGTCTGGAGTTTGTTTACAGTGGCCAGGGGCCCTGGTGTGCCCATTTTCTCTCTCTCTCCTTGCAAATAAATAAATAAATAAATAAATAAATAAATAAATAAATAAATAATTTTAAATAAGACAACAAGGGGGCTGGAGAGATGGTTCAGTGTTTAAAAGCACTTGCTTGCCAAGCCTAATGGCCTGGGTTCAATTCCCCTGTACCCACATAAAGCTAGATGCCCAAAATGGCACATGCGTGAGCAGTGACAGGAGGCTCTGGTGCACTTATACTCATTGGCTTTCTGTCTCTTTCTAAATAAATAAAATAAAACAGAAAAAAAAAAAAGGAATCTAGCTCAAATATATATATATTGGTTTTTAATTCCAGCACTCAGGAGAGGTAGGAGAACTGCCATGAGTTCGAGGCCACCCTGAGACTACGTAGTGAATTCTAGGTCATCCCAGGCCAGAGCAAGACCCTACCTCGAAATACCAAAAAATAAAAAATAAAAAATTAGTTATGTGCCAGGCATGGTGGCGCATGCCTTTAATCCCAGCACTCGGGAGGCAGAGGTAGAAGGATTGCCATGAGTTCGAGGCCACCCTGAGACTACAGAGTGAATTCCATTTTAGCCTAGAGCTAGAGTGAAACCCTACCTTGAAAAACAAAAAAATAAAATAAAAATAAATTAGTTATTTATTTGAGAGAGACAGAGAAAGCAGCAGATAGAGAATGGGCGCATTCTAACCCTGCAAATGAGCTCCATAGTCATGCGCCACCTTGAACATCTGGCTTATGTGGATCCTGGGGAATAGAACCTGGGTTCTTTGGCTTTGTAGGCAAGCGCCTTAACTGCTAAGCCATCTCTCCAGCCCAAAATAAATTTTTGTTTTGTTTTTCATTTTTCAAGGTAGAGTCTTGCTCTAGCTCAGAGCTGACCTGGAATTCATATGTATGACATTCATATGTAGTCTCAAGGTGGTTATGAACTCATGGCAATCCTCCTACCTCTGCCTCCTGAGTGCTGGGATTAAAGGCGTATGCCACCACATCTGGCTTAAAATATTTTTTAAAAAAGAAAAAATATGCTGGGCGTGGTGGCGCATGCCTTTAATTCCAGCACTTGGGAGGCAGAGGTAGGAGGATCACCGAGAGTTCGAGGCCACCCTGAGACTACATAGTTAATTCCAGGTCAGCCTGGACCCCTACCTGGCAAAACCAAAAAAAAAAAAAAAAAAATTTAGGGCTAGGCATATGGCTCAGTGGATAGAATGTCTGCCTTGCATGCACAAAGTCCTAAGTTTGAGTCCCAGCGCAGCATAAAAGTAGGCAGCAATGGTGACTCGTGTCTGTAATCCTGGTACTTGTGAGATAGAGCCAAGAGGATATGGAGTTCAAGGTTATCCTTAGTTTCATCGGAAATTGCAGCCTGGTGGTATAGGACACCCTCTCTCCCTCCACCCCAAACAAACACGCACTCATTCATTCATTCATTTTGTCAGTGCTTTGTACAGAACCCAAGGCCTTGTGCATGGTAGGCAAGTGCTTTACTACTGAACTATATTCTCAGCCCAAAAAGTTCTTGACCTGAGCTGCCACCAGGGCTTCCTTCTATAGAGGTCATCTTCTTCCTGGGAACACTGAGGTCTGTGGATTTTTATTTTTATTTATTTATTTGAGACAGAGAGAGAGAGAGGGAGAGACTGTGTGTGAGAATGGGTGCGCCAGGGCCTCTAGCCAGAGCAAATGAACTCCAGACGCATGTACCACCATGTGCATCTGGCTTACGTGGGACCTGGAGAATCAAACCAGGGTCTTTAGGCTTTGCAGGCATGCACCTTAACCGCTAAGCCATCTCTCCAGCCCTGGATTTCTTTAGAGCTTTCAGAATTCTGTCCTCATATAGCTTAACTCTTTCTCAAAATAAAACAAATAAATATTTAAAAAAGAAATAGAGACATTAGAAGCAAATCCAACTCTGGGAGATGAAGTTGGCAGAATTGGGTAAGGGAAGCACCTGCTTGCAGATCTTCACTCTTAAGCCTGCCCATTTTTCTTTTCTTTTCTTTCTTTCTTTTTTTCCTTCTCACTTTTCTCTTTTTAAAAGTTCATTTACTTATTTAGTTGCACATGTCTGTATGTATGTGTGTGCATGCCTGCGCACACTTTCTGCTACAAATGAATGCCTGTCTGGCTGGATGTGAGTGGCTGGGGAATCGAACCCAGGCTGGCAGGCTTTTCAAGAAAGTACCCTCAACTGCTGAACCATCTTCCCAGCTCCTCCAGTCCATTTTTCTGACTCCTAAAGCATAGATTTTCCTTTTTCCCTTTTCTGTCTCTTCTTTGGATAATGGCCAAAACCCTAAGCATGATTGCCCTGACACTAGGCTGAGCGTTCTCATTCTTCTTCTGATCACACCCCTACATACAGCATGCAGCTATTTGCTGACCTTCAACTGCTGAGCCTGCTTGCTCTCTGGACCCTAATTCAAAAGGCAGAATTTCCAGTCTGGTGTAGTGGTGCATGCCTTTAATGCCAGCACTTGGGAGGCAGAGGTAGGAGGATCACCTTCAGTTCGAGGCCACACTGAAACTCCATAGTGAATTCCAGGTCAGCCTGGGATAGACTGAGACCCTACTTCGAAAAACCAAAAAAAAGAAAAAGAAAAAGAAAAACAAAAAACCAAAAGAGACAGAACTCCTCCCTCCCCCCCCACCCCGTCCCGAAGTAGGATCTTGTTCTAGCTCAGGTTGATCTGCAATTCACTATGTAGTCTCAGGGTGGCCTCGAACTCAAGGCAATCTTCCTACCTCTGCTTCCCAGGTGCTGGGATTAAAGGCATGCACCACCACGCCTGGCTTTTTTCTTCTTTTTTTGAGGTAGAGTCTCACTCTAGCTCAGGCTGACCTGGTTCACTGTGTAGTCTCAGGGTGGCCTTGAACTCATGGCGATCCTCCTACCTCTGCCTCCCGAGTGCTAGGATTAAAGGTGTGTGCCACCATGCCCGGATATAAACAATATTTTATTTTATTTTTGTTTTTCGAGATAGGATCTCACTCTAGCCCAGGCTGTCCTGGAATTCACTATATAGTCTCAGGGTGGCCTCGAACTCATGCTGATCCTCCTACCTCTGTCTCCCGAGTACTGGGATTAAAGATGTGCACCATCACGCCCAGCTTTAAACAATATTTTTTAAAAAAGAACTATATCAAAACCCAGGCCTGGGGCTAGAAAGGTGAGTCAGTGGTTAAAGGTGCTTGCTTGCAAAGCCTGATAGCCTAGGTTTGATACCCTATTACCCACGTAAAGCCAGAAGCACAAGTAGCACATACATCTGGAGTTTGTTTGCAATAGCAGGAGGTCCTGGTGCATCTATGTTCTCTCTGTTTCTGTCTCTCAAATAAAATTAATTAAAAACAAACAAACCCAGGCCCATTTAAAAAAATATTTTATTTTTATTTATTTATTTGAGAGACAGAGAGTGAGAGGGAGAGAGAGAATGGGCCTACCAGGGCCTCCAGCCACTGCAAACGAATTCCAGATGCATGTACCACATGTGCATCTGGCTTATGTGGGTCCTGGGGAATTGAACCTGGATCCTTAGGCTTTGCAGGCAAGTGCCTTAACTGCTAAGCCATCTCTCTAGCCCCAGGCCTATTTTTTAATAGGCCATTTGCGGTGGGCATTAGTAGAAGGGCTGAAACTTGCTGTTTATATAGGTCACAGGTATTGTTTTCCCCAGGAATACTCTATCTCTGCCTTTCCAGAACTGGGATAGGAGCTTTAAGACCACACTCTTAGCTCATCTACTTAGGTTCTCATTGGGCTGACCCTGTAGTATTTATTTACTTATTTCTGTTTGTAGAAGGTGGAGAGAGGCTAAAACTGGCCAGGATATAAAGAATGCTGGAAAAGACCTGTTAACCTCCTGTGTTAAGAGTCCACCAGGACAAGACAGGGGAGAAGCAAGGCAGGAGGAGGACAAGGACAGAAATCATTGCTTAGAGCCTCAGGGCCAATTTTGGCTGCTTTCTAGCTAAGCTTTCTCTCATTC
Organism: Orientallactaga sibirica; assembly: GCA_036365145.1. NCBI lineage: Eukaryota > Metazoa > Chordata > Mammalia > Rodentia > Dipodidae > Orientallactaga > Orientallactaga sibirica. The sequence continues at coordinate 10,338,481 of JAEOAD010000011.1, forward strand.
AATGCCTCTTCTCTTTGACAGTCCTCTCTGGGAGATGGTGCAGGATGGCATTGACCTTAAGAGCATCAAGTGGACCCAACATTAGAAGAATGGACCCCGACTTTGTATTTGCCTATCCCCTCCCGCTTCACTGATCCATGCATAGCCAGGTACTTCATTACACCCAGTAGGTGGTCCATGGTCAAACCAGAATTGGAATAGCTCAGTTGGCTTCATCACAGCCCACTTTTAAGCCTGAAATACAAGGAAAGTATATTTCCCCAGCCTTAGCTCCTTTGTAGAGGCATATTCCCTGTTTCTTTTCACAAGTTCTTTTCTGGCCTTATAGTATGTGGACATTTTATCCTGAGGGACTAGAGACATTTATTATGATATTGCTGCTGGAATACATCTGCCTTTGCGGGGGGAGGGCAGGAGGAACTGGAAGCAAGCTCTTTGTCCAAAGACTGCTGCTGTTCTGTGTGAACATTTGAATCATCACTTTCTGCTGCTCAGCTGGACTGGCAACATCAGCAACAAGCATAATCAACTTTCATTTCATCTTTTTTTTTTTTTTTTTTTGGCTCCAAAGGGCATCTCTTCATATTGACTGTGAGCCAAACAGCAAGTCTTGGAAAAGGCTTGTCTCCTTTCTGTTTAATCCTCCTCCTCCTTTTTAAATTTTTTTTATTTTTTTGGTTGTCATGTCATTCACTTAGTGAAGTTATAAATATCTGTATGACTTAATCTATTATTTGAATAACTTAAGTTTTTTTCCTTGAAATTTGTTAACTTGAAGAATGGAGAAATAAATTCACTTTCGTTCATTTACTCTGTGACTTTATGAGAGCCTAAGAGAAAAGTGGAAGTTGCACTTGGGAACTGGAGACTACCACTTCATCTGGTTTCCATAGGTGACTTGGTCAGCATGCATAATTTTTCACTCAACAATTATCTGAAGAACTTGCAGGACTCACACTTTATTCTGGGGGTTAGGGATGCATTGGTTACCAGGACCAGAAAGGACTCTGCCTCACTGAGCTTCCATACTTAAATAAGAAGCAAACAAATAGAGACTATAATAGAAAGAACATTATGAAGTAGTAGGAAAAACCTCTGATGGGCAAAGCAAATTCTGGCAAAATAATTCTGGAGTACTTATGAGGTAAATGTTTAAGCTATGTGGAAGGCTGAGGCAGGGGAATTGTTTCCAGTTTGAGACCAGTCTGGATTACACAGTGAGTTCCAGCATTCACCTGTTCCTCAGCATGCACCCGTCTGAAAACCAAAAATTAAAAGACCAGCAGTGGCCAGGCTTGGTGGGGCATGCCTTTAATCTCCTCTCTAGCCCTAATTTTTTTAAAAAAAATTTATTTGCAAGCAGAGAGAGATAGAGAGAAGAGACACAGACAGAATGTGTGGAGCAGGGTCTCCAACTACTGAAAACTAACTCCAGACACATGTGCCAGTTTGTGCATCTGGCTGTATGTGGGTACTGGGGAACTGAACCCAGGTTATTAGGTTTTGCAGGTAGGCACGCCTTAACTGCTGAGCCATTCCTCCACCCCCCCCCCTTTTTTAAAAATGATTTTGGTGGGGCTGAAGAGATCGCTCAGTGGTTAAGGCTCTTGCTTTCAAATGTAATGACCCATGTTCAACTCTCCAGGTCCCATATACACCACACGCACAAGGTGACACCAGTGTTTAAAGTTCATATATGCAGACAAGATGGTGCACACATCTGGAGTTTGAGTGCACTGGCTGGAGGCCCTGGTGCACCACTTCTCTCTCTCTAACAAAAAAAATAATGATAATTTTGGTGGCCCGGCATGGTGGCAAATGCATTTGGGAGTCAGAGTTAGGAGGATCACCATGAGTTCAAGGCCTGAGACTACAGAGTGAATTCCAGATCAGCCTGGGCCGGAGTGAGACTCTACCTCAAAAAACAAAACAAAACAAAGTCATTTTGGGCCTGGAAAGATGTCTTAGTGGCTAAAGGCCCTTGCCAGCAAAGCCCAAGCACCCATGTTTGATTTCCCAGTACTCACGTAAAGCCATATTTACAAAGTGGGGCATGCATCTGGAGTTTGCAGTGGCTGGAGGCCCTGACGTGCGCATGCTCTCTGTCTTCTATTTAGTCTCAGGTCGGCCTCAAAGTCTACGCATGTGCCTACCTGTGCCTCCCCAGTCTGGGATTAAAGGCATGCGCCAGCCACCATGTCCAGCTCAATTTATTTATTTTATCTTTTTAAAAACTTGTATATATTTATTTGAGAGAAAGAAAGAGGCAGAGGGAGAGAGAATGGATGTGCCAGCAATCTAGCAGCTGCTGTGGATGAATTCCAGACTCATGCGCCCCTTGTGGGCAAGTGTGGCATTGCGCCCGTGAGTCACTTTTTGTGTCTGGCTAAAGGTGGGACCTGGATGGGACCTGGAGATTGGAACTGGCATTCTTACCAGCCAACCCATATGTACAGCTTTTTTTTTTTTTTTTTTTTGGTTTTTTGAGGTAGGGTTTTACTCTAGCCCAGGCTGACCTGGAATTCACTCCGTATTCTCAGGGTGGCCTCGAACTCACGGTGATCCTCCTACCTCTGCTTCCCAAGTGCTGGGATTAAAGGCATGCACCACCACGCCTGGCCAGGTTTTTTGTTGTTGTTATTGTTCTTGTCACTATCAATAAAAGTGGCTAGTACGAGTCTGTCGGGCCCTTAGAACAAGTATGCTAAATAGGTAGGCACTGTTTTCCCGTCTTTCTCAGCGCCTCAAAGAAGCGAACCTGGGCTGGAGAGATGGCTTAAAAGCGCTCGCCTGCAAAGCCTAACGACTCAGGATTCGATTCCCCAGGACCCAAGTTAGCCAGATGCACAACGTGGCGCGTGTGTCTTGAGTTGGTTTGCAGACGCTGAAGGTCCTGGCGTGCCCATTCACTCCTTCCCTCTCTCTCTCGCTCTCAAATAATAAAAGAAAATAAAAGAAAGACAAAACAAAACTGAAGCCATTTGCAGAAAGGTCCTCAGTTGGACTCCCGCCTGAAGGTCTGGCCTAGGCGCAGATTCCACGGACAGTCATTACAAAGCTGCACTGGGCAGACGGGCGCGGGCAAGAACCCCTCAGCGCGCCTGCGCCCCGCCCCTCCTCCCCGGCGACGTCACGCGCCCGCCCCGCCCCCTGGCGGAACGCGGCGCGGCCGAGCGGGCCGGCGGCCATTTTGTGAAGCGGCCGCGGTCGTGGTGTCTGCAGTGGGCGGCGGAGCGGGCCAGCCGTTCGGGCTCGGGGCTGTCGGCCGCGGGGCGGAGGCAGTGGCGCGTGCGCGCGCGGGGGGTAAACTCGGGTCTGGGTTCTGGTCCCGCGCAAGTTCTCTCCCGGGTAAGACTCCCGCAGCCCCGGAAGAACGGGCGGGGCCGCGCGGGGCTCGAGCCGCCCCTTGGTGTCTCGGGGCGGGGCCTTGCCCAGGCCTCGGGAGCCCCGCGGCCCGCGAGCGCCCTACAACAAAAGGGGTCCCGGGGGTGGGGTGCGGTGGGGTGGGGGGCCAGGGCTTGCGGGAGAGGGGTGGCCCTAAGGGTGCCGCTGTGTCCCCGGTGCGGCCGGACAGGATGGGGGCCATCGCGAGGACGGGCCCGGTTGGTCCGAGCGAGGGGGAGGCGGGCGCAGTCGTGGGTGTCCCAGCGGCCCGTGAGCTAACGGGGCTTTACAGTGAACACACCCACGCGGGACGGGACGGGGGCGGGAGGGAAGGACTCCAGACGAGCTCTGAAAGGTCACAGTCGTGCCCGGAAGGAAGCGCGGGGCTGATCTGTAGTGGGGGATCCCTGGAAATGGAAACGAGGGTCCCTCGGCCTGCCCAGCCAGGAAGAGGCTTCCTACGACACCTGGGGGAGGGGGAGGTTAGCAAGTTCCGGTCGGTACTTGGCCCAGTCCGGGGAGGAAGACTCCCTACCGGCCTCCTTAATGGCTTCTAAGATGCAAGGGGATTGATAGCCGTGAAAGGGGTTCTTGGGGGAGGGGGAGTCGTAGGCACTCTGGGGAACCGCCCTCCCATAGCGAGGGGGTGTCGTAGGCATGCCAAGCCCGCCCGTGGTCCCCCAATTGAGAAGGGTCCTGCCCTGAGCTGCTCCCTTGGGAAGGAGGGAGGATGGATGCCATTATAGCTTAAGTTTCCCTAAAGCTTGGCAGCGCTGGTTTGCAGCCACGAGAAAGGGGTGGGAGAGAGAGCCCATGGGGATCTGCAGGTTAGTGACCAGGTATGGACATCCGTACAGCTGGTTTAAAGCTGCCGGTTTAGTAAGTTCGTGGACTTAGGTGTGTGCTTTCAGTGTAGCTCCTGGGGGAGTGAGTTAGCCAGGGCTAATTCAGGGCTAAACCTCCACTTTCAGGTAGGGAGTGTCTTGTGTAGGAATTGCAGGTTGTGTGAGAGAGGTTTCTGGGTCCTCAAACCTTTCTTGGCTTCTAGATTCCCAGAGATGACCATAATGAGTGAGGGCAGTTCGCCGGAACCATTTTGTATTAAGGTGATGCCACTGTATATAATCCGATGAGGGAAGAAAAGAAAAAGGAAAGAAAAGAAAAGTAGAATGCCAACTGAGGGCTTGGTGAAGAAAGGCAGTGAGTGAATTATTCAGAGATTCTTGGATGGTTTGAAATGGAGTTGTTTTTGGTTTGTTTGTGTTTTTGCAAAGCTTAGCCACAAAGGTTGTCTGGGATCTTGTTAACTAGTGTATAGTTAGTGTGCTTCGGAGCATTTGCAGTTGGAAAAAAAATCCCACAAGTCCGTACATGTAGGGAAATCTTATTGGTTGTACTGGTTTTTGGAATTTGGTGTTTTTGGCAGAATGATTTTTGTATTTAGTGGAAAGTGTTCAGGCATAAGAATATTGAGAAGTTTAGAAGAACTGTTCGCATAACTTACGGTAATTTAATTTTTGAAGGAAATAAAATGTTTGGTGTGTTTTAAATGAGTTCACAAGGATGTGCTTAGTATGTGCTGGGCAGTTGACCAAAAGAGGGAATGCATTTTTATATCGCTTTCTTATGCTCAATTAATGTTGGTCCCTTTATAGATTGTAATTTTACTAATTTTAATTTTTCTAATGTTCAGATCTGTCAGGTTATGTTTACGACCAGTACACTTTAGGCTTCCTTTGACACGGATATGTTTGGATTGACTGAATACTGAAGGTTTGGGGTTGTTGGTATGTATGATTTTTAGGTGTAAAACTTGATTTTGTAGGTCATTGTGTACCAGATACTAGAATCCAGTGTGCTAATATTGATAGTGCTTTTATTCCAGTTTTGGAGAGCCACTCCATTATTTGATTTATTTTCTTTTCCCCCTTTTTGTTTATTTGGAGACAAGATTTGTTAGGAGGCTCAGGCTGGCCTTGAACTCTTGATTCTCTGCAGTTGCTGGGATTACACTTGTGCCGCCACACCATTCACTTTGAATGAATGCTTTTCTTCTGTAGATGTTCTGCCGGTAATTGATTGTACAACCTATATGCTTCTAGATATCCCTTAAAAGTCCAGTTTCATATCTTATGCCTGGCCCTAACTTCTTAATAAATATTCACGTAAATGATTATCATTAAATGTTTTAGGCCAAACAGTAGGAAAATAATTTCATTTCATTTGTGGTTTTATCAGATTTTACTGCCAACCATCTGTATACCATTTGATTTGCCCAGAGTGTAAAGCAAGCTTTTAAATCTAAAAACCATAGTGAAGGTGGATGTGGTTGGTTAGGTTAGAAGTAATGTTTTTTGCTTTGCCATGTAAACAAAGATAACGAACATTCTTATTGGTATCAAAATAAAAAACATTAAAGTCTTTGGCATGAGGAGCATATTATTTACAAATGTTTTTCACATTGTTGCCTTTGTGTATTGATTGGAAGTAAATGGGAAAATATCACAATATATCACACATTTTCAGCAGTGTCAGAAGACTGTTTATTAAGAACTATCCCAGAATCTGAAATGTGTCCCATTTGATGATGGGGGACAAAATTAAATGCATGTAGTATCTGTGGTTTCATAATGCCTACTGTGATGTGATATACTGCGTGGTTATTATACTGCTCGTAGCACTGTTCCCGTGATAATTGGTTCTATGTTGCTTGTTTCTGAGGCGAACATTTGAGGGGTTGGTTGCTGGCTTTTTGTTTCTTAGATTTGAAGTAGCTAGCTCTGCTCTGCTGTGATTCTCGTCCAGTGAAGACTGATGGCTGAACAAAGTAAAAATTCACTTCTGGGTACTTATCAGATGAAGAGGGAGATGGTCAAGATTTAGTTTGTGCCTTCACCTCTTAGTAAAGAGGTTTGTTGTCAGACATTTATCTTGAAGTTCAAAGTCATTGGAAAGATTAGTAAATAAGAAAGTTTTATCTTTTCATATATATAAATATTTTTAATTTATGCAGATAATGCCTTGAAGTGGGAAATAAAGTGACAAGCTTACTGCTTTAGATATCAGTGGATCAAGGGCAAACCAGCCTCATTTTCTCCTGATACCTATACTTTATGTATAGATGGTATACATTTGTTTGTTTATAAGGTAGGCTCTCCCTTTGTAGCCCAGACTAAACTCAAACTCCAGAATTCTCCTGCCTCTGCTTCCTAAATGCCAGCATTACAAGCTTAGGCCCCGCCATGCCTGCTAAACTATGTGTTTTTAGATGTTTTGTTGCATAGAATTATTTCAGTCTTCCAAAGTTTGCCAGAGCTTAAGGTGAGTAAGGTTAGATTTTGGAATTCTACATTCAGTTGCTAGTTGACATTTTAGCATATAGGAATATGCACGTTCTTGGAAAGCAGTACTACCTCTGTTAAAGTATTACTTACAAAGTGAAGAGTTGAAACAAAAGTACTTTTTACCTTACTCTTTTGGTGAAGAGATCTAGCACCAAGGGCTGTGAAGTTCTGACATTGAGCTTTCCTTGCCATGAGGTGGGATAGGACTTCCCCTTAGTGTTTGGGTTGATTCTGTGTTACAAGTTAGATACAAAATGTGAACTGTACTTTTACTAGTTTCAGCTAGGCTTTCAGCTTTTCTTTGTGTAATAAGACTTTTCCTCCTGCTTGTTGAAGTAACTTCTGACAAACTTGAAGAAATTTTTGGGTCCATCTGATTATTTTGTTCTCAGCATGGACAATAGGATGCCACCTTGGGTCTGGAAGGAAAAAGGCTGAGGGAACCTCCTTTCCCTTATATTCAGAGCACTTCTGGCCCTCTGCCAGATGTTTTGTCTCTTATCCTTTTCTTTTTTGTTTGTTGAAAACAGAGTCTCATTATGTATCCCAGTGTGTATCACACCCTGGCCCGGAACTAATGGTCCTCCTGCCTCTGCTTCCCAGAGTGCTGAGAGCACACACCACCATGCCCTGTTAATCCAGGCTTTTTGAATTAAAATCTCTAGTAGTTGTTATGTTTATCAAGGCTTAACTAGAAAACTACCTGGGTTCTGTAGTTCGCAGAGCTACATTTTGCACCAGTGCATACCCTTCCATACTGCTTTATTGGTCACAACCTTTTTTTTTTTCTTTTCCTATTTGCATTTCCCTTTGTGACCAGTTTCAGAAACTGTTAGATACTGCTTTTTGAATGAAGAATTTTAAAAACTCAGAGCTTCCCCTCTCTCTCGCTCTCAAATAATAAAAGAAAATAAAAGAAAGACAAAACAAAACTGAAGCCATTTGCAGAAAGGTCCTCAGTTGGACTCCCGCCTGAAGGTCTGGCCTAGGCGCAGATTCCACGGACAGTCATTACAAAGCTGCACTGGGCAGACGGGCGCGGGCAAGAACCCCTCAGCGCGCCTGCGCCCCGCCCCTCCTCCCCGGCGACGTCACGTGCCCGCCCCGCCCCCTGGCGGAACGCGGCGCGGCCGAGCGGGCCGGCGGCCATTTTGTGAAGCGGCCGCGGTCGTGGTGTCTGCAGTGGGCGGCGGAGCGGGCCAGCCGTTCGGGCTCGGGGCTGTCGGCCGCGGGGCGGAGGCAGTGGCGCGTGCGCGCGCGGGGGGTAAACTCGGGTCTGGGTTCTGGTCCCGCGCAAGTTCTCTCCCGGGTAAGACTCCCGCAGCCCCGGAAGAACGGGCGGGGCCGCGCGGGGCTCGAGCCGCCCCTTGGTGTCTCGGGCGGGGCCTTGCCCAGGCCTCGGAGCCCGCGGCCCGCGAGCGCCCTACAACAAAAGGGGTCCCGGGGTGGGGTGCGGTGGGGTGGGGGCCAGGGCTTGCGGGAGAGGGGTGGCCCTAAGGGTGCCGCTGTGTCCCCGGTGCGGCCGGACAGGATGGGGGCCATCGCGAGGACGGGCCCGGTTGGTCCGAGCGAGGGGGAGGCGGGCGCAGTCGTGGGTGTCCCAGCGGCCCGTGAGCTAACGGGGCTTTACAGTGAACACACCCACGCGGGACGGGACGGGGGCGGGAGGGAAGGACTCCAGACGAGCTCTGAAAGGTCACAGTCGTGCCCGGAAGGAAGCGCGGGGCTGATCTGTAGTGGGGATCCCTGGAAATGGAAACGAGGGTCCTCGGCCTGCCCAGCCAGGAAGAGGCTTCCTACGACACCTGGGGGGGGAGGTTAGCAAGTTCCGGTCGGTACTTGGCCCAGTCCGGGGAGGAAGACTCCTACCGGCCTCCTTAATGGCTTCTAAGATGCAAGGGGATTGATAGCCGTGAAAGGGGTTCTTGGGGAGGGGAGTCGTAGGCACTCTGGGGAACCGCCCTCCCATAGCGAGGGGGTGTCGTAGGCATGCCAAGCCCGCCCGTGGTCCCCCAATTGAGAAGGGTCCTGCCCTGAGCTGCTCCCTTGGGAAGGAGGGAGGATGGATGCCATTATAGCTTAAGTTTCCCTAAAGCTTGGCAGCGCTGGTTTGCAGCCACGAGAAAGGGGTGGGAGAGAGAGCCCATGGGGATCTGCAGGTTAGTGACCAGGTATGGACATCCGTACAGCTGGTTTAAAGCTGCCGGTTTAGTAAGTTCGTGGACTTAGGTGTGTGCTTTCAGTGTAGCTCCTGGGGGAGTGAGTTAGCCAGGGCTAATTCAGGGCTAAACCTCCACTTTCAGGTAGGGAGTGTCTTGTGTAGGAATTGCAGGTTGTGTGAGAGAGGTTTCTGGGTCCTCAAACCTTTCTTGGCTTCTAGATTCCCAGAGATGACCATAATGAGTGAGGGCAGTTCGCCGGAACCATTTTGTATTAAGGTGATGCCACTGTATATAATCCGATGAGGGAAGAAAAGAAAAAGGAAAGAAAAGAAAAGTAGAATGCCAACTGAGGGCTTGGTGAAAAGGCAGTGAGTGAATTATTCAGAGATTCTTGGATGGTTTGAAATGGAGTTGTTTTTGGTTTGTTTGTGTTTTTGCAAAGCTTAGCCACAAAGGTTGTCTGGGATCTTGTTAACTAGTGTATAGTTAGTGTGCTTCGGAGCATTTGCAGTTGGAAAAATCCCACAAGTCCGTACATGTAGGGAAATCTTATTGGTTGTACTGGTTTTTGGAATTTGGTGTTTTTGGCAGAATGATTTTTGTATTTAGTGGAAAGTGTTCAGGCATAAGAATATTGAGAAGTTTAGAAGAACTGTTCGCATAACTTACGGTAATTTAATTTTTGAAGGAAATAAAATGTTTGGTGTGTTTTAAATGAGTTCACAAGGATGTGCTTAGTATGTGCTGGGCAGTTGACCAAAAGAGGGAATGCATTTTTATATCGCTTTCTTATGCTCAATTAATGTTGGTCCCTTTATAGATTGTAATTTTACTAATTTTAATTTTTCTAATGTTCAGATCTGTCAGGTTATGTTTTACGACCAGTACACTTTAGGCTTCCTTTGACACGGATATGTTTGGATTGACTGAATACTGAAGGTTTGGGGGTTGTTGGTATGTATGATTTTTAGGTGTAAAACTTGATTTTGTAGGTCATTGTGTACCAGATACTAGAATCCAGTGTGCTAATATTGATAGTGCTTTTATTCCAGTTTGCGGAGAGCCACTCCATTATTTGATTTATTTTCTTTTCCCCCTTTTTGTTTATTTGGAGACAAGATTTGTTAGGAGGCTCAGGCTGGCCTTGAACTCTTGATTCTCTGCAGTTGCTGGGATTACACTTGTGCCGCCACACCATTCACTTTGAATGAATGCTTTTCTTCTGTAGATGTTCTGCCGGTAATTGATTGTACAACCTATATGCTTCTAGATATCCCTTAAAAGTCCAGTTTCATATCTTATGCCTGGCCCTAACTTCTTAATAAATATTCACGTAAATGATTATCATTAAATGTTTTAGGCCAAACAGTAGGAAAATAATTTCATTTCATTTGTGGTTTTATCAGATTTTACTGCCAACCATCTGTATACCATTTGATTTGCCCAGAGTGTAAAGCAAGCTTTTAAATCTAAAAACCATAGTGAAGGTGGATGTGGTTGGTTAGGTTAGAAGTAATGTTTTTTGCTTTGCCATGTAAACAAAGATAACGAACATTCTTATTGGTATCAAAATAAAAAACATTAAAGTCTTTGGCATGAGGAGCATATTATTTACAAATGTTTTTCACATTGTTGCCTTTGTGTATTGATTGGAAGTAAATGGGAAAATATCACAATATATCACACATTTTCAGCAGTGTCAGAAGACTGTTTATTAAGAACTATCCCAGAATCTGAAATGTGTCCCATTTGATGATGGGGGACAAAATTAAATGCATGTAGTATCTGTGGTTTCATAATGCCTACTGTGATGTGATATACTGCGTGGTTATTATACTGCTCGTAGCACTGTTCCCGTGATAATTGGTTCTATGTTGCTTGTTTCTGAGGCGAACATTTGAGGGGTTGGTTGCTGGCTTTTTGTTTCTTAGATTTGAAGTAGCTAGCTCTGCTCTGCTGTGATTCTCGTCCAGTGAAGACTGATGGCTGAACAAAGTAAAAATTCACTTCTGGGTACTTATCAGATGAAGAGGGAGATGGTCAAGATTTAGTTTGTGCCTTCACCTCTTAGTAAAGAGGTTTGTTGTCAGACATTTATCTTGAAGTTCAAAGTCATTGGAAAGATTAGTAAATAAGAAAGTTTTATCTTTTCATATATATAAATATTTTTAATTTATGCAGATAATGCCTTGAAGTGGGAAATAAAGTGACAAGCTTACTGCTTTAGATATCAGTGGATCAAGGGCAAACCAGCCTCATTTTCTCCTGATACCTATACTTTATGTATAGATGGTATACATTTGTTTGTTTATAAGGTAGGCTCTCCCTTTGTAGCCCAGACTAAACTCAAACTCCAGAATTCTCCTGCCTCTGCTTCCTAAATGCCAGCATTACAAGCTTAGGCCCCGCCATGCCTGCTAAACTATGTGTTTTTAGATGTTTTGTTGCATAGAATTATTTCAGTCTTCCAAAGTTTGCCAGAGCTTAAGGTGAGTAAGGTTAGATTTTGGAATTCTACATTCAGTTGCTAGTTGACATTTTAGCATATAGGAATATGCACGTTCTTGGAAAGCAGTACTACCTCTGTTAAAGTATTACTTACAAAGTGAAGAGTTGAAACAAAAGTACTTTTTACCTTACTCTTTTGGTGAAGAGATCTAGCACCAAGGGCTGTGAAGTTCTGACATTGAGCTTTCCTTGCCATGAGGTGGGATAGGACTTCCCCTTAGTGTTTGGGTTGATTCTGTGTTACAAGTTAGATACAAAATGTGAACTGTACTTTTACTAGTTTCAGCTAGGCTTTCAGCTTTTCTTTGTGTAATAAGACTTTTCCTCCTGCTTGTTGAAGTAACTTCTGACAAACTTGAAGAAATTTTTGGGTCCATCTGATTATTTTGTTCTCAGCATGGACAATAGGATGCCACCTTGGGTCTGAAGAAAAAGGCTGAGGGAACCTCCTTTCCCTTATATTCAGAGCACTTCTGGCCCTCTGCCAGATGTTTTGTCTCTTATCCTTTTCTTTTTTGTTTGTTGAAAACAGAGTCTCATTATGTATCCCAGTGTGTATCACACCCTGGCCCGGAACTAATGGTCCTCCTGCCTCTGCTTCCCAGAGTGCTGAGAGCACACACCACCATGCCCTGTTAATCCAGGCTTTTTGAATTAAAATCTCTAGTAGTTGTTATGTTTATCAAGGCTTAACTAGAAAACTACCTGGGTTCTGTAGTTCGCAGAGCTACATTTTGCACCAGTGCATACCCTTCCATACTGCTTTATTGGTCACAACCTTTTTTTTTTTCTTTTCCTATTTGCATTTCCCTTTGTGACCAGTTTCAGAAACTGTTAGATACTGCTTTTTGAATGAAGAATTTTAAAAACTCAGAGCCAGATATCCTGACTCATGCCAGTAATCACAGCACTCTAGACGTTGAGGTAGGAGGATCCATAAGTTCCAGGTCAGTCTGGGCAAGAATGAAACCCTGCCTTGAAGAAACAAACAAAAAAAACCCCTGTTTAGGGCTGAAGAGATGGCTTAGCAGTTAAGGCGCTTGCCTGCGAAGCCTAAGGATCCAGGTTCGATTCTCTAGGTCCCACATAAGCCAGATGCACAGCATGGTGCATGCATCTGGAGTTTGTATACAGTGGCTAGAGGCCCTAGTGGGCCTATTCTCTCTCTCTCTAATAAAAATAAAATATTTTTTTTAAAAACTGTTTATGCTGGGCATGGTGGCACACGCCTTTAGTCCCAGCACTCAAGGCCACCCTGATGCTACATAATGAATTCCAGGTCAGCCTGAGCTAGAATGAGACCCTACCTCACCCCCCCCCCAAAAAAAAAAAAGATGTACAGCATGCCAAAGATTAATACAGTGCTCTGGGCTTTTGAAGCTCAGCATTATAAAACTCACTGTTGGGCTGGAGAGATGGTTTAGTGGTTAAGGCACATGCCTGCAAAGCGTAAGGACCCAGGTTTGATTCTCCAGGTCCCATGTAAGCCAGATGCACATGGTGTCACATACATACTTCTGGAGTTCATTGTAGTGGCTAGAGGACCTGGTGCACCCAGTCTCACTCTTTACTCCCCACCCCACCACTCTCTCTGTCTCTAAAAAAACAAATAATAGTAAAAAGGGAAAAAAAAACCTCACTGTTCACTGTTATTTACATAGCTGACTAAAAGATATTTTAGCTTGTCTTTTCAAATAATTTATTATTTTGAGAGAGAGGGGTAGATAAGAAAATGGTCATTCCAGGGTCTCTAGCCACTGTAAACTCCAGACATATGTGTCATTGTGTGCATCTGTCTTATTTGGGTATTGGAGAATTGAACTTGGGTCCTCAAGCTTTGCAGGCAAGGGCCTTAACTGCTAAGACAGCTATCTCTCCAGGCCTAGCTTGTCTTTTATATTTATTTATTTATTTTTATTAAAAAAATATAATTTACCAGGCATGATGGCACATGCCTTTAATCCCAGTACTTGGAAGGCAGAGGAGGGTCACCATGACTTTGAGGGCACCCTGAGACTACATAGTGAATTCCTGGTTAGCCTGAGCTAGAGTGAGATGCTACCTTGGAAAATAAAAAAAAAATTTTTTTTTAATTGATGGGCGGGGAGCAGACAGAATGGGCATGCCAGGGCTTCCAGCCACTGCAGATGAACTCCAAATGCATGTGCCACCTTGTATATCTGGATTTTACATGGGTATTGGGGAATCAAATGTGGGATACATAGTGAATTTGAAACTAGCCTGGGCTACATGAGATTTTAGTGTAAAAAAAAGTGGGGACTGTAGAGATGGCACAGCAGTTAAGGTGCTTGCCTACATAGACTGATAATAACCCGGGTTCAATTCCCCAGTACCCATGTAAAGCCAGATGTACAAAGTAGTGAATGCACCTGGAGTCCAGATTGCAGTAGATGGAGACACACCTATTCTCTGTCTCTTCTCTCTTTGCTTGCAAATAAATAAATTAAAAAAATTTTTTTTTGAAGTCTTTAAGCCTGGTGATGATAGCACATGCCTTTAATGTCCAGCGTTAGAGAGGCTGAGTGAGGAGTATCAATCACTAGTTAGAAGCTAGCCTAGTTCAAAAAATTTTAGTGTTGGGCTCAGTGGTAGAGGGCTTACCTTGAATGTATGAGGCCTTAGGTAAAATCCCCAACATTATCCCCCCCCAAAAGTTAAATAATTTAAAAATGACCTTTTTATATATAGTTGTTTAGTCATTTGGTCATATTTATTGCTTGTGAATTATTTAGAACTTTACTAATTTGGAAAAAATCCACTGAAAGATGAGTGTCCTTTTATTTAATTAAATTAATTATTTATTTGAGAGAGGGGGAGGGAGAGAACGGGCACGCCAAGGCCTCCAGCCACTGCAAACGAACTTCAGATGCTTGCACCCCCTTATGCATCTGACTTATGTTGGTTTTGAGAAATCGAACCTGGGTCCTTTGGCTTTGCAGGCAAGTGTCTTAACCGCTCAGCGATCTCTCCAGCCCCCCTTCTTCTTCTTTTTAAAATCTTTTTTTGTTTTTGTTTTGAGATAGGGTTTTGCTATGTAGCTCAGGCTGAACTCAGACTTGTAACAGTAGTCTTCCTGCTTTAGTTTCCCAAATGTGAAATTACAGGTGTGCACCACCATGGCCAGCTTTAAGGGATTTTTTTTTTTTTTTTTCGAGGTCGGGTCTTGCTCACTAGTCCAGGCTGACCTGGAATTCACTATGTAGTCTCAGGGTGGCCTTGAACTCATGGCCTATCCACCTACCTCTGCCTCCCAAGTGCTGGCATTAAATGTGTGTGTCACCACACCCAGCTTTGTTTTTTTTTGGTTTTTCGAGGTAGGGTCTCACTCTGGTCCAGGCTGACCTGGAATTAACTATGTAGTCTCAGGGTGGCCTCGAACTCTTGGTGATCCTCCTACCTCTGCCTCCCGAGTGCTGGGATTAAAGGCGTGCGCCACCACGCCCGGCATTGTTTTTGTTTGTTTTTTTTTTTTTTTTGAGGTAGGGTCTCAGTCTAGCTCAGGCTGACCTGGAATTCACAGTGATCCTCTTACCTTTGCCTGCCTCCTGATTTAGGGAACTTATTAAAATAAATTTATTTATTTGAGAGAGAAAATGCGCCAGGACCTCTAGTCACTGCAAGTTAACTTTAGATTCATGCATCACCTTGTGCATTGGCTTTATGTAGGTACTGGGGAATCAAACCCAGGTCCTTAGGCTTTGCAGGCAAGCATCTTAACCACTAAGCTTTCTCTCTTTCCAGCCCCCACGCCCATTTAGGGAACTTTTTTTGTTTTGTTTTGTTTTGTTTTGTTTTGTTTTGTTTTGTTTTGTTTTGTTTTGTTTTTTCAAGGTAGGGTATTGCTCTACCCCAGGCTGACCTGGAATTCACTATGTAGCCTCAGGGTGGCCTTGAACTCACAGGGATCCCTACCTTTCCCTCCAAGTGCTAGGATTAAAGGCATGCGGCACCATGCCTGATCTAGGGAACTTTTGGGGGGTATTGTTTTGCTTTTCGAGGTAGAGGTTTCACTGCAGCTCAAAATGACCTGACACTTATGTATGTAGTCTTAGGGTGGCCTCATACTCATGGCGATTCTCCTACCTCTGCCTCTTAAATGGTGGGATTAAAGGTGTGCGCCACCACTCCTGGCTTAGAGAACTTTTTAAACAAGTGTTTTGGAACGATTGGGTCATAGAAGAATTTTCCATATGTTGAGTTCCAGTGGAATTAGCTCTTATAGCCAGGACTTTGATTTTAGCTATGTTTTGTGATAGTCTATGATACTTTGGTGCAAAGGGACATATGAAAGTATCATTGTGGTGATTTCCATGAGTATCCTGTCCAGGAATTGTTGCTATGTGAATTTGTGTGTTTTCATCAAGTTTGTTGGGAACATAGGAGAAGAGGTTGATGTTGGATTTATGGAGTTTTCAGGATTGGTGTAGTCAAGTGATAAGAGAAATTTTATCAGGTGAATTTTACAACTCTTTAAGCGTTTGACTTATTCTTGGGCTAATTTGTAAATATATACTTTGATTCTCGGACTTAAAAGCAACATCAAGTTAAGAGCATGTGTGGGATTTTGGTATATGTCTTTCCCTTTTTTTGTATTTAATATACATTCTAATGAAATATTCTGGTGGTTTCAAACTCTTTCTCTTAATGTACAGTTCAGTGTGGCCTGTGCGTATTGTTTTGTGTTTCCTGAATTGATTTTTGCCTCCATTTATTCTCTGTTGCAGTCTAAAGTTGGTTTTAATTGGTTGCCTACAGGATTGACTTGGCCTCTACTTGTTAAGAAATACATCTCTTGTTTAACCAAGGTAAGAGATTTTGAATAGGTTTGTTTTTATACAAAGTAAAATGAGATACTTTATTAAGAAACATGAAAATGTGTAGTAACTTAACTGTATGTGTGTTTACAAGTTTATCTGGGGGTGGGTAAGGTGAATACTTGTTGCTTCCTTCTTTGAGGATATATTTTATATGGATGCATTTTTTTAAATTTTCTTTTTAGTTTTTTGAGGTAGTGTCTCTCCAGTCCAGGCTGACCTGGAATTCACTATGTAGTCTCAGGCTGGCCTCAAACTCTTGGTGATCCTCTTCTCTGCCTCTAAAGTGTAGGGATTAAAAGCATGTGCCACTATGCCTGGCCCAGGATGCATTTCTTACTGCTAGGTAGTGAGCAACTGGTTTCCTGCCCCCTTTCAGTATTCTGGGTGAATTATAAATACAGGTGCTTGTTGTTGGTATGGTTAGTTACATTCTCTAGAAATATAAATATAGATGTTAGGTTTGAGAGTACACATTTTAATCTTTAGATGAAACCTTAGCAGTTCATTGTAACTTTTTTAAGTGAGTAAGCTAGCCTCACACAGGATCTTAGTAGCAGAATTACAGACATTACTTACGGTATTTTCAGGACCTAAAAAATTTCCTCTTCAGATGCCTTTATGAATTAATTCTGTGTTGGACTTTGGTTTACTCCTCAGCCCTTTTCTAGCTGGTAATCTGAGGCAGGTTTTCTTTATCATGTTTTCATGAGTACTTTGTACAGACTTTCAATGAATCTCTTCTCAGAATATTGTTCAAAGACTTACTAGGTATGCCATTTAGCTTTGTGTTCGATTTTGTGTTCTTGGGATCATATCAAGTTCTCATTTTATTGACCAAATATGAATTGACATTTCTTTCTCATGTTGTTTGGGTCACTGGGTTACACGTTTCTCCCATATGAAGTGACACAAGCATTTTTTTGAAGTTGAACAGAAACACCATCACTGTTTTGTACATATATTTCCAGATTCAGTAAGGAGTTTGTACTTTGTTCAGTTACTTGGAAACTTACTGATAAAACAAAGAGACAGTCTATTGGTGTGATGATTTTTAGTCATTCGCCCTGCCCTGCTCCACCTCCATTAAGGGGATTGAACATGTACTCTAATGCTGTATGATGTCTTTTTTTTTTCTTTTGTTTTTTCAAGGTAGGGTCTCATTCTAGCTCACTCTAGCCCAGGCTGACTTGGAATTCGCTTGTAGTCCCAGGATGGTCTCTAACTGATGGCGATCCACCTACCTCTGCCTCCAAAGTTCTGGGATTAAAGGCATGTGCCACCATATCTGGCTTCTAGACAGTATCTTTAGCCCTAAATTTTCATTCTTTTTTTTTTTTTTTTTTTTTGAGAGACAGAGAGAAAGGGAGAAGACAACAGATAGAGATGGGCGTGCCAGCAGCCTCTCAGCTGCTGTGAACGAAATCCAGATGTGTGCGGCATTGCATCCTTGTGTCACTTTGCATCTGGCTAAATGTGGGAGCTGGAGATTGGAACCAGCGTTCTTAGGCTTAGGAGGCAGGCACCTTAACCGCTAAGCCATCTCCAGCCCAAGTCAAATTTCATTCTTATAGTCCACAAATGAAAACTTTTGCCCAGCCTCTCCTAATTGCTAATGTTTATGATAGCTTCATAAAGTATTTTATATTTGCTAGTCCATCTTTCTGGGTTAAATTTGAAGATTTGTTTTTATTGTATGATGTGAGAAATGTCAGAACCACTCTATATTTCTATTTTGTATGTAGCAGTCTCAATACTGAAATACAATTACAAATTTTCTTACATTAAATTAGGATTTAGGACTGGGGAGATTGCTCAGTGGTTAACGTGCTTGCCTGCAGAATCTAACAACCTGAGTTCTTATTCCCCAGTACCCATGTAAAGCCACATGTACAAAGTGGTGCATACATCTAGAGTTCATTTGTAGCGGCTAGAGGCCCTGGTGTGCCCATTTTCTCTCTGTTTCTCTGCTTGCAAATAAATTTAAAAAATAAATAAATTTAGAGCCGCGTGTGGAGGCGCACGCCTTTAATACCAGCACTTGGGAGGCAGAGGTAGGAGGATCGCCTTGAGTTCGAGGCCACCCTGAGAGCTACATAGTGAATTCCAGGTCAGCCTGAGCTAGAGTGAGACCCTATCTCGAAAAAAATAAATAACTAAATAAATAAATTAATAAATAATTAATTTAGTGTTTATCATAATTGCCATTGAAGAATTCCTTTCATGAACTTACATGTCTTTGAGCCTCTCTAATGTTCTTGTTTGAGAAATAAACTAGATCTCAAATAATAACTTCTCAGAGCTAGTTTTAATAGGCTTATATTTAAAACTTGATCACATTAGTTGCAAAATATTATTTTTTTCTAGTCCCAAGGTTTAACTTGGGCTAGTTTAAAAAGATGCTGTTAGAACTGAAGTTATGATGGTGCCAGGTACCACAACAGTGAGGAGAGGTATCCTGAAATTTTTTTTTTAAGTTAATTTTTTTTGTTTATTATTTATTTATTTGAGAGCAACAGACAGAGAAAGAGGCAGATATATATAGAGAGAATGGGCGTGCCAGGCCTCTAGCCACTGCAAACGAACTCCAGATGCATGCACCACCTTGTGCATCTGGCTTACGTGGGTCCTGGGGAATTGAGCCTCGAACCAGGGTCCTTAGGCTTCACAGGCAAGTACTTATCTGCTAAGCAGTCTCTCCAGGCCCCTTTCTTCTGTTTGTTTTTTTTTAATCTTCAGTTTTTTTTTTTTTTTTTTTTTTTTCCCCCGAGGTACAGTCTGGCCCAGGCTGACCTGGAATTCACTATGTAGTCTCAGGATGGCCTCGAACTCATGGCGATCCTCCTACCTCTGCCTGGGATTAAAGGCATCCGCCACCCTGCCTGCTTAAGTCTTCAGTTTTTTAAACCATGTTTGTTTGTTTATTTGAGGGGGAAAGATAGGGAGAAAGAGAATGGGTGTGCCAAGGCCTCTAGCCACTGCAAAGGAACTCCAAATGCATGTGCTACTTTGTGCATCTGGCTTATGTGGGTCCTAGGAATTCAAACCAGGGTCCTTTGGCTTTGCAAGCAAGTGCCTTAACTGCTAAGCCATCTCTCCATCCCTAATCTTTAGTTTTTAAAATTGGAAAAAGAGAGAGAGAGTGTGTGTGTGTGCCAGGGCCTATTGATTCTACAGATGAACTCCAGGCACATGCCCCACTTTGTGCATATGGCTTTACGTGGGTACCAGGAAACCCAGGCCAGTAGGGTTTGCAAGTATGTGCCTTGAGCCGCTAAGCCATCTTCCCAGCCCTCTGTTTTTGTTTTGTTTTGTTTTTCGAGGTAGGGTCTCACTGTAGCCCAGGCTGATCTATAATTTACTGCTATCCTCCCACCTCTGCCTCCGAGAGTTGGGATTGAAGGTGTGTACCACCACACCTGGATTTTTTTCTTTTGTTGAGACAGGGTTTTGCTATGTAGCCCAGGCTGACTAGGTGTTATCTAAGGAGATCAGTAAATAGCCAGAGAACCCACAAGAGTTAAGCTGGGTCAGAAGCTCTTTAACAATGAATCAGGCCTCCAAGACTACATAGCCCAGTTCTGGTCTTGAACATTAAATATTCTGCCTCAGCTTTCTTAGTGCTAGAATTATAGGCATGCACCACCATGCCCAGCTCTGTGTGTGTGTGTGTGTTGGGCTTGGTAGAGCCTTGAGCGTGGCACATGCTAGGCAAGTATTGTATTACTGAGCCCCATTTACTGGCCCTTATTTGTTTATTTAATGAAAGGTCTAGGAATGAGTCATTGGACCTAAGTTTTTTTTTCTTTTTAAAAATTTTATTTATTTATTTGAGAGAGAAAGAAGCAGAGAGAGAGAAAAAATAAATGAATGGGCACCATTCCAGCTACTACAAATGAACTCCAGGCGCATGTGCCACCTTGTGCATCTGGCTTTATGTGGGGCTTGGGGAATTGAACCTGCAGGCAAGCACCTTAATCGCTAAGCCATCTCTCCAGACCACCTGTTTTAATTAAAACAGTCACAAAGTATGTGGAGGGAAGGAGGACCATCCAAAACTAAGTATGTATAAAGAAAAAAAAAACAAGGAATAGTTGTAAATAGGTTCCTCTTTAGGGTTACTAGGTTAACTGATTTTGACTATTCTATTTGATATTTCTTTAGACTTTCACTGTGAATTAACTGTTTATAAGTACTTCTATAGACAGTTTTATTTACTAAAGCTATAAGGTAGATTGAAAAGCTTTATGATGAAATATGTCATCAGTTCTCATATGAGATTTTTGTGTTTCTGGGAATTGAACCTAGGGCCTTGTGTTGCAAATGAACATCTGATGCTTGTGCCACTTTTTTGCTTCTGGCATATGTGGGTGGCTTGGAAATTGAACACTGGTTGGCAGGTTTTGCAAACAAGCACCTTTAACTACTGAGCCATTTTCCCAGTCCCACTTTATATGAAATTTGAATCTATTTTGTTAAATATTTGTAATTCAGAAGCATTTCAGCTTTCTATTTCTTTTGTATTTTGGGACTAAGCCCTATAAAATGTCACTGATAATGCTATAAAATGATCAAATTTGTACATGCTAAACTAGTTCTAAATACTAACTCACACATCCTTTGCTTGAATTTTCCCTTATGTTTCCTGATTTGAGTTACATATTGCTTTTAAATCTTAGTGATCTGAATGGTGTAAATGGTGATTTTATTGTCCTGTAGCTTTTCCTGAACCTTTTTTAGTCTTGAGACTGAACTTTTTTCTAAAAGTTCAGAATTAGTATCTTTGGAAGTTGAAATTGTCCGGGTTTTACATTGTAAATGGCATTCAATGTTCAGTTTTTTAGAATATCTAAATTAAAGACAGGTATTGCCTGTGATAGTTTGAGGGAATGTTGGATGGGCTGATAAGGTAGCTGGTCGTTCTTGCATCTAAAAATTGGTGTTATAAACAGGAGTCTGACATGGCCGTTGCCTTTTCTCATCTGCAGGTGTGTGTGGTTTCAGCGCAGCATGGCTGTGGTCATCCGTTTGCAAGGTCTCCCAATTGTGGCAGGGACCATGGACATTCGCCACTTCTTCTCTGGATTGACCATCCCTGATGGGGGCGTGCATATTGTAGGGGGTGAACTGGGTGAGGCTTTCATCGTTTTTGCCACTGATGAAGATGCAAGGCTTGGTATGATGCGCACAGGTGGTACAATTAAAGGGTCAAAAGTAACACTGTTGTTGAGTAGTAAAACGGAAATGCAGAATATGATTGAACTGAGTCGTAGGCGTTTTGAAACTGCCAATTTAGATATACCACCAGCAAATGCTAGTAGATCAGGACCACCACCTAGCTCAGGAATGAGCAGCAGGGTAAACTTACCTACAACAGTACCCAACTTTAATAATCCTTCGCCAAGTGTAGTTACTGCTACCACTTCTGTTCATGAGAGCAACAAAAACATACAGACATTCTCCACAGCCAGCGGAGGAACAGCTCCTCCAAGTATGGGGGCTTCTTTTGGAAGTCCAACATTCAGCTCAACCATCCCAAGTACAGCTTCTCCAATGAACACAGTCCCACCACCACCAATTCCTCCAATCCCAGCAATGCCATCTTTGCCACCACTACCATCCATTCCCCCAATACCAGTTCCTCCTCCAGTACCTACATTGCCTCCTGTGCCTCCTGTGCCCCCTATTCCTCCAGTCCCTTCTGTGCCACCCATGACCCCATTGCCACCCATATCAGGCATGCCACCCTTGAATCCACCACCTGTGGCACCTCTACCTGCTGGAATGAATGGTTCTGGAGCACCAATGAATCTGAACAATAACCTGAACCCATTGTTTCTGGGTCCGTTAAATCCTGTTAACCCTATCCAGATGAACTCTCAAAGCAGCGTGAAGTCACTTCCCATCAACCCTGATGATCTGTATGTGAGTGTGCATGGAATGCCCTTTTCTGCAGTGGAAAATGATGTCAGAGAGTTTTTCCATGGGCTCCGTGTTGATGCAGTGCATTTGTTAAAAGATCACGTAGGTCGAAATAACGGGAATGGATTGGTTAAGTTTCTCTCCCCTCAAGATACATTTGAAGCCTTGAAACGGAACAGAATGCTGATGATTCAACGATATGTGGAAGTTAGTCCTGCCACAGAGAGACAATGGGTAGCTGCTGGAGGTCATATCACTTTTAAACAAAGTATGGGACCTTCTGGACAAGCTCATCCCCCTCCTCAGACACTTCCAAGGACAAAATCGCCCAGTGGGCAGAAAAGGTCAAGGTCAAGATCACCACATGAGGCTGGTTTTTGTGTTTATTTGAAAGGGCTACCATTTGAAGCAGAAAACAAACATGTCATTGATTTTTTTAAGAAGTTGGATATTGTGGAAGATAGTATTTATATAGCTTATGGACCCAATGGGAAAGCAACTGGTGAAGGCTTTGTAGAATTCAGAAATGAGGCTGACTATAAGGCTGCTCTGTGTCGTCATAAACAATACATGGGCAGTCGCTTTATTCAAGTTCACCCAATTACTAAGAAAGGTATGCTAGAAAAGATAGATACGATTCGAAAAAGACTGCAGAATTTCAGCTATGACCAGAGGGAAATAGTGTTAAATCCAGAGGGGGATGCCAACTCTGCCAAAGTCTGTGCCCACATAACAAATATTCCATTCAGCATTACCAAGATGGATGTTCTTCAGTTCCTAGAAGGAATCCCAGTGGATGAAAATGCTGTGCATGTTCTTGTTGATAACAATGGGCAAGGTCTAGGACAGGCATTGGTTCAGTTTAAAAATGAAGATGATGCACGTAAGTCTGAACACTTACACCGTAAAAAACTGAATGGGAGAGAAGCTTTTGTTCATGTAGTTACCTTAGAAGATATGAGAGAAATTGAGAAAAATCCCCCAGCCCAAGGAAAAAAGGGATTAAAGATGCCTGTGCCAGGTAATCCTGCAGTACCAGGAATGCCTAGTGTGGGTTTGCCTGCTGCGGGAATGCCTGCTGCTGGATTGCCAGGTGCCGGATTGCCGGGTGCCGGGTTGCCGGGTGCCGGGTTGCCAGGTGCCGGATTGCCAGGTGCCGGGTTGCCAGGTGCCGGGTTGCCTGGTGCCGGAATTCCTGGTGCCGGAATTCCCGGTCCCGGAATGCCTGGTCCCGGAATGCCCGGTCCCGGAATGCCCGGTCCCGGAATGCCCGGTCCCGGAATGCCTGGTCCCGGAATGCCCGGTCCTGGAATGCCCGGTCCCGGAATGCCTGGTCCTGGAATGCCCGGTCCCGGAATACCCGGTGCAGGACTGCCTAGTGCAGGTGGTGAAGAGCATGCCTTCCTGACTGTAGGATCAAAGGAAGCCAACAATGGTCCTCCATTTAACTTCCCTGGTAATTTTGGTGGGTCAAATGCCTTTGGGCCACCCCTTCCTCCTCCAGGGTTAGGAGGGGCCTTTGGTGATGCTAGGCCTGGTATGCCTTCAGTTGGAAACAGTGGTTTGCCTGGTTTAGGACTTGAAGTTCCAGGTTTTGGAGGTGGACCAAATAATTTAAGTGGACCATCAGGATTTGGAGGGGGTCCTCAGAATTTTGGAAATGGTCCTGGTAGTTTAGGTGCCCCCCCTGGTTTTGGAAATGGCCCTCCTGGTCTTGGAAGTGCCCCTGGGCATTTGAGTGGGCCTCCAGCCTTTGGACCTGGCCCTGGTCCTGGCCCAATCCATATTGGTGGTCCCCCTGGCTTTGGGGCTAGTTCTGGAAAGCCAGGGCCTACAATAATTAAGGTGCAGAACATGCCCTTCACTGTGTCTATTGATGAAATCTTAGATTTCTTTTATGGCTATCAAGTAATACCAGGCTCGGTGTGTTTAAAATATAATGAAAAAGGGATGCCTACTGGTGAAGCCATGGTGGCGTTCGAATCTCGGGATGAAGCCACTGCTGCTGTCATTGACTTAAATGATAGGCCTATAGGTTCAAGAAAAGTCAAACTGGTGTTAGGGTAGCCATTTACATTTATAGGGTTTATCTTCATATGGCTGTGATTAATGCATCTAGATTGTTTTCCTAGTATTTCCAGATTAGAACCTGTGGAGTTTTTCAATTGCATATAGATTGGTTTCTATTACACAGAGCATTGGTTGACTGTTTACAACTCACTAACAGTATAAACATTGCTTTATGTTACAGTAAAGCTATCTGAAGAGAAACAAAAATAATTTTGGCATATCATTAGAAACCATTTGTAACAGTCAATCATATCAAGCTTATCAAGCAGTCTATAGACTGGTTTGTTTGTACCATATGGGGTGAAGAAAACAGAAATGTCAGCAGAGCTATGGAGGGTGCTCTTACCAGCTGCTGAAAAATAGAAGTTGGCTACTTTTGCAATTTGATTTAAAGACGAGCAGATTTGCTTTGTTATAGGGTCAAAGCTTTGTCTTCGTTTTCTTTTTAACAATAAAATCTCTGTATACTGATTCATTGTATGTACCTTTATTTAAAGCTTCTTAAGGGTTCTTGCTGTATAGACAGTCCTGCTTTGGATGTGGCTGCTTTGTTTGCCTAATTGACTGCTTTTGTAAATGAGTAGAACTATTTTGTTGGCTTTTAATCACTAAATATAAGGCTCCACACTTGGTTTATGCTATAACCCTGAACTTGGATTTCGAATGTTACACTTAAATTTGTGAGGAATGACTTTTGGCATAAAAATAAACTATGGAGTCCTCTATTGACCAGACCCTTTTTGGTTTGACTGACAAGTTTTAGTTTAGTAAGTTAAAAAAATTGTTCATGTTGTCTGGATGGCGTTGAAAACCAGAAACCACTTTTAGTAATCAGTGTTTAGGTTCTTGATTTGAAGTCCTGTCTGTAATGGACTAACTGTTCTAGCAACTTCCTTTTGTCCCAACTTAGGTGCAATTTTGGATGTAACTAAACAAAAAGGGGTCCATCTGTAAGGAAGAGTGTTATCTTGGCTTGTAAAACTGAAATTGAAATTGTTAAGTTTTGTTAGCATTAGTAATGTAGAATGAAAGATCCATAAGCTGGACCATAGGTTGATAGGTGTTTTATCCTGTTAACTGGGAAGTTTTTTGATGTAGTTGTTAGATTATGAGCCTGTTCACAAAAATTCTTTATGCAGAGTACCAGTACAGTTGTCAGAGGAGAGAATTGAGATTCCTTGCCTTTACATATTCTTTCCTTTGGTGACATTCATGACACTAAGGTAGGAAGGACCACGTAAGATTCTGCTTAAGTGTCCTTGTCATAAAAGTGTTTGCCTTATCACGTCTTGTTCACTGACACTTAGGGCTCTGTTTAGGATTTCTTTCATTAGTTAAAATGATTTAAAGATGTGCATCACATAAATATGTAGAATGGGAGATGAGTGAATTGTCACTGAAAATTAATTTTATCTTTTACATGGTCCTCTTGCTTTGGTTTGAAACATCCCAAATATTTTCTATAAATGAAAGCATTTGCATTTCCTACCAAAAAAAAAAAAAACCCACATATACACACACACATATATATAGTGCCTTTTTGGTGTTGCAGGTCGGTGGAACACTGAAATACAGTGTTGTGTAATTTAGAGTTGAGAGTGGCAGCAGTTTCATTTGTGTGGTAAGATTTGGAAAGCCTATTGGTCACTACAGTCTTAGAGGATTGACAATATGGGATTTTTGTTTAGGGAAAGTATGGTGCAGACTTTGAAAAGAAGAGGTGGCTGCATTGTGAATCTTTTGATAATTCATAAATACAAATTTGCTTGACAGATAGATACTGCCTCAAAAAGCAATATGTTTATATGTGGTATTCAATTGAGTTTTTTTAATAAGTAATCACTTCTCGTTCCAAAGACAGAATGCAAACACTTCAGCGCTGCTTGAGCATCTTATTTCAACTACAGATTATTTTCCCCATTGGAACGCTATTTTCATTTTTGAAAAATGAGTTGTTTGAAGATGAAAATTTTATCCTTTTTCACAATTTATTTTGGTTGTATGTTCGTATAGTCTTATTAAATATTTCCATACACTTTATTGCAACTACTTTGTTATTTCTACATCTTAGGAAAATGCTGAAAAGGAAAAACTTGATCACATTGTTCATCAAATTAAATAAATTAAGAAAATAGTGGTTTGTGTAGAAATTGGAGAGAACTGTGTTTCATCAAACCACAACAGTGCATGTTGTGAAATGTAATTAAATGCTTTGGAACTTGATTTTTGTGTATTCAAGACTATTAACTTAGTGCTAACTGCTACTCTGTTTATCTTGTTCTGGGCATTGGAGTTTCAGTTTAAAAATTTTTTTTGAAAATGTGTTCTGTAAAACCTAATCTTTTCAGACAAATTTTCTCCAGAACTAGGTTTGGTATAGGTTTGAATTTGCATAAATCTCTCATTTCTATGGTATGAAGGATTTGTAAAGCTTTGCTCATAGTGAATTTGTAAACACTATCATGGTATTCTCTATTTTATGTGTGAATTTTATTGTCTGTTTTTGGTGACTTTGACATTAATGGAAGAGAATCTTTTCCATTAGGTTCAATTTTTTTCTTCTGAGTTTTTATTGGTGTTTATTTTTCTTTTTTAGTTTAAAGGGTTAGAGAAATCTACAAATGTATTTTATAAATAAGCAAATTTGTAATATTTCTGAACGTCAGTAACAGATTTAGTTTACAAGCCTAGTTTTGAGGTACTTTCTGTGTTAATATTAGTTTGGATGTATAATTATTAGTGGTTGTTTTGGTTTTTTTGTTTTAATGCAACAGAGTGTTAAGTAAAATGTAGTTCTAACTTTGTATTTCAAGTTGTCCAAGTATTGATTAAAATTCATTAGGAAACTTCACAATTTCAGATAGTAATATTCAACATAGTTAAGGTCAGTTTTAACCCACTCGATGAAAATTTAGGACTATGTATGTACGGAAGTAAGCAAACCTGTATGTTTTTAGGTGGAAATAGTCGCCTTGCATAAAAATAAGGAAGCATGAAAGCTTTACTCAAACTCCATTTTACTGGATTCTGTGATTGTACAGATGTGGGTCAAGTGTGTACAAATACAGTATACTCAGTTTAAACAGCACTCAAAGAATGAGTAAACAACCTGTACAATGACTGCTAGTCAAATTTTTTTGGAAAGAATTTCTGGCAGTGATCACTTTAAGTATTTCCCATGCTCACAAAATTGCCACATTTAAATTATTTTACTTTGTTTTATTTGGCAGTTCTGTGGTAGTCCAATCTTGGGAAACCAAACACAGTAAAATGGCTGTTGACAATGTTACCACAGCATTGCCAGCAAGTACTACCTTGGCATCATTCAGCAGTTTTTTGTTTATAAAGATGAAGTATTAAATATTGTTCAATAAACTTGTCACAAAATAAAGGCTGATGCTTTTAATGCTTTAACTGCACAAGTACTTCACTTGAGCTATAACATTGCTTTTTGTTCTTAACTTCTGAAAATGTTTTGTACCTTTGGAAATGTGGATTTGGTGACCTTAGAGATGACACTTGTTGCTTATCCTTGTCCACTAATGCTGAAGTGTGGAGAGAAGAGGATGCCTTGGAACGGCAGGGAGGAAACGTTCTAGGTCTAACCCGTGGTATCTACCTTTTCAGAATTTCATTGAGTTTGTTGTGCTAGTTAACTGCCTCACTGTATAGACTTGGAAAGAACCCAAGATATGCTCCTTTTCACCAAAGGTTCTCTGAATTTCCATTTTTAAAAGCTGGTTACAGTGGAAAGGGAAGATCTTCAGAGTAGATTCTCAATTTCAACACACCTAAAACTTTGTTTTTGTATTACTATAAGAGGTATTTGAGTTGAGAAAGAAAGGAGTCAGGAAGATTTCTGCTTTTTGACATTGATCTGATTTTTTTTGTCCATTTCACATTTGTTCAACTTAATGAAAAACTGAGTAAATGAAGTTGTCATAAAAATTAAGTCTTAAGCCAGACGTGGTGGTGCACGCCCTTAATCCCAGTACTCAGAGGCAGAGGTAGGATCGCTGTGAGTTCAAGGCCATCCTGAGACTACATAGTGAATTCCAGGTCAGCCTTGGCTAGAGCAATACCCTACCTCAAAAAACAACAATTAAAAAAAAAATTAAGTCTTAAAAAAAAAAAAAAACCTGGACTAGAGTCCTAAGAACTAACGGGAATGTTATTTACACCCCCAAACTCTTGAAAATACTTAAACTTTTTATCATGTAAAAATTTAACTTGAATTTGAACACCTTGTTTTATAGAGGTTTAGACAGATCCTCTTAACACTGAGCTAACACCCCAGCTTTAGATTTAGTTTATTATAATTTTTTTCTTTTTAATTTTTATTTATAGCTGGTCATGGTGGCGCATGCAAAAGGTAGGAGGATCTCTGAGTTCAAGGCCAGCCTGGGCAAGAGTGAGACTATTTTTTAAAAAAAGTATTATTAATTTGCGTGGAAAGAGAGAATGGGCATGCTAGGGTGTCTTGTCACTGCAAACATACTCCAGAAGCATGCACCACTTTGTGCATCTGGTTTTCTGTGGGTACTGGGGAATTGAACCCTGGCCATTAAGCTTTGCAAGCAAGTGCCTTTAACCACTGAGTCATCTCTCCAGCACCTGCTATACATACATATGTACATACATACATGTACGTACGTGTGTATGTAGGTCTGTGTTATATATATTTATTTTGAAGAAAGGGTTTACTCTAGTCTGGGAATTCACTCTTAATCCAGGCTGGCTTCAAACTCACAGAGACCCTCCTGCCTTGACTTTCTGAGTGCTGGGATTTAAAGATGTGGACCATCATACCCAGAAGATAGATTTAAGTAGCTGGCACAACAGACACATGCTACCTTGCCTGTGAGCCTTTTAAAAATGACCAAGGTTGACTAGCATTTGAAAAATGAATGAAATCAGCTGGCCATAGGTACCTAGTAGAGTCCCTGCTGTCTAAAGGGGTGAACTGATAATATTTCTTATTCAGAAGATTGCTTCTTTATTAATGGAATGCAAGGAGAGAGAGAATATGGGTGTGCCAGGGCCTCTGGCTACTGCAAACAAGCTCCAGATGGCATGTACCACTTTGTGCATCTGGCTTTATGTGGGTACTGGGCAATCAAACCCAGGTCTCATTACAGGCAAGTACCTTAACCAGTGAGCTATCTCTGTAGTCCAAGAGTGCTTTTTAAAATGTTTTTATTTTGTTTTAATATTTTTATTCTTGAGAGTGAGTATGGATGTGCCAGGGCCTCTTACCACTACAGACAAATTCCAGACCCATGTGCCATTTTGTACATCTGGCTTTATGTGAATACTGGGGAATTAAACTGAGGCCTTTGCAAGCAAATGCCTTTAACCACTGAGCCATCTCTCCAGCCCTCGGAAGATCACATATAATTCATTACTTCTGATTTCTAGTGTTCTACAGTAAGAAACACTGTATTACATGCACCCATCACTATTCTTCCCAAAATAGAGAGTTTGATGGAATATGATAGAGTCTAAATTCTCCTGGCTTTGCTTTATTAAAATCATGGCATGGTTTCAGAATCATCTTTTTTTTTTTTTTTTTGTGAAATGACTTACTGTAAAACATTATGAAAGAGCATCCTGTGTTAGCACAGTTAATCCTCTGATGGCTGTAGTGAACTTCTGAGAAAAATCCTACTTAACAATGTAAGCAAGTATATCCCCTATGGATACGCGTTAATTCTGGACTGTGTACTTCCTCTTGGTGTTTTTGAGCTACTTTGTGTCTTGGGGGTGATCTCAAAAGCATCTTTAAGTATGGCTCCTTTCTATAATTAACATAACTAGCAATAAACAGCCAAGGCCGCACACTTTTCCACATACTGCTGCACTACTGAAGAGTCCAGAAGGAGAAAAACTACCAGCCCCAGGTACAGGAGGAAGTGAAATTGTTTAAGGTTAGGACAAACAGTTGAGGAAACAGTTGAGAAATGTATGGCACAATAGAGTAATGGTATTTGGATTCCAGCTGTTAGACATCTAAACTGACCTTGGTAACAATTGTTTCTAGCCACTTTTCCTAATCTAATGATTTGACATTTTATTTTGAGAGGAGGAGGTGGTTGCTGGGGGGAATGGAGACTATGACATGTACAGTCCCAAGATACAAAATCAGTTTAATTCATCCCAGAAGTGAGCTAGCTCTATTTGCTCCTTGGTATTTCAGCTCCTCTATTCTCCAGTTTGTGCCTTTTGCTTACTTCTATAATAAATCTGCTGGAAACCAGGACTATGGGTTTCATTCAGACTATACAGCCTCACTGCTGTCTCTCTCCCCAGCCTCGTAATGAGGTAACATCAACTACTCAGTAGGCTAAGTTACATGCTCTTGTCACTGATATCAAATGGTGATCACATTGTGCTACTCCAAACCACAGTTAAATCTTTCACTTTGTGAAGACTAAGAAGGTTGTAAAGGAATTCAGGCTGACTTCTGAATTCAGTTGCTTAAAGGATCTTAAATCATATCAACTGGTGCTGCCGATTTCATGTTTTTTGTTCCACTTTGAGTTTATGTCACCCTTCTGTCATGTGGCCAGGCTGCTAGCAGAGCCCCTTTGGTGTAAGTCTGGCTAAAGTGCTAGAAGGATTAATATAACTTATTGAAATACTTTTTTTTTTCCAAGGTAGGGTTTCACTGTAGCTCAGGCTGACCTGGAATTCACTCTGTAGTCTCAGGGTGGCCCCAAACTCACAGTGATCCTCCTACCTCTGCCTCCCGAGTGCTGGGATTAAAGGCGTGCACCACCACACCCAGCTGAAGGAAATAGATTCTGCTGTGCTTTTGTGAAGTTGAATTGACAGCACAGAACTTGAAACTTAGTTGCTTTCACACGTAAATTGTACCGGTTAGGCATAGC
Organism: Orientallactaga sibirica; assembly: GCA_036365145.1. Lineage (NCBI taxonomy): Eukaryota > Metazoa > Chordata > Mammalia > Rodentia > Dipodidae > Orientallactaga > Orientallactaga sibirica. The sequence continues at coordinate 10,369,596 of JAEOAD010000011.1, forward strand.
TATATGCCATAGTAACATTTTTAAAATTATTATTAGTTTTGTTTTGTTTTTCGAGGTAGGGTCTCACTCTAGCTCAGGCTGACGTGGAATTCACTATGTATTCTCACGGTGGCCCTGAACTCATGGTGATCCTCCTACCTCTGCCTCCTGAGTGCTGGGATTAAAGGCATGTGCCACCAAGCCCGCCATACTAACATTTTTTTATTATTCCATTTATTTATTTGAGAGGATGGGCATGCCAGGGCCTATTAGCCACTGCAAATAAACTAGACATGTGCCACTTTGTGCATTTGGCCTACTTGGGCTCTGGGGAATAGAACTCAGGTCCTCAGGCAAGTGCTTCAACCACTAAGCCATCTCTCCAGTCCCATACTAACAATTTTTAGGTCGTATTGTACAAGTAGCACATGATGGAAAGGTGCAAAGTAAGATGACTGGTTCTCGAGATGAGAGTCTATAATCTCACATTAAACACTTGCTTATGGCTGTACTTGGTGCTTTATGTTCCACAGTAACTGGGTAAAGGCTTTCCTGAATAAGTGATCAGATGGGAGCAAATGGAAAGTAGCCTGTTGGGCTACAGTTTTCCCATTATTGAAATCTTCATTTCTTTATGTGGAAAAGGTTTTGACAATGCCCTTGCCATGGTGATGCTCAGGAAGATGGACTGGTGTTTGTTCCTACATCCTGCATGAAACAGACATTGAGAGCTTGTAAATTAGCCAGGTGTGGTGGCGCACGCCTTTAATCCCAGCACTCGGGAGGCAGAGGTAGGAGGATTGCAGTGAGTTCGAGGCCACCCTGAGACTACCAAGTGAATTCCAGGTCAGCCTCGGCTAGAGTGAAACCCTACCTCGAAAAAAAAAAGAGAGAAAGAATATGTAAATTATATCAGGAGAGGAGGATGGGGCAAAAATGATTACCCGGTAGATATTTGAAAGATTTGGTACGCGTCACTTGGTTTTTCGAGGTAGGGTCTCACTCTAGCCCAGGCTGACCTGGAATTCACTGTGTAGTCTCAGGGTGGCCTCAAACTCAGAGCAGTCCTCCTACCTTTTGCCTCCCAAGTGTAGGGATTAAAAGAGTGCACCCGTACACCCAGCTTTTTTTTTTTTTTTTTTTTTTTTTTTGGTGAGATAATGCTACCTTATTTGCTTGTTTAAAATGTATCCCTCTGTTGGGTCCTGTAAATGTCAGTGGAGTCCAGCAGTTCCTGTCTGCCCCAGTAGTCAAGTATGTTACAGATGAACTTCTTGTCGACCTGTGTGCACAGCTAGTCAGTAATGGGCCAGGTGGCTATGTGGACTAAAGACTGGACTGGTTACAGGATGTGAACTATTGATACAATGGAGAGACAGAGAAGTCTGATTTCCAGGGAATAAAGTGGCTCTCCAGGTTTTCTGATTCAGGACAAGTAATTTCCTTCTCTGGCCTAGATGTTTGTTCTGTAAAACAGGATTCAAATTATCTCCTAGCTATTGTAAAGCTGGGATTCTATGAACCCAAGCATTCTGTTGCTGAAAATTTGTTGTAAGTTTGGACCTTAACAAGAAACTAAAGGCATAGAACTCTTTTTGCTTTTTCGGGGTAGAGTCTCACTCTAGCCCAGGCTGACCTGGAATTCACTTGGTAGTCTTAGGGTGGCCTCAGAGGCTAGGCCTACTTCTGCCTTCCAAGTGCTGGGATTAAAGGTGTGCACCACCACGCCCAGCTAGGGCTTGGTTTTGATACAGCTACTACTCTACTGCTTTTTTAGTGTGGTCACAGTTCCACACTGCAGCCAGAGAATCTAAGAGGAAGGGCCATTTCTTTCTTCAGGGGGTCTCCTACGAGCAAAATAGAACCTAGTGGTCCTTGGAGCACATACATGTCTGTAAGCAGTGAAAAGAGAGCAGTTAGTACCCACTGGACATTGCCCATGAATCCCACTCTTGATCACAATTACCCAGTAGAGTTGGCTTTATTTAGTTAGTTATTTGAGAAAGAATTGGCATGGCAGGGCTTCCAGCCACTTGAAAACGAACTTGAAACGCATGCACCAACTTGTGCATCTGGCTTACATGAGTACTGGGAATCAAACCTGGGTCCTTAGGCTTTGCAGGCAAGCACCTTAACAGCTGAGCCATCTCTCCAGCCTGGCATTTAAAAAAATATGTATTTGAGAGAGAGAGACAGAGGAAGACAGAGTTAAGTATAGGCTAGGGTCTTATGCCACCGCAAACTCCAGATGTATGTGCTGCTTTGTGCATCTGGCTTTATGTGGGTACTGGAGGAATTGAACTTAGGCCCTCAGGCTTTGCTAGCAAGTGTCTTCAACCACCTCGCCATCTCTCCAGTCCAAGTTGGCATTATATTATTACCTGCTGCTTACAGATGGGGTGTCCAAACAATGAGAAGCAAAGTAACTTGCCTGAGGGTTTGTTAAAAGTAAAGATTATAAAGAGATTTTCTTTTTCCTTTGTGGAACATACACACACACACACACATATTTGAGAGAGAGAGAAAGGCAGGGAATTGGCACACCAGGGCCTCTAGCCACTGCAAATAAATTCCAGATGCATGTGTCACCTTGTGTGTCTGGCTTTAAATGGGTACTGGGGAGTTGAACCTGCATCCTTTGGTTTTGCAGGCAAGTGCCTTAACCGCTAAGCCATCTCACTGACTCCCCCACTCTTTTTTTTTTTTTTTTTTTTTTTTTTTTTTTTTTGAGGTAGGGTCTCACTGTAGCTCAGGCTGACCTGGAATTTTGCTATGTAGTCTCAGGGTGGCCTTGAACTCACAGCAATCCTGCTACCTCTGCCTCCAGAGTGCTAGGATTAAAGGCGTGTACCACCACACCCGGCTCTCTGACCCCTTTTTTAGTTTTTTTTTTTTATAAACAATGTTTTTTTTTTTAATTTTAATTTTTTATTTTTGGAGAGAGACACAGAGAGAGACAGAGGGAGACGGAGACAGATAGAGAATGGGCATGCCAGCAGTCTCTCAGCTGCTGTGGATGAAATCCAGATAAGTGCGCCCCCTTGTGGTCAAGTGCGGCATTGTGCCCTTGCGTCACTTTGCATCTGGCTAAACGTGGGACCTGGAGATTGGAACCAGCGTTCTTAGGCTTAGGAGGCAGGCACCTTAACTGCTAAGCCATCTCTCCAGCCCTCCCTTTTTAGTTTTTATAGACTGGGCTTCCCTCTGTAAACTAGATTAGCCTGGAACTCACTGTGTGACCCAAACTGGCCTCAAACTCATGATATTCCTGCCTCAGTCTCTGGACAGCTGGCATGAGCTATGAACAGAATTTTCATGGATACCTTAGTAACTTCAGAGGTACAAACTTGTCTGCCTGATCCTGATGTTGGGGATAATGTGGGCCACTGGTAACAGTCCTCCGTTCTGGCTCCTGAGTGTACTAGGGAAAGGATGCTCATGGTGTTCCTGTTTTTTCATTTTCCCTTGCTCCAAGTATAGCGTGGAAAAACAAGCAGTACTTGTAGGGAAGGCTTCTCTAGGTCCACAGTTAAGATTACAAAGTGGTACCCGAATTTACTTTGAAATGGGCAAATGGAAGCATGGTGTGTGCATGTTCAGAGCCTCTGGACAGAGAAAAACAGTCCTGCCCTAGTCTAGGCCTAGCCTGCTTAGAGGCCACGTATTCCTCATTTTGCTTCCCTCTCTGTCATTCTCTCCTCACATTGGGGTCTCTTTGAAGAGTAGGGCCTGGTTCTAACTGAAATTTGTTCAGTGTTAGATACATCTTTAGGGTGATGTTGGAGTTGAGTTAATAATCTCTAAACTTTTCTGACCATACCAGTACAGCAGGATGGGAAACCCTGTGCATAGCTATTGTTTTTAAGATTTTCCCCCCGCTTTATACATCTCATGTGCTTGTGCACATTTTAAGCTTTACCGAGTTGCGGATGCTGTGTGCAACTATTCTTCCTAGTAACATATCTAGCATGTGAAATCCAGTATTTAAATTTTTAGTTTATGAACACAATTTTACTATCCCTGAGTAATATGCATGAATAAATGATGTTGTATAGTAAGAACTTGGAATTGGTCATGGTGTTGCATGCCAGTAATCACAGCACAGGAAGGGACTGAAGGAGAAGGAAATCTAGAGTCTCGAACCAGGCTGCACTACATAGACTATCATGAGAAAGATCTTTGGGGATGCTAATTTAAATCTGGAGATTCCCTAAGGTAAAGGGACATGCAAGGGTAAGCAAACTTGTCAGCCTCCTCCATACCTCGTGAAGTGAGAAAGGAAGAGTGGTGGTGTTGGTGGACATAGTCTTCAACTCTATGGGGAAGGGCTATTCAGTGGGTGGGAGCCTTTGGAGTATTTCCTGTTTGGCTTTCAAGACTTGATCCATCATCTGTGAGCTGCTCCAGCATGCCAAGGTAGGCAACAGAACAGATTTTGGATTGTTTACAGGAACTATCCTGCCACGCAGACACTTAGACATCTACCTCTATTCCTCCTCCCCACAGCCTCTCGGCCCTTCTGTTCCATTGTAGGCTGGTACCTTTTCCTGGTTAAACTTTTGGGTCTGAAGGGGGTTGAGAATTCCCAGAACTTGAAGGAATGATAAATGAGTTTCAGATAATCTGGCCTTGAATTGGATCCAACTGAACCGAGGAGAAAAAAATCTCTCCTTAGATTTCTGAAGAGTGGAGTTAGAACCTCCAATGCAGGGTAAAGGAGGCCAGGAACAAGGGCACACTGCTTCTTGTTGGCAGAGAAGTTCCATTTCAACAATGGCTGCTGGCAAGCTGGCTCCCAACAGCTATTTCTTTACTTTTAAACTTATCAGGGCTACCTGGTCACACAGTTTCTGCAGACTTAGCAGTTGGCTCTCGCAAGCCATGCAAGTCTGCTTCAGCATGTTGATGCAAACTTCTCCTGGACATTGTGAGTTTCTTCTGGGACATATAACAGGAGACACTGAATCGCAGTTACTCTAAGGAAGTTGTCTTGTAACTGGGTGTGGTTGTGCTCCCTCATTAACTAGCACTCAGGAGGTAGAGGCAGAAGTGTCAACTTTGGGGGCATACACTGTGAGGCCAGCATGGTCTATGTAAGATCTTGTCTCAACAACAAAAGTTTGCATGAAACTAGCAGGCAGGGACAGGAATTAGAGAAACACCAAAAGAATACAATTGCGTGTTCTATATTGAGTGTAGTACCCCAAAGAAGTTGAGTGTTGTGGAGGTCATGGGCAGGGTAGCATGTATAAGTTAGGCTTGGATGACAATAGCTAGCAATTCCAGCACATGTACTCAGCACTCTGTTCAAGGACCTGGCATATGTTGTTAAATTAATCTTTAAATTGACATGGAACATAAAGCGTTTTGGTTTTTTTTTCAGGTGAGGAGTTTTTAACCACAAAGTTCTGTACTAAGTAGAATTTTTATGCTCAGTTCCTCATTTCCCTTAACCACATATGTGGCCTTACAACATCTGTTTTTTTTTTTTTTTTTTTTTTTTTTTTTTTTTTCCGAGGTAGGGTCTCACTCTGGCCTAGGCTGACCTGAAATTAGTCTCAGGGTGGTCTCGAACTCACGGCGATCCTCCTACCTCTGCCTGGGATTAAAGGCATGCGCCACCACGCCCGGCTAACATCTTTTTTTATTGTTCGTTTTTAAAGTAGAAATTGTAAGGGCACATCATGTGTTGGTACCATCATTCCCCTCCTCTCTGCCCACATTCCACTGAGGGCCCTTCTCATGGAGTTGTGGGTTACAAGTTATATCTTATGGTAGATGGGCAAGGGGATCACTACATTCCATTTTATTTAAGACATTTTGTGAATGAAAATGACTTTTTTTCAACATGAACTAAGTTCGATTTATTTGCCTTTCTGGGCTTTGATCTTCCTCAGATAGAACTTTTTTTTTTTTTTTTTTTTTTTTTTTTTTTGGTAAGATTCTGATGTAAACCCAGTCTGCTCTTGAACTCTCAATCCTCCTGCATCACTTTAATAAACGCTGGGGTTGCATGTGTGCACTTCCATGCCTAGCTACAAGTATGCTTAAAGGATGATGTGTGACTGTTCCCTGCCAAGTTATAGGGCTTAGAAAGCATTGAGTTTGGGGTTGGAGAGATGGCCCAACGGTTAAGGCATGTCCCTGCAAAGCCTAACAATCCGGGTTCCATTCCCCAGTACCCATGTAAAGCCAGATGCACAAAGTGGTGTATGCATTTGGAGTTTGTTTGAAGTGGCTAGAGGACCTGGCACACCCATTCTCATTATCCCTCTGTTTCCCTCTGCTTGTAAATAAAAAATAAAGCATTGAGTCTGGCTGTAGAATACAAGGGAAGGAGAAGAGAATGTGACTTCCATCTTCCATCTGGTAGAAGGTGAAGGCAGGAAAGATTAGGCTGAATTACCCAAGCTGTTTTCACTTGAAATTCCTGACTAGTTTCAAATGTAAAGGTGAGCTGGGGGAAGTGGTGCACACCTTTAGTCACAGACCTCGGGAGGCTGAGGTTAGAAGCTACCATGAGTGAAACCCTGTCTGGAAGAAGAAAAAAAAATGTAAAGGTGTGACAACAAACTAGTCTTTGGTGTTTTGTGTTCCCTTGACGGTTGTAGCAGCAGGTCAGAGCTAGATTGGGATAATTTCTGAGGACCCCTGGCTTATCATTTCTAGTAGTCATTAACTCAGCAAGTGCTTTTGCTGCACACAAAGACCTAGCAAGTATAGGCCAAACCTCTCAAAAGTTCTGCCAGGTGTGGTGGTGGCACACAACTTTAATCCCAACACTCAGGAGACAGTGGTAGGAGGATCACTGTGAGTTCAAGGTCAGCCTGAGCTAGAGAGAAATCCTACCTCCAAAAACCAAAATAAATAAATAAATAAATAAATAAAAAATTTATTGGCTCTTAATGTAATGTTTAACATGATCTTGTAAAACTTCTGGTCTTGCTGGGCGTGGTGGCACACGCCCTTAATCTCAGCACTTGGGAAGCAGAAGTAGGAGTATTGCTGTGAGTTTGGTGTATGAGACTACATAGTGAACTCTGGACTGGAGTGAGACCCTACCTCGGGGAAAAACACCACAAAAACAAACAAACAACAAAAAAAAACCCTTCATGTTTTAAAAGGGTTGAGTTAGATCTGGGCGTAGTGGCACACACCTTTAATCCCAGCACTGGGAGGCAGAGGTAGGAGAATTGCCATGAGTTCAAGGCCACCCTAAGACTACATAGTGAGTTCCAGGTCAGCCTGGGCCAGAGTGAGACCCTACTTTGAAAAAATAAATAAAACATAAATAAATAAATAAATAAATAAATAAATAAATAAATAAATAAAAAGTTGAGTTAGTTGGGCATGCTGGTACACACCTTTAATCCCAGCACAGGGAGTTCAAGGCCATTCTGAAACTAGATAGTGAATTCCAGCTCAGCCTGGGCTAGAACAAGACCCTATCTTGAAAACAAACAAAAAGGTTGAGGGCTGGAGTGATGGTTCGGTGGTTGGAAGTGCTTGCAAAGCCTGATGGCCCAGGTTCAATTCCCCAATACCCACATGAAGCCAGATGCACACAGTGGTGTGTGTGTGTTGGAGTTCGTTTGCAGTGGAAGGAGGCCCTAGCACATCCATATATTCTCTCTCTGCTTGCAAATAAATATATTTTATTTATTATTTGAGAAAGAGAATGGGTGAGCCAGGGCTTCCAGCCATTGCAAATGAACTCCAGATGCATGCCCCCCCCCGTGCATCTGGCTTACATGGGTCCTGGAGAATTGAACCAGGATCCTTTGGCTTTGCAGGCAACCGCCTTTGTTAAGCCATCTCTCCAGCCAGGAAATAAATATTTTTAAAAGAAAGTTGAAGCCAGGTGTGGTGGCGCACGCCTTTAATCCCAGCACTTGGGAGGCAGAGGTAGGGGGATTGCCATGAGTTCGAGGCCACCCTGAGATTACATGGTGAATTCCAGGTCAGCCTGGGCTAGAGCTAGACCCTACCTTGAAAGAAAGAGAGAGAGAGAGGAAGTTGAATGCCTCATGGGGTCAGTTTCTATGTTACTATATGACAAGTGAGCCTGGTTTGAATATATAGATATCTGTTTGCAGGACATGGTGGCATGTGTCTGTATTTCCAACACTTAGGAGGCTGAGACAGGAGAATGATGTGTTTGAGGCTGGCCTGAGCTACATGGACAGGTGCTGCCTCCAGAATAATTAAATAAGCCATGAGTGGTGGCGCATGCCTTTAGTCCCAGCACTCAGGAGGCAGAGGTGGGGGATCACCATAGACATAGGCTTAGAATTAGATTTTAGAAGAGATAAAATTTGAGACTAATGGTTCTGGAGATTACAGATCATTTAATTCTCTGTAACCCACGTAAGCCAGATGCAGAAGGTGACACATAACGCCTGGAGTTCATTTGCAGTGGCCAGAGACACTGGTGAGCCCATTCTCTCTCCCTCTTTCTCTCCCTTTCTCTCATATGCACACATACAAATAAAAGAGAACGTCATTCAAAAACAAAAAACGGGCTAGAGAGATGGCTCAGCAGTTAAGGCACTTGCCCACAAAGCCTAAGGACCTGGATTAGATTGCCCAGTGCCCATGTAAAGCCAGATGCACAAGGTGGCACATGTGTCTAAAGTTCATTTGCAATGACTAGAGGTCCTGGCAAAACCATCTCTCTCTCTCTCTCTCTCTCTCTCTCTCTCTCTCCATATGTGTGTGTGTGTGTGTGTGTGTGTGTGTGTGTGTGTATGTATGTAACCTGCCTCTTTCTCTCTTGCTCTCTGTCAAATAAAATATTAAAAAAAATAGAAAACTGGCTGGGTGTGGTGGCACACTGAGGCAGTGATAAGGAGAATCATTGTGAGTTTGAAGCCCACCTGGAACTACATAGTGCCAGGTCAGCCTGGACTACAGTGAGACCCTACCTCAAAAAAAAAGTAAAAAAAGAAAGGAAAAGAAAAGAAAACACTGCAGATCATAGCTAGACATGGTAGCAATCATCTGTAAGCCCAGCACTGAGGAGACAAAGGCAGGAGGAATGACAGTTCAAGGCCAACCCTGTCTTCAAAAAAAAAAAAAAAAAAAAAAAAAAAAAGTGGGGGGGACATGCTGGAGGTATGGCTCAGTAGTTAAAAGTACTTGCTTTACAAAGCCTGCTGGCCCAGATTGAATTTCCCAGTCACCCACTCATGTAAACCCAGGCAGGCATTCCTTTGCAGCAGCGATGGTGTGTACAATGTGCAAATAACAATTTAAAAAATCCACAATCTGGGGATGTTGCTCACTGGTATAAACACTTGCCTACCATGTGTAAGAGTTTGCACTTAAGTGCTACCTAGAAGAAAACAGTTGATTCTGATTTTCTCTCCCACCCCCTTCCCTCCTTTCTTTCCTTTCTTTCTTTCTTTCTTTCTTTCTTTCTTTCTCTCTTTCTTTCTTTCTTCTTTCTTTAAGGTAGGGTCTTGCTGTAGTTGAGGCTGACCTGGAACTCACTATGTATTCTCAGGGTGCCTTCAAACTCATGGTGATCTGCCTACCTTTGCCTCCCCAGTGCTGGGATTAAAGGCGTGTGCCACCACAACCAGCTAGCCAGCCTCCCTCCCTCCCTCCCTCCCTCCCTCCCTCCCTCCCTCCCTCCCCCTTCCTTCCTTCCTTCCTTCCTTCCTTCCTTCCTTCCGGGCCTCCTGTTGCCAAGCTGGCCTTGGACTCCTGATCCTCCTGCCTCCACTTCCCAAAGGCCGAGATTATAGGCATATGCCAGTATAACCAGTGGAAAATGGTAAATTATTAAGTATTCTGTACACAGCAAGATTCCAGGTTATCTCCAGTGATGATCATTGCTTTTGGTTTTGGTTTGTCAGACTTGCCAAGGTGTGGACCTTTGAGCTTCCTTTGAACTCCCCCAATTTTGTACAGCAAAAACTTTTCAACATGTAGAAGTGTGTGCTTTTATATTTATTTATTTATTTATTAAAAGGAGGTAGATAGAAAATGGATATGCTAGGACCTCTAACCACTGCAAATGAATTCCACATGCATGTGCCACCACGTGCATCTGGCTTTACATGGGTACTGGGGAACTGAACCTGGGTCCTTTGGCTTTGCAGGCAAGCACCTTAACTGCTAAGCCATCTCTCCAGCCCTGGAAGTGTTTTTCAAAAGGAAACAAACTATCAGGTATCCACTATTGTTTTACATACCTATCTTTAAAATAGTCCACATTTTTGGTGTACTTCAAGGATTTAGGTATCAGTGAACTTCCTGATAAACATTTCAACATGTCTTAAGGGGTATTTGTGGATTGTTTTAACCAATTTACATAAATCAGATGTAGAAACTTTACATGTATCATTAGTTAAAAATAACAAGTGTGAGCAGGGCATGGTGGCGCACGCCTTTAATCCCAGCACTTGAGAGGCAGAGGTAGGATCGCTGTGAGTTCGAGGCCACCCTGAGACTACAATGTTAAATCCAGGTCAGCCTAGGCCAGAGTGGTGAGACCCTACCTCGAACAATTAAAAAAAAAAAAAAAAAAAACTGGGCATGGTTGCACACACCTTTAATCCCAACACTCAGGAGACAGAGGTAGGAGAATCAGTGAGTTCAAGGCCAGCCTGAGACCACATAATGAATTCCAGGTCAGCCTGAGCTAGAGTGAGACCCTACCTCAAAAAACAAAACAAAAAGCCGGGCGTGGTGGCGCACGCCTTTAATCCCAGCACTTGGGAGGCAGAGTAGGAGGATCGCCGTGAGTTCGAGGCCACCCTGAGACTACATAGTGAATTCCAGGTCAGCCTGGACCAGAGTGAGACCCTACCTCGCAAAACCAAAAAAAAGTAATGGTGGCACACACCTTTAATCCCAGTGCTTGGGTAGGAGGATTGTCCTGAGTTCCAGGCCCCCCTGAAACTACATAGTAAATTCCAGATCATCCTGGGCCAGAATGAGACCCAACCTGGGGGGATGGGGAAGCACAAATATGTTTTCTATCATGATCAAAGAACCTTTTTTGCTGGGTGTGGTGGTGCACACCTCTAATCCCAGCACTTTGGAGGCAGAGGTAGGAGGATCACCGAGAGGTCGAGGCTACCATGAGACTACATAGTGAATTCCAGGTCAGCCTGGGCTAGAGTGAGACCCTACCTTGGAAAAACTAACAAAAGGGGCTAGAGAGATGGCTTAGTGGTTAAGGCATTTACCTGCAAAGCCAAAAGGACCCAAGTTTGAGTCCCCAGGACCCGCATAAACCAGATGCACAAGGAGGAACATATATCTGGAGTTCATTTGCAGTGGCTGGAGGCCCTGGCATGCCCATTCTCCCTCCCTCTGCCTCTTTCTCAAATAAAATATATTTTTTTAAAAAAGAAAAACCAAAAACATACGTTTTTTTTCTTTGAGAGAGGGAGAAAGGAGGCAAGAGAGAACGAGAATGGGCATAGAGAATGGCTTCTAGCCATTACAAATGAACTCCAGACACATGCACTACCTCTACTACATCTGGCTTAATGTAGCTACTGGGGAAGCGAACCTTTCTAGACTGAAAGAACCCTTTTCATTACAAAAGACATTTGTGAGGAGGGAGGGAGAGAAAATGGCCACGCTAAGGTTTCTTACCTCTGCAAAAAAAAAAAATCCAATTCCATGTGCAACTTTGTGCACCTGACATTACATGGGCACTGAGAAATCAAACCATTAACCACTGAGTCAGCCGGGACTAGAGTGAAACCCTACTTCGAAAAAACAAAACAAAATTAAAAAACTTCATGAACAGAATCTATACACTTTGTCCTTCAAATTCATCCATGTTACAGATATTAGTAATTTGTTCTTTTGTTGCTGATTAGCTTTCTATAAAAGCGATTATTTATCCTTTTTTTAAAAAAAAAATAATTAGAGGCTGAGCCTGGTGGTGCACGCCTTTAATCCCAGCACTTGGGAGGCAGAGGTAGGAGGATTGCCGTGAGTTCAAAGCCACCTGAGATTACATAGTGAATTCCAGGTCAGCCTGGGGTGCCAGAGTGAGACCCTACCTCGAAAAACCAAAAAAAAAAAAAAAAAAAAAAAAATTAGAGAGAGAATGGGTGCCCCAGGGCCTCTAGTCACCACAAATGAACCATGTGCATCTGGCTTACATGGACTCTGGGGAATTGAACCTGGGTCCTTCGGCTTCACAGGCAAGTGCTTTAACTACTAAACCATCTCTCCAGCCCTATTTATTCTTTCTTATATTGATGGACATTAGGGATGTTTCAAGTTTTGGGCTATAATGAATAAAAACTGCTATGAACATTCTTGAACAAATCTTTGTGGGCATGTTTTCTTTTTTATTTTATTTGAGAGAGAGAATGGGTGCGCCAGGGCCTCAGCCACTTCAAGTGAATTGCAGCATGTGCAACCTCTTATGCATCTGGCTTACGTGGGGCCTGGGAAATCAAACCTGGGTCTTTTGGCTTTGTAGGCAAGCACTTTAACTGCTAAGCTATCTCTGCCGCCCTAATATTTTCTTTTAGATTAAAACCTACTAGTGGATTTACTGTTGGCTAGATGATGTCTGTTTGGTTTTCTGTTAAACTTGCCAGATAGTTTTCCAAAGTGGACATCTAATGCTTTTGCTAGCCGCATATGTGTCACTCATTCTTGGGCCTCTTGTGTTGTGGTAGTTTGAATAGATATCTCCCAGTAGATTCAGGAGTTTTATTCAAGCTTGTAACTTGGTGTCACTGGGGGTGGACCCTAGGGTCCAGCCCTAAGGTGTGTTTAGGGGTGGATTTGAAATCAAGTAAAAGATTGCTTGAGCTCTGCTGGTCCCGGAGTATGCTTGCTCTTGGTACGGGTGGTGATATTTCTTTCTGTGTAGACTTGTGAAGGGACCAGCTTCTTCCACTATTAAGGAACTTCCCCTGGATCTGTAAGCTTCAAATAAATTTGGTTCCTCCTATAAACATTCTTCTTTCATCTTTAGCCATTGTAATGGGTAAGCAACTCTGTCCTTGTGGGTTTTTTTTTTTTTTTCATTTCTTAGTGATTAATGCTATGGATCACTCCTTTGCTTATTTCTTATATGTTTTATAAAGTGTCTAGTCAAACCTTTTGCCTATTTAAAAAAAATACTTATTTATTTGAGAAAGAGAGAGGAAGAGTAGATATAGAGAATGGTGGGCACACCAGGCCTCTGGCCACTGCAAATGAACTCCAGACACATGCGCCACCTGGTGCATCTGGCTTACACAGCTACTAGGGAATTGAACCTAGGAGGTCCTTAGGCTTTGCAGGCAAGCGCCTTAACCACTAGGCCATCTCCCCAACCCCTTTGCCTATTTTTAAATTGGTTGTCAATACAGAATTGTAGGAGTCCTGTCTTGAAAATTTTGTTTCTTTGTTTATTGTAATGCTGGAGATCAAACCAGGTCGGAAATGCTCTACCAGTGAGCTGAACCCTAGCCCTCTGCATTTAAACTTTAAAGCTGAATTATTATAAGATCAAGATAGGGAATATTTATTGCTGGACATCAGTTCAAGTAAAAAAAAAAAAGGCCTTAAAGGTATGAGTTGAGCAAAAGCACATTCCCATTTGTTCAGCAAATGGTTATCAACTTCATGCCCTAAGTAATAGAATATAGAGATAATAGCTAGTGCTAGTTGTAACTGGCCCATCATTTATAGGAGGAAGGGAGGTGGGGGCACAAAATGCTGGTATAGAGATTTCAGCCTTAGGCCAGTCATAAATATTTAATATCTACTCTAGGGTAAGTATACTGGACATATAGATAAATTAGGGTTTCTACTCTTAATACAGCTGTCAGTGGTGGAAGATAATATAGGGGTCCTGAAATGGAAATGGGCTTGACACTGTATGCGTGGCTCAGAAAGGACAACTTGAGCCGGGTGTGGTGGTGCTGCTTTTATATATATATATATATAATTTTTATTTGTGGTGTTTTTGAGGTAGGGTCTCACTCTAGCTCAGGCTGACCTGGAATTCACTATGTAGTCTCAAGGTGGCCTTGAACTCACTACGATCCTCCCACCTCTGCCTCCCTAGGATTAAAGGGGTGTGCCACCATGCCGGCTTTTTTTTTTTCTTGTTTTTATTTTTTTATTTTTAGAGAGAGACAGAGAGAGAGGGAGAGGAAGACAGATAGAGATTGGGCGTGCTAGCAGTCTCTCAGCTGCTGTGAACAAAATCCAGGTGTGTGCGCCCCTTGTGGGCAAGTGCAGCATTGTGCCCTTGTGTCACTCTGCATCTGGCTAAACGTGGGACCTGGAGATTGGAACCAGTGTTCTTAGGAGGCAGGTGCCTTAACCGCTAAGCCATCTCTCCAGCCCTCTTTTTTTTTTTTTTTTTTTTTTTTTTTTTTTTTTTTAACTTATTTTTGGAGAGAGACACACAGAGACAGACAGAGAGGGAGAGGGAGACAGATAAGAGATGGGCGTGCCAGCAATCTCTCAGCTGCTGTAAACGAAATCCAGATGTGTGCGCCCTCTTGTGGTCAAGTGCGGCATTGCACCCTTGTGTCACTTTGCATCTGGCTAAACGTGGGACCTGGAGATTGGAACCGGGTTCTTGGGCTTAGCAGGCAGGTGCCTTAACCACTATGCCATCTCTCCAGCCCTTGTTTTTTTTTTTTTTTTTTGAGGTAGGGTTTCACTCTAGTCCAGGCTGAGGCTGACCTGGAATTCACTATGTAGTCTCAGGGTGGCCTTGAACTCAAGGCAATTCTCCTACCTCTACCTCCCAAGTGCTGGGATTAAAGGTATGGGCCACCACGCCTGGCTATATTTTTTGTATTTATTTATGAGAGTGAGAGAGAAAGAGGCAGAGTGAGAGAATGGGCACAGCAGGGCCATAAGCCATGCAAATGAACTCCATACACTTGTGCTACCTTGTACATCTGGCTTATGTAGGTACTGGGGAATCACACTTGTGTCCTTAGGCTTCACAGGCACCCCAGTGCACCCCCCTTTAATCCCAGCACTTGGGAGACAGAGGTAGGAGGATCACTGAGAATTCGAGGCCACCCTGAGAGTACATAGTGAATTCCAGGTCAGAGGTCAGCCTGGGCTACAGTGAGGCCCTACCTCTAAAAACCAAAAAAAGAAAGATAGAAAGGGCAACTAGGCAGGGGAAGATTTAGGTAGCTAGGTGGATACTTATTTCTGCTTACACAAGGCCATGTTGCAGACTGTGTTAAGAACTTTGGGGGTGGGGTTAAAGAAAAGAACTTTGGATATTATTTTTAACGTACTGGGAAGCTATCTCAGGGTATTATGTAGAGAAATGGCTCTAGTTTCTGTTTGGCTAGAAAACACAGAAATGGGTGTGGTTGCAGAAAAACTGATGCAGTTATCCAGAGACAATGAAATCCTACCTGGGGAATGTGGGCAAGAATTCAGATGAGGCCAGGCATGGTGGCGCACACCTTTAATTCCAGCACTCAGGAGGCAGAGGTAGGAGGATCACCTTTAGTTCAAGGTCACTCTGAGAGTACATAGTGAATTCCAGGTCAGCCTGAGATAGAGTGAGACCCACCTTGAAAAACCAAAAAGAAACAAGAAAAGAAAAAACAACCATTTACTACGCAAGGCATTTATTCCTCTCTTTCCCCTTCCCTCCCCCACGAGATGGGAAAGGTGGCAGACTGAGCTAAAGATGCAGGTTATTATACCCCACAACTACTCAGATCTGCAGATTCACCTTCAGGAGTTGTGCATGCAGCAAGGTGGCTTGCTCGGAGTTGGATGATGAACTTAAGATCCATTGGGCAGTTACACAATGGTTTTATTTAGGGTAGGAACTCTGGACGTTTGCATTAGAAATGACTAGGTGAGGAGTAGAGGCAGGAGATGAAGGCCTGATCTGAAGTTAGAGGGTTTTTGAACTGGAAGCAAAGGTCTGGGGCGTGGACTGTTCAAAAAGACTTATGGCGTGGATTAGGGGTGGCAGTTGAGTCTCTTCAGAAATATAAAATATTTGAGTTGGGGAGATGGTTCAGCACGTAAAAAGCACTTGCTGAGCCAAGTACGAGGACCTGAGTTCAACCAGACCCACATTAAAAAGCCCTATATAAAATGTCAGAACTGGCCACGTATCCCTGTAACCCTGGAGCCAAGCAGGTAGGATCGCTGGGGCTTACTGGTCAGCCAGTCTGTACAAAAGATGAGGAGCCTCAGGTTCAGCAACAGACTGTCTCAAGGAAATAAACTGGAAGAGCAACAGAGGAGGACACCTGACATCTTCCTCTGGCCTCTACATGTGAGAGCATGGGGCATGTGCACATACTACATGGATGTACATCTCAAAAAAATATACTGAAAACAAACAGGCATGGTGATACATTCCTTTATTCCAGCACTGGAGAGGCTGGGTTTGAGGCCAGCCTGGGCTATATAGAATGAGTTCTTAGTCATCCTGGGCTAGAGAGAGACCTTGCCTTAAAAAGTAAAATAAAATAAAATAATAAAATAAAATAAAAGCTGGGCATGGTGGTGCATACTTTTAATCTCAGCACTTGGGAGGCAGAGGTAGGATGATCACTGTGAGTGTGAGGCCACCCTGAGATTACATAGTGAATTCCAGGACAGCCTGGGCTAGAGTAAGACCCTACCTAAAAAAGCGGGGGGAGGGGGTGGTAGGAGAGATGGCTTAGCAATTAAGGCACTTGCCTGCAAAGCCAAAGGATCTAGGTTCAGTTCCCTAGTACCCATGTAAGCCAGATGCACAAGGAGGTACATTTAGTAGCTGGAGGCCTTGTCATGTCCATTCTTTCTGTCTGCCTCTTTCTGAAATAAATTAATTAAATTAAAAAATAATGCTGGGCATAGTGGTGCATGCCGTTAATCCCAGCACTTGGAAGGCAGAGGTAGGAGGATTGTTGTGAGTTCAAGGCCACCTTGAGACTAAATAGTGAATTCCAGTTCAGCCTGGGCTAGAGTGAGACCCTAACTCAAAGGGAAAAAAAAAAAACAAATATATATTGAAAAAAGTACAGAAGAGCATAGAATATAAGCCAGGCATCATAATATACACCTGCGTATCTAACAATCAGGAGGTAGAGACAAAAGGATCAAGAATTCACTGGACCTGGTAGCTCATGCCTTTGATCCCAGCACCAGGGAGGCAGAGGTAGGAGGATCACTGTGAGTTTGAGGCCACCCTGAGACTCCATAATGAATTCCAGGTCAACCTGGGCTAGAGTGAGACCCTACCTTGAAAAACCCAAAAATATTAAATAAGAACTCAAAGTCATCCTTAGCTACATAGAGTTCAAGGCCAGCCTGAGTGAACTTAAGAGTGTCTCAGAGAGAGAGAGAGAGACAGAGACAGAACTGGCATGCCAGGGCCTTCAGCCACTACAGTTGAACTCCAAATGCATGCACCATCTTATGTGCATGTGTGACCTTGCACACTTGGCACCACATTGTGAATCTGGCTTATGTGGGATCTGGAGAGTTGAAGATGAGTCCTTAAACTTCACAGGCAAGCAACTTAACCACTAAGCCATTTCTCTACCCCCACCCCCATTACCATTTTTTTTTAAAAAAGCAAAACCAACAGACACACCAGGGACCAAGAGGCAAATGTTGTGGTCTGGTTAGGAGAAAGGGTTAGCCAGGGGTCACTATAGGAGAGCTCGACACTATAGTGAAGTCCAGTGAAAAATTTGGCCTGTATACTCCTGTTGGAGGTGGTAAGTATGGACCAAGGAGGATACTAAGGGCTCTGCAAGAAGAGGGACTATATTGGAGTCAATATGGTGATCTTATGAAAGAAGATAATGTTTCTAGCAGAAGAAATGGGCGAGCTGAAGTTTGGTACTACTTGAATTTGAGGGACAAGAGGCCAGTTGTTTTGCTAGTCTGGGGATTGGGACTAGAAATGACCTTTTCCATTTCATTGAGCAAATGTACCTTGGTGCTTAGGATAGAACAATGCACACATAAATCCTTGCTCAGAGTTTACATTCTAGTGGAAGAGAGAAATCATGATATATGCAATAAGTCAGATCCTAAAATACCTAATGAAAGAAAGCAAGTGGGGGTTTGCGATGTGTCAGTGGTGGTAAGGTCAACAACTTAGACTGGCTAGAAAAACTTTTTCCCTAAGACTACCAAGTGAATTCCAGGTCAGCCTGGACTATAGTGAGACCCTGCCTTTAAAAAATAAATAAACTCATGATGTGGATCATCTCTGCGCTCAAGATGGTGTGTGGAAGAAAGGCAGGCCTTGGTTGCCTCGGGATGCCAGCCGCAGAGCTGTACTGCCCAAGCCGCTGGACAGGCAGGACTGACAGCACAATGGCAGAAGTCAGACACATGCCATACGACGAACTGTTTTGACTTAGGTGGCTGGCTGCTGTTTCCTTCTTTGATGGTTGATTGTTGGGGGGGCGTGGGCGCACAGACAATTTCAAAACTCCCCTATCTACCTACCTCATCTTATCTGGGCTCTGTAACTAACCCAAATAAACTCATTGCTGTTTTGCAAAACTGGAAAAAAAAAAAAACCAGGGTGGAGAGATGGCTTAGCGGTTAAGGCACTTGCCTGCAAAGCCTAAGGACCCAAATTCAATTCTCCAGGGCCCACATAAGCCAGATGCACATGGTGCACATGTATCTGGAGTTCGTTTGCAGTGGCTAGAGGCCCTGGCATGCCCATTCTCTCTTCCTCCCTCTGTCTCTATTAAATAAATAAGTAAGTAAATAAATATTTTTAAATCTTTTAAAAAAAACCCATTTCTATATAACAAATAATTTAGATAAAGGCCTTATGGGGGAGGCACTAATCCATGTGGATAATATCTGGAAGAACATCCAGGTACTACAAGGGCTTTGGCGTAGGAATCTAGTTCGCTTGAGGAATGACAAAGGAAGGAATAAATAGTTCGCAAGAGAACTGGCAAAAGGTCAGGTTAGAGAGATCTCGATACTTCAAGATCATATAGGTAATAATGATAGTTTGAATATTTTCTAAGAGTAATAGGAAGGGTTCAGACAGAAGTGTGATTGTTTTGTTTTTTGAGACAGGTTTCACATAGATGACCTCAAACTCAGCTATATAGCTGAGGCTCCTGTTTCTTACACTTTACCTTCTCAGTGTTAGGATTACAGGTGTGAGCCATTGTGTCCAGCTTTATTTTTGTTTTAGGGACTAAGTTTGGTTGGGTAGCTTTAGTTAGCCTGGACTCTGCCGTATAGCCTAGGCTATCTTCAATCTTATGATCCTCCTGCTTCTGTGTCCGGAATATTGAGATTAGTCATGTGCCCACCAAAATCCAAAACAGGATTGATTTGATTGCTATATTAATAGCCACTTGGGTGGAAATGGGGAGTAGAAGTAGAGATGGCACAAAGGAGGCCTGTTGAAGAGGCTATTGCTATAACAAAGCAAAAAAGGTGGTAGCTTGTACGGATTACGGCAGTGGGAATGGTGAGGAGTTAGACAGCTGAATAGAGATTAGGAGGATCAGTGGATACCAAGTCGAAGACGTAGGGCCCTAGTGTTTGTGGGAGATCATTGGAGGAAGAGGCTTTTTGGAAGCAGTTTCTGGAGCATGGTTGTGCTGAAGGCAATGTGATTGGATCATACATGGCTTAGTGTCTGCCCTGGGTCCAGTAAGGGATCTGAGAGTCATTAGGCTCTGCAGAGATGAAGACCAGAGTCCTAGGTATTGATAGAGCTGTTGGCTAAGGATTCGTTTGGAGCTGGGGTTATAGATGAAGGCTGGCATGCCTTTAGAACCTTTTGCATCATCATACCCTTCTGGACCAGAGTTGGTTATAAGCACCATTTTCTGTGCCATTTAACTCACTTGGGGTTGAAGTGTATTGAGGCTGCCTAGCTCAAGACTGATGGCTGAGAATGACAGTCAGTGAAGGGGGGGAGAAGGGGCCCTCATGCTTGACCCAACTCTTCCCCCTCCAGATGGCCCACTGTGTGACCTTGGTTCAGCTGTCCATTTCCTGTGACCACCTCATTGACAAGGACATTGGCTCCAAATCCGACCCACTCTGTGTCCTTTTACAGGATGTGGGAGGGAGCAACTGGGCTGAGGTGAGGTGCACTTCGGATGTCAAGATCATGGAGGGAGGAGGGTAGGATTCTGTTGTGGGGTGGAGGGTACGTGACTATAATACTTAATGGCCTCTGCCCACAGCTTGGCCGGACAGAGCGAGTTCGGAACTGCTCGAGCCCGGAGTTCTCCAAGACTCTGCAAATTGAGTACCACTTTGAGACAGTCCAGAAGGTGCGCTTTGGAATCTATGACATAGACAACAAGACTCCCGAACTGGGGGATGATGACTTCCTAGGGGGAGCTGAGTGTTCCCTAGGACAGGTATGTAGGGCAGGGGTTTGGAAGTGCCTCCCAGCAGTGTACAAGGAGGGATCAAGCAAGACCTAATTTGGCCTGAGATACTGAAGCCTGCTCCCTGTCACCTTTCCCCAGATTGTGTCCAGCCGGGTATTGACTCTACCCTTGATGCTGAAGCCTGGAAAACCTGCTGGGCGGGGAACCATCACGGTGAGGAAGAGGCCAGCAAGAGGGAGGGAAGCAGCTTGCATCAATGAAGAATTCATTATTTGATAATCTCCCCTTTCTAGGTCTCTGCACAAGAGTTGAAGGACAGTCGTGTAGTAACCATGGAGGTGGAGGCTAGAAACCTAGATAAGAAGGTATGTCTGGAAGAAGGCCCTGGGGATCTATGAATTAAGGGAGCCGGGTGGTGTATGGGGAACAGAGGGTTGACATAATGGCTGTTTCTTCCTGAGTTTTGTAACTGAGATTTCTGTGGCATCGGCAGGACTTTCTGGGAAAATCAGATCCATTCCTGGAATTCTTCCGCCAGGGTGATGGGAAATGGCACTTGGCATACAGATCTGAGGTGTGACACCCCTTGGATTGGTTGGGTGGGGATGGGATAGAGATCTGCAGGGTTTGTGACTAGCAACCTTTGGAAACACAGGCAGAAAGTTGGTTGGTGGGTGGGGCAGGGTGACTGTCGCTCACAGGCCAGGACCCAGCTCCCTACTGTCCACCACCAGGTAATCAAGAACAACCTGAACCCTATATGGAAGCGGTTCTCAGTTCCTCTTCAGCATTTCTGTGGTGGGGACCCCAGCACACCCATCCAGGTGAGGAAGTTACCTCTTGCTTTTTTGTTTGTTTGTTTTTAAGGTAAGGTCTCGCTCTAGCCCAGGCTGACCTGGAATTCACTATGTAGTCTCAGGGTGGCCTCGAACTCATAGCAGTCCTCCTACCTCTGCCTCCCAAGTGCTGGGATTAAAGGCGTGTGCCACCACACCCAGCTGAGTTTACCTCTTGAGTAGACTGAGCATGACAAGGGAGTCTTGGAAGGGACTTCTCACCTGTCACCTGCCTATTTTAATATATTTTATTTAATTATTTATTTGAGAGAAAGAAAGAGGTAGAGATTAAGAGAGAGAGAAAGGGCGTGCCAGGGCCTCCAGCCACTGCAAAGGAATTCCAGATGCATGTACCTCATTGTGCATCTGGCTTACATGGGTCCTGGGAAATCGAACCAGGGTCCTTTGGCTTTGCAGGCAAATGCCTTAACCACTAAACCATCTTTTCCAGCCCTATTTTTTTGAGAGAGGAAGAGGCAGGGGGGAGTGGGAGAGAGAATGGGCACATCAGAACCTTCAGCCACTGCAAATGAACTCCAAATGCACGCACCACCTTGTGCATCTGACCTGCCTCCTTCATATATAAATAATACCCCTTCTCCTCAGGTACGCTGCTCAGACTATGACAGTGATGGATCACATGATCTCATTGGTACCTTCTACACAAGCTTGGCCCAGCTGCAGGCAGTCCCGGTGAGTGCTGGTTTCAGCTCGGTGTTTGAGGTGGGCCTAGAGAGCTGCCACCCAAGGAAAAGTGGGGAGAGGGCAATTTAGGTCCTTGGCTGATGAAGTCAAAATTTCCCAATTTTTCTCTCTTCACTAGGCTGAATTTGAATGTATCCACCCTGAGAAGCAGCAGAAAAAGAAAAGCTACAAGAACTCTGGAACTATTTGTGTCAAGACTTGCCAGGTGAGGTGACAGCTCATGTGACCCAGGCACTGAGCTCTGAACTGTGCCATCGCAGCCCACACTTACCTCAGGCCTGACTCTGCTTTACTCTGCAGGTAGAAACGGAGTATTCCTTCCTGGACTACGTGATGGGAGGCTGCCAAATCAACTTCACTGTAAGTCTGATTCACCACGGCTAAGTGAACAGGCTTTGGACTCAAGGTGGCCTTCAGCTCCCTTCTTGGCCTCTTCCCAGGTGGGCGTGGACTTCACTGGTTCCAACGGAGACCCATCCTCCCCTGACTCCCTGCACTACCTGAGTCCTACAGGAGTCAATGAGTACCTGACAGCGCTGTGGAGTGTTGGCAGTGTGATTCAGGACTATGACTCGTGAGTTCAGGTTCTCCTGGCCGCCCCCTCCCCTGCAGGTGCTCAGCCTCTGGACTCATCCCCTCGCTGACTCTTCTCTCCCTGTCTTCCCAAGGGACAAGCTTTTCCCAGCATTTGGATTTGGGGCCCAGGTTCCTCCTGACTGGCAGGTGAGCTCCCTCTCTCCAACCCTGGTAAGGTCTTGCTGTAGCCCAGGCTGACCTGGAATTCACTGTTGTCCCAGGGTGGCCTTGAACTCAAAGTAAAGCTACCTCAGCTTCTCCTGTGCTGGGATTAAAGATGTGTGCCACCACGCCTGGCTTTTCCCCATTCATGTGTTAGTTTCAAGAAACTAATTCTGGGATTTGGGTGAGGTTATTTGCTGTTTGGCACCAGCTTCAAGGGGAAAGTAGAGGACAGAGTCTTGTAGTCATGTAGACACCCAACTCACAACTAAATAGTTCCTGCAGGAATCTTGCTACATACCATAATGCCACCTCCCTTTTTTTTTTTTTTTTTTGGTTTTTCAAGGTAGGGTCTCACTCTGGCCCAGGCTGAACTGGAATTCACTATGTAGTCTCAGGATGGCATCGAATTCACAGCAATCCTCCTACCTCTGCCTCCCGAGTTCTGGGATTATGGTGCTAGGGATTGAACTCAAGGTCTCACACATGCATAGCACACATAAGCCCCCATAGTGCTTTTTTTTTCTCAGCACAGATTAGATCAAGAGGGAAGATTTTTTTTTTGTTTTGAGGTAGGGTCTTGCTCTATCCCAGGCTGACCTGGAATTCACTCCTACCTCTGCCTCCTTAGTGCTGCGATTAAAGGCATGCGCCACCACACCCGGACTTTTTTATATTTTGTTTAAGAGTGGGGGCATCTGGATAGATGGCTTAGTGGTTAAGGTGCTTCCCTGGGAAGCTTAAGAACCTAGGTCTGATTCCCCAGTACCCAGGTAAGCCAGATGTACAAGGTGGCATATGCATTTGGAGTTTCTTTGCAGTGGAGGCCCTGACATGCCCATTTTATCTGCCTTTTTCTCTCTCACTTAAATAAATAATAAAATATTAAAAAGAGAAATGGTGCATACGCCAGGGCTTCTAGCCACTGTAAACTCCAAACACATGTACCACCTTGTGCATCTGGCTTACATGGGTCCTCAGGAATTGAACCTGGCTTGTTAGGCTTCCAGGCAAGCATCTTAACCGCTGCTAAGTGATCTCTCCAGCCCTCAGTCTCTAGGTTTAAAGGCTTGCATCTTCACATCTGGCTTACTCATTTTCATTTTTGCCCTCAGGTCTCACATGAATTTGCCTTGAACTTCAATCCCAGTAATCCCCACTGTGCAGGTAAATTCCCCATCTTCCACTGTGAACCAGATCTGTCCACACCTGGGGAGGTGAGCCTGTATGGGTAAAGAAGAGAGTGGGAGGTGGGGCATAATGGCCTCCTTTGTATAGAAGAGTTGTCATTAGAGCTAGTCCTTTGAAGTCATCTTGCTACCCAAATTACTTGGAGCATGTTGCTTACCTCTGTGTGCTTCAGAATAAAGCTAAATATTGCTGGGTGTGGTGACCTTTAATCCCAGCACTTAAGAGGCTGAGGAAATAGAATTGCCATGAGTTCAAGGCCATCCTGAGACTACAAAGTGAATTTCAACTCAGCCTGGGATACAGAAATACCCTATCTCGAACCCCCAAAAAAAGTATAAAGCTAAATATTGCTAGGCTTAGAGGCCTATAATCCCAGCTACTCAAAGGCTAAGGCAAGAGGATCAAAAGTTTGAACCCGGGCTGGAGAGATGGCTTAGTGGTTAAGGCTTTGCCTGCAAAGCCAAAGGACCCAAGTTCGATTCCCCAGGACCCATGTTAGCCAGATGCACAAGGTGGCGCATGCATCTGGAGTTCATTTGCAGTGGCTGGAGGCCCTGGTGCACCCATTCTCTCTCTCCTTCTGTGTCAAATAAATAAAAATAAAATATTTTTTTAAAAAGTTCAAGACCTGCCTGTGTAACTTAGTGAAACCCTGTCTCAGTGCCCTGCATCACATTATTGCTGCCAACTCCCAGCACTCAGGAGGCAGAGATAGGAGGGTCACCATAAATTCAAGGCCCCGAGACTACATAGTGAATTCCAGATCAGCCTGGGCTACAGTGAGACCCTACCTCAAAAAATAAAACAATTTCTTTTAAAGGGATGGTCACTTGGGAGGCAGAGGTAAGAGGATCACTGTAAGTTCAAGGCCAGCCTGAGACTAGTGAATTCCAGGTTAGCCTAGACTAGATGAGACCCTACCTTGAAAAACCAAAACATTTTTTAAAAAATTTAAAAAGGACTGGAGAGGAAGCTCAATAGTAGTCTGTTATTTATTTTCTTTTTTTTTCTTATAATTTATTGGTTTTTCAAGGTAGGGTCTTTCTCTAGCTCAGGTTGACCTGGAATTCACTATGTAGTCTCAGGCTGGCCTTGAACTCAGCGATTCTCCTACCTCTGCCTCTGATTGCTGGATTAAAAGCATGTGCTACCATGCCCAGCTAAGTTTTGATTTTTTTTTCCCCCAGATAGAGTTTTGTTCTAGCTCAGGCTAACCTGAAATTCACTATGTAATATCAGGGTGGCCTCAAACTCATGACAATTCTCCTCCCTGTGCCTCCAGACTCTTTTTTTTTTTTTTTTTTTTTTTTTTTTTTTGGGGGGGTGGGGTTTCAAGGTAGGGTCTCACTCTGGTCCAGGCTGACCTGGAATTAACTATATAGTCTCAGGGTGGCCTCAAACTCACGGCGATCCTCCCACGTCTGCCTCCCGAGTGCTGGGATTAAAGGCGTGCGCCACCACGCCCAGCTCAGACATTTTTTATTTGAGAGAAAGAGACTACAAGTGGATATAGGTGCACCAGGGTCTTTCGCCACTACAAAGAAATTACAGATGCATGTGCCAATTTGTGCACCTGGCTTTACATGTGTACTTGGGAATCAAACCAGCAGTCTTTGCAAGCAAGCAGCTTTAACCACTGAGCAATCTCCCCAGATCGGATCTCATGTAGCACAGGCTGAACTTTGTTACCAAGGATGACCTTGAACTTCTTTTTCTGCCTCTACCTTCTAAATTCTGGGGTTATAGGCCTGTACCACCACTCCTAACTCAAGAAATTTTTTTTTTTTTTTTTTTTTTTGGTTTTTCAGGGTGGCCTTGCACTCACAGCGATCCTCCCACTTCTGCCTCCCAAGTGCTGGTATTAAAGGTGTGCACCACCATGCCTGGCTTCATTCATATATATATGTATATAATATTTATTTGCAAGCAGAGAGGGGGGGTGCACCAGGGCTTCCTCCCACCGCAAACAGAACTCCAGATGTATGTGCCACTTTGTGCATCTGGCTCCACATGGGTACTGGGGAATTGAACCTGGGCCATCAGGCTTTGCAAGCAAGTGCCTTTATCTGCTGAGCCATCTCTCCAGTCCAGGACATGACTCTCAATCTGGGTTATAGTTAACTTATTTAGGGCTTTAGTTTCCTATTCTGTTGTATAGAGTTGAGTTTCCTGAGTGACAAGGTGAAATAACTGCTTCCAGGTTCCCAAATCTTCTGTCCAGGATGAGGTAATATCAATATAACCTCTTCCTGAGTGGTACAAGATTGTGTAATGATTTTCATCTTCCTTTCCGGCAGGTATCCAAGGCATTGTGGATGCTTACCGCCAAGCCTTGCCACAAGTTCGCCTCTATGGCCCCACCAACTTTGCACCCATCATCAACCATGTGGCCAGGTTTGCAGCCCAGGCTGCACATCAGAGGACTGCCTCGGTGAGAGTTGTGGGCAATAGTGGCAAGTGGAGTGGTGAGGGCTGGGCAGCAAGGGGTTTCTTGTATAACAAAGGAACTGTGTGTCTGGGCTGTTTGGGAGAGAGGCTCTGTCCCAGTGTATAAATGGGTTTGTCTGCAGCAATACTTCGTGCTGTTGCTTTTGACCGATGGTGCTGTGACTGATGTGGAGGCCACACGTGAGGCTGTGGTGCGTGCCTCAAAGCTGCCTATGTCCGTGATCATCGTGGGCGTCGGCGGTGCTGACTTCCAGGCCATGGAACAGCTGGATGCCGACGGAGGGCCTCTGCACACACAATACGGGGAAACAGCTGCCCGCGACATAGTGCAGTTTGTGCCTTTCCGCCGATTCCAGAATGTGAGTAGAGGGAAACTTGCAGAGATCTGATCTGGGAGTTTACCCTTCTACCTCTCCCTGATGGAGCTGGCTTGGAGGTCTCGGTGGTAGAGCCCTCTTACCAACGTCTGGACAGGGTTGGATGTTGGGTTTTGTATGCTTTCTTCATGGTGACATGTAGATACCAGGAAACTGTCACAGGCCTTCACTGATCTTGCCCTTCTTCTCCTGACAGGCCACGCGGGAAGCACTGGCACAGACAGTGCTTGCAGAAGTGCCTACACAGCTGGTCTCCTACTTCAGGGCTCAAGGTTGGGCCCCATTAAAGGTGCCTCCAGCCCCAGCCAAGGGCCCTGCACAGACCCCCCAGGTTTAGGTTCCCTTGGAGAGCAGGCTGTGGCTGGTCCTCAGCTTTCTATCACCAAGATCCTCTGGGCCATGGACCAAGCCTGCATATTCTTCCCAGTGCAAGAACTGGGTACTGGATACTTTCATATTTGCTTCTGCTCTTGCTGCTCTTGTCACTGGCACCCCTGTCATTCAGTAGCCAGCACTCCTGAGTCATTCCTCTGTATTTTGGGTAGGCTTCTATTTAGCCATGTTTACTTTGATTCTTAGTCTCAGTTTGTTGACCTTAGGTTGTTGAGTGAGGATTCTTTTGCTTTGATAGCCCCCACAAAGAAATTTAGCATTTCTAGACAGGTATCTCTTCATTCCAGAAGACATGAATTGAATTTTTGAAAAAACAGACTTTGAATAAAAAGCAAATGCCTGAGCTAGGCGTGGTGGTGTGTGCCTTTAATCCCAGCACTTGGGAGGCCAGGGTAGGAGGATCTCTGTGAGTTCGAAGCCACCCTGAGAAACTACATAAATGAATTTCAGCTCAGCCTGGAATAGAACTAGACCCTACTTAAAAAAAAAAAAAAAAAAAACACCTACCTCGCCCTATCTCATAGTAGAGCTGAACTTGGGACCATAGACAAGGTGGAAAGTGCTATACTTCATAACAGATTGCAGAGGGTGAAGGAAGGTAGGCTTTAAGGTGAAGAAGAGCTGTTAGACTTCCTAGAAGCTGAAATAGTAGAACAGCAGGACCTTACCATGTTGTCCAGGCTAGCTTCAGACCCTTTGGTCTCACATGATCCTCCATCTTCATTTTATGGAGTAGCTGGGAGATCACCATGCCCAGTTCAGAAAAACATCTTTGTGGGGGGGTGGGCACCATAAATATAAATTTCAACCAAACTATTATGTTCTTATAAAATATATTTGGTGCATCTTTTTCATTCCTTTCAGTGTATTTGTAGTCTATACATACTGTTTCAGCATGTTTTAAAATTTGTTTTCTAGCCGGGCGTGGTGGCGCACGCCTTTAATCCCAGCACTTGGGAGGCAGAGGTAGGATTGCTGTGAGTTCAAGGCTACCCTGAGACTACATAGTGAATTCCAGGTCAGCCTGGGCCAGAGTGGTGAGACCCTACCTCGAAAAACCAAAAAAAAAAAAAAAAAAAAAAAAAAAATTGTTTTCTAATCTAGTACAAGATTGTTTCAAGTATCAATATTATACAAATTAGCAGGCGTGGTGGCGCACGCCTTTAATCCCAGCACTCGGGAGGCAGAGGTAGGAGGATGGCCACGAGTTCAAGGCCACCCTGAGAATACATAGTGAATTCCAGGTCAGCCTGGGCTAGAGTGAGACCCTACCTAAAAAAAAAAAAAGTGAAGTTAGCCGCGGCCACACAGTAAGTTCCAAGCCAGCCTGGGCTACAGTGTTGAGGCTGTTTTTCTAAACAAATAATAAAATGAAAGGTAATAGGGCAAGTTAAAGCCCCCTATTTTTTAAAAAATATTTATTTGCAAAGAGAGAAAGAATGGGCACACCAGGGCCCCTTGCCTTTGCAAACTAACTCCAGACTCATGAGCCACTTTGTGCATCTAGCCTTACATGGGTATTGGGGAATCAAACCTGTGTTACTAGGCTTTGCAGGCAAGTGCCTTAAACTGCTGAGCCACTTCTCCAGCCCCCCACTATTGTTTCATTAACAGTGGCTGAGGCAGTTCAGTGGTGCTTCTGTACATTGTATGAGGTCATGGGTTTCCTCCCCAGCTCTTCAGAATAAAATAAATAGGATATTATTGCTGGGTATGATGGTGCATGCCTGTAATTCTAGCAATCAAGAGGTGGAGGCAGGAGGATCACTAATTCAAGGTTATTTTCAACTATATAGTGAATTTGAGGCCAGCCTAGGTTACATAAGAACCTGGCTTAAAAACCTAGACAAAGCTGGGCATGGTGGCTCACGCCTTTAATCCCAGCTCTCGGGAAGCAGAGATAGGAGGATCACTGTGAGTTCACCCTGAGACTACATAGTGAATTCCAGGTCAGTGTGGACTATAGCAAAACCCTACCTCCAAAAAAAAATAAATAAATAAAATCTAGACAAAGAAGATATACGTGCAATTTGAACCTTGTTTTTACTTACTCTGGATGTTTCAATTCTCTTATGAATATAGCAGAATTTAGCCAATCCCTTATTGTTTCTGTTTTATTATTATAAACAGTTTCATAAAAAACATCCTTGCACAATCATCCTGTGCATCTACCAGGGCATTTCTATTTTATTTATTTGAGACAGACAGAGGGAGGGAGAGAACGGGTGCGCCAGGGCTTCCCGCCCTGCAAACAAACTCCAGATGCATGCGCCACCTTGTGCATCTGGCTTACATGGGTCCTGGGGAATCAAACCGAGGTTCTTTGGCTTTGCAGGCAAGCGCCTAACTATGGAAATGTTACATGAAAGGGTATAGTTTAAAGTTTCAGCAGGTATCACAGATTATCTTTATAAAAAGTTATGGCCAAACTCAGCCATTTGTTAATCTGACAGGCCCCACACCTTCTCCAAAATCTCATTTTTAGTTTAAATTCCTATGTTTACTTGTGAATTATGTTTCTTTTCAGTAGCCTACTCATAGCCTTTATTCTGTCACTCTTTCATACATGTTGAAAATGTTTTTGCCCCAGCTGTTATCCTCTCATATACTTTTCTATGCAGAACTCAAGAAGCAAATTTTATACATTTTTATATATGATAATCTTTCTTTTTAAATTCTATCCATGTATCAATAACAATAAATATTTTCTTAAGTTATCATTTATATTGTCTTTATTTATTTGGGGGGGGGTTGCTGGGGTTGAACTGAGGGTCTATGACATGCCAAAGACGTGCTCTGTACCACTGAGCTACGTCCCTAGCTCTGCCAGTTATCTGGTAGCATAATCTATCTACTTGGATACTATTTATTTATTTTGGTTTTTCTAGGTAGGGTCTAGCTGTAGACCAGACTGACCTAGAATTCACTATGTGGCCTTAAACTCACAGCAATCCTCTTCCCTCTACCAACTGAGTGCTGGGATTAAAGGTGTGTATGCCACCACACCCACAGCTGGATACTTTGTTTCTAGTTTTAAGATTTGTTCCCCCACCCCCCCCCGCAAGGTAGGGTCTCACTCTAGCCCAGGCTGACCTGGAACTCACTCTAGCCCAGGCTGGCCTTGAACTCACAGTGATTTCTCATACCTCCGTCTCTTGAGTGCTGGGATTAAAAGCATGGGTCACCATGCCCAGCTTTTTTTTTTTTTTTTTTAAATAATCAATGTAACAAATTATCAGTAAATATTTTATAGATTGTTTTATAGAACATATATGTGTCCTCGGATATATTCTTGGGAATATTATCTTAAAGAGTATAAAAATTGGGCTGCAGAGATGGCGTAGTTGTTAAGATGTTTGCCTGCAAAACCAAATGATCCCGGTTCGATTCTCCAGGACCCACATGTAAGCCAGATGCACAAGGGGGCACATGCATCTGGAGTTCGTTTGCAGTGCTGGAAGCCCTGGTGTGCCCATTCTCTCTCTGTGTCTCAAATAAATAAATATATTTTAAAAATACGCTTAGTTGTTAAGGTGCTTGCCTGCAAAGCCTAAGGGTATATGTTCAACTCTCCAGGTCCCACATAAGCCTGACACAAGCGCACAAGGTCACACATGCAACTTAAAGTGGTGCATGGTCTGAAGTTTGATTACGGTGGCTGGAGGCCCTACCATGCCAATTCTCTCTCTCTCTCTCTCTCTCTCTCTCTCTAGCTCTCATTCTCTTGTGGGGAAAAGAAAAAAGAAAAAAAGCCAGTCTGTTGGGCTTGCCAGAAAAAGAAAAAGAGTATAAAAATTTATTGTGCAAGGTGTTGAATGCCAGTATCTCAGCATTTGGGAGATGGGGGAAAGAGGATTAGAAGTTCAAGATATTGTCAGCTACATAATTGGTTCAAGGCCAGCCTAGGCCTTGTGTCTCAAAAACCAAAACCAGGTGCTGGGGATGAAGCTCAGTTGGCACAATACATGTACAAAGCCCTAGGTTTAATCCCAGCACCACATAAACCAGATATGATAGCACACACCTGTAATCTCAACACTCAGGAGGTAGAGGCAGGAGGATCAGGAGTTCAAGGTCAGCCTCAGCTACATAGTGAGGTCAAGGCTAGCCTGGGAGACCCTGTCTCAAAAAGAAACAAGAACCAGGCGTGGTGGCGCACGCCTTTAATCCCAGCACTCGGGAGGCAGAGGTAGGAGGATCACCGAGAGTTCGAGGCCACCCAGAGGCTACATAGTTAATTGCAGGTCAGCCTGGACCAGAGTGAGATCCTACCTTGCAAAACCAAAAAAAAAAAAAGAAACAAGAGTATTAAGAGTAGCTGAAGCCAGGCTGAAGGGATGGCTTAGTGGTTAAGGCACCTGCCTGCTAAGCCTAAGAACCAGGTTCCAATCTCCAGGTCCCACGTTTAGCCAGTTACAAAGTGACACAAGGGCGCAATGCTGCACTTGCCCACAAGGGGGTGCACGCATCTGGATTTCGTTCACAGCAGCTGAGAGACTGCTGGCATGCCCATCTCTATCTGTCTCCCTCTCTGTCTCTCTTTCCAAAAATAAAATTTTTAAAAAAAATTAAAAAGAGTAGCTGAAGCCAGGCATGCTGGCGCACGCCTTTAATCCCAGCACTTGGGAGGCTGAGGTAGGAGGATCGCTGTGAGTTCGAGGCCACCCTGAGACTACAGAGTGAATTCCAGGTCAGCCTGAGCTAGAGTGAGACCCTACCTCGAAAAACAAAAACAAATCAAAACAAAAAAGTAGCTGAGGTGGGCTGGAGAGATGGCTTAGCCATTGGTTAAGGCATTTGTCTGCAAAGCCAAAAGACCCAGGTTAAATCCCCCAGGACTCACGTAAGCCAGATGCACGCATCTGGAGTTCATTTACAGTGGCTGCATGCCCTGGTATGCCTATTCTCTCTCCATCTCTGCCTCTTTCTCTCTCTCAAATAAATAAAAATATTAAAAAAAAAAAAAAAAAAAAAAAGCAGCAGCAGCCAGGTGTGGTGCATGCCTTTGAGGCAGAGGTAGGAGGATTGCCAGGAGTTCGAGGCCACCCTGAGACTACATAGTGAATTCCAGGTCAGCCTGAGCCAGAGAGACCCTACCTCGAAAAAACAAAAAATAAAAAGAGAGAGTAGCTGAGGGGCTGGAGAGATGGCTTAGCAGTTAAGGCACTTGCCTGCAAAGCCAAAGGACTCAGGTTTGATTCCCCAGGGACACATAAAGCAAGACACACCAGGTGGCACATGTGTCTGGAGTTCATTTGCAGTGGCTAGAGGTCCTGGTGCCCCATTCTCTATCTGCCTCTCTCTCTTTCAAATAAAAGCAAAGTTACAAAAGGAGAAAGTTCAGGGGTTAAAGGTGCTTGCTTGCAAGCTTGCCAACCTGAGTTTGATCTTTCTTAGTACCTATGTATGTGTAGACACAAAGGGATGCACGGGTCTGCAATCCCAGTGCACCTGTGACAATGTGAGCTAGAGATCTGAAAGCTGGAAAGCAGAGGCAGCAAGAGAAGAAACCCTGTCTCAGAAGGTGGACAGGGACTAGAGCAATGGCTTAGCAGTTAAGGTACTTGTCTGAGAAGCCTAAGGACTCGGGTTCAATTCCGCAGAACCCACATAAGCCAGATCCACAAGGTGGCACACACATCTGGAGTTTGATTACAGTAACTGGAGGTAACAGTGTGCCAATTCTCTCCCTACCTCTCTCTTTTCTTTTTTTCTTTCTTTTTGTTTGTTTGTTTGTTTTTGTTTTTCGAGGTAGGGTCTTACTCTAGCTCAGGCTGACCTGGAATTCACTACGTAGTCTCAGGGTGGCCTCGAACTCACGGCTATCCTCCTACCTTTGCCTCCCAAGTGCTGGGATTAAAGGCGTGCTCCACCACGCCCGACTCAGACCTATTTATTATTTTTTTAAAATTTTTATTTGAAAGAGAAAGGCAGATAGAGAGAATGGGTGCACCAGGGCCTTCGACCAATGTAAACGAACTCCAGACACATGTGCCACCTTTTGCATCTGGCTTACATCCTGGGAAATTGAACCTGGGTCCTTTGGTTACACAGGCAAACACCTTAGCAGCTAAGCCATCTCTCCAGCCCTACTTGGGTTTTTTTGAGGTAGGGTCTTGCACTAGGCTAGGCTGACCTGGAATTCACTATATAGTTTCAGGCTGACCTTGAACTCACACCTACCTCAGACTCCCCAGTGCTGGTATTAACGGTGTGCGCTGCCATGCCTAGCTAAATTTTACTTATTTTTAAGCACATGGAGAGAGGGAGGGAGAGAAACAGGAGAAAGAAAGAAAATATATGGGTGCTGCAAATGAACCCCAGGCAAGCAGGTGTTGCAAGTAAGTGCCTTGAACCACTGAGTGAAGATCCTTGAACCCGATGAACATCAATTTACCTCTACTTTGTCTAGCAGGCAGACATTCAGCCTCAGGCCTTAGTAAAGAACCTGCATGATGCCTCGCAACTCTACACTGGCAATATGACTCAGAAGCTTTCTAGAGATTCCCAAATCTTAATTTTTGACTATTTGCGTGAAGACAGTTTTCCCTCCATCTGCACCTACTAGAAATTGAGGATATTCCCAGACGCCCAGACAGCCTGGGTCCTGCTCTATTGCTCTTCACTTAGCTGTACTGGAGCATTTCCTGGCCTGAAGTTTCCCTCTCTGTG
This sequence comes from Orientallactaga sibirica, assembly GCA_036365145.1. Taxonomy (NCBI): domain Eukaryota; kingdom Metazoa; phylum Chordata; class Mammalia; order Rodentia; family Dipodidae; genus Orientallactaga; species Orientallactaga sibirica. The sequence goes on from JAEOAD010000011.1 coordinate 10,403,241, forward strand.
GTTGTTTAGTTGCATAGAGCATAGACTGTCTACAACACTGCCTTTTGCACATGGTGAGACTGTAACATGTACTACTACTGTATTATGTTGATGTGGGGTTCTCCAAGGAAAGAGAATGCATCGAGGGCTGCAGAGATGGCTGCTTGCCTGTGAAGCCTAAGGACTCATTGTTCAACTCTCCAGGTCCCCAGGTAAGCCAGATGCACAAGGTGATGCAAGCAAGATGGCGCATGTGTCTGGAATTCAATTGCAATGGCTGGAGGCTCTGTCGTGCCAATTCTCTCTCTCTTAAAAAAATGTACAGGGGCTGGAGAGATGGCTTAGCGGTTAAACGCTTGCCTATGAAGCCTAAGGACCCCAGTTCGAGGCTCGATTCTCCAGGACCCACGTAAGCCAGATGCACAAGGGGGTGCATGCATCTGGAGTTCGTTTGCAGTGGCTGGAGGCCCTGGCGAACCCATTCTCTCTCTCTCTCTCTCTCTCTCTCTACCTGCCTATTTCTGTATCTCTCTCTCAAATAAATAAATAATAATAAAAATTTTTAAAAATGTACAAAAAAGAAAAAGAAAAGAGAATGCACTGAGAGGTAAATGCTACCATACTTAACAAGCATTCTGGCCACCAAAGTCCTCTTCAACAAGCCACCTCGCCAGCACTGATCATTTGCTTTAGCACAGAGCTCAGTTCTACTCCAACCATCAGCATGTTTAATGAGGCCCCCCAGTGGCCCCTGTGGCACCATCTCCTGCCCACTCTGAGGTCCGCACACCATGGGCACGGACGCGATACAAACATGTGAAACGTGGGTGGCCCCAGTTGCTTAGAATCTGGATCTTCACCTTAGGGAACGCAGATGGAGGGTCATTCTGGGGAAACAAATGGATCATACCAAGATCTGTTCTCCCAAGACTGCCCTCCCCCACAACCATCTCTCGCTTGCCCATTGCCTTGACACTTTTCCCCTCAGAGGCAAACACACCTGCAGGTGAAAAGTCTGAATTTCAGATTTCTGCACATCAAAGGTGAATTTCCCCAAGAAAACTTCAGTCTCATCATCAACCAGTAGACCCTGGCGGGTGAAGAGTGCATTGACGGAACAGTGAAACACAGAGGCAGGAGAGAAAAAACAACTTTGTTAAGAATCGTGTGTGTGTGTGTGTGTGTGTGTGTGTGTGTGTGTTTCTGAGGTAGGGTCTCACTCTGGCTCAGGCTGACCTGGAATTCACAATGTAGTCTCATGGTGGCCTTGAACGCATGGTGATCCTCTTACCTCTGCTTCCCGAGTGCTGGGATTAAAGGCATGCGCCACCACGCCGGGCCTTGTGTGTGTTTAATAGCTATGTGTGTGCTTGTGTATGTTCTGATGGTAGGACATGCAGTGTAAAATGTAAGCTGTAAGAAAATGGGTCATAGCCAAGTAATCACTGCATGAATAAGGCTGGCGTGGGAGGACTACAAGTTCAAGATCAACCTAGGCAGCATAGAGAGAGCCTGTATTGAAAAGAGAAATGAAAGAGAGCCTGTCTTAAATATGGGGTATTGGTCCCATGTGAGTCGTCTGCTCTGTGCTTGTGAGCAGGTGGCGTCTGCCTTCAGAGCATTGCCTTCCTCAGATGAGAGAACAGTAGTTCATAAGTACTGTGGGTGCAAGGTGTAAAGTGCTTGGCAAAGCCTATCTAGTACTTGGATATGGCTATGATCATTTATAACCTGAAAGACAAGGAATAGTATGTCCAGTGTGGTGATGAGCAGGCAAAGACTGAGATATTGGCAACAATTCTCATGACTGCCTGAGACTTTCTAAACAAATCGCCCCCACTTTCCGGCTTTAGCCCCACTCACAAATACTGCGAAGTCACGGGGGGCACTGCTGGCTCCCCCAGTGTGTGCCACACTGGGTGGAGGATGCTGCAGGGTGATGCCACTCAACTGCACACGACCTGGCAGCCGGATCACTACCTGGCCTTGGTCACCTTCAAAAGCCCAGCAGTTTCCAGGGAACACATCTGGCTGTGGGGGCAGAAGGAAGAGTAGACCATGAGAATGTAGGGATAATAAAGGAGATCCAAGCTTTAAGACCATCTTGGGCTACATAGCAGGATCCTGCATGGACAGAGGGACAGCTGCTCCTCTGCATCTTCTGCCCCAGCCCAGAGCTCCACCTCCACTTCATGTCCTTGCCCAGCAACATGCATTGCAGTGCACAGACCTCAGCACCTCCAGGTCTGTCCTTGGCTGGAGCCAAGTCAGATCCCACCTCCACCCAGTCCTTTTCCTAACAATCACCCAGGAACCTCGTTTCCAGGCTCACCTCCAGAATGACAGAGGGAGGCCGCGCATAGTTCCAGAAGTTCAAGCGGTTCCAGAAATAGACAGTGTTAGTGTCCTCGTAGTCGCGGGATGTCTTCTCTAGGTCAATGGAGGCTCCTGGAGCACGAGAGTAACTTTGAGGGGCTCCCCAGGCCTTCCTACAGCTGAAGAAGGGTCTATTTGTAAGTGTGTGTCTTTCTGTGACGCTGCATCTTCTTACCCACTGAGCTCAGCGCATAGTCAGGTTTCCGAACAAAGTCTTCATTCAGCCTCTGGAACACGAGCTGGGCCACTCTCTGAAGAGGAGGAGGATGGACTCAGGGCTGGTTTACAGGTGGCGAGAACTCCGGGCTCAGGGATGGACCCTGAAGGCCCCAGGAGAGACTCTGCAGTGGGGACCTGGGATGGGGGAGGGGGTGAATCCCAGGACCCAGTGGACTGTTCTCCTGCTGTGTACCAGGACTCTGGGCAAAGTCCTACGGCCCTGCTCCTCCATAGGCCCGAGTGCACCCACCCAGGGCTCACCTCGCTGTGGGCTGCGCGAACACTGGACACCTCCTTGTGGAGTTCAACCAGCTCGGCCTGGAGCTGCTGCAGCTGCTGCCCCTGGGAGTGCACTCGCTGGTGGTACTCACTGGAATACGATGGGAGGGAGGTTGGCACTGTCAGGGAGGGGGCCCTCCCACAGAAGCACCTTCTAGCAGCAGCCCACTTCCCATCCTAACTGCCCTCCCTCACCTTATGGTCAGCATCTGCCTAGGCTCCTGTCGGAGGAGGGAAGCCGGGACAAATGCGCACAGGTCAGTTCCGGGTCATGCTTCACCCACGCCAGCCTGGGGCAGTCAGACTCAAAAGCATCTCTTTGAGAATCGTGCCCCCTGCCTCCAACCCTTCTCTCACCTCCCGAGACAACATCTGTGCTTCCTCAGGAGTAGCCACTGCCCACTCCCAGCAGCCCAAGGAATTCCTCCACAACCTCCACCCACCCCAGGACAATCTCTCCAACTCACATTCTCCAAAGGAGGGGCCAGGTGCAGCAGTCCCCACCAGAGTGCTGGAGAAAGAGGAGGGGTCTCAGATGAAGGGGCGTCCCCTGGCATAAGGGAACAGAGAGGAGAGTGGCGGCAGGGGATGGGAAGGTGGGTGGGAAACGGAGGTGAGGACACTAGAGTGGGCAGAAGGACACAGGTAGACAGGAGCTGGATTTGGCTGCAAGCCCTCAAAACTGGGGGAGGGGGGCCAGCGGATCGCCGCCCCTCACCTGCTGCAAAGACGCTCAGCAGCGACACAGTCGTGAACAGGAAGCGGATGGAGCAGACCTCCCTGAAGAACCGGGGAGGAGGCTAAGACCCCAGTCAAACCCCAGCCCCGACCCCAGGGTGGCTAGACCCAGCTCCCGTGAACGCTACTCAATCAGATGTGAATCGGCTCCAGCCTGGGGGGGGGGGATCCGGTCCGGTCCCTCCCTCTGACCTGTACACAGTGCCCAGCGCGGCTCCCACCAGCGATATCAACACGGTCAGCACCTGGAAGACGAGGCCTGGGGCCGGGAGAGACGGGTCGTGAGCACGGGCGATGCAGGTGCAGAAGGGGATACGGAGGAAGGGGCCGGGGCAAGGGCCTGGGCATCAGAAGGCGGACGTGGGCTGGGAGAACCGGCTGAAGCCCAGAAAAAAAAAGAGGGGGGGGTCGCTTAGCTGGGCGTGGTGGCGCACACCTTTAATCCCAGCACTGGGGAGGCAGAGGTAAGAGGATCGCTGTGAGTTCGAGGTCACCCCGAGACTACATAGTGAATTCCAGGTCAGCCTGGGCTACAACGAGCCCCCACCTCGAATAAACCACACACACATAAAAGGGGGGGGGACTGGACACTCGGACAGGAGTACGGGGGCTCCGAAGGTCAGAGAGGGTCGGAGGCTGGCCCGGCTCGTACTCATCAAGTTCTTGGTCACTCGCGGGGGAGGCATCTCCCGCCTCAGATCCAGGGCGGAGAGAAGGTCGAGCTGCTGCAGCCGCTGCTGCTGCTCCTCCGAGACTACGGGAGACCCAGCCGGTTCTGCAGGAGCCCAAGGGCTCCATTGAGGTCTCCACTACCGCAGGCCCTCTTTCCCCAGGCTCCCGGCTCCTGAGCCGAGAACCAAACGAGCTGGGCAGCCTTCTCAAACAATGCTTGGGGACCCCACTGCACCCCACCACGCAGAGCTCCCCGCGCACCCGGAGACCCGGTGTCCACAGAGGGATGAGCGCCGACCCCTTTCCCAGGCAGCTACTCACGCCGATACCGAGGTGACCAATCACAGGGTTTTCCCCGCCCCCTCCTGGGACAGTCCATCACGCCGAGGCCCCGCCCCCAGGCCCCGATGCTGGGACCCGAACTCCATCCCACTTCCGCACTAAGCCCCGCCCCCGACCCACCCTCCCGCCCCCGGGCTCGACCCCGCCCGCACCCGAGGCCCCGCCCCTCACGGTTGCGGCGCCACAGGCGGTGTGGCCAGTGTGGCTCCGTGTCGCAGGCTTCTGCAGAGAGTCTCCTCCGGGTACGCCTGGCCTTAAGGCGGGCTCACCACAGTTCGAGCCCCGGGCCCTTCTGCCCTCGAGCTCCCCGGGTCCCGCCCCAGCGGACTCGAGCCCATGGCTGTCCGCGGTCGTCAGGCTCTGCGAACTATTGCTGTTGTCGCTGTAGAAGTTGGGCGCGTGCTTGGGAGAGGAGGACGCGGCCGAGCTTGGGCGGGGGCTCCGCCGCATCCTGACCCCCTGCCCCCTGACCACACGCTTGTCCCCCCTGCCCCCCCTCACGCGGGGACGCTAGAGAGTCGCCGCCACCGCCGCCTCCTCCTCCTCCTCCGGGGCCGGCCGTCCGCGGCTGCTCACGCTCCCGCGCGCGCGGCGACGAGCCCTGCGTGAGCCCGCGGGCCGCGCGGCCCCCGGCTCAGCCCTCTCCACGGAATCTCGGCGCGTCACAAAGGACGCGAGTCACAGAACTGGCTGTGACGTCACTGGGAGTCGCTGCACTCCCGACTTTTTTGTTTGTTATATATGTCATATATGTATATATAAAACATACATACATATATATATATCTCCAGATGCATGCGCCACGATGTGCATCTGGCTAACGTGGGACCTGGAGACTCGAACCAGGCAAGCACCTTAATTGCTAAGCCATCTCTCCAGCCCTTTTTTTTTGTTTGTTTGTTTTGTTTTTGAGTCAGGGTCTTAGGTCCCTAGCGTGTATCCCTGGCTGAATCTGGTACCCACCGTCTGTCTAGTCCACCATGGCTCCGAAGTTGGAGTCACAAGTGGTCATCATCACGCCAGTCTTTTTCTGACCTTTGAAGCAGTGACATCACAGCACGTCTCCCGGGCACGCTCAAAAGTGTACCTCAAAATTGCGCTGGAGAAATGGGCTCTGCAGTTAAGGCCAAAGGACTCAGGTTCGATTCCCCAGGACCCAAGTAAGCCAGATGTACAAGGGGGCGCAGCCCTGGCATGCCCATTCTCCTCCCTTTCTCCCTCCCTTTTTTTGTTTCCCTCCCTCTCTCTCCTCTGTCTACCTACCTATCTGCCTCTCTCTCTCTCTCTCAAATAAATACATAAAAATAAAATATTTTTTAAAAAATTGCTCACGGGGTGATTTGTACATACGTCAAAGTTTGAGAACCACTCTTCTACGGAAACCCCAGAAATCAATGAAATATAAAAATGCCATTCAGGAGAAATCAACTTCTATTCCCCCTTCCTGCTTTTCTCCTCTGTAGTTGACACTAACGTGCTGTGTTCGCTTTATTTCACTACTGCCTGTCATGTCCACTGGATCGTTAACTTTATAAGGATGAGAGTTTGTGTTGGTTTTGTTCACGACTGTATCCTCCAAGCAGCGAGATAGGTCTAGCCTGTCTCAAGCGCTCAGAGGAAGGAATGAGTACTGAGAAGGAACAGAGCGTCATTCAGGACACTGTTATTTATTTATTTATTTATTTTTAATTTTGGGTTTCCCAGGGAGGGTCTAGCCCAGGCTGAGCTGGAATTCACTCAGGCCATCATGGCCTCGAACTTGCAGCAATCCTCCTACCTCTGCCTCCCGAGTGCTGGGATTAAAGGCGTTCGCCACCACGCCTGGCTCAGAACACTTTAAAATAAATATTAAGTCCCTTTTGCTCTACAAGCCCTTTGGTCCTCTGTGCTCCTCTTTGGTGATCAGGCCAGAGAACTCTGACCTTCTAGATCCATGTTCTTCAGGGGTCTGTGGGCTGAGAATTGAATATCCCTGAGTCACACACAGACTACACATCTGCCCTGAAGAAGGGAAGGAGGAAACTAGATAGCCACTTCCAGAAAACTGGAGATTCTTAAACCTCTGTAGGCAACAGAATGCCAGTGCAGTTTATACAGAAACAGGTTCTTGCAGGGTGTGGTGGTGCATGCCTTTAATACCTTTAATCCTAGCACTCAGGAGATAGAGGTAGGAGGATCGCCATGAGTTCAAAGCCACCCTGAGAATACAGAGTGAATTCCAGGTCAGTCTGCGCTAGAGAGAGACCCTACCTTGAAACTCGCTACCTCTCTACCCCTCCTCCCCCAAAAAAATTGAAGAAGCAGACTTTTAGATGGGCATGATGGCTTATTCCTGTAATTCTAATACTTGGGAGACCAAGGCAGGAGGAAAATGAATTCCCTGGGCTATATCATGAGAAAATGAACGAAGGAATGAATAAATAAATAAAAACATTTTGTCTGGGCTGGAAAGATGGCTTAGCGGTTAAGGCGCCCGCCTGTGAAGCCTAAGAACTCCCATTCGAATCTCCAGGTCCCATGTTTAGCCAGACACAAAAGTGACGCAAGTACACAATGTCGCACATGCGCACAAGGGGGCGCACGCGTCTGGAGTTCGTTCACAGTGTCTGAGAAGCTGTTGGCATGCCCATTCTCTGTCTCTCTCTCTCTGTCTCTCAAAAAAGAAAAATCTGTCTGGGGTGGCCCTTTGGTCTTCCTGTTCCCTGGTGAGTATGCCTACCTTTCTCTCTCATCTCTTCTCCCTTCTCTCTTTCTTCCTCTTTTTCACTTTCTTGCTCTCTCCCTAGTGAGCACACTCCCCTTCTTTCTCCCCCTCTGTGGTAGTTTGAATATATGTCCCCCAATATATTCAGTGTTTTTTTTTAATATCTTTATTTTTTTATTTATTTGAGAAAGGGAAAGAGGCAGAGCCCAATATATTCAGTGTTTTATTAGCTTGTAGTTTGAGCGATCTGCAGCCACCTGGCTGGAGGCAGTGTCACTGGGTGAATTTTAGGGTCCAGCCCTAAGGTGTGGTGGTGGGTTTGAGATTCCATTCTAAAGATATGTAAAGTGTGCCTAGCTGCAGTTCCTGAGGTGTGCTGTGCTGTGGGGCTTTTGGCTTGTGGCTTTTCTCTCTGTGTTTGGTCCTGTGAAAGCAGACCAACTTCTTCTGCCATTATGGACCTTCCCCTGGATCTGTGAGCTTCAATAAATATCACTTCCTCCATAACTTTGCCTGGACTGGAAGTTCATCTCAGCAAACCTGAAACTGTCTGCTACACTCTTTCAATCTCTCCATTCTCTCTCTTCTCCCTCCTTTCTCCCTGCTGATTAGTCTCTCTGTCACCCATTACAATAAAGCCTTAAACTCAAGAAAAAAAAAAAATCACTGGAGCGAGCTGAGGAATGTGAATGTTATTTGTGTGTGTGTGTACATGTGTGGTGTGCATGCCTGTGTTGGTGCACGTGTGTGCATGTGTGTGGTATGCATGCCTGTGTGTATGCATGTAGGTACACATGTGTGTGAAGGTAAGCTAGAGGTCAACATCAAGGTTTTCCTCATTTTCCATCTTATTCTTTGAGACAGTCCTCTTGTGGAACCTAGAACTCACCAACTCACCTAGACTAGCTAGCCAGTGAGCCCTAGGGATCCCCCTGCCTCCACTCCCCAGTGCTGGGATCATCTGAACTCAGATCTTCATTCTTGCACAGCAATCACTTGATCAATCACTTTATCAATTGAGTCATCTCCTCAGCCTGGACCGTGCATTGTATGTGTGTGGGGGGGTCAGGCATGAGGACACCATGGTGCACTTACGGCGGTCAGAGGACAGGGTATTTCCAGACAAGAGCAGGTGTTACATCCTTTCCCCACCATAGGCTTTTGATTAGGTTTTCAGTACCAGACTTGTATTCCCTCTGGTGGAGCAGGCCTCCAGTCCAATTAGAGAGCAGTTGTTGCCCTCAGAACAGACATGCCACTATTGCCCCCATTGGCTCATTTGGCCTGGCTGTCCAAAGTTGAGGCTTGTGGTGCCCACTCTTTTCACCACTGATGACTTCTCTCTCTCCCACTGAACTGCATGCAGCATAGCTTTTTCCAGCTTTCTGTCAGCTGGTCCACATGGAGGAGGTTTTCAGCTCTGCTCCAACAGGATTTCTCAGTGACCTTGCATCACAAGCATGTGGAGTCTTCAGCAATAGGGTCTTACCATCTATTTCTGGTGGGAAATGAAGAGCCTTGGCAATAACCTGTAATGTTTTGGGGGCATCAGGGACCTCCCTGGCCAACAACTCACTGGAAGGTATCCCATCCCTGGCACTGAAATTTTTTCTAGTAACAATCTATGGCTTCTGGGTGCTCCAGTATCCAAAAAAGTAGGTTTCCATATGGCTTATTCATAACATCTTAAATTTTGATTAACCCTCCTCCCACCCTTCCTTTACTCACTCTCTTCCCCTGACCTCACTTAGGCCTTTCCACCCCCAGTAATCATTAGTAATGATTTTAAAACACCACATATTTGAGAAAGCAAAAACTAAAACATTTTCCTTTAGTTCTCATAGTTCATAAAATTGTTTTTAACTTAAATTTATTTTTCTCTCTCTTTTTAAAAAATATTTTATTTGGGGTCTGGGGAAATAGCTTAGTGGTTAAGGAGTTTGCCTGTGAAACCTAAGGACCCCAGTTCGATTCCCCAGAACCCACATAAGCCAGATGCACAGGAGGGCACATGTGTCTGGGGTTCGTTTGCAGTAGCTGGAGGCCCCAGTGTGCCCATTCTTTCTCTCTGTCTCTTTCTCTCTCTATCAAATAAATAACTAAATAAAACATTTTAATTTTTTTGTTTTTCGAGGTAGGGTCTCACTCTAGCTAGACTGACCTGGAATTCACTCTGTAGTCTCAGGGTGGCCTCGAACTCATGGTGATCTCTCTGTCTCAAATAAATAACAATTTACAAAATATTTATTTGGGGGCTGGAGATATGGCTTAGCAGTTAAGGCGTTTGCCTGCAAAGTCAAACAACCTCGGTTTGATTCCCCAGTACCCACATAAGCCCAGAATCACAAGGTAGCACATGGTTTGCAGTGGCTAGAGGCCCTGGTGTGCCCATATTCTCTCTCTCTCTCTCTCTCTTTTTCCTTTTCTCTCTCAAATAAATAAATGAAATTTAAAAAGATCTATTTGTTTATTTTATTTGTTTATTTTATTTATTTATTTGAGAGAGAAAAGGAAAAAGAGAGAGAGAGAGAATAGGTGCTCCAGGGCCTCCTGCCACCACTGCATATGCACTCCAGACTCATGAGCAACTTTGTGCATCTGGCTCTATGTGTGTCCTGGGGAAGTAAACCCAGGCTGTTGGGCTTTGAAGCAAGTGCTTTTAACCACTGAGCCAACTCTCTAGCCCTCAACTTAAATCTTTATCACCTGCATGGAGTATGAAGATAAAAACAAGTCCCATATCACTGAGGGCCTAATGACGCTTACTCCCCAAACAGTCATAATTCTTGGCTAGAACGCGAGACCCTAGCTCGAAAAACCAAAAAAATAAAAAATAAAAAAATTTAAAGTTGAAAAAAAATTCTGATCTAAATCTGACCCTGATTGCTTCTGTCCTGTTTCCTATTTGATTGTGAACTTCTCTGGGTACCTGTGCCCCTGTCAAGGGTGGAGGTGACGTCCCCTCAACATCTGTGAACCTTTAGTCTAACCTGGGTCTTGATTTAAAAAAGGCTGAAGAGAGAGATGGCTCAATGGTTAAGGCACTTCCTTACAAAGCCTAATGACCTGGGTTTGATTCCCCAGTACCTATATAAAGCCGGATACACAAAGTGGTGCAATCATCTTTTTTTTTTTTTTTTTTTTTTTGGTTTTCCGAGGTAGGGTCTCACTCTGGCCCAGGCTGACCTGGAATTAACTATGTAGTCTCAGGGTGGCCTCGAACTCACAGTGATCCTCCTACCTCTGCCTCCCGAGTGCTGGGATTAAAGGCATGTGCCACAACACCTAAAATTTTTTTTTATTATTTATTTGCAAGCACAGAGTGATAGAGAGAAGGTCAGCCTGGGTTAGAGTGAGTTCCTACCTTGGAAACCAAATGCTGTGGAGTTTTTTTGACTGTGTGGGAAGGAGGGTGTAAGGACAGTGTCTTCTGTAGCACAGGCTGGCCTTGAACTTTTTTTTTTTTTTTTTTGTTGTTGTTGTTGTTTTTGAGGTAGGGTCTCTCTCTAGCCTAGGCTAACCTGGAATTCACTAGGTAGTCTCAGGGTGGCCTCAAACTCCCGGCGATCCTCCTACTTGTGCCTCCCGAGTGCTGGGATTATTTTGTAGCTGAGGATAAGGATGATTCGGGACACACAAGGGCCTCCAGCCATTGAAAACAAACTACAGATGCATTCACTTCTTTCTTCATCTGGCTTTAGGTGGGTCCTGGGGAATCGAACCCAGATCTTTAGGTTTTTCTGGCAAGCACCTTAACCACTGTGCCAGCATCTCCAGCCCTGATTCTGAATTTTTGATTCTCCACCTCCCTAACACTGGAATTATAGGTGTGGGCTATGCCAGGCCCAGTTGCATGTGCTGGGGATCAAACCTAGGGCTTCGTGCATGCTAGGTAAACACTCTACCACCTGAACTCCATCCTCAGTCCTTCAACCTCAATACTAGGATGGACACAGAAGAGCCATGTCTAACAAGCCCTATACCAAGAGCCAGTTATTCTGACCCTTAATATTTTTGTTTGTTTGTTTTTTCGAGGTAGGGTCTCACTCTGGCCAAGCCTGACCCATTCACTATGTAGTCTCAGGGTGGCCTCGAACTCATGGCAATCCTCCTACCTGTGCCTCCCAAATGCTGGGATTAAAGCGTGTGCCACCACACCCAGCCTGACCCTTAATCTTATCTGCTGCTGCTGCATTCCTTGTATCCCAGCCAAGCTGAACAAACCCTATTTTCCAGAACACACCCTTCATTTCTTCTTTTTTCTTTCCTTTCCTTTTCTGTCCTTTCCTTTCCTTTCCTTTTCTCTTTTCTTTTCCTCTCTTTCTCTTTCTTTCTTTCTTTCTTTCTTTCTTTCTTTCTTTCTTTCTTTCTTTCTTTCTTTCTTTCTTGTGTGTGTGTGTGTGTGTGCACGCTTTTTTGGGGGTAAGGTCTCGCTGTAGCCAGGCTGACCTAGAATTTACTATGTAGTCTCAGGGTGGCCTTGAACTCTCTGTGATCCTCCTACCTCTGCCTTCCAAGTGCTGGGATTAAAGGTGTGCACCACCACACTGGGCTTCTTCCCTTTTCTTTTTCTCTTTCTTCCTCCTTCCTTTCTTTTTTGCAAAAAGAACCTTTATTCCTTTTAATGCAACTTATGCTTATTTGCCAGATGCCTTTGGAGCAGGGGCTTTCTGGGCTGGTGCCTTCTGACCCTTCTGACCTTTGGGAGGTGGGGCCCTCTGACCCACAACTTTCTGGGCAGGGGCCTTCTGGGCCACAGCCCCCTTCTTGCCAACAACTGTCACCTTCTTTGCTGAGACTTTAGCTTTAGCAACCACCGCCACTACAGCTGAGATGGCAGCCTTAGCCACAGGAGCTTTTGGGGAGTTTTCAAGATAGCTGCTCTCTGAAATTTCTTAACTTCATTCTTGATTAGTCTGTTCCTCATTTTCTTTGCCTTCATGACTTTAAAACGATCAAAATCTGTCACGTTGGGCTGGAGAGATGGCTTAGCCTTTAAGGCACTTGCCTGCAAAGCCAAAGAACCTTGGTTCAACTCCCCAGGACCAATGTAAGCCAGATACACAAGGTGGTACATGTGTCTGGAGTTCATTTGCAGTGGCTTCAGGCCCTGGTGTGCCCATTCTCTCTGTCTGCCTCTCTTCTATTTCTCTCTCAATTTGCTTGCAAATAAATAAATAAAAATTAAAAAAAAAAACAACTGGGTGTGTCCATACATGCTTGTAAACTCAGTCCTTTGGGGAAAGATAGAGAGAATGGGCACACCAGGGCCTCCAGCCACTGCAAACGAACTCCAGATGCATGCGCCATCTTGTGCATCTGGCTTACGTGGGTCCTGGATAAACAAACCGGGATCATTTGGCTTTGCAGGCAAACACCTTAGCTGCTAAGCCATCTCTCCAGCCCCCGCCCCTTCATTTCTTTCCATTGTCGATATGCTGTCTTTGATCCCAATTTCTGTCCTGAAATCTCATTTTATTTTATTTTTTTTGTTTTGTTTTTTTGTTTGACCTGGAATTTTCATCTCAGAGTGGCCTTGAACTCATGGTGATCCTCCTACATCTGCCTCTCAAGTGCTGGGATTAAAGGCATGCGCCACCACGCCTGGCTAATTTTTTTATTTGAGAGAGACAGAGAGAGAGAGGCAGAGAGAGAGAGAGAGGAAGAGACACAGAGAGAATGGGCACACCAGAGCCTTTTCAGATGCTGTGAACGAACTCCAGATGCATGTGCCCCCTTGTGCGCATTTGCGTCACTTTTGCATCTGGCTAAAGGTGGGACCTGGAGATTTGAACAAGCATTCTTAGGCTTCACAGGCAGGGGCCTTAACCATTAAGCCATCTCTCCAGCCCCTGAAATCTCATTTTAAACACTTCCTCTGTTCCTGCCCTTTCTCCTCAGGGATTCCCTAGTCCTGACCCTTTCTTATTGTGATGGTAACTATGGTGTGTTATTTCCTTTTTATTTTATTTATTTATTTATTTTGAAAGATTTTATATTTATTTATTTATTTATTTATTTGAGACAAAGAGAGGGAAAGAGAGAGGGAAAGTGAGAATGGGTGCCCTAGGGCCTCTAGCCACTGTAAACAAACTCCAGATGGGTGCGCCCCCTTGTGCATCTGGCTTACGTGGGACCTGGAGAATTGAACTGGGGTCCTTAGGCTTTGCAGGCATGCACTTTAACTGCTAAGCCATCTCTCCAGCCCTATTTATTTATTTTTTATTTTTTAATTTTTTGGCTTTTTGAGGTAGGTTCTCACTCTAGCCCTGGCTGACCTGGAATTTACTATGTAGTCTCAGGGTGGCCTCGAACTCACAGCTATCCTCCTACTTATGCCTCCCTAGTGCTGAGATTAAAGGCGTGTGCCACCACACCCAGCTTTATTTTTATTTTTTTATGAGAGGGAGAGAGAGAATTGGTATGCCATGGCCTCCAACTACTGAAATTAAACTCCAGATGTGTGCACCACCTTGTGCACATGTGTGACCTTGCACCCTTGTATCACCTTGTGCATCTGGCTTACATGGGACCCAGAGAGTCAAACATGAGTCCTTAGGCTTCACAGGCAAGAGACTTAACCACTAAGCCATCTCTCCACCCCTTCTTTTTAAAAAATATTTGATTTTATTTTTATTTATTTATATATTAGAGAGTGAGAGAATGGGCACACCAGAGTTTCTAATATTTTATTTATTTATTTATTTATTTATTTATTTATTTATTTATTTATTTATTTTTTTATTTGAGAGAGAGAGATACAGAAATAGGCAGCAGAGAGAGAGAGAGAAAATGGGTGCGCCAGGGCCTCCAGCCACTGCAAACGAACTCCAGATGCATGCACCCCCTTGTGCATCTGGCTTACGTGGGTCCTGGAGAATCAAGCCTCGAACCAGGGTCCTTAGGCTTCATAGGCAAGAGTTTAACCGCTAAGCCATCTCTCTAGCCCAACACACCAGAGTTTCTAACCACTGCAAATGAACTCCAGATGCATGAGCCACCATGTGAATTTGGCTTACATGGGTTCTGAGGAGTTGAATGTAGGTTCTCAGGCTTTGCAGGCAAGTGCCTTAACTGCCAACCCATCTCTCCAGGTCTGTGGTGTGTTTTTTTCTAGGCTGTGTTATCAACTGGAGCCCATGAGACTTCTAGGAGACAGAGCACACATCTGATTCACCTCTCTTTGGCTGAATCCTTCTCACAGGGATGAAACACAGGTCCTGCACATAACTTACTGTCACTTATGGATACATGGATTCTCATGTTATGTTTAGTTACTATATACCTGTTAAGAGTAATTAACCTAAGCTAGAAGCTTTATGTTCAGAAAAATGCATATATTTTTTTTTTTTTTTTTTTTTGGTTTTTCGAGGTATGATCTCACTCTAGCCCAGGCTGACCTGGAATTAATTCACTATGTAGTCTCAGGGTGGCCTTGAACTCACAGTGATCCTCCTACCTCTGCCTCCCGAGTGCTGGGATTAAAGGCGTGCGCCACCACGCCTGGCTACATACCTAATTTTTATAGACAAATTCAAAGGTTCACAGACTCCCCAAAGCCCAGTAGAGTCCTAGAACCCCAAGTTAAAGACCTCTGGTTTTTGGTTAAGAAGCACAACTAAGGCTCAACAGATTGCTCAATAGTTAAAGATACTTGCTTACAAAGCCTGACAATCCAGGTTCAATTCCCCAATACTCATGTAAAGTTAGATTCACAAAGTGACACATGCATCTGGAATTGGTTGGCAGTGGCCGGAGGCTCTGGCACTCCCAATTCTCTCTCTGCCTCTTTCTATCTGTCTCCCTCTCTCAAATAAATAAATAAATAATAAAAATATCAAAAAAGAAGCACAATTATTATGTGTAAGTTCTATATGCATTCAGCCACTTATTAATTCAATAAATGTTTTATTTTTTTAAAGTTTTTTTTAATTATTTCTTATTTTTAGAGAGAGACACAGAGAGACAGACAGAGAGGGAGAGGGAGACAGACAGAGAATGGATGGGCCAGCAGTCTCTCAGCTGCTGTGAACGAAATCCAGATGTGTGTGCCCCCTTGTGGGCAAGTGCAGCATTGCGCCCTTGCGTCACTGCATCTGGCTAAACGTGGGACCTGGAGATTGGAACCAGGTTCTTAGGCTTAGGAGGCAGGCGCCTTAACTGCTAAGCCATCTCTCCAGCCCTCAATAAATGTTTTGAATGCCTACAGTGCTAATGCAGGAGCTAGGAGTTTCATTTTTCACTCGTTTGATTTACCCAAATAATGTTTTTGTTGTTATTTTAGTTTAATTTTGTTTTATTTTGAGACTCAGTCTCACTACGTAGCTCAGACTGACTTTGATTATGAGATCGTCCTGCCTCATCCTCCTAAGTGCTGGGATTGCCAGTGTGCTAACACACTGGATTCTGGCCAATGTTTTGAGGGTCTACCATGAACTACATCCTGAACTGGGCATTGAGAATACAGAGATGAATAAGAAATAACATGTGGGCTGGGTGTGGTGGCGCACGCCTTTAATCTCAGCACTTGGGAGGCAGAGGTAGGAGGATCACTATGAGTTCGAGGCCACCCTGAGACTACATAGTGAATTCCAGGTCAGCCTGGGCTAGAGTGAAACCTTACCTCAAAAATCCAAAAACAAACAAACAAAAATAATAACATGAGGGCTGGAGAAATGGTTCAGCAGTTAAGGCACTTACATGCAAGGCCTAACGACCCAGGTTTGGTTTGCCACAAAGTGGTACATGCATCTGGAGTTTCTTTGCAGTGGCTGGAGGCCCTGGTGTGCCCATTTTCTTTCTTTATCTTTTTCTGTCTTCTCCCTGAATGCAAATAAATAAAATATTTTTTTAAATAACATGATGGCTGGGCGTGGTGGCGCACGCCTTTAATCCCAGCATTTGGGAGGCAGAGGAAGGAGGATCAACAAGAGTTCAAGGCCACCCTGAGACTACATAGTGAATTCCAGGTCAGCCTGAGATAGGGTGAGACCCTACCTTGAAAAACCAAAAAATAATAATAATAATAATATAAAATAGCATGAGGTCTATGACCCTGAGGCCTCATAGGCTAGCAAGGAGTAGATTGTAGTCCTGTCTTTTCCATTTTCACCCTATTCCAGCTCCCACTCCATAAGGATGGGATCAAGGCTAAGCATCCTGTCAGCTTGCAGCTAGTGCAGGCAGAGGTACTGTGCTGACCACTGGGATCTTACCCTTACCTCTCAGTCCTCCCTCCTCCTCCACCCATGACCTCCAGGCCTGCTGGCTATGTGTTTGACTAAAGGGCAGGGATTGCTGAACCTGCTCGGTGAGTCCAGTGAGTCATGGGCAACTCAGGTGGGCAGGAGGGCAGGTGAGCAGAGAGAGAGCCAGTGCCAGTGGGACCATGGCTCTGACTGTGTGTGTGAGACGCCTAACAGGGCTGCCGGGCATCCATGACCGACAAGTGAGGCTCAGCTTTCGTGGTGAGTTTCGCATGGATACTCCAAAGATTGTTTTTTGGAACCGAGGAGCTCTGGCATCTCCATTCCCTGGACCTTCACCCTAAATCCTGGCCATCTCCATAGTCTGTCCCCTACCTAATATTTTCAAACCTCTGCTTCTTTTTCACCCTATCTTCTACTTTTCTTTTGGGACTAGATATTGGACTAAGGGTAGGGAGGCAAATGACTTCTTATGTGTACAGAGGGGCTGATAAATGGCGAGCTTCTGTTCTGAATAGGTTTTACCCAGAAAACAAGGAAAATTCACTGTGGCCGTGAAGCAGATGTCGGTGAGGTCAGTACAGATGGTTTCTGGCTGGGGAGAAACCAGTCTGTCTCCTTCCCAGGTTCATTCTAGGGCAAAGGGTCTTGTTCTTGGACTTGAAAGCGTGTGTTTTCTGGAAGTGGGTTGTTTCTCAGGTTTAGGATGTCAGACCTAAGTTTACGACAATTCAGTCCCAAGACTGGAGGGGATTAGTCTGTGCATAGTTATGAGGCCCAGATCAGTCCTAGTTTGGAGTCAACCCCGTGTTGGAGGGGTGGATTCCAGGTTTGAGAGCTCAGTCTTAGGGTGGCCTCAGGTTTGGAGGGTTGGCTTCTAGTTCACGCTCAGGAATGGGCTCTGGATTGGGGGTCAGGGTCAGCCCAGCACTGGATATCAGAGCTTCCTCCTCTCCTCAGCTGTTTCGTTGGCCCCATTATGGGGCTCCACTGTCTGGGGAGAGTCTGTCTGTGCAAGTGGTCAACTGTAGTCGTGTGTTCAGCCCCAGGTGAGTATGTCTGGGGAAGGCATTCTGGGTGGCTTGGTGCCATTCTCTCTCCTGGGTCACTCTTCTGCCCTCTCCTGTTCCATTCTAGGCCTCTTGGAACCCTGGTGATCTCCTTGCAGCAGCTACAGAATACTGGGCACTTGGTGCTGCGGGAGGCCCTAGTGGATGAGAAATTGCGAGTGTCCCCAGTAAGTCCCACCAACTGCTAGTCTTCCATCCCCAAGCCTAAGATTCCCTCTATCAGGCATGTCCCAGCTTGTGGTCCAAGGGGCCACATGCATCCCAGGATAGCTATGGATGGAGCACATTTGTAGATGCCAACATCATATTGCTATGTCAAAAGACTGGGCATCCTTGCATAGAAGTTTCCATTTAACTTAGGGGGAAACTCAAGAGCCAGAAAGGAGTAGCAACAAAGTTCCCCAGTCTAGACTCCTTCCCCTGAAGACCCCTACATGGCCAGAAGCAGGCTCAGCTTTTGAGGCTCAAGGGTGGGGTAGGCTTTTTTTTTTTTTTTTTTTTTTTTTTTTTTTTTCCAGGTAGGGTCTCACTCTAGCTCAGGCTGACCTGGAGTTCACTATGTAGTCTCAGGGTGGCCTTGAACTCATTATGATCCTCCTACCTCTGCCTCCTGAGTGCTGGGTTTAAAGGCATGCGCTGCCACCACGCCCGGGGAAGGCTTCCTTTTTGTTAGAGACAAAGATGAACCTGCGGTTAGGGAGGTAACTCAGTATGAGCTTGTCTTGGGAGCATGAGGACCTGAATTTGGTCCCCAGAATCCATGTAAAAATGCCTGGCATGTACTTGTAATCCCAGTGCTGCAGAGGCAGAGGCAAGAGCATTCCTGGAATTTGCTGACCAACCTAATTGGTAGGCTTCAAACCAATGAATGGTCCTGTCTCAAAAAATAATAATAAATAAATAAATAGGGCTGGAGAGATGGCTTAGCGGTTAAGGCACTTGCTTGCGAAGCCTAAGGACCGAGGTTCAACTCTCCAGTTCTCACGTAAGCCAGATGCACAAGGTGGCACATGTGTCTGGAGTTCGTTTGCAGTGGCTATAGGTCCTGGAGTGCCCATTCTCTCTCTCTTTCTCTCTTTCTCTTCCTCTCTCTGTCTCTAATAAATAAATAAAAATAAAATCTTAAAAAAAAATAATAAAGCCAGGCATGGTAGCGCATGCCTTTAATCCTAGTACTCGGGAGGCAGAGGTAGGAGGATTGTCATAAATTCAAGGCCAGCCTGAGACTACATAGAGATTTCCAGGTCAGCCTGGGCTAGAGGGAGGCCCTACCTCAGAAAACCAGAAAAGGGCTGGAGAGATGGCTTAGTGGTTAAGGTGCTTGCCTTCAAAGCCCAAGGACCTAGGTTCAACTCCCCAGAACCCATGTAAACCATATGCACATGTGTTTGGAGTTTGTTTGCAGTGGCTAGAGACCCTGGCACACCTGTTCTCTCTCTCTCAAATCAATCAATAAATAAAATGTTTTTCTCTTTTTCCTCTTCTTTTTTTTCTTTTTTTTTTCTTTTCTTCTTCTTCTTTTTTTTTTTTTTTTTTTGGTTTCTCGAGGTGGGGTAATAAAATGATTTTAAAAAAAGAAAGACAAGAAAACCAGAAAAAAAAAAAAAAAAAGCTGTGAATAAAGCCAGGCATGGTGGTCCACTTGGGAGGCAGAGGTAGGAGGATTGCTGCAAATTCATGGCCAGCCTGGGAGTACAGAGTGAGTTCCAGGTCAGCTGAGGCTAGAGTGAGACCATACCTTGACAACAACAACAACAACAAAAAAGACTGGAGAGATGGCTTAGCAGTTAAGGCATCAGCCTGCAAAGTCAAAGGATCCCAGTTCAACTCCCTAGGACCCACATAAGCCAGATGCACAAGGTGGCACATGCATCTGGAGTTCGTTTGCAGTGGCTGGAGGTCCTGGAGTGCCCATTCTCTCTCTCTCCCTCTTTCTCTCTCTCATAAATAAATAAATAAATAAATAAATAAATAAATAAATAAATAAATAAATAAATATCTTTAAAAATAAGACAGGGGGCTGGAGAGATGGTTTAGCAGTTAAGGCATTTGCCTGCAAAGCCAAAGGACCCACGTAAGCCAGATGCACAAGGGAGGGGGGGAAGACATGCATCTGGAGTTCGTTTGCAGTGGCTGGAGGCCCTGGCATGCCCACTCTCTCCCTCTATCTCTCTGTCTCTTTCTCTCTCCTAAATAAATAAATATATAAATAAATAAATATGTTTAAGAAAATAAGCCAGGTGTGGTGGTGCACACCTTTAATTCTAGCACTTGGGAGGCAGAGGTAGGATGATCACTGTGAGTTCAAGACCACCCTGAGACTACATAGTGAATTCCAGGTCAGCCTGGGCTAGAGAGAGACCCTACCTCGAAAAGCCAAATAATAATAATAATAAATTAATACATGCATTCATTAAAGCTTGTGAAGATTAACATTATTGATACTCAGAGACGGTCAAGTCACTATAGATGCAGGCACAAGGGCCTCTATCTATAGTTGGAGTAAAAGCCTTTATCCTTAGGGTCCTTAGCCCTGGGACAGTATGAAGGGTCCTAGGGGACACTATGTGTGCTTTCAGATCCAGGTAGAGCTTGACCTGAAGTATCAGCCCCCTGAAGGAGCTGCTGGAGTCTGGGCAGAGGAGGACTTTGGGACACCCATTCTCGACAGGTAACCCTCCTAGCCACCTAAACAAAGACTGGTGGCCATAGCCCAGACTGGCCCCGGCAAGAGGAAAGCAGCACCCAGTTCCATTCTGGACCTGCTGGGCACTGCAACCCTTGAACCTGTGCCAACCAGGGTGAAGTTCTAGTCAGGCCTGAACTCCACCCTCCTTTTCTCCTCCTCCCAGCTCAGAGTTGATCATCCCCAACATGGGCTTCCAGGAGCTGGAGTAAGTATTTGGGGGTGACTTGGGGTCACTGGAGTCAGTCTTGGGGTTAGGAGTCAGTGAGTGACATGGTTTTAGTCTCAGGGCTGGGGGCCTGGACTGAATCAATTACAGGGGGTCAGTTCCGGAGTCAGGTTACAAAGTTAGAAGGATCACTGGGGTCAGTAAAAAGGGTCAAAGGTCATCCTAAGGTCAACAAAGATAAGGGATTCCCAGAACTGGGTGACAGATCCTAGGGCATGTCCCCTGAAAGAGGACCTTTCCTGTCAGGCCTGGGGAGGCCCGGCTGGAGCAGCGGACAGTGGCTCTGGGCCATAGGCTAGCTAGAAGCCTAGCTACACAGGACGATGAGGAGAACGAACTGGAGCTGGAGTTGGAGCTAGAACTGGAGGACGAGCCTGATGTGGAGCTTTCTGGGGTGGTGTTCAGCCCCCTCAAGAGGTAACTTGAGCCCACCTGCTCCCACACCTGCTACTGAGTCAGCCTCTCTCTCTCTCTCTCTCTCTCACACACACACACACACACATGGCCCCACACCCATCCATACTCACAAACACCAGGGTAGTGGATATCCCGGGATCAAGGGTCATTTACTCATAAGCAAGTCCAGTTCAGTTATCCTGGCTCACACAATGGTTTGTGATGGGATGTGATGAGGGAAAATTTTGTTGTTTGTGGCGGTGTTCTAGTCCTATAGCCATGTCAGCACATAGTAGGTGCTCAATAAGTTTTGGTGGAGCAAATGAATGGCTTCAGGGGTCAATAGGAATGAGCCAAATTCTTTCTGTAGGCTTGAGAGGGAGGCAAGACAAGGCTATCCTAAAGAACTCAGAATTCACGGGGAAGGGAAGAGAACTCAGGCTGACCTGGAATTCACTATGTAGTCTCAGGGTGGCCTCAAACTCACAGCGATCCTCCTACCTCTGCCTCCCGAGCGCTGAGATTAAAGGCGTGCACCACCACCACACTCAGCAAGAGTTCATTCTTAGCATCACTCAAGTGTGTGTGTGTGTGTGTGTGTGTGTGTTGGTGGGAAGGTGGGGGTGGGGAAGCAGAGCTGACCCTAAGCTTCTCCACAGCCGAGCTCGAGGCTTGGCCCGAGGGGATCCTTTCCAGGTATCCAGAGCACAGGACTTCCAGGTACCGCTCTCCTGCCACATTCTAACCCTCAAAGAGCTCCTCTTTGTTTTTTTTTTTTTTTTTTTTTGGGTAGGTAGGGTCTCACTCTAGCTCAGGCTGACCTGGAATTTACTATGTAGTCTCAGGGTGGCCTGGAACTCATGGCAACCCTCCTACCTCTGCCTCCCAAGTACTGGGATTAAAGGCTCCATTTTTCGGTTTTTCAAGGTAGGGTCTCACTCTAGCCCAGGCTGACCTGGAATTCACATCTAATCTCAGGGTGGCCTCGAACTCATGGCGATCCTCCTACCTCTGCTTCCCGAATGCTGGGATTAAAGGCATGCGCCACCACGCCGGGCAAGGAGCCCCTCTTTGAAAGGCAACCTCATTCGTTCCTCTCCCTACCTAAGCAGGTCTGGTTTTCTGTCCCTTTTCTGCACCCCTTAGGTGGGGGTCACCGTGCTTGAGGCCCAGAAACTGGTAGGAGTCAATATTAATCCTTACATAGCTGTGCGCGTAGGGGATCAGCGTCGAGTGACTGCCACACAACGTGGGACCAACTGCCCGTTCTACAACGAGGTGGGTACCACCAAGCAGGAAGGTGGCTTAAGAAGGAAAGGGAGACCCACATAGGTCCTGTCCTGGGAGAGGTGGTACCTGAGTGTAACGTGGGGTTGTCTAGGCTGAGGGAATGCAATGAGGCGCTGTTGACCGGCAAGGACCAGTTTCTGTTTGCAAGGATCGGGGCAAGATGAATGAGTCCTTCAGGCCTAACCTGTCATCTGCCTAACTCTTCTCACCCCCACTCCAACCCAGTACTTCTTATTCGAATTTCATGAGAGCTGGCTTCGCCTCCAAGACTTGTTGCTGGAGATCACGGTGAGGAGAGTGGGGGAGAGGTTTCTGTTAGCAAAGGGGAGCTGCTCAGCTGAGTGTGGTGACACAGGCCTGTAACGCCAGCTATCGGGAGACTGTGGCGAGAGGATTGCCACAAGTTCGAGGCCAGCCTGTGCTATAAAACAGAACTGTCTCATAAAGGTAGAGAGGGATGCAAAAGCTCCAGAACTAACAATCTCTCTCTCTTTCTCTCGCAGGCTTTCCATTCGCAGACCCTCCCATTTATGGCCACCAGGATAGGCACGTTCAGGATGGACTTAGGCATCGTCTTTGACCAGCCAGGTACTGAACCCTTCTCCTTATTGATTTGGACAGGCAAGGACCCCCAGAAATTGGTCTCTGGGCAGTGACTTCCTCCCCGGTGAACCCCTGGACACTAACTTCTCAAACAGCATTGCTTGCGAAGGCTGACCTTTCCTGCAAGTCCCGCCCTTCCCTCTGAAGCCAGCCAGGGACCCCTTAGGATCAGCAGCCCTAGGACTGCTCAATGCATCCCACGGGTGTTCCCCCTAACTCCTGGCCTGTCCCTCTGTACCCAGATGGCCACTTCTACCAAAAGTGGGCTCCTCTGCATGACCCCCGAGACACTCGCGCCGGAACCAAGGGCTTCGTCAAGATCACCTTGTCCGTGAGAGCTCGCGGGGACCTTCCCCCTCCATTGCCACCCCCGAGCCCAGGCCCCAATTCGGATATCGAGAAGTGAGTATGTGGTGGGGTGGTGGTGAGAGGTGGGAAAGGAGAACGGAGCATGCCTTGGGTGGGGCGAGGGGCGGTCGAGAGAAGCAGAAGGGGCTGAGCGAGAGTCCAGCTTCTCCGCATGAAGGGGGGATTCTGTTCCTAGGAACCTACTCCTGCCTCGCGGGGTGCGGGCAGACAGGCCGTGGGCGCGACTGCGCGTGCGCGTGTACCGCGCCGAGGGGCTTCCCACGCTGCGTCCCGGGCTGCTGGGCAGCCTGGCCCGCGCCCTGCACGACCAGCACGTGCCGCTGGACCCCTATGTGCGTGTGTCCTTCCTGGGACAGCAGGTGAGTCACCCCTGTCGTATTCACTTTCCCCACCAGCCCCCAGCGGCGGCTCAGATCTCCACCCCGCGCTGACCCGCCCCGTCCATCCCTCCCCCTGTCCTCCCCCTCCCCATCCTCCCCCCTCCCCACGTCCTCCTCCCCTGTCCTCCCCCCCTGTCCCCCCCTCCCCATCCTCCTTCTCCACCCCTCCCCTCCCCCCGTCCCCTCCCCACCCCCCTCCCCACGTCCTCCCTCCCCGTCCCCCCCCCCCCCCCCCTCCCCTCCCCTCCCCCCGTCCACCCTCCCCTCCCCCGTCCTCCCCTCCCCTGTCCTCCCTCCCCCTGTCCTCCCCCTCCCCATCCTCCTTCTCCACCCTCCCCTCACCCTCCCCCAGCGTCCACCCCTCCCCTCCCCCACGTCCTCCCCCCTCCCCGTCCCCCTCCCCACCCTCCCCTCACCCTCCCCAGCGTCCACCCCCCCCTCCCCACGTCCTCCCTCCCCGTCCCCCCCCCCCCCTCCTCCTCCCTCCCCAGCGTCCACCCCTCCCCCTCCCTCCGTCCCCCCTCCCCATCCTCCCTCTCCCCGTCCTCCCCCTCCCTCTGTCTTCCCCTCCCCATGTCGTCCCTCGGCTCTGCCCCTCAGGGTGAGACGTCGGTGTGCAGCGAGGCTTCGGCGCCCGAGTGGAACGAGCAGCTGAGCTTCGTGGAGCTCTTCCCGCCGCTGACGCGCGCCCTCCGCCTGCAGCTGCGCGACGACGCGCCCCTTGCCGACGCGCCGCTCGCCACGCACGCGCTGGACCTGAGGCTCGTCTCGAACCCGGGCCGCGCGGGTGAGCGAGCGAGCGAGAGCGTGCCAGCGCCGCGGCGCCCCGCACCCGCCCGCCGGGCCGGCCTGTCCACCTCCCCCTCTTCCAACCGTGTCCCTCACACAGGTCCTGGCCGTCCCAGTGAAGTGACACACCGAGAAATCCCGAGTCCACAGAATCCACTCCACCCAGTCATTTATACTACTAGGAACTCCAGTACCTCGGCCTCAACCCAGGCTCCGCCCCCTAGGACGCACCCACCAATCAGCAATACATACATTCATTTATTTATTTATTTATTTATTTATTTATTTATTTATTTATTTATTTATTTATTTATTTATTTCTCACTCTTGCCCAGGCTGACCTGGAATTCACTATGTAGTCCCAGGCTGGCCTCCAGCTCACAGTAATCCTCCTACCTCTGCCTCCCGAGTGCTGGGGTTAAAGGCATGTGCTACCACGCCTGGCTCATTTATTTATTTATTCATTCATTCATTTGAGAGAGGGAGAGAATGGGCGCGCCCGGCGTGGGACACCTTGTGCATCTGGGGAATCAAACCGGGGTCCTTAAGCTTCGCAGGCAAGCCATCTCTCCAGTCCTCAGCAACACATTTTTTTCAATATATTTAATTAATTTATTTTTAAGAGAAAGAAAGAAAAAGAGAATGGGCGCACCATGGCCTCTAGCCACTGCAAATGAACTCCAGATAACAGGCACCACTTTGTGTACTTGGCTTTAAGTGGGTACTAGGTAATCAAACCCAGGTCGTTAGGCTTTGCAGGCAAATGCCTTAACCGCTAAGCCATCTCCCCGGGTTTTGAAGTGTTCCAGATCCAGGTCCCCAGCGGTCTGCTACTACTACTCTGGCCTCAGACTTGCTCTCTTTCAAAACCCCGGTCCACTGCCAGGCGTGGTGGCGCACGCCTTTAATCCCAGCACTCGGGAGGCAGAGGTGGGAGGCAGAGGTAGGAGGATCGCTGAGAGTTCGAGGCCACCCTGAGACTACATAGTTAATTCCAGGTCAGCCTGGGCCAGAGTGAGACCCTACCTCGAAAAAACAAACAACAACAACAACAACAAACCCGGTCCAGGGGCTTGGAAGACAAAGGCTGTGGAGTGCAGAGTCACCCACCTTCCCTGTTTTCCCATCCTCAAACCCTGTTTGTTTGATTTCCCACAGCGGGGTTTAACCCTACCTTCGGTCCGGCCTGGGTGCCCCTCTATGGCTCGCTCCCCAGTGGGGGGCTCCGGGATGGTCTTCAAACTCTGAATGAAGGCCTTGGGCAAGGCATTTGGTTCCGTGGCCGACTTCTGGTGGCTGTGTCCATGGAGGTGTTGGAAGGTAGATCTGAACCCGAGTCCACCCAGACCCCACCGAGTTCCAGGTTATCTCGGTTTACCAGAAGGAAGAAGAAGAAAGCTAAGCAGGGTCAGACCCCAACCGGAATTCCACAGCACGTGGACACCAGCTCCAGTGCAGATGGGCCCGAGATTCCTAGTGCAATGGAGGTGGAAGTGGAGGAGTTGCTGCCCCTGCCAGAGGTGCGAGCTGAAGTCACTCTCAGCTTGAGTTGGCAGGAGTGAGGGGTGTGAACCCATGGCCAGGTATTAGACACCATGAAGGGTTCTTCTCAATTTTAGGTGAAGGAAGAGTCAATGTGTGTACCCACTTGTGCAAATGGATGTACACATGTTGAGGACTGACCAAGTAGGGGTGGACCAGAGGCAACCAATCCCTTGGGCCAACGTGGGGAGGAGCTACCAGGGGCAGAGAGGGGGCTAGGATAGCCCCAGGCTGCTAGGACCTTGGTTCCAATGTGGCTCCATGGGCGTTGTACCGAAACACAGACCAGACTGCTCCGTGGGAGACTGGGAGCTGACTCAGCCTCATCCCCTTCCTCAGAATGCCCTGGCTCCCTGCGAAGATTTCTTGCTTTTTGGAGTGCTCTTCGAGGCCACCATGATTGACCCCGCAGTGGCCAAGCAGCCTATCAGCTTTGAGATTTCCATTGGTGTGTGACCTAGATAAGCCCCCCCCCACCCCAGAGTCATGGATTTGAGGGTGGTTTCTCTTGTTTCAGACATTAGGCCTCTGGAATGCGCTGCTAATCTTCTGCAAGGGTGGTTTTTTTTTTTAATTAAAATATTTAATGTATTTATTTGAGAGAGAGGCAGGTCAGGGGGCATGCCAGGGCCTCCAGCCACTGCACACAAACTCCAGATGCGTGTACCACCTTGTGCATCTGGCTTACATGGGTACTGGGGGATTGAACCTAGGTCCTTGGGCTTCTCAGGCAAGTGCCTTAACCATTAAGCCATCTCTCCAGCCCAAGGGTGGGTTTTGATTCTGTGGAGAAGGTTCTGACCCTTGTCCTGATGTCCTAACCCTTGACTTTTCTCTTGGGGGGGACGGGGTAGGTCGTGCAGGCCGCAGGGAGGAGCAGTTGGATGGAGAGACTAGGGCTGTCGGGGGAACAGAGGGCAGTGTGTCGGAGGTGCAACATCTGCTGGAGTCTGACAACAGGGGTTCTGGTCTGGAAGAGGAGGAAGAGCTGAGTACCCCTGCTCAGCGGCCTGAGCAGGTGGATGGCAGCGGGTAAGTGCTCCCAGTGATGTGAAAGAGAGTATTGGGAGATTTCCCCAGACACCCAGGATACCCCAAAGCCACTTATCTCTGTCTGACACAGGCCATATTTCTGCTTGCCTCTGCGTCACCGCAAACCCTGTTTGCATGTGTGGAGCCGCTGGGAGAACTACATATGGCGCCTGCAGAGCAGTAACTGTGTGCGCAAAGTAGCTGAGAGGCTGGTGAGAACAAGGAGACACCCATAGGAAGTGGGAGGCCAGGCCACCATATGTTGAGGATGCTTCAGTATTTGAGGGTATTCCAGACTGGAGGCTGAGTAGAGCACTAGGGGAGCCAGCACCTTGTTGATCCAAGGCCAAGGGGGCGGGTATACAAAGAGTACTGAGGTGCCAGTGTTGAAGCAGGACAGGGCTTCAGGAAAAGGGCTGAGTGAAGGAGCTAGGTTGAGCTATTGAGGGAGTAGAACCAGTAAGGGACTAGAGAATTGGAACCAGAATTGGATAGAGACAGAGAAGGGCAGGCCAAGAGGTATACTGGTGAGGTAGGGCCTTTGGGTGGGGTTGGTACCCGGCCTAGGGACCTCAAGATTCTCACTGTCAGCCGGGTGTGGTGGCACATGCCTTTAATCCTAGCACTCAGAAGGCAGAGGTAGGAGGATCGCTGTCAGTTCAAGGCTACCCTGAGACTACATAGTGAATTTCAGGTCAGCCTGGGCTAGAGTGAGATCCTACCTTGAAAAACAAAAACAAATAAACAAGATTCTCACTGTCTTGCCCGGCCTGTACAGGACCAGGGGCTGCAGGAAGTTGAGAAGATGCAACGCAGGTGGGGACTGAGTGCCTGCATGCGGCTCAAACAGACTCTAGAAGAGCTGGTGGCCGGGAGCAGGTGAGCTGAGAGGCAGCCCTTTGCAGTTGCCTATCCCAGGAACAGCGTTAGAAGGATGAAGGCTCATATAGCTGTCTGGACCCAAGGAAGGCTTGAAGCTATGTTTGCTTGGTACACATAGAAAATTGAAAATAAGGGCTGGGAAGATGGCTCAGTGGTTAAATGCACTTACATGCAAAGCCTTGTCCACCCAGGTTAAATTCCTAAGTACCCACATAAAGCCAGTTGCACAAAAAGGCACATGTGTCTCAAGTTGTTTGCAGTGGCAAGAGGTGCTGATGTGCTTATACTCTTTCTCATAAATAAATAAAACTTTTCTTTCTTTTTTTCTTTTATTTTTATTTTTATTTTTTTGGTTTTTCGGGGTAGGGTCTCACTCTGGCCCAGGCTGGCCTCAAACTCACGGCGATCCTCCTACCTCTTCCTCCTGAATATTGGGATTAAAGGCGTGTGCCAACCACGCCCGGCGTAAATAAAACTTTAAAAAAATATATTAAATTAAATTAATTTTTTTATTTGACAGAGAAAGGGAGAGAGAGAATGGGCACGCCAGGGCCTCCAACCACTGCAAACTCACTCCAGACACATGTGTCCCCTCGTGCATCTGGCTAACTTGGGTCCTGGAGAATTGAATCTGGGTCTTTTGGCTTTGCCTGCAAACGCCTAAACCGCTAAGCCATCCCTCCAGCCCTAAAACTCTTTTTTTTTGTGTGGGTTTTTGAGGTAGAGTCTTGCTCTAGCCCAGGCTGACCTGGCTCAGGGTGGCCTCGAACTCATATTGATCCTCCTACCTTTGCCTCCCAAGTTCTGGGATTAAAGGCGTGTGCCACCACGCATAGCATAAAACTGTTTTTTTAATATATATATATTTTATTAATTTATTTATTTGAAAGAGAGAAATAGAGGCAGAGAGAAAGAGAGGCAGAGAGAGAGAGAGAATGGGTATGCCAGGGCCTCCAGCCACTGTAAATGAACTCCAGATCCAGATGCCTGCGTCCCCTTGTGCATCTGGCTTATGTGAGTCCTGGAGAATCGAACCTAGATCCGTTGGCTTTGCTGGCAAACGTCTTAACCACTAAGCCATCTCTCCAGCCCAAAACTGTTTTTTTTTTTTTTTTTAAAGAAAGGAAGAAATTTGAGGATTGGAGAGATGGCTTAGCGGTTAAGGCACTTGCCTGCAAAACCAAAGGACCCAGGTTCAGTTTCCCAGCACCCACGTAGCCAGATGCACAAGGTGGCACTTGCATCTAGAGTTTGTTTGCAGCGCTGGGTGCCCTGGCATGCCCATTCTCTTCTTCTCTCTGTCATTCTTTCTTTCTCCCTCACTCAAATAAATAAATATAAATATAAATAAAATATATTTTTTGTTTATTTTATTTTCATGAGATGACAGAGAGAGAGAGAAAGAGGCAGAGAAAGAGAGATAATACAGGCACACCAGGGCCTCCAACACTGCAAATAAACTCCAGATGATTGTGCCACCTTGTGCATCTGGTTTATGTGGGTCCTGGAGAATCGCGCCTCAAACCAGGGTCCTTAGGCTTCACAGGCAAGTGCTTAACCTCTAAGCCATCTCTCCAGCCCATAAGATATTTTTTAAAAAAAGAAATTTGAAAAAGAGATGAATGTCTATTGAGGGAATTTTGGTTGTTTTTTAGAGGCAAGGTCCTACTCTAGCCCAGACAGGCTAAACTCATGGTGTTCTTACTGCCTCAGTGCTGGGATTAAAGGTGTGAGCCACCATCACCAGTTCTTTTTTGTTGTTGTTGTTGAAACATAGCTATTTTTATTTATTTATTTTTTTTTTTTTTTTTTTTTTTTTTTGGTTTTGCGAGGTAGGGTCTCACTCTGGTCCAGGCTGACCTGGAATTACCTATGTAGTCTCAGGGTGGCCTGGAACTCTCGGCGATCCTCCTACCTCTGCCTCCCGAGTGCTGGCATTAAAGGCGTGCGCCACCACGCCCAGCCATTTATTCATTTTTTAGTTAATTAATTTTTTTATTGACAACTTCTATACTTACATACAAAAAACGCATGATATTTCCCTCCCCTCCCCCCATTCCCCTTTAGAACTCCAGTCTCCATCGTATCCCCTCCCTCTCTCCATTAGTCTCTCTTTTAAATTGATGTCATCATCTTTTTCTTCTATTATGAGGGTCTTGCGAAGGTATTGCTAAGTACTGCAAGGTCATGGATATCGAGGCCAGTTTCTGTCTGGGCAGTTGCATTGTAAGAGGTCATACCCTTCCTTTGGCTCTTCCATTCTATCCGCCCCCTCTTCTGCAATGGTCCCTGAGCCTTGGAGGGTGTGACCGAGGTGTTTCAGCGCTGGGCACTCCTCCATCCCTTCTTCTCAGCATTATGTTGCCTTTTGGGTCATCCCAGTGGTCATCGCCATCTGAAAAGAGAAGCTTATCTAACCAGAAGTGAGAGTAGCATTAATATGTGCATATGAACATTAAGCGTAGTGCTTTCAGGGCAGCTTGGTGGGAATAATATATACATTTAGTCAGATAAGAGCAGGCTTTATACCCCTAAGGCTCATGACCTCACCTGCCATAGACTTTTGCTTAGGTTTTTCAGTACCAGGTATGTATTCCCTCCCGTAGAGAGGGCCTTCAGTCCAATTATGGAGCAGTTGGTTACCCCAAGAGCAGACATGCCACTATTGCACCCATTCAGTCATTGGGCCTGTATGGCCAAACTTGAATTTTCAGTGTCCAGTGTTTTCACTGCTGATGACTTCTGTCTCCCATAGGGCTGCATGCAGTGCAGCTTTTTCCAGCTTTCAGTTGGCTGGTCTACAGGGAGAAGGTTTTCTGTTCAGCACCAGCTTGCCGAAAGACCATTCTTGATGAGAAAGGG
Source organism: Orientallactaga sibirica (assembly GCA_036365145.1). Lineage (NCBI taxonomy): Eukaryota > Metazoa > Chordata > Mammalia > Rodentia > Dipodidae > Orientallactaga > Orientallactaga sibirica. The sequence goes on from JAEOAD010000011.1 coordinate 10,433,886, forward strand.
CTGTCAGAGACTATGGGGGTAGAAGGCCTCTTCTGAGAGAAGTGGCCCAGAGGTTTCGTGTCCTCTCCTTGGAGTGACTCCTCCCGGCTTTGCTTGTCTCTGCTTCTTGCAGACAGTTTTGCCGTGGTGCTGAGCGCAGGACGATGACCCGACCCAACACCCTGGACCGATGCCGAGGGAAACTACTGACTCACAGTCTGGTATGGGCTGGAGAAGAGAAGCGGGGGCACCTAGTTAGGTCCTTGCACTCAGGTTTTCTTCTTGCCCTTCCAGAATCTGTTGGCAAAGCAAGGACTGCAGCTTTTACGGGGTCTGAGACCGAACAACATGCAAAAGAAGGTGGCATTGGCCAAGAAGCTTCTGGCAAAACTGCACTTCCTGGCTCAAGAGGTGGTGTCTTCCCCACCCCAGTTTCCTTCACTGTATACCCTTTCCCCTAAGTTTTTGTTGTTGTTGTTTGTTGTTTGTTTTGTTTTGTTTGTTTTTTGATGTAAGATCTCCCATTAGTCTACTATGTACTCTGTCCCAGGGCGGCCTCGAATTCATGGTGATCCTCTGCCTCCCAAGTGCTGGGATAAAAGGCGTACACCACCATGCCTGGCTCCTCTAAATTTTGAATCATTCCAGAGGCCTTTAGCTGAACATTTGAGACTAAACTGCCTTGGATGTGACCTTCTGTGTTCAGCATCATGTCTGAATAAGATGTGTGGAGGGGGAAAGGGAGACATGCTTTGGGCATACTTTCTCTGCTAAGCCTCTGTATGTATTGTGTGTGATTCTTCCAACTGCCTTGGGAAGAGCTGACCTTGTTAACAGCAAAGCAGCAGTGGAAGCAAGTGAGCAAGAATGACATGGTCCACCAAGTCATGGCTGGTTATGCAGCAGTTGGAATTCCAAACACGTTGAATGTTGATCTCAGATCTTAAAGGATAAGTTGGGATTTGGCACGTGAGAAAGAATGGACGTATGTCCAGAATCGAGAGGCCCGAGCAGGTGGAAGACAGAATGCTGGAAGGAGGAACAGGATAGAGACTATAATATACTGAATTTTAGTGCAATGCTAGGCTCTCTATCTGTCTACTTAATTATTTCCTATCTTGACTATGAGTCACATTTTTTCACTTTCCTATGTCTTTTGTGTTTGAATTTTTACTAAGAGAACAGTAGAGACTAAAATAAATAATATGTATCTCCAGAAGGTACCATTCCCCTCCGCCCACATTAGGCTTCTGGAGTGAGGGTGGAATTATTCTGCTTTGTATTTGAACTGGGTTTTGTTGTGAATTTGGTTTCATGAATGAATGGTTTTCAATATTTTGAGGATAGAATTGACATTTTCATTTAAAAAAAAAAGAGTAGGAGGATTGCTGTGAGTTCGAGGCCAGCCTGGGACAGAGTGAATTCCAGGTCAACCTTGGCTAGAGTAAGACCCTACCTCGAAAATTAAAAAAAAAAAAAAGAACTAAAATGTCGAATATCATTCTACAATGTTCCTGCATGTTCTTTCCTAGTCAGTCTCTACCCCCACCTTCCAGAGATAACCATATTAAATATTTTCCTTTAACTTGGTGGTAATTTTTCATTTTGATGGATTCCTGGGCTATTTCATGTTTATGGATAAGCTGCCATGATCCTTCTCTCTTTCTTTCTTTTTTAATTTTTTAGCCAGGCGTGGTGGCACATGCCTTTAATCCCAGTACTTGGGAGGCAGAGGTAGGAGGATCACTGTGAGTTTGAGGCCACCCTGAGACTACATAGTGAATTCCAGGCTGAATTCATAGTGAATTCACTAGAGTGAAACCCTATCTCAAAAAACCAAAAATATTTTTTATTTAAATTTATGTATTTGAGAGAAGAAAGAGAGAGAGAGAGAATGAGTGCACCAGGGCCTCCAGCCACTGCAAACAAACTTGATATGCGTGCACCACTTTGTGTGTTTGGCTTTATGTGGGTCCTGGGGAATCGAACTGAGGTCCTTTGGCTTTTCAAACAAACACCTTAACCACTAAGCTATCTCCCCTCCCTCCCTCCCTCTCCTCCCCCCCCCCCCCCCCCCCTCCCCCTCCCCTCCCCCTCCCCTCCTCCTCCTCCCTCCCTCCCTCCCTCCCCTCCCTCCCTCCCTCCCTCCTTTCTTTCTTTCTTTCTTTCTTTCTTTCTTTCTTTCTTTCTTTCTTTCTTTCTTTCTTTCTTGTGGTTTTTCGAGGTTGGGATTCACTCTAACCTAGACTGACCTGTAATTTACTCTGTAGTTCCAGGCTGGCCTCAAACTCATAGCCAAGGCTGGCCTTGAGCTGGAGGTAGTTCTTCAGTCTCCAAAATGCAGAGACTACAGGCATGAGCCACCACCCCTGACTTTTTTTCCAGTGCCGGGGTTGGAATCTTTTATATGCTATGCAAATGTGTGACTACTGAGCTGTATTCCAGCCATTGTTGTTTTTGAGGTAGGGTCTCACTCTAGTCCAGGCTGACCTTGAATTCACTATGTAGTCTCAGGGTGGCCTTGAAATCATGGTGATCCTCTTACCTTGGTCTCCTGAGTGCTAGGATTAAAGTCGTGTGCCACCATGCCCAGAAATTTTTTTTTTTTTTTTTTTTTTTGGTTTTTCAAGGTAGGGTCTCACTCTAGCTCAAGCTAACCTGGAATTCACTATGTAGTCTCAGGATGGTCTTGAACTCACAGTGTTCCATCTACCTCTGCCCCCTCAGTGCTGGGACTAAAGGCATGCTCCACAAACTGCAGATGCATGTGCCACCTTGTGCATCTGGCTTTATATGGGTACTGGGAAATCAAACCTAGGTCCTTTGGCTTTGCAGGAAAGTACCTCAGCCACTAAGCCATCTCCCCAGCCCTACCTGCACATTCTTTACTGTGTCTTGTGAGTGGGAGCTCATGATGTTCCTGGAAGCGGAATATTACAAACAGGATGACGGCTTTAAATAGGAGAAGGTCAAATGTCTGCATTGGGTCTAGCAGTCCTAACAGTTGTCTGTTTGCGGACTCACTGATATTTGACGTCCTGCTTTTGGTCTCTTGCCATGTGCCTCGTCTTTATATATATATATATATATATTTTTGGTTTTTTATTTTATTTATTTATTTATCTATTTTTGGTTTTGGGAGGTAGGGTCTCACTCTAGCTCAGGCTGACCTGGAATTCACTATGTAGTCTCAGGGTGGCCTTGAACTCATGGCACTCCTTCTACCTCTGCCTCCCGGGTGCTGGTATTAAAGGTGTGTGCCACCTCGCCCGGCTATGTTCCTCATCTTTGAGGAGCTTTGGTTTAGTAATGGAGAGATTGTGTAAATGTATAAGAAGAACATTAGAGTGTGTAGGAGTAGCAGTGGAGGAGAAGCTGCCTCAATTAGGTGGCCAGGCAACACTTTGCTGCAGAAAGTGTATTGCAGTTGAATCCAGAGGATGGGGGGATGCTGGCTGCTCATGACAGAGATGGGATTGGAGGTTACGACTGAAGGCAGAAAGACTGTAACATTGTCTGGCTGAGAGTCCTGAAGTGGGACAATAAGAATAGGATTGAGGGCTGGAGGGATGGCTTAGCAGTTAAGGTGCTTGCCTGCAAAGCCAAAGGAACCAGGTTTGATTCCCTAGGATCCATGTTAGCCAGATGCACAAGGGGGCGCATGCGTCTGGAGTTTGTTTGCAGTGGCTGGGGGCCCTGGCGTGCCCATTCTGTCACTGTACCTCTTTCTCTCTCTCTCAAATAAATAAATAAGTAAATACATTAAAAGAAAAGAAAATGAATCTAAGTTGATCGAGTCTCAGGTGGCTTGTGGAACATTCAGATGTCAAGGGGCAGGTAGCCACATGGATCTGGGGCTTGGGATCAGGGCTGGGATGGACATTTGATCTATCCAATTAGTCCAAGTGGCCTCAGCTTTTAATCCATCTCTGACCTGGTTCTCTCTACTGCAGCCCCAGCCACCTCTGCCAGATGTGCTGGTCTGGATGTTCAGTGGGCAGCGCCGTGTGGCCTATGCCCGGATCCCTGCCCAGGATGTGCTGTTTTCTGTGGTGGAAGAAGAGCGAGGCCGAGATTGTGGAAAGATCCAGAGTCTACTACTCACTGTGAGGAGGCCTGGGGCAGGGGTGCTATGGAAAGTAGAGTGAGGTACATAGAGTAGATAAGGCATGAGGCTGGTGGCCTGGGGTTCCCAACTAGGAGTTCCTCAGCTATTTTCAACTGTCCAGAAAACCAAATAAATAAATAAATAGTTGTGGCTTTGCCAGGTCAGCTAAGTTGTTAGCCCTGGGCTTTTGGCTGCTACATGGGCTGGATAATGAGGAAGGGAGAGATTACTCAGTTCTCTTAAAAGTAAAGTTGGAGGGGCTGGAGAGATGGCTTAGCGGTTAAGGCGCCTGCCTGCTAAGTTGAAGAACCCGGTTCCAATCTCCAGGTCCCATGTTTAGCCAGATGCAAAGTGACGCAAGGGCGCAATGCCGCACTTGCCCACAAGGGGGCGCATGCATCTGGATTTCGTTCACAGCAGCTGAGAGACTAATGGCGCGCCCATCTCTATCTGTCTCCCTCTCCCTCTCCCTCTGTCTGTCTCTGTTTGTCTCTCTCTCCAAAAATAAAGTAAAAAAAAAAAAAGTAAAGTTGGAGCCATGTGTGGTGACACGCCTTTAATCCCAGCACTGGGAGGCAGAGGTAGGAGGATCACTGTGAGTTTGAGGCCACCCTGAGAATACATAGTGAATTCCAGGTCAGCCTGGGCTGGAGTGAGACCCTACCTTGAAAAACAAAAACAGAAAAAAGGAAGAAAAAAAAGAGCAAAGTTGTTTTTCAAGCAAAATATTTCCAAACGAAGTAGCTTTGGAATAGACACCAAAGCAAGTCCCTAGTGGTGAGACGCTGTGACCCTTGGGGGAGAGGACAGGAAACATAAATGTGTTGAGAATGGAGAGGGCAAAGGAGGGAGGGCAGCGTATAGACTGGGAGTTAAGGTTGCGGGCATAGGAAGTGACAGTGTTAGGTAGGAGGTATAGAAGCTAGGAGTGTGCTGGAGGAAGGGTACAGTAAAGGCAGAGGGAATACTCCTTGCATATTTGGCAGTAAGATTTGGCGCATGCCTTGGGGCCCACAGGATTTTTGAAAACATCTGAGGTCCCAGCATGCCTCTTCCCCACATAGGCTCCTGGGGCAGCCCCTGGGGAGGTCTGTGCCAAGTTGGAGCTCTTTTTGTGGCTTGGACTGGGCAAGCAAGCCAAAGCCTGCACCTCTGAGCTGCCCCCAGACCTGCTACCTGAACCCTCAACTGGGCTGCCTCACAGCTTACACCGAGATGGTGAGTTCAGAGCTGGCGCAGGAACCCATCTTACTGTTTGTCCAAAGTGGGCTCATGTGTCAGGGTGACTCCCATCATCTGCTGAATAAACATGGCTCCTTTTTCTCCTCACCTCAGACTTCAGCTACTTCCAGCTCCGGGCTCACCTGTATCAGGCCCGAGGCGTGTTGGCAGCAGATGACAGTGGCCTCTCGGACCCCTTTGCACGAGTTCTCATCTCTACCCAGTGCCAGACCACACAGGTAAAGCTGGGATAGTGGTGGAAGGGATCAGAAGCAAGACAAGGTGGCACCCCAAGATGCACTTTTCCCCAAGGCCCTAAGTCTCCTTTCCCACTTTGGAACTTCAGGACAGGATCCTGGAATGGCCTGCTTTGATTTAAGGTGGTGGAACAGAACAGCACAGGGGTGGCTTTGGGACCAGGATCTGAGGCTGGCAGATGGCAATAGGGAGACAGCAGGACTGGGAGGGGGTAGCCTGGACCCTCCCTCATCTTGCTCTGTTCCTGCTCTTTTGGTGTCAAGCACTTATTCCCCCCTGCTCTGCATGACTCCCAAGGTCATAGAGCAGACGCTGAGCCCCCTGTGGGATGAGCTCCTGGTATTTGACCAGCTGATTGTAGACGGGAGGCGGGAGCACTTGCACGAGGAGCCGCCGCTAGTGATCATCAGTGTCTTTGACCACAATAAATTTGTGAGTGTGCCTCCTGTTTCCCAGCCTCTCCTCTCTGCTTGTTTTTTGTGAGTGTGCCTCCTGTTTCCCAGCCTCTCCTCTCTGCTTGTTTTTTTTTTTTTTTTGGCGGGGGGGGGGGGTTCGAAGTAGGGTCTCACCCTGGTCCAGGCTGACCTGGAATTCACTATGTAGTCTCAGGGTGGCCTTGAACTCTTGGCAATCCTCCTTCCTCTGCCTCCCGAGTGCTGGGATTAAAGGCGTGCGCCACCACGCCCAGCTCTCTCTGCTTATTTTGATGTCCCTCCTCTGCTCCTGAAGACTATCCCCCTTTTTCCTCACTACCTTGCACCCCACAGGGCCCCCCTGTGTTCCTGGGCAGGGCACTTGCAGCCCCAAGGGTAAAGTTGACAGAGGACCCCTACCAACGCCCCGAACTGCAGTTCTTCCCCCTGAGGAAGGGACCTCGGGCTGCTGGAGAAGTCATCGCCACCTTTGAACTCATTGAACTGGACTACAGTGGCCACCTTGAGGTTAGACTACTTTGGCCTACAGCCTCCCAGCATTTGAGAGGCTGAGGGAGGAGGATCGGTGTGAATTGGAGGTCAGCCTGGGACTACAGAGTGAGTTCCAGGTCAGGGTTAGAGTGAGACCCTATGTTGAAATGAAAAAAAAAAAAAAAAAACCCTAGCCTACCCAGTAGGCTGTAGACCCATCTTATTACTCATCAGGCCTTCTGGCGCCAGGGGGTGTCCCAGAGAAACTGATTCAGTCCCCTTTCCTTAGATAATACAGCCTGCAGGTCTGGCCTGAAGTGACCTCACTAGACCGCCTGACTCGAGGATGTCTAGGTCCTTGCCAGGCCTCCACCTGAGAGAGAGAACCTAGGTGGAGGTTTATCCTGGGTCATCCCATCTGGCATGCCTCAGGTTCCCATTCTCCGTGGCTGCTTTCTGAGAAACCCCCTCCTGCAATCTGGTCTTGCCTGGTTCCCTTGAATTTATACTACTTCATCAGCTTCCAATGTCCCTTCCCAAGGCTTTTGGCCCAACATCTGATTTCATTCCTCCTGCAGCCCTCAGTGCCCGCTGACGTGGAGCCCCAGGACTTGACATCGCTGGTTAAGCCCCTCTCTGGACGCCTATCCCTGCCACCAAATGTGCGCCCAGTGCTCAGAGAGTTCCGTGTTGAGGTTGTACCAGGCACCCAAAGCCCCTTTGTTTCCAACTTTGTGGCTTTCTTGTTACTTATAGGCCATTGAAATTCCTACTTCCTTATTTTAGGTGCTGTTCTGGGGTTTGAGGGGCCTGGGTCGTGTGCATCTGTTTGAGGTGGAACACCCCCAAGTTGTGCTGGAGTTGGCCGGAAGGCGTGTGGAGTCTGAGGTTCTGGCCAGTTACCATGAGAACCCCAACTTCACTGGGCTCATCCAGCATCTGACAGTGGTGAGGCATGGGCTGGGGACAAGGGGTGAGGGTAGAGAAGTGAAGGAGGGTGGTGGGTGTGACTTCCCAGCTGGTTATCTTAGACTGATCCACAGGTTAGCAAGATTCTGTCAGAGGCCATATAGAAAATATTTTATGCTCTCATTTGCTATTATTCAACTCTGCCAAGGTAGGATGAAAACAGCATTAGACAATGTAGAAATGAATGAGTATGACTGTATTCCAATAAAACTTTATTCACGGGGCTGGAGGGATGGCTTAGCGGTTAAGGACCCATGATTGCCTCTCCAGATCTCATGTAAACCAGGCACACAAAAGGTGAAGCAAGTGCAAGGTCACACATGACCATTAGGTGGCGCAAGCTTTGGGAGTTTGATTGCAGTGGCTAAGGGCCTAGTGTGCTCATTCTTGTCTCTCTTTAAAAAAAAAAATTTTTTTTTTTAAGTTGGCCATTTATATTTCTTCTTCTTTTTTTTTGGGTGGGTGGGGGGTTCAAGGCAGGGTTTCACTCTAGCTCAGGCTGACCTGGAATTCACTATGTAGTCTCAGGGTGTCCTTGAACTCACAGTGATCCTCCTACCTCTGCCTACCAAGTGCTGGGATTAAAGGTGTGTGCCACCATACCTGGCTTTATGTTTCTTCTTTTGTTAACTGTTTGGTCAGCCTACAGAATGGGAGAAAAATCTTTGCCAGCTATATTTCAGACAGGGTTAGTATCTAGATATAAAGAATTGCAAGAGGGCTGGAGAGATGGCTTAGTGGTTAAGGTGCTTGCCTGCAAAGCCTAAGGACACAGGTTCAATTCCCCAGTACCCAGGTAAGCCAGATGCACAAGGTGATGCATACATCTGGAGTTTGTTTACAGTGGCTGGAGGCCCTGGTGCACCCATTCTCTCTCCATCTGCCTCTTCCTCTTTCTCCTTTTCTCTCAAATAATAAATAAAAAAATATTTTTTAAAATAATTGCAAGAATTAAACATTCAACAAACTGAAACTGGAGCTGGAGAGATGGCTTAGCAGTTAAGGTGCCTGCCTGCATGTTCTACTCGCCAGATCCGTGTTAGCCAGACACACAAAGGTGAGGCAAGCGCAAGGTCACACATGACCACTAGGTGGCACAAGCGTCTGGAGTTCAACTGCAGTGGCTAAGGCCTTGGACACAAATTCTCTCTTTCTCTGTCTCTCTCTCTCTCCCTGTCTCACTTGCTCTCTCTAAAACAAAACAAAACAAAAACTGAGAGCCAGGTATGATGGTGCACACCTTTAATCCCAGCACGTGGGAGGCAAAGGTAGGAGGATTGTCATGAGTTTGAGGCCAGCCTGTAACTACAGAGTGTATTCCAGGTCAGCCTGGGCTAGAACGAGAACCTACCTCAAAAAAAACAAACAAACAAAAAACCTGAAACTGACTTTTTTTTTTTTTGAGATAGGGTCTCACTCTTGCCCAGGCTGACCTGTAATTCACTATGTTGTCTCAGGGTGGCCTTGAACTCACAGCGATCCTCCTACCTCTGCCTCCCAAGTGCTGGGATTAAAGGCGTGCACCACCATGCCCAGCAAAGGCATCTTTAAACCTCACTTGGAAAAAAAAGAGATCTCACTTGAGGTTTGGGTTCAAACATATGAATATTGAGGAAACACATACATCCAGATCATTAGCAAGATATTTAAATTTTGCACTGGAGAGATTGTTTAGTGGTTAACAATGCTAACTTGCAAAGCTTGATAGCTGGGTTCAATTCCCCAGTACCCATGTAAAGCCAGATGCACAAAGTGGTACATGCTTCTGGAGTTCATTTGCAGTGGTAGGAGGCCCTGGTGTGTCCATACACCCCCCCCCCACACACACACACTCTCTCTCTCTCTGCCTCTTTCTCTTAATAAATAAATTTTTGTTTTGTTTTGGTTTTGGTTTTTCGAGGTAGGGTCTCACTCTAGCCCAGGCTGACCTGGAATTCACTATGTAGTCTCAGTGAACCTCCTTTCTCTGCCTCCCGAGTGCTGGGGTTCAAGGTGCGTACCACCACGCTAGGCAAGATATTTAATTTCTCACTTCATAGTACAAACTGTGGAACACATTCTTTTCTCCATTGTGCACTTGGAAAGACTTAATGGGTATTTTTCTGTTTTTTTTGTTTATTAAAAAATATATATATTTGGTTTTTCAAGGTAGGGTCTCACTCTGGCCCAGGCTGACCTGGAATTAACTGTGTAGTCTCAGGGTGGCCTTGAACTCATGGCGATCCTCCTACCTCTGCCTCCCGAGTGCTGGGATTAAAGGCGTGCACCACCATGTTATTTGAGAGAAAGAGGCAGAGAGAGAATGGGTGCACCAGGGCCTCCAGACACTGCAAACGAACTCCAGATGCATGCGCCACCTTGTGCATCTGGCTTACGTGGGTCCTGGAGAATTGAACAGGGATCCTTTGGCTTTGCAGGCAAACACCTTAACCTCTAAGCCATCCCTCCAGCCCTGCTTGTTTACTTTTTTGAGGAAGGGTCTTGCTCTAGCCCAGGCTGACCTGGAATTCATTATGTAGTCTCAGTCTGGCCTCAAACTCTCTGTGATCCACCTACTTCTGCCTCTTGAGTGCTGGGATTAAAGGCATGCATCACCACACCTGGCTAGCCTCCATTTATTTATCTTATTAATTTAATTTATTTATTTACTTAGAGAGAGGGAGAAAGAGAGAGAGAGGGAAAGAGAGAGAGAATGGCATACCAGGGCCTCCAGCCACTACAGACTAACTCAAGGTACATGTGCCACCATATGCATTTGGCTTACATAGGTACTGTGAAATTGAACCTGGGTCCTTAGGTTTCCCAGGCAAGTGCCTTAATTGCTAAGCCATCTCTCCAGCCCTTTTTTTCTTCTCTTCTTCTTCTTTTTTTTTTTTTTTTCAAAATAGGGTTCCACTCTAGCTCAGGCTGACCTGGAATTCACTATGTAGTCTCAGGGTGGCCTCAAACTCACGGTGATCCTCCTACCTCTGCCTCCCAACCAAGTGCTGGGATTAAAGGCGTGCGCCACCACACCCAGAACCCTCTCCAGCCTTTTTTTTTTGAAACAGGGTCTCACTCAAGCCTAAGCTGACTTGGAACTCACTCTGTAGTCCAGGCTGTTCTCAGACGCATAGCAATCCTCCTACCTCTGCCTCCTGGGGTTAAAGGTGTGTGCCACCATGCCTGGTGAGTTTTTATATTTTGACTGACATACTTTATATAGTTATATTTGAGATTTTTATTGAAACTTTTGGCTATATTTTTTTTTGAGAGAGAGAGAAACAGAGAGTGAGAATGGGCACGCCAGCAGCCTCTCAGCCGCTGTGAATGAACTCCACATGCGTGCACCCCCTTGTGGGCAAGCTTGGCATTGTGTGCTTGCATTACTTGTGTCTGGATAAACATGGGACCTGGAGAATCGAACAGGTGTTCTTAGTCTTGGCAGGCAGGTACCTTAACTGCTAAGCCATCTCTCCAGCCCATTTTGATTATGTTTGCACCTCCTGTTTTGTCATTTGTTATTTATATATTTTATGTGTTTTTAACATTTATTTATTTATTTATTTTGAGAGAGAGGCAGATAGAGAGAATGGCCATGCCAGGGCCTCTAGCCATTGCAAATGAACTCCAAACACATGTGCCACCTTGTGCATCTGGATTTATGTGGGTCCTGGGGAACTGAACCTGGGTCCTTTGGCTTTGCAGGCAAGTGTCTTAACTGTTAAGCATCTCTCCAGCCCATCTTGTGTGTTTATGTGAGTGATGACAAACATGCAGGTGTCCAAGGACAATCTTGGGTGTTGGTCCTTTTTCTTCCACCTTGTTTGAGGCAAGGGGCAGAGTGTCTTGTTCACTGCTGTGTATGCCAGGTTAGCTTGCCTGTGAGCTTCTGGGAACTTTCCTGTCTCTGCCTCCCATCTGGCTTCAGGAGCATTGGGATTATAGATGCCCATTCTACTGTGTCTGGCTTTACATGGAGGGTCTTAGCATTTGAACTCAGGACCTCATGCTCATGTGGCAAGTATTTTATCCACTTAACCATCTCCCAGCCCCCCTTATTGTTGTTTTTACCTAAGAGCTGTTCTGGAGATTATAGTATGAATACTGATTTTTCACAGTCTACTGCAGATTAATATTAATTTGCGGGGTGTGGTGGCACACTCCTGTAATTGCAGACAGAGGTAGAGAATCATCACAAGTTTGAGGCCAGCTAGGTCCACATATAGTGAGTTTCAGTCCAACTGGGAGTGCATAGTGAGACCCTGTCTCAAAAACAAAGATTAATGTTTACTTAGTTCTAGTAAAATGTAAAACCTTTTCTCTAATACAGCTCCATTCTTTCTCCTCTTAGGACTATAAATGTCACATGCATAAAACATAAGCCCAACAATACAGTACTATGTTTTTTTCCCTCTTATGGTCCATTGATAGATATGGAATCACTGGTTAAAGCCACACACATTTTTAAAAACTATTTTATTATTTATTTAGTTAGTTATTTGAGAGAGAGAAAAATAGGAAGAAACACACACACACACACAGAGAGAGAGAGAGGGAGAAAATGAGCACTCCAATGCCTCTAGCCACTGCAAACAAACTCCATGTGGCATATGTGCCGCCTTGTGCATCTGGCGTATGTGAATACTGGGGAATTGAACGTGGGTCCTTAGGCTTCTCAGGCAAGTGCCTTAACCACTAAGCCAACTCTTCAGCCTGCATACTTTTTAAATTTTTTAAAAGATTGTATTTTTATTTATTTATTAGAGACAGAGAAAGAGAGAGAGAGAGAGAATGGGTGTGCCAGGGCCTCCAGCCACTGCAAACAAACTCCAGATGCATGTGCCATCATGTGCATCTGGCTTATGTGGGACCTGGAGAATTGAACAGGGGACATTAGGCTTCACAGACATGCGCCTTAACCACCAAGCCATCTCTCTGACCATATATGTGGCCATATATATATATTTGAGAGAGAGAGCAAGAGGCAGAGATAGAGAAAGAGAGAAAGAATGGGTTTGCCATGGCCTCCAGCCACTGGAAACAAACTCCAGATGCATGCACCACCTTGTGCATCTGGCTTACGTGGGTCCTGGGGAATCAAGTCTGGGTCCTTTGGCTTTGCAGGCAAATGCCTTAACCACTAAACCATCTCTCCAGCGCCCACATATTTTTTCTGAGGCAGGGTCTCACTCTAGCCCAGGCTGACCTGGAATTCACTACATAGTCTCAGGGTGGCCTCGAACTCATGGCGATCCTCCTACCTCTGCCTCCCAAGTGCTGGGATTAAAGGTGTGTGTCACCACACAGGTAAGCCATTCATACTTTAATGGTTCTAAATCTATACCTGTGACTTAACAGAGGTGCCATTTTGGTGGAATTGGGTCTAGGAAGTACTACTTTATCACCCGTTTCTGTTCTGCTTTCTTTCTTTCTGCCTCTGGGTTCTGGAGACACTTCCTCTTTTCCTACCCCAGGACTTGCCAGAGCTGCCATACCTGCAGCCCCCACTCAGCATCCTGGTGATTGAGCGCCGAGCCTTTGGCCGAACAGTCCTTGTGGGTTCCCACATTGTCCCCGACATGCTGAGATTCACACTCCAGGATCATGAAAATTCTCACGAGGAGGAAGAAGCAGAGGAGGAGACAAAGGACCTGGTGTCAAAGGGGCCTCAAGGTTAGGGTCTTTCCCTTAGGGGCCATCAAATGGAAGCGTGTCTGGTTCCAATGAGGCCTGGAGGCTCATTTCTGCTGGCCCCATCTCCTCGCTCCCAGGAAAGAAGGCCCTGGATCCCTTCGTGGCTGAAACTGGAAAATCCAGCCAGCTCCTGAAGGTGACGGGGTGTGTTAAAGGCAGGAGAAGAGCTGTCAGGGCTGGTGGTGCTAGTGGACAGCACCCGAACCCTTTCTCCCTCAGGTTCCACTAAAGAAGCTCACTATAGGCAGGTTCCTGGATCAAGGCCCTGAGCTGGAGGAGGATGTCCCAGACCCAGAAGAAATGGACTGGTGGTCCAAATACTATGCCTCACTGCAGGAGCTCCAGGGGCAGGTGAGGTGGAGGAGGGTCTCAGGGCAGGAACTGGGGGCAAAGGGCAAGGAGCATGACCTCATCAAACAAGTAGCTCTGTACTGTTTTGTTTTGTTTTGTTTTGTTTTTCGAGGTAGAGTCTCACTCTGACCCAGGCTGACCTGTCTCAAGGTGGCCTCAAACTCACAGCTATCCTCCTACCTCTGTCGTGTGCCACCAAGCCCGGCCTCTTTTTAAGTTTTTAAAAAAATCTTTTTATTTATTTATTAGCGACAGAAGGAGAGAGAGAGGGAGGGAGAGAGAGAGAGAAAATGGGCACGTCAAGGCCTCTAGCCACTGCAAACAAACTCCAGACACATGTGCCACCATGTGCATCTGGTTTATGTGGGACTTGGAAAATTGAACCTGGGTCCTTAGTTTTTGCAGGCAAGCACCTTAACTGCTAAACCATCTCTCCAGCACATGTACTGGTTCTTAACTAGAATTTATTTATATTGATTTATCTGAGTGAGGGAGAAAGAGGCAGAGAGAGTGAGAAAGAGAGAGAGCAAATGGGTACACCAGGGCCTCTAGCTGCTGTAAATGTACTCCAGACACATATGCCACCTTGTGCATCGGGCTTATGTGGGTTCTGGGAATAGAACCTGAGTCCCTTGGCTTTGCAGGCAAGCACCTTAACTGTAAGCCATCTCCCCAGCCATTGGTACTGGCTTTTCTTACTGCAGATCTTTCCTCATCTTTACCACAGTCAGAAAAGTTGAAGATTGTTACTCCATCACCTAGAGCTGTCTTCCAACAAAACTATAACACGAGGCACAGAAAAACTATTAACTCTTAAACTGGAGGTGGGGGTACATATCTGTAATCCCAGCACTTGGAAGGTAGAGGCAGGAGGATCAGCAGTCCAAGGCCAGCTTCAGTAGATAGTCAGTTTGAGGCCAGCCTGGGCTACAAGAGATTCTTTCAAAAAAAAGAAAGAAAATTAATTTCAACTTTAAAAGTTTTTTAAATTCACTTATTTGCAAGGAGAGAGACAGAGAGAGAGAAAGAGAGAATGGGTGCTCCAGGGCCTTTAGCCATTGCAAATAAACTCCAGATGCATGCACCACTTTGTGCATTTGGCTTTACATGGGTACTGAGGAATTGAACCTTGGTCATTATGCTTCACAGGCAAGTGCCTTAACCACTAAGCAATCTCTCCTCTCCATCCCATAATTTCAACTTTTACAGTAGTTAAATTAAAAAGTGAACATTTGTCGGGCGTGGTGGCGCACGCCTTTAATCCCAGCACTTGGGAGGCAGAGGTAGGAGGATTGCCGTGAGTTCGAGGCCACCCTGAGACTACACAGTGAATTCCAGGTCATCCTGGACCAGAGTGAGACCCTACCTCAAAAAAAAAAAAAATGAACATGAACTGGGCATGGTGGCACACAACCCTAATCCCAGCACTCGGGAGGCAGAGAGGTAGGAGGATTGCTGAGAATTTGAGGCCACCCTGAGACTACATAGTGAATTCCAGGTCAGCCTGAGCTATAGTGTGACCCTACCTCAGAAAAAAAAAAAAAACAAAAACAAAACAACAACAACAACAACAAACCACAGGTGGGCATGGTGGTGCATGCCTTTAGTCCCAGCACTCAGGAGGCAGAGCTAGGAGGATTACAATGAGTCTGAGGCCATCCTGAGACTACATAGTGAATTCCAGGTCAGCCTGGGCTAGAGCGAGACCCTACCTCACAAAACAATGACAACAACAACAACAAAAATGTAAACGTGGGGCATAAGCATCTGGAGTTGATTTGCAGTAGCTGGAACCCCTGGTGCACCCACTCTCTTTCTCTCTTCTCTTTGTCTCTCTCTTTCTCTGCATGCAAATAAATAAAACATTTTAAAAAAAGTAAAAGAGGAGCCAGGCAGAGTGGTGCACGCCTTTAATCCCAGCACTCAGGAGGCAGAGGTAGAAAATTTGCCATGAGTTCAAGGCCAGCCTGGGACTACAGAAAGAGTTACAGGACAGCCTGGGCTGAGTGAGTACTTATATTGAAAACAAACAAATAAAAATAAATAAAAAGGGCTCTCCCAAACCTCCAAGTCTCTGCTCTGGTAAGTCCCCCCTTATCTCAGCCTGCCTGGGTTGAGATGGGGAGACACCCCTACTCCCACATGATGAGAAGGCAGGAGGGGATAAAAGCCATAATTAAGTCTCTTTAAGTCTTTTTTTTTTTTTTTAAATTGGTGGGGGTGGTGGTTTCGAGGCATTGTCTCACTCCAGCCCAGGCTCACCTGGAATTCACTATGTAGTCTCAGGGTGGCCTCGAACTCACAGAGATCCTCCCACCTCTGCCTCCGGAGTGCTGGGATTAAAGGCGTGCGCCACCACGCCTGGCTTCAATAAAATATTTTTTAAAAAAGACTTAGCCTGGCTTCAATAAAATATTTTTAAAAAAAGACTTAGCCTGGCTTCAATAAAATATTAAAAAAAAAAGACTTAGCCTGGCTTCAATAAAAAAATATTTTTACAAAAAAGACTTTTTTTTTTTTTTGGGTAGGGTCTCAATAAAATATGTAATCTCAGGAAAAAAAATCCTTAGCCTGCCTCCCAAGTAAAATATTTAAAAAAAGACTTAGCCAGTTTTTTTTTTTTTTTTTTTTCCACGTTTTAATCTTACATACAAAAAAACCCCACCTGATATTCCCAGCATTCCACTTTAGAACTCCAGGTAGGAGGATCTCATTACAATAAAATATTTTTAAAAAAGAGGCCAGGCCTGTGGACAACTTTAATCCCAGCACTGGAGGCAGGTCAGCCTGGGATCTCGGAGAGTTGAGACCCTGACCTCAAAAAAGCCTCTTGAGACCCTACCTCAAAAAAATCTTCCTCCCTCTCTCTTTCTCTTTCTCTCTCTCTCCCTTCTTCCTTTCCTCCCTCTCCCTTTCTCTCTCTCTCTTTCTTTCTTTCTTTGTAAGGAGAGAGAGAGAATGAGAATGGGAGCACCAGGGCCTCTAGCCACTGCAAATGAACTCCAGACCCACGTACCACTTTGTGCGTCTGGCTTCACATAGGCACTGTGGTATCAAACCTGGACTTTGCAAGCAAGCACCTTTAACTGCTGAGCCATCTCTCCAGACTAGTAATATATTTTATTTTAAAACATATGTAGGGGCTGGAGAGATGACTTAGCAATCAAGGCACATATCTGTTAAGCCTAAGGACCAAGGCTCAATTCCCTAGTACCCATGTAAGCCATATGAAGATGGTGGCACATGTGTCTGGAGTTTGTTTGAAGTGGATGGAGGCCCTGGCATGCCCATTTTCTCTCTTTCTCTCTAACTGTCTCTTTCTCTCTCTTTCTCTTTCTCTCAAGTAAATAAATAAAAACATGCAAGCTGGGCATGATGGTGCATGCCTTTAATCCCAGCATTTGGGAGGTAGAGGCAGGAGGATCACCATAAGTTCGAGGATACCCTGAGACTACATAGTGAATTCTAGGTCAGCCTGGACTAGAGTGAGACCCTATTTCAGAAAAACAACAACAAAAAAAAAAAAAAAAAAAAAAAACCACCACATATGGGATGGGAGAGATGGCTTATTGATTAATTTGCTTGCCTAAGGATCCATGTTGACTCCCCAGATCTCACGTAAGCCAGACATACAAGGTGATGCATGCGCAAGGTCACATATACGCACAAGGTGACACATGTATCTGGAATTCAATTACAGTGGCTGGAGGTCCTGGTGCACCAATTCTCTCTCACTCTCTCTTACTTTTGCTCTCATAAAAAAAGGCCAGTCTGTTGGGCTTGCCTCAAAAAAAAAAAAAAAAAAAAAAAAAAAAAAAAACATATGCAGAAGATTTCAACCCATAATCATAAAAATTAATTAAGGCTGGAGAGATAGCTCAGCATTTAAAGGCATTTGCTTGCACACCTTTAATCCCAGCACTCGGGAGGCAGAGGTAGGAGGATCACTGTGAGTTCGAGGCCACCCTGAGACTACATAGTTAATTCCAGGTCAGCCTGGGCCAGAGTGAGACCCTGCCTCAAAAAACCAAAAAAAAAAAAAAAAAAAAAAAAAAAAAACAAACAAAAAAAAAAAAGGCATTTGCTTGCAAACCCTGGAGGCCTAGGTTCAATTGCCCAGTACCCACATAAAGCCAGATGCCCAAAGTGGCTCATGCATCTGGAGTTTGTTTGCAATGGCAGGAGGCCCTAGTGTGCCCATTTTCTCTCCTTGCAAATAATTTAAATATTAAAAAAATTAATAATAATGCTGGGCATGGTGCATGCCTTTAATCCCAGCACTTGGGAGGCAGACATTGGAGGATCCCTGTCAGTTCAAAGCCAGCCTGGGACTACAGAGTGAGTTCCAAGTCAGCCTGGGCTAGAATGAGACCCTGCCCCCCCCAAAAAAAATCCAAATAATAAGTTATTTCACATTCTTACAGTAAGTCTGGTATGTATTTTATACTCATAGCCCATCTTAATTCAGACTGGCAACATTTCACTGGCTCAGTGGCCACATGTGGTTGGTGATGACTGACTTAAACAGTACAGGACTAGACAACAAATGCCATCTTTGAAAAAGAAATGGGCTCGGCATGGTGGTGCACGCCTTTAATCCCAGCCTTAGGGAGCCTGAGGTAGAAGGATTGCTGAGAGTTCAAGGCCAGCCTGAGTCTAATTCTAGGTCAGCATGGGCTCGAGCAAGACCCTACCTTGGGGGAAAAATATAGCTACACAGCTGGGGCCAACATGCTTTCCCTCTAAAAGGGGTAAACCAAGGAGATCAAGAATCTTTAACCTGCCTTTTTTTTTTTGTTTTTAATGAGAGAGAGAATTGTCATGCCAGGGCCTCCAACCATTGCAGTTGAACTCCAGATGCATGCACGTGCAACCTTGTGCACTTATGTCACCTTGTTTGTCTGGCTTATGTGGGATCTGAAGAGTCGAACTGGGTCCTTAGGCTTTGCAGGCAAGAACCTTAACCACTAAGCCATCTCTCTAGCCCCTGACCTGCCTTTTGATTTCAGTCCAATCTTGATGAAGATGAAATGGATGATGCTGGATATACAGGTGAGAGACTGGGGCTCTACTCTTGTTCATCTGTCCACCTTCCTCTTCATCCATGTATTTCTGACCCGGGGTGTTTCTGATATTTCCAGATGGGACCCACCTCATTTCTGTGGATAGGGCGGCCCAGGACCAGAGTGAGGCTGATACCAAAGTCTCAGTGTGTAGGAAAAAGGCAGTCGCTACCCTGAAGGTGACTAGGTGTTGGGGAGAAGGCAGTGTCCTTGGACTATCGATCTTGGACTGTCACTGAGACCCTCACCTTTCAGATCTACCACAGCTCCCTGGAGGAGGAGTTTAACCACTTTGAAGACTGGCTGAATGTGTTCCCCCTGTACAAAGGGCAAGGGGGCCAGGATGGAGAAGGAGAGGAAGAAGGATCTGGGCATTTTGTGGGCAAGTTCAAGGTATGTTTGGGGAAGGAAAAGGAGAGCAAAGGGTCCAGGTAGGTATTCAAGAGGAAAGCTGTATTTTTTTTTTTCTCCCTCCACCCCAGGGCTCCTTCCTCATTTACCCTGAGTCTGAGGCTGCATCCTTCTCTGAGCCCCAGATCTCCAGGGGCATCCCCCAGAACCGACCCATCAAGCTTCTGGTTAGAGTGTATATTGTCAAGGTGAGTATTCACAGCCCTGAGACACCAACAAAAGTAACAAGCATGAAGCTTACAGAATAAAGGCTTTGGGAGCCAGGCGTGGTGGCGCATGCCTTTAATAATCCCAGCACTGGTGCATGCCTTAATCCCAGCACTTGGGAGGCAGAGGTAGGAGGATCACCATGAGTTTGAGGCCACCCTGAGACTACATAGTGAATTCCAGGTCAGCCTGACTAGAGTGAGACATTTTTAGATTTATGTGATTTACTATTTATTTTGAGACCACATATTAAAAGATGAATAAATGGGCTTTAGAGTCACCCTGCCTTCAAAAACAAAAAAAAAAAAAAAAAAAAAAAAACATGGCAACAAAAAAAGGTATTTGCTTGCAAAGCCAAAGGATCAGGTTTGATTGCCCAGTACCACATAAAGCCAGATGCCCAAAGTGGTGCATGCATCTGGAATTTGTTTACAGTGGCAGGAGTGCCCTAGCACACCCATTTTTCTTTCTCTTCCAAATCTCTCAAAAAAAAAATAAATAAAATGAAATGACACATATGTTTTTAGCATCCCAGCACTTGGGATGGAGACATGTGCTGGAGGATGATGGCTGTTTTGGTACCCTCAGTTGGGACTACAGAGTGAGTTCCAAGTCAGCCTGGGCTAGAATGAGATCCTGCCCCCAAAAAAATCCAATAAGTTATTTCACATTCTGCAGTCTGGTATGTATTTTATACTCATAGCCCATCTTAATTCAGACTGGCAACATTTCACTGGCTCTCAGTGGCCACATGTGGTTGGTGATGACTGACTTAAACAGTACAGGACTAGACAACAAAATGCCATCTTTGAAAGAAATGGGCTCGCATGGTGGTGCATCATTTCTTAATCCCAGCCTTAGGGAGCCTGAGGAGGGATTGCTGAGAGTTCAAGGCCAGCCTGAGTTCAATTTGTATCAGCATGGCTCGAGCAAGACCCACTTTGGGGGAAAAATATAGCTACACAGCTGGGGCCAACATGTTTCTCTGTAAGGTAACCAAGGAGATCAAGAATCTTTAACCTGCCTTTTTTTTTTTTTTTTTAATGAGAGAGAGAATTGTCATGCCAGGGCCTCCAACCATTGCAGTTGAACTCCAGATGCATGCACGCAACCTTGTGCACTTATGTCACCTTGTTTGTCTGGCTTATGTGGGATCTGAAGAGTCGAACTGGGTCCTTGGGCTTTTGCAGGCAAGAACCTTAACCACTAAAGCCATCTCTCAGCCCTGACCTGCCTTTTGATTTCAGTCCAATCTTGATGAAGATGAAATGGATGATGCTGGATATACAGGTGAGAGATGGGGCTCTACTCTTGTTCATCTGTCCACCTTCCTCTTCATCCATGTATTTCTGACCCGGGGTGTTCTTTTGATATTTCCAGATGGGACCCACCTCATTTCTGTGGATAGGGCGGCCCAGGACCAGAGTGAGGCTGATACCAAAGTCTCAGTGTGTGAAAAAAAGGCAGTCTACCCTGAAGGTGACTAGGTGTTGGGGAGAAGGCAGTGTCCTTGGACTATCGATCTTGGACTGTCACTGAGACCCTCACCTTTCAGATCTACCACAAGCCCCTGGAGGAGGAGTTTAACCACTTTGAAGACTGGCTGAATGTGTTCCCCTGTACAAAGGGCAAGGGGCCAGGATGGAGAAGGAGAGGAAGAAGGATCTGGGCATTTTGTGGGCAAGTTCAAGGTATGTTTGGGGAAGGAAAAAGGAGAGCAAAGGGTCCAGGTAGGTATTCAAGAGGAAAGCTGTATTTTTTTCCCTCCACCCCAGGGTCCTTCCTCATTTACCTGGAGTCTGAGGCTGCATCCTTCTCTGGAGCCTCCCAGATCTCCAGGGCATCCCCAGAACCGACCCATCAAGCTTCTGGTTCCAGAGTGTATATTGTCAAGGTGAGTATTCACAGCCCTGAGACACCAACAAAAGTAACAAGCATGAAGCTTACAGAATAAAGGCTTTGGGAGCCAGGCGTGGTGGCGCATGCCTTTAATAATCCCAGCACTTGGGAGGCAGAGGTAGGAGGATCGCTGTGAGCTGGCAGCCAGCCTGAGACTACAGAGTGAGTTCCAGGTCAGCCTGAGCTAGAGCAAGACCCTACAAGACCCCAAGACCCTACCTCGAAAAACCAAATAAATAAAATAAAATAAAATAAAATAAAATAAAATAAAAGAATCAAGGTGTTGGAAGGAGCCTCAGAAAGCACAGAGGCTAATCCGAGAGTCCTAGCTGACACAGCGTTAACATGGGGAAGAAGGGCCAGGGTTGTAGCTCAGTGGTAAAGCCCTTACCTAGTATGTACGAGGACCTGGATTCCATTCTCAGCACTGAAGGAAAAAGAAAGAATATACAAAATGAGGGGATGGAGAGATAGCTCAGCAGTTAAAGGTGCTTGCTTGCAAAGCTTGACAGCCTGGGTGTGATTCCCAGTATCCTCATAAAGCCAGATACACAAAGTGGTGCATGCGTTACTCTCTCTCTCTGTCTTCCGAATAAAAGAATATAGATAGTGAGAACATATGGTTAATATGTGAATTTAGTTTGCCAAATGAGTGAATGCTAAAACCGCTGACTTGGAGCTTTCCTGTGGATGGCCGAGCAGGCAGCACAGGCAGATGACAAGGCCCAGGGATTTCTCAGGGTGAGAAGCTCAACAGAAGGGTCCCATGCAAAGCACAGGCCCTCCCCAAGGCTACTCCTTCAGTGTAAAGATGAACAAAGCCATCAGCTTGCCAGGCATGGTGGTAGGCACCTGTAATCCTATCACTCAGGAGGCAGAGGCAAGAGGATCACTGCGAGTTTGAGGTCCACATAGTGAGTCCTAGGCCAGCAAGGGCTATATAGTGAGGGGCTGTCTCAAAACCAAACACAAACAAAAACAAGGGCTAGAGAGAGTCAGGCATGGTGGCGCACACCTTTAATCCCAGCACTTGGGAGGCAGAGGTAGGATCACTGTGAGTTCAAGGCCACCCTGAGACATAGTTAATTCCAGGTCAGCCTGGACCAGAGTGAAACCCTACCTTGAAAACCAAAAAAAAAAAAAAAAAAAGAAAAAGAGAGAAAGAAAGAAAGAAAGAAAGAAAGAAAGAAAGAAAGACAGACCAAAAACAAGGGCTAGAGAAATGGCTTAGCAGTTAAGGTGCTTGCCTGCAAAGCCTTGACCCAAGTTTGATTTCACAGTACCCAGGTAAAGCCAGATATACAAGGTGGCTCATGTGTCTGGAGTTGGTTTGTAGTGGCATTTTCTCTCCCAATCTCTCTCTATCTGTCTTTCTCAAGTAAATAAATCAAGAATGGAAGGAAGAAAGGAAAAGAAATGTGAACAGTAAATATTAAAAAAAAAAAAAAACTCAAGCCAGGCATAGTGTTGCACACCTTTAATCCCGACACAAGAAAGGCAGAGGTAGGATGATTGATATGAATTCTAGACCAGCCTGAGATTACACAGTGAATTCCAGGTCAGCCTGGGCTAGAGAGAGACCCTATTAAAAAAAAAAAAAAAGTTTGCTGGGTTGGTGGCACACGCCTTTAATCCCAGCACTCGGGAGGCAGAGGTAGGAGGATCGCCGTGAGTTCGAGGCCACCCTGAGACTACATAGTTAATTCCAGGTCAGCCTGGGTGGAAGTGAGACCCCACCAAAAAAGCAAACCAAAAAAAAAAAAAAAAAAAGTTTATGCAAGATTGGAACTAGTGTTCTTAGGCTTAGGAGGCAGGCGCCTAACCCCTAAGAGAGAGAGAGAGAGATAGAGAGATGCAGACAGAGAAAAAATGGGCACGCCAGGGCCTTCAGCCACTGCAAACAAACTCCAGATGCATGTGCCCCTTGTGCATCTGGCTTATGTGGGTCCTGGGGAATCGAATCTGGGTCCTTTGGCTTTGCAGGCAAACGCCTTAACTGTTAAGCCATTTCTCCAGCTCCCCCTCAAGTATTTTTTATGTTTCATTAAACCTATTTGTGTATCTTAAATATTTCATAGCTAATTGAAAAAGTAAAAATTATTTTGTCTTAATTCCTCAGTGGGAAATTTCTCCTTGGTCACTTTCTCTTTTTTTTCCTTTTCTTTCTTTTCTTCTTCTCCTCCTCCTCCTCCTCTTCTTCTTCTTCTTTTTCTCCTTATCCTCCTCCTCCTCCTTCTTCTTTTTGAGTTAAGGGTCTTGCTCTAGCCCAGGCTGACCTGGAATTCACTATGTAGTCTCAGGGTTGCCTCGAACTCACAGCAATCCACCTACCTCTGCCTCTGAAGTGCTGGGATTAAAGGTGTGCGCCACCACGCCCACCTCCTTGGTCACTTTCTGCTGACAGTCTGAGATTAGGTCCAACAAGGGTTTGGCTATAACTGATGTGTCCTCAGTTCCTCTCCATTTTGTCCCCCTAGGCTACCAACCTGGCTCCCGCAGACCCCAATGGCAAAGCAGACCCCTATGTAGTGGTGAGCGCTGGAAAGGAGCGGCAGGACACCAAGGAGCGCTATCTCCCTAAGCAGCTCAACCCCATTTTTTGAGAGTGAGGCTGGCTCTGGGGCTGGGAATGGGGAGCCCTGGGTACAAGCTTTGGCTCCCACCCAGGTAGCTGGCTGGCTTGGGTGATGGTGGGAGACTAGCCCCCCAAGCCACATCCCCTCTGAGGGCATGCTGGTGTCCTCAGCTCTCTCCCTCCTGGTCAGGGTCCTGGAGCTGAACATCTCTCTCCCAGCTGAGCCAGAGCTGACGGTGGCCATATTTGATCATGACTCGTGGGTTCTGATGACCTCATTGGAGGACCCACGTTGATCTGGAAAACCGTTTCTATAGCCACCACAGAGCGAACTGTGGGCTGGCCTCCCAGTATGATGTGAGTCTGGCAGGTACCAAGTGAACCATTCTTGCTCTCTGACCAAGCAACTCACACTCATATTCTCCTTTGTGTCTCCAAGTCCTCAGAGCAAACCCTACACTCCTACTAAGATATCAAGCTCAGTGGCCAAGACTTGGGCCGGTGTTAGGAGTTGTGTTACTGATAAGTTATTTAGCTGGGCATGGTGGCGCACAGCTTTAATCTTAGCACTTGTGAGCCAGAGATAGGAGTTGCTATGGCTCAAGGCCAGCCTGGGACTACAGAGTGCATTCCCAGGTCAGTCTGGGCTAGAGATCCTACCTCAAAAATACTAAAACACAGGGCTGGAGTGATGGCTCAGCAGTTAAAGTGTATGCTGAAGTATAAGGACCGAAGTTCAATTCTCCAGGTCCCACGCAAGCCAGATGCATGAGTTCATTGCGGTGGCTAGAGACCCCGGCACGCCCCATTCTCACTCTCTCCCCGACTCAAATAAATAAAAATAAAATCTTTAAAAATAGGCTGGGGAAATGACTTAGTGGTTAAGGCATTTGCCTGTGAAGCCTGTGACTCAGGTTCTATTCCTGGGACCCACGTGTAGCCAGATGCACAAGAGGGCACATGCTTCTGGAGTTCGTTTGCAGTGGCTGGAGGCTCTGGTGTTCCCCATTCTTCTCTTTCTATCTGCCTCAAAAATACTAAAAACAAAACAAAACAAACCCCTAATAAGCCAAGTGACTCTAGACTGTTTTCTATAACAGATATAACCCAGAAATTCCCCCATCGAGGTACCTTTGATTTTCATCACACTGTGAGGACTCACCTGTCTCCTATTGGGGTCCAGTACCCGATCTCATGTCTTCAGGGTTCTCACCCTGCCCCACTGTGTCCATTTGCTGGCTCAGCTGAGGCAGCTTCTTCTCGATGCCTGCAGGGATGGGTACAATGCCTGGCGGGATGCACTCCGCCTTCACAGATCTTGGCAGGGCTGTGCCAGCGCCAGGGTCTCCCCTGTCCCTGAATGTCGAGCTGGGGCTGTGAAGGTGGCAGCAAAGTCTTTCTTGACACCGCCTGAGACTCTGCCTTCAGGTACCAGCCTCTCTCTGCTAGACAGGCCAAGGGAGCAAACAGACATAGAGCAAGGGTACAGGAGACTTCAGTCTAGTAGGCCCCCACCAAAGAGCTCTCCCTTGACAGCAGCCTCAATTTGTCTGAGTAAGGCCAAGTTCCTGGATGCCCGGGGAGAAAATGTCCTTTAGTGAGTGTCCTTGGGCCGCGCCTGGTAAGCTGCAGGAGACAAGGCGGCCCACAGAGCATCCTTACAACTGTGGCTACAGAACTGAACTTCAGATGACCAGGGACTATTCCTCAAGCAGGTCTCAGCAGCAGTCCCCAGGGGCTCCTTTTCTGCTGACAGTCTGAGATTAGGTCCAACAAGGGTTTGGCTATAACTGATGTGTCCTCAGTTCCTCTCCATTTTGTCCCCCTAGGCTACCAACCTGGCTCCCGCAGACCCCAATGGCAAAGCAGACCCCTATGTAGTGGTGAGCGCTGGAAAGGAGCGGCAGGACACCAAGGAGCGCTATCTCCCTAAGCAGCTCAACCCCATTTTTGGAGAGTGAGGCTGGGCTCTGGGGCTGGGAATGGGGGAGCCCTGGGTACAAGCTTGGGCTCCCACCCAGGTAGCTGGCTTGGTGATGGTGGGAGACTAGCCCCCCCAAGCCACATCCCCTCTGAGGGCATGCTGGTGTCCTCAGCTTCTCTCCCTCCTGGTCAGGGTCCTGGAGCTGAACATCTCTCTCCCAGCTGAGCCAGAGCTGACGGTGGCCATATTTGATCATGACCTCGTGGGTTCTGATGACCTCATTGGAGAGACCCACGTTGATCTGGAAAACCGTTTCTATAGCCACCACAGAGCGAACTGTGGGCTGGCCTCCCAGTATGATGTGTGAGTCTGGCAGGGTACCAAGGAACCATTCTTACTCTCTGACCAAGCAACTCACACTCATATTCTCCTTTGTGTCTCCAAGTCCTCATAAGAGCAAACCCTACACTCCTACTAAGATATCAAAGCTCAGTGGCCAAGACTTGGGCCTGGGTGTTAGGAGTTGTGTTACTGATAAGTTATTTAGCTGGGCATGGTGGCGCACAGCTTTAATCTTAGCACTTGAGAGCCAGAGATAGGATTGCTATGAGCTCAAGGCCAGCCTGGGACTACAGAGTGCATTCCAGGTCAGTCTGGGCTAGAGATCCTACCTCAAAAATACTAAAACACAGGGCTGGAGTGATGGCTCAGCAGTTAAAGTGTATGCCTGTGAAGTATAAGGACCCCAGTTCAATTCTCCAGGTCCCACGTAAGCCAGATGCACATGAGTTCATTTGCAGTGGCTAGAGACCCTGGCACGCCCATTCTCACTCTCTCCCCCTGACTCAAATAAATAAAAATAAAATCTTAAAAAAACGCTAGGGCTGGGGAAATGACTTAGTGGTTAAGGCATTTGCCTGTGAAGCCTAAGGACTCAGGTTCTATTCCCTAGGACCCACGTAAGCCAGATGCACAAGAGGGCACATGCTTCTGGAGTTCGTTTGCAGTGGCTGGAGGCTCTGGTGTTCCCATTCTCTCTCTTTCTATCTGCCTCAAAAATACTAAAAAAAAAACAAAACAAAACACCCCTAATAAGCCAAGTGAGCTCTAGACTGTTTCCTATAAATAGATATAATCCCAGAAATTCCCCCATCGAAGTACCTTTGATTTTCATCACTACTGTGAGGACTCACCTGTCTCCTATTGGGGTCCAGTACCCGGATCTCATGTCTTCAAGGGTTCTCACCCCTGCCCCACTGTGTCCATTTGCTGGCTCAGCTGAGGCAGCTTCTTCTCGTGCCTGCAGGGATGGGTACAATGCCTGGCGGGATGCACTCCGGCCTTCACAGATCTTGGCAGGGCTGTGCCAGCGCTGTGGTCTCCCTGTCCCTGAATATCGAGCTGGGGCTGTGAAGGTGGGCAGCAAAGTCTTTCTGACACCGCCTGAGACTCTGCCTTCAGGTACCAGCCTCTCTCTGCTAGACAGGCCAAAGGGAGCAAAACAGACATAGAGCAAGGGTACAGGAGACTTCAGTCTAGTGGGCCCCACTTAAAGAGCTCTCTGACAGCAGCCCTCAATTTGTCTGAGTAAGGCCAAGTTCCTGGATGCCAGGGAGAAAATGTCCTTTAGGTGAGTGTCCTTGGAGCGTCGCCTGGTAAGCTCGCAGGAGACAAGGCGGCCCCACAGAGCATCCTTACAACTGTGGCTACAGAACTGAACTTCAGATGACCAGGGACTATTCCTCAAGCAGGTCTCAGCAACGGTCCCCAGGGCCCCTGTGTACCTGACTGCTGGCTCTTCCCTGTCAGAGGTTGTTACAGCAGCAGACCCTCCCATGCCCTGCTTCTTGTGCACAGTCAACTTAACCTCCCAGTCCACGGGCTTCATCTAGTGTGGCAGCAGCTTGAGCCTAGAGCGTCTGTGGAGAGGTGGGAGAAGAAGGAGAGCTGGGGACTGTGAGGTGCCCAAATCCACTCTTCTTGTCTCAGATTGTAGGGATTCCAAGGTGGCAAGTGTGGCTATTGAAGAGGCTCAGGCATTGCTTGTGCTGCGGCGTTGGCAGGAGATGCCAGGGCTTGGGATCCAGCTGGTACCGGAGCATGTGGAAACACGGCCCCTCTACCATCCCCGCAGTCCAGGGCTGCTGCAGGTAAGGGGCGCTCACGCTCCCAAGGCTCTCAAGACACACTGGGTTCTGGACTCTGGGCCCCCACAGTACGTTTGCCCCAAGACCTCCACCCAGACCCTACACCATCACTGACTGGCTCCTGGTGGCACCACGTTCCATTCTTGGGCCTGCACTCTAGGATGTGTGTTCACCATCTGTGACCCTGGTCCTGCAGGGTCCCCACTCCTCGGCACCAAGGTTCAGACCCAAGAGTTCCCAACCTGACTTCCAGCACAGTTTGTTAAGATCTGGACCTGGCGAACATCTTATCCTTTTTTTTTTTTTTTTTTTTGAGATAGGGTCTGGCTCTAGCCCAGGCTGACCTGGAATTCACTATGTAGTCTCAGGGTGGTCTTGAACTCATGGCGATCCTCCTACCTCTGCCTCCTGAGTGCTGGGATTAAAGGCGTGCGCCACCACGCCTGGCTAACATCCTACTTTTGATCTCAACATTTCAACATTTCAATTCCGAGGTCTCATCCTGAACTCCCAACATGACCTTGAGTCTGGAAGTTTCACTTCAATCTCTACCTTCAGCCTTATCCCTCAGTAATCCCCCAGAATCTGCCCGACAACCCCTGCCCTTGACCCTAGCTAGTTCTTCTGCCCACCTGGGACAAGGCACAGTCACTGGCTGAAAGACTGTAGGGGAGGAAGGGACCATAGCAAGATCCTTCAGCCTGGTCTTGTGCTTCCAGGGATCCCTGCATATGTGGATTGACATCTTCCCCAGCGATGTACCTGCCCCACCCCCAGTTGACATCAAGCCTCGTCAGCCAATCAGGTGAGAGAATTCTGCCCCCCCCCCCAAGTAAGGCAAATTTTATACATAGTAGGGCTCTGAAAATCCTCACTGAAGCAGGCAGCCTGTTGACTGTGGGCTTCTGGGTAGAGGAGTCATTACTCTTTTCTTCTCCATATGCCATTGTGAGGCAGATGTCTGTAAACTGAAAGAAGGCAAAGACCTGTTCCTGTCAGTGCTGCTAGTCTGAGGGGAATTCTTTGAGGATGCACTCGTTCTCACAGAAAGGGCAGGATCCAGATGGTCACACGTCAGCCGTCTCCCCTTCTACCTCTAGGCTCTGCTTTCCTTGGTACTCTTCTCAGAGACTTCTGTAGTCTGGCAACAAGGTAGCTTCTTTTTTTGTATGCGTGTTTTTAAAAAATATATTTTATTTATTTGAGAGAGCGAAAGAGAAAGACAGATAGAGAATGGGCTGCAAACTCCAGATGCATGTGCTACCTTGTGTATCTGGTTTACATGGGTACTGGGGAATAGAACCTGGGTCCTTAGGCTTCGCAGGCAAGCACCGAAGCCATTTCTCTAGCCCGTGTGTTGTCTGTTTTGATTTTTTTTTTCGAAGCAGGGTCTCATTGTAACCCAGGCTGACTTGGGACTCACTCTGTAGCCCCATATGTGTTCACCACCAAGCCTAGCCATTTTTAAAAAATTTTACTTATGAGATGGAGGAAGGGAGGCAGGAAGAGAGAATATGGGTGTGCCAAGGCATCTTGCTGCTGCAAATGAACTTGACACATCTTCTACTTTATGCATCTGTCTTAACATGGATACTGGGGAACCAAACCCTGACCTAGCAAGCAAGTGCCTTTAACAGCTGAGCCATCTTCCCAGCCCCCACAAGGTAGCTTGTAAGAGTGTTGAGCTCATCTTGCTAGCCAGGACTGTTGAGTGGAAATGAACACCTCTTCCTATAGAGCAAAAGTCTAGCCCGGCATGGTGGCGCACGCCTTTAATCCCAACACTCGGGAGGCAGAGGTAGGAGGATGGCCGTGAGTTCAAGGCCACCCTGAGACTACATAGTGAATTCCAGGTCAGCCTGGGCTAGAGTGAGACCCTATCTCCAAAATTAAAAAAATATATATTTGAGATAGAGAGACAGATAGAAAGAGAATGGACACACCGGGGCCTCCAGCCGCTGCAAACAAACTCCAGACACGTGTGTCACCTTGTGCATCTGGCTTATGTGGCTCCTGGGGAATTGAACCTGAGTCATTTGGCTTTGCCCGGCTCAAATTTTTTTTTTTTTTGAGGTTAGCAGGCTGACCTGGAATTCACTATGTAGCCTCAGGGTAGCCTCAAACTCATGGCAATCCTCCTACCTCTGCCTCCCGAGTGCTGGGATTAAAGGCGTACACCACCACTCTCGGCTTTCTCTCCCAAATATTTTTTTAATTAATTTAAAAAAATTGTTTATTATTTATCTATTTATTTGGGAGCAACAGACAGAGAAAGAGGCAGCTAGATAGAGAATGGGTGCACCAGGGACTCCAGCCACTGCAAACGAACTCCAGATGCATGTGCCACCTTGTGCTTATGTGGGTCCTGGGGAATCAAGCCTTGAACTGGGGTCCTTAGGTTTCACAAGCAAGCACTCAACTGCTAAGCCATCTCTCCAGGCCCCCAAATAATTTTTTAAATTTATTTATTTGCAAGCAGAGAGAAAGAGATAGAGAGGAAACAGAGAGATAATGGGCGCACCAGGACCTCTTGCCACTGCAAATGAACTCCAGACACATGTGCCCTCTTGTGCATCTGGCTGACATGGGTACTGGGGAATTGAACCTGGGTCCTTTGGCTACACAGGCAAACACCTTAACCATTAAGCCATCTCTCCAGCCCTTTTTTTTTTTTTTCTTTTGGTTTTTTGAGTTAGGGTCTCACTCTAGTTCAGGCTGACCTGGGGATTCATCATGTAGTCTCAGGGTGCCTCGAATTCACGGTGATCCTCCTACCTCTGCCTCCTGAGTGCTGGGATTAAAGGTGTGGGCCACCACACCAGGCCCAAATAAATTTTAAAATATATTTAAAAATAAAATTTAAAAAGTCTAGAGATACTTCTCACGGCTAGTCTAAGCTCATTAGATTCTGTTCCCTGAACCTAACCCTATCATTGTGGGTGTGAGCTGTAGTTCACCTACTGGCGGTCCTAGTTCTCAAGGCAGGGCCTCTTCCACCAGAGGTGGTAGGAATCACCAGCAGGAAAATGAGAGGGAAACGGGGCATGGTGGCGCAGCACCTGTAATCCACACTCCAAGCAGGACGCTCAGGAAGGAGTTCAAGGACAGCCTCAGCTACATGGAGTCTGAGGCTAGGATGCGCTACATGAGACCCTGTCTAAAAACAACAGAGAAATGAGTAAATGAAAGAACCTGACAGCAGGGAACAGAGCCGCCCCAGAGTAGGATTCAGAATGCTGTAGTGCACCTCGGGGCTGCACGTTCTCATCTCTGTTGTCTCCCACTTCTCTTGTGTCCTGGCTTCTCTGTTCTGTTCACACATTTTCTGGTACTGCAGAACTTCAGCTTATATATCCCTTGGCTTGCAGTGGCTCCAACTCTGCAGCTGAATTTCCATCTCTTAGTTTCAGGGTTCTGGCTTCAAATGTTTGGGAAGCAAAGCTCACTGTAGTGGCTTAGGTCAGGAGAGCATTCCTGGTGCTATTGCTGTAGTGGGGTGGTCAGTCTCTTCATGGGACCATACAGGTGTACTCACATACCAGGTGATTTTGAAAAAAATATTTTATTTTTATTTATTTATGAAAGGGAGCGAAGAGGTAGAAAAAGGAAGGGAGGGAGGAAAGGAGGGAGGGAGAGGGAGAGAATGGCATGCCAGGGCCTCCAGCCACTGTAAACAAATTCCAGATGCATGTGCCACCTTGTGTATCTGGCTTATGTGGGGTCCTGGGGAATTGAATCGGGGTCCTTCAGCTTTGCAGGCAAGTGCCTTAACTGCTAAGCCATTTCTCCTGCCCAAGTATTTATTTATATTTATTTATGAGAGACACAGAGAGAGAGATGGGTGTGCCAGGGCCTCCAGCCACTGCAAACAAACTCCAGACACATGCACCACCTTGTGCATCTGGCTTACATGGGTCCTGGGGAATCGAACCTGGGTCCTTGGCTTTGCAGGCAAGTGCCTTAACCGCTAAGCCATCCCTTCAGCCCCAAGGTGATTAATGAAGGTCAATTTCTGGAGCTCCTCCCAGGACCCTTAAGAGTCAAAACCACACTCGATATATTCCCCAGCTACGAGCTCAGAGTTATTATCTGGAACACGGAAGATGTGGTTCTGGATGACGTGAATCCACTCACTGGAGAGATGTCAAGTGACATCTATGTGAAAAGGTAGGATGGCTGTGTCCTAAAAGAGAATTGTAAACAGGAGCTTGGGCATCTGATTGAGACCAGAGCCTTGATCCCAGGCCCTTTATGTGCCTAGAGCCTGGTGAAGAGTCAGGCTCTGGGTGTGGCCCCAGACCTGACTTCCACACCTTGCCCTGGTCTGTCCCTCTCTCACACCTCAGCTGGGTGAAGGGGTTGGAACACGACAAGCAGGAGACGGATGTTCACTTTAACTCACTGACTGGGGAGGGCAACTTCAACTGGCGCTTTGTGTTCCGCTTTGACTATCTGCCCACGGAGCGGGAGGTGAGCATCCGGCGCCGGCCTGGACCCTTCGCCCTGGAGGAGGCAGAGTTTCGGCAGCCTGCCGTGCTGGTCCTGCAGGTGTGGGATTATGACCGCATCTCCGCCAACGACTTCCTCGGTACTGCTAAAGCTTTCCCCAGTTTCAAGCCTTTATTTCTGCCCTCGCCTCCTTTGCCCCCTCCTTACCACCCTGTCCCTTGTTCCCTACTTAATCCAACCCTGGAGTCCTGATATTTCAGACCCCAGGCCCAGACCAGTGTTTTCTGGCCTCTTCAGAACATGACCATTGTACCAAGTTCCTGCCTCAATCCTCCCACGTGACCCTACTGAGGCCACTCTGGAGTCCCATCCCTAAATGGCCTGATCCTAGTCCAGGTCCTCTTTGGTTAGATCTGACCATCACCTGCTAGTAGCTGGGCTCAGGTCTAGGCAGTTCATAGCTGTGGCCAGACTGCTGCTCTGCCAACTTCCAACCCTGGGGTACTGCCTCCTCTCCCCTAGCCTGGCTAACCTCATGAGTTCTGCTCTCACAGGATCCATAGAGTTGCAGCTACCCGACATGGTGAGGGGGGCACGGGACCCCGAGCACTGCTCTGTTCGACTAGCCCTTGACGGGGCTGGGCCGAGGTGCAATCTGTTCCGCTGCCGCCGCTTGCGGGGCTGGTGGCCCGTAGTGAAGCTTCGGGAAGTGGAGGACGTGGAACGAGAGGCCCAGGTGGCTCAGGCTGGCAAGAAGAAACGGAAGAGGCGGAGGAAGGGGCGGCTGGAGGACCTGGAGTTCACAGACCCAGGAGGCAATGTCTACATCCTCACGGTGTGTGCATCTGCAGGGACCACGTCCTGGCTCAGGGCTGGGCCTGTGTGCCCACTGACTGCACGAGTGTCTCTTCCTAGGGGAAGGTGGAGGCAGAGTTTGAACTACTGACTGTGGAAGAGGCAGAGAAATGGCCAGTGGGGAAGGGGCGCAAGGAGCCGGAGCCCTTGGAGAAACCCAAGTGAGTGTGGTCCAGGGGGCCAGAGCCTGAGCCAGGGAAGGTGGGGGGCAACCAGGCGGGGTTTACTGATCATCGTGACTTCATCCTTCCACCAACAGCCGCCCTAAAACCTCCTTCAACTGGTTTGTGAACCCTCTGAAGACCTTCATCTTCTTCATCTGGAGACGGTACTGGCGCATCCTGGTGCTGCTCCTGCTGCTGGCGCTCATCACGGTTTTCCTCCTCCTCGTCTTCTACACCATCCCTGGCCAGATCAGCGAGGTCATCTTCAACCCTCTCCACAAACACTGAATCCAGCGGACTGGGGGCCACCTCAAGGTGCCACCCCTACAAATCCCATCCACACAGGCTCTGAAGCCCTTCATGTCAATGCAAGCTGTAAGAGCTCAGTGCTTCCACTCAATAAACCCTGTCACCGGCACAAAGGCCTGTCCTCATCATGTGCAGTTCTTGGGTGACCTCAGGAGCTGGGGACTTGCTAGGATGCACAGGGATAGAAGACTGCCCTACGAGACCCTAGGAAAGAACCAGCATTAGCAACGGAGTTGACTTCACTGCCTGCGCTCCTAGCAACTCACCTGCTGTTCCTATTCCTGCCAGTGGTCGGGCTCCTCTCCCCTAACCTGCCTAGGGCACCTGCCACTCCATACCATCGAGGGAGGAACAGTGCTGTTTCATGAACTTCCTTATTCCTTACCAACCCCGAGAACAAGCTTAGTGTTCTCGTTAGGATGCTTTGGGTCCCAGTGGCCATAAGGGAATTTATAGGTTAGTTTGGACGGCTGGCTTCAGGTGCCATTTGTCTCAGCTCTGTTGCAGGGGATAGCCTACTGCAGGCATGCTCTGTTTTTGTTATTGCAGATCATTGCAGCAGCCTGACTCCCCATGTTCCCACCAGGAAGAAGGCAAAAAGGTCCTCCTTCAAGGGAGCTGGGCTTGCCCTGGGTCACTGTGGCTGGCAGCTGAGACATTCTGAATGTGATCATGCCAAGAGCTTGGGGTGAACCACCAATCTTCTCAAACCACATACACTGGAAAGGAGAGGGGTTACCACAGGGAATCCAGGATACTGTTAATAATAAGGGAGCCAGGCCGGGCGTGGTGGCGCACGCCTTTAATCCCAGCACTCGGGAGGCAGAGGTAGGAGGATTACTGTGAGTTCAAGGCCACCCTGTTAGTTAATTCCAGGTCAGCCTGGGCCAGTGAGACCCTGCCTTGCAAAACAAAAAAACAAACAAACAAACAAACAAACAAAATAATTTCTGGTTTCCACAAAGAAGGCCACCCTGCTAGTTAATTCCAGGTCAGCCTCTCTAAAAAAAAAAAAAAAAAAAAAAATAAAATAATAAGGGAGATGATTTCTGGGTTTCCACAAAGAAGGCTGCTACTCCCATTTCTAAAAGAGATTGGGGGCTGGAGAGATGGTTCAGCAGTTAAGGTGCTTGCTAGCAAAGCCAAAGGACTCAGGTTTGATTCTCTAGTACCCATGTAAAGCCAGATGCACAAGATGGCACATGGCATCTGAAGTTTGTTTGCAGTGGCTAGAGGCCCTGGCACACCCATTTTTTTCTCTCTCAAATAATTAAATATATTTTAAAGACTCAATTATTTGGGGCTTAGCAATTAAGGTACTTGGTTGCAAAGCCTAAGGATCCAGGTTCAATTCCCCAATACCCACATGAGCCTGATGTACAAGGTGGCACATGCGTTTGTTTAGTGGCCAGAGGCCCTGGTGTGCCCGTTCTCTCTGTCTGCTCCAGAAGCATGTGCCACTTTGTGCATCTGGCTTATGTGGGTACTGGGGAATTGAACCTGGGTCCTTAGCACCTTAACCACTAAGCTGCTCCTCCATCCCTAAAAATATTTTCTTTTTTTTTTTTTTTTTTTTTTGGAGAGAGACACAGAGACAGAGAGAGAGGGAGAGGAAGACAGAGAGATGGGCGTGCCAGCAGCCTCTCAGCCGCTGCGAATGAAATCCAGATGTGTGTGCCCCCTTGTGGTCAAGTGTGGCATTGTGCCCTTGTGTCACTTTGCAGCTGGCTAAACATGGGACCTGGAGATTAGAACCACTGGAGATTGGAACCAGCATTCTTAGGCTTAGGAGGCAGGCGTCTTAACCGCTAAGCCATCTCTCCAGCCCAATATTTTCTTTTTTAAAAAATAAATAAATTGTTGTCCAGAAAGGGGGATTAAATCAGATACAAAGCTCTGAGGGGGTCAAATCACCTGGATCTTGGGCCACATTCAAAATTTTTCTTTTTGAAACAGGGTTTCATGTAGCTCAGGCTGGCCTCAATCTGGCTATGTAGCCAAAGATAACCTTGAATTCCTGATCCTTCTGCCTCCATCTCCCAATTGCTGGGATTACAGGAGTGAACGTCCACACCCAGTCTACTCCGGAGATTTTGTTGTCTTTATTGTACTTTGCTCTGTCACTGCTCCCTGAGTCCCTCCTGCTGTGTTAGGTAGAAACTCTGGGATGATCTGATGAACTGACTGGTGGTTACTGCTCCCAGCTTCCTGGGCTGTGGGGTGGAGCCTCTAATCCATGATCTTCCCAAATGGAGAAAGGGCTCGAAGGAGGAGCCCTGGTTAGGTGCTGGCCCCTTCCCAAAATGGCTATGCCATGCTTCTTCCTTGTTATTTATTATTATTATTATTTTTTTTTTTTTTTTTGGTTTTTTGAGGTAGGGTCTCACTCTGGCCCAGGCTAACCTGGAATTCACTATGTATTCTCAGGGTGGCCTTGAACTCATGGCAATCCTCCTACCTCTGCCTTCCGAGTGCTGGGATTAAAGGTGTGCGCCACCACACCCGGCTAAACTTTTTTTTTTTTTTTTTTTTTGAAAGAGAGAAAGTGGCAGAGAGAGAGAGAGAGAATGGGCACAGCCAGAGCCTCTAGCCTCTGCAAATGAATTTCAGATGCATGTGACACCTTGTGCGTCTGGCTTATGTGGGTCCTGGGGAATCAAACCTGAGTCCATAGGCTTCACAGACAAGTGCTTTAACCACTAAGCCATCTCTCCAGCCCCCTCCTTGCTTTTCAGTCTTGCTTCCACTAAGGCCCTGCATTATCTTCACTTTGCCAAGAGACAATACAGGACTTGACCGAGCAGGGTCAGTGAGCATAGCAGGCCAACATGACTGAGTCCAGGCTTGTGAGGAGCAACTCTTGCTTTAGCTGTCACTGAAGAGGTAACAAATCTTTTTTTTTTTTTTTTTTTTTTTTTTTATGGGTGTGCCAGGACCTCCAGCCACTGCAAACGAACTCTAGATGAGTGCGCCCCCTTGTGCATCTGGAGAGTCGAACTAGGATCATTTGGCTTTGCGGGCAAATGCCTTAACTGCTAAGCCATCTCTCCAGTCCCAAGGTAACAAATCTTACCTTGTACTCAGAGCCCTGTAATAAGCCTGGAGGTTATGGTGGCTCTAGGACTCTTACCCTGAAAAGGTCTGTCTGATCACAAAGGAAGGCGGAATGAGGACATATCTGAGGGAGTACCTCAGTCCTGATAATAAGCCCTGTTAATCATGGGACATCCGTGTGGGGTTCCCACAGTGCTGGGCCCCTGACCCATCAGTCATGATTGACTTCAACCCATAGCTAAGATGAGGACCTGTTCCTAGGTTCGAGCCGTACTCAAGAATCACACGGACACCAGCAGTACTATCACAATCAGTATTTATCACCTTGGGGCTGGGGCTGACTCTGTGGGGAGGTGGGGATATGAAGGGATGTGTGAAAGAGGTTGGGGGATACAACCACAGGCTGAAGAGAGCAGAAAGAATCAAGAAGGAAAGGGGCGAAGAGGACTACGTTGTCTTCCCTAGATCGATTTTCTTCTGGATGGCTCGGGCGGAGTGGTAGATGAGTGAGTCAATGAGTCCAGCCACTGAGAGAAAGAACGTCTGCCTCAGCTGGGCTCTTGGCTTGATCTTATGAGCCTTGTCACTTAACTGGCTAGGCCAGCATTTGCCTTGGCCTTCAAGGTGTCCCTTTTTCCCCCAACCAAAACCTGGGGTAGTGCTGGGAATTTAGTTCAGCAGTAGAACACCTGTCTAGCATGTATGAGCCCTCGGTTCAATCCCCAGCACTATATAACCCAGGCTTCAGCAGCCCACTATGTCCCCACCCCCATAAACACCTTGGGCCTTCTTACCCGTAAACATGCCCCCAATGATGGCACACACACCGGTCAGGAAGTGGGTAAAGGACCTAGAAGAAGGAACAAGAAGGGTCAGCGGGCACCCTGCTCCCAGAGGCCCAGACACTCCAGTCCCCAACCCTCACCTGTGTTTCTCTGTCAGCTTCACCATCATGGGTGAGAGCTCATACAACACGAAGACGCCAGGAAGCCCCTGGTCACCCAGCAGCCCATTGGCAACCTTCTCGTGTCTGGTCACAGAGAACTGATTTGTCCTCAGCACCTGGAGTAGGAAGGGAGACAGGGTCAGAGCTGGGCTTACAACCTGGGCTCCTGACAACCCTCAGCTCTGCCCTCAGTTCCTGCCTCTTGTTATGCCTTGACTATGAAGGAACCATAAGGCACCATGTTGGTAACCAACACAACTCAAAGCCTGGGATCACCCGACCCCTCTGACCATCCCGATATCCCCTCCAGTCACCAGCTCTTTTACAGTTTTCCCGTTCCAGCTACGTACAGCGGATGCTATCCCTCGTGGACCACAGTGAGAGGCAACTCTTAACAAGTTGCACATAAGGCTGGGACCGACTTCCTTGCCCCTCACATTCCCACATTCTACCATGCCACGGCAGGAACAGAGCAGACCCAGGATGGGTTCACCTGGCTAACCCCCAGCCCAAGGCACACAATGAGGAACAGAGGGCATTGAAGGAATGGATGGATGGAGGCAGTCTGGGAAGTAGAAAGAGCAAGCGCTTTGAGATCCAGCAGTACCCCAGGCCCAAGTCTGCCTGTGAGGGAAAATCACCTACCCTTTGGGCCTCAGTTTTTCATCCATCATAGGGATATAAGAGAAGCACTTCACTTCCTAGGCTGCAGGAATTACATGAAGGACTTGGAATACTTGGCACCAAGCAGGAGACTGACATCTGCACTGCCTTAGACTCACCTCCCCATCCACTTTCATGTACACTGTAGGCACCACTTTCACAAAGTACTGGAACATCATGGAGGCTGCACGGAGAAGACAGCACTGGGCATGAGTACCAGGCAGGGCTTTGTGGTGGCAGGGTTACCTCCCAGGTTGGTACCTTGGGGTGCGGTGACATTGGTGTGGTCCAGGGGGTTCACAATGCCTGGGTAGTCCTCCCCGAATGACAGGTGCTGGATGTAGTGGGTCATGTTGATCTGCAAGCAACACCAGTGCCTGAGGTCTGACGGTACCCAGCCCACACAAAGCTCTGTTTACAGTGTCTGACAGGGATGCTGGGGTCTGTCTGTGCAGATGGCCAAAAGAGGATGAAGAGATAGGCCCTGCCTAGGAGAAGCTGTGGCTTTGAAGGAAGATCTGCCTGAGACAGGAAACTCTTGTTCCCGACCTAGGTTATTCCTTCCCCCCAGTCCACAGGTTCCTGGGCCTTCAGAGTTTAAGCAACTGTTTCACTGGGCACACAGACCAGCCACCTACTGTGTGGCACATGCTAGCTGTTTGGAGGCCTCAAGCTGTTAAGGATTAGGCCCCAGGCTCTAATCACCAGCTGCTCTCCCCTTCTGAGGGATTTTGTGAAAAAATGCAAGTCTGATGATGTCCTGGCTTTGGTTCAGATGGGCCAATGGCTGCCTCTGCTCTTAGAGGCAAGACTATTTTCTAGTGCGGCCCTTGAGTTCAGTGTGCTCCGGCCCTGTCATTCCCCAGCCTCACTTACCCATCCCTGCCCTGGATGTTCCTTAGAAATGACACATTCTCTCCTGAACTTGCGCTGACTGAGATGCCCTGAGCTGAAGACACTCTTGACCAACTCCATCTCTGTTTGCTCAGACTCCGTTCAAAAGTCCTTCTCACTCACTGAAGCCTTGCTCTTGAGCCCCAGCAGAATAGTATAGTCTCAAAGGTGGGCACAGCCCAGGCTCCCACCCACCCACCCTCCATGGTTTCCACCCGGTACATACGTTGTCAAGGCCAAAGCTCTGCAAGTCATGGACTAGGAGAGAAGGAAAAAGGGGTCGTCAGAGAGAGCAGGACCAGACTCCTGACTCCCTCAGAAACCTGGCTCAGGCCTCCTCGCTCTTGCCTCGGGAGTGTGACCCACCTGGCTCTTCTCTGACCCCTCACTCACCCTCCAACCTGGCCCCCCTGGTTCTGCTTAAGGCAGCCAGACAGGACCTGCCCTGGCCTGAGTGCACACCCTTCTAGGGACCTTATTTCTTCCTTAACCTATGAAGTGAACTCCAGTATGTGACTCTCAACACAGACCTCAACACAGTTTTGTCTTATTGACTAGAGCGGATGGCAAATCACTGAATCCCAAAGGTAAGGAGGGATTCCCTTGCCTGGTCCTGAAAGCTCTCAAAGGTGATCCATGGGATCCCTCTACCAACTGTCCCAGAGCGAGTTCTTCCCACCCTCTAGTCCCAGTCCCTCCTGATGCAAGGAACCCGACCTCAAAGATATGTCCCTGCAACTAGGCCAGAAAAGACCCCACCCCAGACCCATCCAAACTTTCCCCTTCCCAGGAAGGCAGGCTGCCTTAGAAGGGCTTAGCTTCCCTGGGTGCAGGACCACTTACTCTCCACAGCATGTACTGCAGCGTGGGGGGGGGGGGAGGAGAGAAGGAGGAAGAGAACAAAGATTCAGAGCCTCACAGTGAAACCTATGGAGCACTACACATGGTAGGAAGGAGACTGCAATATTCTTGCCTCAGTAAGAGCATCTGGCCCCAGGCTAAAAGGTCTCTTTCTGAGCCACAGAGGAGTGCAACAGAGCTTAAGGACAAAAGTAACTAGCTTAGGAAGAACCAAAGACCTAGAGCCCGTGTTTTCCTCTGCAGAGGTCTGTCCTTAGAACCAGGATCTAAGATGGGACGCAGTTTGGTCAACTTTACAATGTAAGAGATTACACCAATCCACCCCACCCTGCAATCAACAAGAAGGTCAGAAGTAGCTCTCAGGTCTCAATTGAGATGTCTGGCCTTAGGCTGCTGCAGCTTTGTGTGTGACATTCTTCCGCAGAGAGTAACCATGGCTCTGAAGATGCTGCCACTGCATTCTCGGCCTCGCCTCTAGGAGTGCCTGCAGGGCCTGGGGTCAGCAGCTTAGCAGCAGTCATCTTCCTAGCATGTCAGTAAGCCCGCCCCTCCCCAGCTTCCTCCAGAGTAAAGAGAGGGCTTCTGAGCTCTCCACCGGCCCCCTACCTTTCTCTTACTCAGCCTCACTCCAGAGACTGCTGGGAAGACCTGCAGGGTTCCTGCACAGGACACCTGTGCCTGCTTCCCTCCACCGCCTGGATCCATGCTTTTCCCATCTAACCCTACCACCATTTATAACTTCCTTTCTCTCAAAGTCTACCACTTTTGTTCCTCTCTCCTCACCTGCAGCTGAAGACATGGCTTCCTATACCATGCGGAAAACGAAGCCAGAGAGACTTTTCATGTGTTCCCACTACCTCACCGTGCTGGAGTCAGCTTCCCTCTGACCGTTGCATTGGTCCTTTCCCAATGTCCAGGCACTAGACTGTCTTCTTTCTCCTCGGGGCTGACACTCTCATCTCTGAAGCATCTCTCTCTCTCTCTCTTTTCAAGGTAGAGTCTCCCTCTAGCCCAGGCAGACTTGGAGTTAGAGTCAGGCTGGCCCCAAACTCACAGCCATCCTCCTACCTCAGCCTCCCAAGTGCTGGAATTAAATGCATGCACCACCATGCCTGGCATCACTTTTGCTTTCTTTAGGTAGTAACTTCCAATAGCACATTCGCATTCTGCTTCCACAGCCATGTACACAAGCCTTTCAGTGTGCTGGCCTCCCAGTTCCTGGCCATCTTTTCCTTCTTATTTATTTTTTTATTTTTAAAAATTTATTTATTTATTTATTTGAGATAGAGAAAGAGGCAGATAGAGAAAGAATGGACACACAAGAGCCTCTAGCCCCTGCAAACGAACTCCAGACACATGTGCCCTCTTGTGCACCTGGCTTATGTGGGTCATGGGGAATTGAACCGGAGTCTTTAGGCTTTGCAGGCAAACACCTTAACTGCTAAGCCATTTTCCAGCCCCATCTTTTCCTGCTTGGTCTTATTCTCCTCTCCCCAACCACAACCATGGTGGTCATCCCCTCAACTCTGACATTAGCAATACTCCACTGCATGTAGTTTCAAGGACCCCAGGCTCCAACACCACCTCCACTGACTCCACATTTCCCTCTGTTCCAGTTCATGTTCTGTCAAGGCCACAAATGACCACCATGCTACGACACACCCTATGTTCAGTGTCCAGAAGTATCTGATAGTCTCATACTCATCTCCTCTGCTTCCAGGACAGTAATTTCCTGGCTCAAACACCTTCACCAGCGATCCCAACCAGTCTCTGCAGGTTCCTAATGCTCTTGGCCTCTAATGTATGAGGCCTGGTGCTCGGCCCTTTGAGCTCCACTCTTCTCTATCAACCTTCACCTACAGGGTTTCATGGCTTTAAATATGTCAAAGGTTCAACTTATTTATGTATCCAAGCTGGTCCTCTCTTTGAATTCCAGCCATAAACATCCAGCTGCTTACCTGATATCCTGGGGGCCTAGGACACTCAAATCCTATTGGTCACAAAGTGTCAGAAGGTGGCCTTGAACTTGCTATGTAGCTGAGAATGACCTTCCTGCCTCCACCTCCCAAGGGCTGGGATTGCAGGCCTACACCTTCATGCCCAGTTGTCTATATCTTCATTTGAATACACTGCTGCTAGGGAACTTACTGACTGCTGTATCCTTACATGTAGACTAACACATGGCTCACGATGGGCGATTACTAAATAGCTAGTGAATGTATAAATGAACAAGGGAGAATAAATCTCATTTTTCATTCCAACAGCCTGGTGAGGGACGTGTGACCATCACCACCCTACAGAAGAAGAAAGTCAATGGGGTGAGATGCACGCTTCCAAGTATGACACCGCTCCAGAGCAGAGGTTCGTGTTCCAAACTGGCTTTGCTTCTCCAAAGCCTCACACACAAGTTAATGGGAGGAAGGCTTCCGCTTAAATAAATCAGGCTCTGTTCTATCATTGCCATACCCCTTGTACCTCACGGTGCCAGGAACTAACTCAGGACCTCACACATGCTGGGCAAGTGTTCTATCACTGAGCTAAACCCCTCAGCCTCTCTGTATTCCTTGCTGTATATCACCGTGCCCATCATTTATGCAGTGCTGGGGATAGAACCACCTGGAGGCTTCCTGAATGCTAAGCAAGCGTTCTACCAATTCAGCTATCCCCCCAGGCCCTCAACTCAAGCTCTTTCCCACTGCTGCCTTGCTCTGGGCCAAAGACATTAGAAGAACATCA
Organism: Orientallactaga sibirica; assembly: GCA_036365145.1. Taxonomy (NCBI): domain Eukaryota; kingdom Metazoa; phylum Chordata; class Mammalia; order Rodentia; family Dipodidae; genus Orientallactaga; species Orientallactaga sibirica. The sequence continues at coordinate 10,476,510 of JAEOAD010000011.1, forward strand.
GGCCAATGAGGGGCACGACTACTTGCCAAAATGGTGTCCAGGGTCTAAGCTTCTACAGTTGTTGGAGGATCACTCACCATGCACATGGGACTGCTGGAAGCTCTTCCCAGGGGCAAAGTGGAAGTTTCCGGCAACCTGTAGGGGATATTTCCTCTCACTCTCCAGCTGCCTTCTCCCTTTGCCTCTTGAGGGCTCTCAACAGTGGGGCTACCCTGCTTCCATCCCACCTGGTACCTTGTTGACTTCCAAGAAGCCGTACACCTTACAGCCTTCATTCTTCTGCTCCTGCATCTTCTGGCTGAAGCCCTCTCGGCGGCACTGCTCAATGGTGTCTGGGTTCTTGAAGGCCCAGCCTCGACGGCGATATGCTTCTCGAACATCTTCACAACTGTTGCAGCACCTACAGGAGGGCGAGGGGTGTGGGCACAACTGGTGCCGATGCCTTGGGCATTAAAACCCATGAAGTACGGCCTGCTATGGGCTCTCTACTAGCCTCATCCCTTGACCACTGAATGTTTTCCAGTATTTCCTCAATGGCAGGGGGCTGTTCAAAATTCCCATTCCCAGGCTGGAGAGATGGCTTAGCAGTTAAGGCACTTGCCTGAGAAAGCCACAGGACCCAGGTTCGATTCCCCAGGACCCACATAAACCAGCTGTACAAAGTGACATGTGTCTGGAGTTTGTTTACAGCGGCTAAAGGCCCTGTTGCACCCATTCTCTATCTCTAGCTCTTTCTCTCTCTTTCAAATAAATAAAATAATTACAAATTAAGCTGGGCATGGTGGTGCACACCTTTAATCCCAGCACTCGGGAGGCAGAGGTAGGAGGATGACCATGAGTTTGAGGCCACCCTGAGACTACATAGTGAATTCCATGTCAGCCTGGGCTACAGTGAGACCCTACCTCCAAAATCCAAAAAAAAAAATAAAATAAAATAAAAAATATTCATAAAAAATATTGGAAACAGAAGATGATTCATACCATTTGTTTGTAGTGTCACTGAACTGTACACTTAAAAATGGTTGTCGGGCGTGGTGGTGAAACAGAAGATGATAGGAGGATCGCTGTGAGTTCAGGCAACACTGAATACATAGTTGTCCAGGTCAGCCTGGGAGTGAGAGTGACGCCACTGTAAAAAAAAAAAATAAAAAATAAAAATGGTTGAAATGAAGCCAGACATGGTAACTCTTGTCTATAATCTCAGCACTCAGGGGGCTAAGGTAGGAAGATCACCATGAGTTTGACACCAATTTGGGTTACAGAATGAATTCCAGGTCAGCCTGGATAGAGTGAGACCTGCCTCAAAAAAAAAAAAAAAAAAAGACAAATTTTAAAAAGTATGTTTATTTATTTATTGTGAGACAGCAAAAGAAATGGGCACACCAAGGCCTCCTGCCACTTCAAAAACATTCCAGATGGAGCCAGGCATGGTGGCACACACCTTTAATCCCAGCACTTGGGAGGCAGAGGTAGGAGAATCACCATGAGTTCGAGGCCACCCTGAGAGTACATAGTGAATTCCAGGTCAGCCTGAGCTAGAGTGAGACCCTACCTTAAAAAACCAAAACCAAAACCAAAAACAGATGCATGCATCACTTTTTGCATCTGGCTTTGTGTGGTTACTGGGGAACTAAACCCAGGCTGGCAGGCTTTGCAAGCTAGTACCTTGAACCTCTGAGTTATTTTCCCAGCCCCATAAAATGTCGAATTTTAAGATACATGTATCTTACCTCTCTGCCCCTGCCATGCCAGTACTAGTGCTAGTGCTAGGTATCCCAGAGCCTTATGCCTTCAGGCACTGAGCTATAGCTGGCCTCCACCCCCACCCCAACAATTTTTTTTTTCAGGGTGGCCTCAAACTCACGGAGATCCTCCTACCTCTGCCTCCCAAATGCTGGGATTAAAGGCATGCGCCACCATGCCCGGCACCCACCAAATTTTTAAAGTACATATTTTCAGATCTGCTGAGACAATCTCTTTTGTTGGTACTTGAGAAAATTCACAGCAGTTATTATATATTAGAGGCTTAATAATCTGGACTAGAGTTTCTACTTTCAGCCTCGTCCCTAGGTCTACAGATATGAGATAGAGCCTGCTCATAAAGCCTTCATAACTAGCATCAGCATCAATGACCCAGGCATGCACCACTGTCTCTACATTCTTGGTCCCTCCTCCCCAGCTGCCATAACCGGAACGAGGCTGAGGTGGCAAACAGGCAGTGCCTGATGAGACCCCTGCTACCCACCCCAGGGGTTGGCTTACTTGATGTCCTCTGACTCAGCACCATAGCAGCTCTCACAGCGATCGGGGTCCAGGGAATTCGGGTCAAACACTGTCACCTCGACCTTTCCAAGCTCTAAGGGGAGAGAAGGGGTGAAGGTATAAGCTGGCTGACTGCAGACATAGTAGCATCTGTAACCCTGATTCCTGCAAAAGTCCTTTGGCCAGTGGGTAGAGAATAATCATAGTGAACATATAGTACATATTATGGGTCAAGCATTCCTGTGACTTCTGCACATATATTAAGTCTTTTAGTAAAATAAAAAAAACAGTACCAGTAAAAGCTAACTGTTAGCTAGCTAAGATAACATTACAGGGCTGGGGAAATAGCTTAGCAGTTAAGGCCTAAGGACCCTGGTTTGACTCCCCAGGACCCATGTAAGCCAGATGCACAAGGGGGTGCATGCATCTGGAGTTCATTTGCAATAGCTGGAGGCTCTGGCATGCCCATTCTCTCTCTCTTTCTATCTGCCTCTTCCCCTCTCTCCCTCTCTCTCAAATAAATAAGTAATTTAAAAAAAGATAACATTACATATATTATCTCATTTCATTTCCATGACTCTATGAAGATGGACCTGACACTAAACAGGCAGCACCTGTTATGGGAAGCTGCTTGAAGAAAGGAAATGAAGCTAAGTGAGTGTTCATTATGTGCCAACTGTGACTCTTAATAGCTGCAGGACTCTAGGTAAGCCAATCCACGTTAAGTGTGATCTGTTTAGTATGTCACTGAGCCTCTCGCAGCCCACTGGATGGAACTTGCTTGGGTATGGCCCAGCTCTGGGATCTTGGGACCTGGCCCTCTCCCTGGGTTACCATGCCGCTCAGCCTCTGAGCTCACGGGGACGCCATCCTTGTCCAGTCGTTGCTTGAACAGGTTGTGTTCCACGTCCAGCTGCTGTTCGCCAGCCACATCCATGGCGTCGATGCTCAGATCTGGAAGCGGGAAGGCCAAGTTAAGGCGCCTAGGGCTCTAGGGACATGGAAATCTGGGGTTTTGAAGGGAAACAAGCTGGCTGGCGGCAGAACTAGATTCAGGGAAAGAGGGTGTCCTAGCTCCAGCTTGGAATATGAGGCTGGAGTTGGGAATCTGGAAGCCCATCATGTTGAGGGGAACTCAAGGAGTGGCGACTCCCATCCACAGGTGAGGTTACTCACAAGCACAAGGCATGTGTGGGAAAAGCACATCGATGTTGATCTTCAGTTTGTCCCCCCGAGACTTGTCCACGTAGAGCTCAGGGTGCACCTTGGAGCAGGACCATCCCGTTAAGATGTGCACACACCCCCACCCCTTTCCCTTCTCCCCAGGCCCAGCCCAAGGTTCCCACGCACTGAAACGCCAAGCCCCGCCCACACCCTCGGCCCCGCCCCTTACCTCGGTGGTGAGGTAATACTGCAACTCCGACAGGAACAGCAGGAGCATGAGAAGGCCACTGACGATGGTCACTGCAGGGGCAGGGGACAAGGGTCAGCAATGGCCTCGGTTCCACCCTCACCCCCTCGGACTCCACACGGCCAGGTTAGAGGCCGGGAAGCCGGGTCAAGTTCTAGGAATGTCACCCTGGCTGCAAACCCGGGCCCTGCCAACACCTTACCCGTGGCGCCCCCGCAGGTCTTGACCCGGAAGTCCTCCAGAGTCTTAGGGTAGGCATCGAACTGCTTCAGCTTGCCCAGCGCCTCCATGGGGGACCGGCCGGAAAGGGGGATACCAACCGGCCCGCCCCCGACAGCCTCCCGCTTCCGGCCCGGGAGCCCGAGCCACACCTCCCGGGCTCTTCTCACGCAGGCGCAGCAAGGCGTACGTCTGGTGACGGGTCTGGCGGTGCTCGGGTGCTGCCACGCCCCCAAAGCTCAATAGTCAGGAGGGAGGATCCTATCTGGTCAGGTGCTGGGGACAGCCACAGCCCACCCTCTCTTCCTTGTGCGAGGATCCTGCGGCCACAGTCCTGGACTCCCGCCCCCTCCCCCGCCCAGAGTAGCATCATTATCTCTTGGGAATTGGTTAGACCTGCACATGATCGGTTTCCACCTGCGGCGGATTGAATCCCATGCGTCTCATAAACCCATGTGTTCTGTATGCTTGGTTCCCAGCTGGTGGCAGTTTGGGGATGTGGAGAGCCTTGATGGAGGGTGTGTTGTTGGGAGCGGGCTTTGGGCGGGGGGAGGGTGTGAGATTGCCAGCTGAGATCAGCTGCGTTCTCCTGCTGCTGTTTTCCCGCCTGCGGAAGTGATGCCCAGCTTCTGCTCAATTGCCTTCCCTTCCCCTACCATCATGGAGCTTTCCCCTCGAGACTGTACGCCAAAAAATGAACAACTCTTCTTCCATCAGCTGCTTTTGGTCAGGGGCTTTGTGCCAGCAAGAAGATGGGAGCTACAACAGTAACTGAATCAGAAAGTCCAAGAGCTCTCTCTCTTTCTCTCTCAAATAAATAAATAAAATTTTTTTTTTTTTAAGATGTAAAAAGGGGCTGGAGAAATGGCTTAGCAGTTAAGGCGTTTGCCTGCAAAGCCAAAGGACCTTGGTTCCATTCTCCAGGGCCCATGTAAACCAGATGCACAAGGTGGCACATGTGTCTAGAGTTCGTTTGCAGTGGCTGGAGCCCCTGGTGTGCCCATTCTCTCTCTTAAATAAATAAATTAATTAAAAGATTTTAAAAAAGAAGAAAGTTCAAGAGTGGTATGGTGATGTTTCTAAGTCATTTAACTGGAGAGTAGATGTTAACCCCATTTTTCCAAGAGCAAACTGACTAATAGAGCCCAATTCTAACCCATTTCTAATGGACCTCAGAGGACCTTGGGATCTTAAATAACTTCCCAGTGTTTCTCCTGAGCATTGCTTTCTGGTTTACCCTGAATCAGTTTACACAGTCTAGGTTTCTCACTGATGACTCCAGGGTCCCAGACTCAAGTAGAGTGGAGAAGTTAAGCTCCCCACTTCCACTTCCTGTTGTAGACCAGTGTTCCCACAGTAATGCAGCTGTGGTGACTAAAATGTAGAATGCTCTTTTGTTTGAGGCAGGGTCTTACTATGTAGCTCAGGCCAGCCTGGAACTCCTGGACTCTTCCTGACTCATTTCTGGCTGGGACTATAGGTGCTGACTGTTCAGTTTTGTTTTTTGTTTTTTTATATGTATTTATTAAAGGGAGACAATGGGCACACCAGGGCCTCCAGCCACTGCAAAGGAACTCCAGGATACGTGCACCACCTTGTGCATCTGGTTTACATGGGTACTGGGGAACTGAATCTGGGTCCTTAGGCTTTGCAGGCAAACGCCTTAACTGCTAAGCCATCTCTCCAGCCCTGCTCACAGGTTTTGATTCAGAAATCTCACTTTAGGTAACAAGTCCCAATTTAGGAATCCCATTTATGTTGCTGTGTAGTTGTTATACTCCCATAATATTGAATCTGTCCCAGAGATTGATTTTTATATTATTATTTTACTTATTTATTTTATTTTTCGAGGTAGGGTCTCACTCTAGTCCAGGCTGGCCTGGAATTCACTATGTAGTCTCAGGCTGGACTGGAACTCACAGTGATCCTCCTACCTCTGTCTCCTGAGTGCTGGGATTAAAGGATTAAAGTCATGTGCCACCATGCCCGGCCTTACAATTTCTTTTTAAATCTAGAGCTGAGAGGTGGAGAAGCAGAGGTAGGAGAATCACCATGAGTTCAAGGCCAGCCTAAGCTATAGAATGAGTTCCAGGTCAGCCTGGGCTAGAGTGAGACCCTACCTCAAAAAACCAAAAACACAAACAACAAAAAAACTTTCTGTAGTTGCTTCCTTTATCAAAAAAGAGTATTTGAGGGGCTGGAGAGATGGCTTACAGTTAAGCACTTGCCTTTGAAGCCTAAAGAGCCCAGTTCGAGGCTCAGTTCCCCAGTACCCACGTAAGCCAGATGAAAGTGGCGCATGCATCTGGAGTTCGTTTGCAGTGGCTGGAGGCCCTGGTGCGCCCATTCTCTCTCTCTCTCTGTCACTCTCAAATAAACAAATAAAAATAAATAAATAACCAAAAAAAAAAAAAAGAGTATTTGAGCCAAGTGTGGTTGCGCACATCTTTAATCCTAGCATTCGGGAGGCAGAGATAGGAGGATTGCTGTGCATTTGAGGACACCCTGAGACTACATAGTGAATTCCAGATCAGCCTGGGCTAGAGTGAAAGCCTACCTCAAAAACCCAAAAACATAAATAAATAAAATATGTATTTAGTTATGAGAGAGAGAGAAAAGAAATGAATGGGCACACCAGGGTCTTGTGCTGCAAACAAGCTCCATATGCATCTGCTACTTTGTGCATCTGGAAATGAACCCAGGCTGTTTGGCTTTGCAAGCAAGAGCCTTTAAGTAAACTTAAAACTCACCCACCATGGCTCGGGGAATTTTGTGGAACAGGGGGTGGAAGGATTGTAAGAGCCACAGGTTGAGACATCAGGCCCAGAGACATTCCCTGCCCCCCCCCCCGCCAGAATAACTGCTGCTCCCACAACGCATACTCCACAACCCCATGGGGGAAAACCTGAATCAAACCACCACAACCGCTGAGCCATCTCTCTAGCCCCCATTTTTTATTTTATTTATTTTTTTTGTTTTTGTTTTTTGAGGTAGGGTCTCACTCTAGCTCAGGCTGACCTGGAATTCACTCTATTCTCAGGGTGGTCTCAAACTCACAGCAATCCTCCTATCTCTGCCTCCCGAGTGCTGGGATTAAAAGCATGCGCCACACCCCGGCCCCATTTTTTATTTTTAAAAGATGAGTGTGAGGCTGGAGAGATGGCTTAGTGGTTAAGGTGTTTGCCTGCAAAGCCAAAGGACCTCGATTCAATTCCCCAGGACCCATCTAGTTGGCACAGGATACTTACTGTCAGATCTAAGATATACCACACAGACTTGTAGAGGCTTACCTCACTCTTCTAGCCTTTGGCTCCCTCAATATTTTACCTCCAACTCCTCCTGCCTGAGCTGAGCTTCAAGCCCCAGGGAAGTAGTAGTGTTGGCAACAAAGGCAAAGGGGAAAAGATCACGCTACCCCTCCCACTTGGGACTAGGCCACTGACGTAAGGAGTCGGGCAACATCAGCAGAGCAGGAGTATGAGCAGGTAAACCTTGCTCCCTGTAGGTAGAGGGATTAAACTTCAGGGACTTGTGAGTCTGTGTTTGTGTTGTTCTGCCTCCCTTGCCCGATTTCCCATGTATGGTGTGCAGAGTTGAGCCTGCATGACTTATTTGTGCCCAGGTCAAACAGACAAACTGGCAGCCCCACCTCACAGGACCTATGTCTCTGTTCTTCAGGGTGATGAGTCGGGAGGCAGGACGTGAAGCATTATGGGGTGTGGAGGGCAGCTAGAGGCATTATCTATCCCAAGGCCAAACTAAGCTAACCAAGGTGTCTCTCCCATAGGCTGATACTTGGGGGGCAGGGGGGTTTAGAGCCTGAAGGTTACCTTGCTGCCTGAGGGCTGGGATCTCCCAACCCCCACTGGTATTTTGAACATCTCTGCCACTAGCTCCAGAACTACAGAGCCTTTGTGACTGTGCAACCCAGAAGGCATCATGTCTTCAAAGCCTGCTTCCAGCCCTGGGGTGCCGGCCTGGTCTGCTCTGTGCTTCAGAAGGGCTTGAGCCCCTGACAGAACTGGAGGGCCACCCTGGTCTCCTGAGACTTGGGAGAATCACGCAGGCCTGAGCTCTGGGCTGTATCCTCTTTGAGTCTCCCTTGCCAGGTCTCCTTCTCAGTGGCTCCAGCCCCTTCTCTATGCTGTGATCTGGGGCAATTGATCAATAGTTTATAACTCCAGCTGGCCAAGCAGGAGCCATTTCAGTTCAGGCCTCGGCCACAGCCAAACCTCTATGCATTGGTGTTGTGGTGTTATTGGATCAGATGCCCCCCATAAACTCAGGTGTTTTGAATGCTTGGTCCCCAGCTGATGGCAATTTGGGAGGTGGAGCCTTGCTGGAGGAGGTGTATTGTCAGGGGTGGGCTCAGGGGTGTTATGGCCAGCTCCCTCTTGCCAGACTTTGCCTCCCTCTCCTGCTGCTGTTTTCTAGCTGCTGTTGGTAAGGAGGTGATGGCCAGCCCTGCTCCGGCCATCATAAAGCTTCCCCTCAGACTGTGAACCAAAAGAAAAACTTCCACCAGTTGCTTTGGGGCTGGTGCTTTGTCCCAGCAACAGAAGGGAACTACACCAGGTGGGAACCCGAGGACCTTGAAACATGGGGTAACACTCACGAGTACCATGCTGTGTAGAAGTGGGGCAGGACCAAAACAAAAAACAAAATAGCAGGGTGTAGTGGCGCACACCTTTGCTAAGCTAAAAAAAAAAAAAAAATTAGCCAGGCATGGTGACGCACACCTCTAATCCCAACACTCGGGAAGTAGGATTACAATGAGTTCGAGGCCAGCCTGAGACTACATAGTCAATTCCAGGTTAGCCTGGGCTAGAGCAAGACTCTACCTTGAAAAACCAAAAAAGGGCTGGAGAGATGCCTTAGTGGTTAAGGCACTTGCCTACGAAGCCTAAGAACTCATGTTCGACTCTCCAGGTCCCATGTAAACCAGATGCACAGGGATGCAAGTGCACAATGTTGCACGTGTGCATAAGAGGGTGCATGTGTTTGGAGTTCAACTGCAGTGGCTGGAGGCCCTGGCACGCCAAAAAAAAAAAAAAAAAAAAAAGGGCTGAATGGGCTGGAGATGGCTTAGCGATTAAGGCACCTGCTTGCCAAGCCTAAGAACGCCCATTCCATTTCCAGGTCCCATGTTTAGCCAGATGCAAAAGTGACACAAGTATGCAATACCACGCTTGCCCACAAGGGAGCACACGCATCTGGAGTTCATTCACAGCAGCTGAGAGGCCACTGGCACACCCAGTTCTCTCTCTGCCTCTTCCTCTCTGTCTCGCTCTCAAAAAAAAAAAAAAAAAAAAAAAAAAAGCTGTGGATGCCTTGTCTTTAAACTAACCAATCATGGATTCTAGACAGGAGGGCTTCCTTCATTTACTAAAAGCTCCAGCTCTGAAGTCCTCTTCTCCATGAAGAGTCCTTGTTCTGTCTGCTTGCTTTTCTTTTTCAAGGCAGGTCTCACTCTAGCCCAGGCTTCTGCTTTCTTTTTGCTTTAAAATAAATTCTACCCTTTGGAAATATTTTTTCAAATTTATTTGCAAGCAGGGAGAGAGAGAGATTGAAAGAGGAGACACATCAGGGCCCCTTTCCACCACAAGTGAATTCCTGATGCATGTACCACTTTGTCCATCTGGCTTAGTGTGGTTACTGGGAAATCGCACCCAGACCATCTGGTTTGGAAGCAAGCACCTGTAACCAATGAGTCATCTCTCCATCCTACCCTTTTAAATTCTTTTAAAAAAGGGTGGGAGCTGGGCATAGTGGCGCACACCTTTAATCCCAGCACTCGGGAGGCAGAGGTAGGAGGATCGCCATGAGTTTGAGGCCACCCTGAGACTATATAGTGAATTCCAGGTCAGCGTGAGCTACAGCAAGACCCTACCTCAAAAAAGGGGGGGGGTAGGTGGGTGGGGCAGGGAGATGGCTCAGCAGTTAAAGGCACTTGCTTGTAAAGTCTGTGGACCCAGGGCTCAATTCACTAGTAGCTTCATAAAGCCAGATACACAAAGTAGTGTGTGTGTCTGGAGTTCATTTGCAGCACCAAGAGACCCTTGCAGCATCAAGTAAATAAGACCCTGGTGCAGCCTTTAATACTCGGGAGGCAGGATTTCGAGGCCACCCTGAGACTCTGCTTCCAGGTCAGCCTACCAATGAAAAACTATTTAAAACCAAAAAAAAAAAAAAAAAAAAAAACAGAGAGTGGGTGAGAGACCACTATAGAACATGGGAAAAAGAATGCTGGCACACTGCCTGGGTGACAGAATACCTACCTGGCACCCTCAAAGCTCAGGGCTCTATTCCCAACACTGAAAAAAAAAATTAAAAAAAAAGACAGGAACAAGGAGGAGGAAGAGGACTAGTCTTGGTGACTTTGAGAAAGTCATCAATGATGGTCTTGTGAGAATTCAGATCAGACTACCCACTGGCCTGCTCCCTTCCTGTGCATGCTCTACCAAGTCCATGCCCTGACTGGCTTGATACATGACTGGACAAAGGAATCCAGAGTCACTTCCAGTTAAGAGACACCTAAGGGTATTCATGTAGACAACTATGTGTCATGGGGACTGGGGCCCCCAAAAATTCAGGCTTGGCAGACGACTCAGGAGCTAAAGAGCTCACCACTCAAGCTGGAGTACCCAAGTTCAATCCCCAGGTGCCACATGAAAAGCTGGAAGCTGCAGCAGACTTCTGGAATCCCAGCATGCTGACATTGATGGCAAGATGGGAGGCAGAGATTTTCCCTGAAGCTCACGGCGAGTACTGCAAAGATCGGGAGAGTGACCCAGAGGAAGAAACCTGCCTCAAAGGCAGTGGACAGTTTAGGACTGACCCAAAATTGTCCTCTGTCCTCCACATGCTCACTGTGCATTCAGATGCCTGTACTCACATGAAATGCGCACTTGCATGTGCACACACAAAGATCAAGCCAGTCATGGTGGCACACACCTTTAATTCCAGCACTTGGGAGGCAGAAGCAGGACTGCTGTGAGTTTGATGCCAGCCTGAGACTACATAGTCCAGGTCAGTCTGGGCTAGAGCGAGACCCTACTTTGAACCCCCCCCCCGCAAAAAAAAAAAGAAAGATCAGGCTGGAGAAATAGCTTAGCAGTTAAGCCATTTGCCTGCAAAGCCAAAGGACCTTGGTTCAATTCCCCAGGACCCATGTAAGCCAGATGCACAAGGGGGCACATGCATCTGGAGTTTGTTTGCAGTGGATGGAAGCCCTGGCACACCCATTCTCTATCTCACTCTGCCTCTTTCCCTCTCTCAAATAAATAAATAAATAAAAAGTGTTTATGAGGCTTTGAACTTATTTAAGTAAAAAACATTTGGTGGTTTCTCAGTGTCTTAGCTAGAACTAGACACCCCTCATAATCCACCCCCATCCTTGGTCTTCTCCTTCTCCCATAGCCAGACCAGTCTGCCCACCAGTATGCTCAGCAGCATCTCCACCCCCAAAGGGCCAGTGCATGACTCCCTCTTAGTCCTCAGAATTTCTTCAGTGCTTCTACTCAGTACACAAGACGTTACCTCATCATGTCACTCTGTTTTTTTTGGTTTTTTTGAGGTAGGGTCTTCACTCTTGCCCATGCTGACCTGGAATTCACTCTGTATTCTCAGGGTGGCCTTGAACTCACAGCGATTCTACTACCTTTGCTTCCTGAGTGCTGGGATTAAAGGTGTGCACCACCACACCTGGCTTTTTTTTTTTCCCTTTTATTGTTGTTTATTTTCATTTTAGAGAAAGAGGCAGAGAGAGATAAAGAGAGAGAGAGAATGGGAGCACTAGGGCCTCCAGCCACTACAAATAAACTCCAGATGCATGCGCCACCCTGTGCATCTGGCTTACATGGGTACTGGGAATCGAGCCTTGAACAGGGGTCCTTACGCTTCACAGGCAAGGGATTAACCACTAAACCATCTCTCCAACCCTCTGTCACTCTGTTCTTATGAGGGACTTCAGGCATGACAGGGGCTTTTTTGTACACCCACCCCTTCCCAAGCAGACAGCACAACATGCATTACTGCCACTTGACAACAATCAGTGAATTTTTACTTAATTCCCTTAATGTTCTGTTGCCACCCAACAACAGAAGTGAAGAAAGTGGCCAAGGACCGATGCAAAGACCCTGGGTTTACTGTTGCAAGGGAAGGTGAAGGGCTGGGAAAATCAACTGTAGACAAGAGGGCAATGGAAACGCCCTGCACTTGATGCCTACAGAATGCTCCCGACCTGGACAGAACATCCACATGCTGTTGGTATCTGAGTCCTCCAGGCTTACTGTCCATTGCAGTGGTTTCATCAGGCAGGAAGACAGCAGATGCCCCTCGGTCAGGGCAAGGCACTCCTTGGATGACTGTAGACCAGCGGACAAATGTGATTTGCCTCATTCCCATTTGAGCTGAGGGTCCTCTTTCTGGCATGCCAACTGATCTGGGCCTCCCAGGTTCATTTGGCAAACGTGCAGCTGTGTGGAAGAGGAAGCGTCTCCCTGTAGCTGGTCATCTGTCTGTGCAGCAGTCTGGCCTGTAACCTGCCCTGGCTGTGGCTGCTACCTGGGGGCAGCTTGGGAAGTGCAGGGATGTAGCAGGACTGGACCTGGAGATGTCAGACTTTGAGTTAGGGATTCATCCAGCTTGCGGGTCTCAGCCTCCAGGACGGTGGCCTCAGGAGCCTGGGCCACAGTGAGGAGGGAGTGGGACAGGCTGTGGTGCAGGCCTGCCAGCTCACGGCTAGTCTGCACCGAGCGAGCGATGTAGTCCTGCCTCTGCTTCCGCTCCAAGGCCAGCTGGGCTCGCAGCAGGGTTACCTGGTGAGCAGGAGACCAAGGAGAGGGTTGAGGGCCCTGAAGCTTATTCTGCCTTCTGCTTGATATTCCTGTGGCTTGGGCCCCACACTGGAATCAACTCTGCCATGTTCATGAATTTCAGAATCAGGCTTTAAAGTATCGAGGAAAGGGCCCGAAGGCTTAGGATCCAGTGACTTTTAACCCTGGCTGCACAGGTGAGGCAAATAGGGAGTTATAAGCAACAACAAAACTGCCTATTACTTTTGTTAAAGGATAATCTACATGCAATAAAATTCCCAGATTTTTTTTTTTTTTTTTTTCCCCCTGAGGTAGGGTCTCACTCTAGGCCAGGCTGACCCAGAGAACTCACTCTGTAGTTCCAGGCTGGCCTTGAACTCACAGCGATCCTCCTACCAAGTGCTAGGATTAAAGGCATGTACCACCATGCCTGGCAAATTTGTTTTTTTGAGGCAGGGTCTCACTATAGCTCACACTGGCCTTGAACGCATGGTGATACTCCTACCTCAGCTTCCTACGTGCTTGGATTATAGGAATGAGCCACCACACCTGGCAGCATTCTGATGAATTTGATAATGGACATCCTCCTGTACAATCCTATCCCAGTCAAGACATGGACTGTTTTAATTGTGACAGAAAGTCCCTCCATGTTCCTTTTGGAGGAAAACATTTTGGGTGAATTATAGTGGGGTGAACCTGGGAATCACTATTTTTTCAAAGCTCCTCTGGAGGTTCTAACCAGCAGGCTGGGTTGAGAACCACTGACTAAGCCTTTCTTCCATAGGTGGGAATAGTGAGATGAGCAGAAGATGAAGCTACTGGAGTCTCAATTAGAGTGAGGAAGAGACACCTAGGGCTTGAGTTTAAAGGGGTGCTCCAGGTGAAGAGCAAGTGCCTTCTTAATTCCCATCCCAGAGGCCTCTCTCTCTCTCTCTCTTTTTTTTTTTTTTTTTTTAAGGTAGGGTCTCACTCTAGCCCAAGCTGACCTGGAACTCACTATGTAGTCTCAGTGTAGCCTCTCAAGATGGAAATCGTGGTGATCCTCCTATCTCTGCCTCCCGAGTGCTGGGATTAAAGGCGTGAGCCACCACACCTGGCCTCCAGAGGCCTCTCTTCTTAAAAAAAAGATTATTTATTGAGAGACTGTGTGTGTGAGAGAGGAGGATAGAAAGAGAATGGGGCATACCAGGTCCTCTAGCCACTGCAAACAAACTCCAGACGCATGTGCCACCATGCACATCTGGCTTATGTGGGTCCTGGGGAATCAAACCTGCATCCTTAGTCTTTGCAGGAATGCATCTTAATGGTAAAACCCCTCTCTTTAAAAAAAAAAAAAAAACTTTTTATTTTTTAGAGAGAGAGACAGACAGACAGAGGGAGAAAGATAATTGGCACACCAGGGCCTCAGCCAGTACAACTGAACTCCAGATGTTTGTGCTACCTAGTGGGCATGTGAGACCTTGAGCTTGCCTCACCTTTGTGCATCTGGCTTACGTGGGATCTGGAGAGTTGAACATGGGTCCTTAGGCTTTGCAGGCAAGCACCTTAACTGCTATCTCTCCAGCCCCCTAGAGGCCTCTCTTGCCTCAATCTGTTAGGCCCAGACTCAGGATTGCTTTATGAGTTGGACAGAACTCAAAATAACAAAGTCTAGCTAGAGTCAAGGCCTGCCAGTAGTAACTACTGGTTTCTGAAACAATAGGCTCAGAAATAAAAGTTCTATACTGAACTGAGAGAGAGAGAGAGAGAACACCTTTAGGTGAGGTATAGGAAGTGACAAGGCATTGTTACAACCGGATGTGCTGGTGCTCTTTAATACCAACACTTGGAAGGCAGAGGTAGGATTGCTGTGAGTTCAAGGCCACCCTGAGACTACATAGAGAATTCCACATTAGCCTGGGCTACAGTGAGACCCTACCTTGGGAAAAAACAAAAACCCAAAATAGAAAAGGCATTGATAGTTTCCCCAAGTGTGGCAGCTTGACCTGAACTATGTATGTGTTACTCTGCTTGGTGTGCTGCCTGCCTATGGCCAAGGGCAGAGGCGAGCAGGTGCTAATCGCTCTGTTCTGTTCTAGACCCTTATCTGTCTCTCAACCCCGTTCCTTTTTCTGTCCTTTCCTAAGTAAGAATCTGGAGTTTGGCCTGGACTGTGCACTTTGTCGAACTCCCACCCTAAGCATATGTATGACAGGTACTTGGGACTGGGGCCCTTGCTTGCCACCATACAGACCAAAGTTCTCTGAAGGTCGAATACTTCCCCTCTCCCTGCTGCAGCTGCACAAAAGGTGCACAGCAGATACCAAAGCCTTGTTGCCTGAGCAGGGAGAGGGAAAAGGGGCTTAGAAGATGGATCCTTCCAGAACATACCTCTTTCTGCAGTTCAACCACATGCTTGGTATCTAAGGAGTTTCTCTGTCCTCGTCTTCCATCCTGAGAAACACACACGTTGATCTTATTAGAATGGGCCCGTATTCTTATTAGAATGGTGGTGCATGCCTTTAATCCCAGCACTCGGGAGGCAGAGGTAGGAGGATCACTGTAAGTTCAAGGCCACCATGAGAACACATAGTGAATTCCAGGTTAGCCTGGACTAGAGTGAGACCCTACCTCGAAAAACCAAAAAACCAACAATACACGGGTGCTGGGTATAGAACTCAGTTCCTCATGCTTAGGTGGGAAGTGCTTTTACTGGCTAAGCCATCTCTCCAGCCCTTCCTTCCATTCTGCCTCTGCTTCTGCTCTAAGGCCAACAAGGCTCCCAGCAGGGCCATCTGCTGAGCAGACAGGGCTGAGTCACTCAAAACAGTTCTGGGGGTCTGGGCAAGGCTTTCTGGGCAGAAGTGCTTGAGCTCAGACTGAACCTCTATGAGGCATGGTCCCAGGGCAAGGAGAGGTCCAGGAGGGACCACAGAAGCAACATCCACGGTCACCTGACGCTGACTGCCAGAGGCTTAAACAGTGTTTGCTTCTTTAAGGACTCTAAGCATCTGTTCTGTGCCAGCCTTGGACTGTGAGTCAGATGTAGAGGGGAAGAAAGGCACAGTGTCTGCCTTTGGGAAGCTTTCATTAAAGGGGGTGGGGAACGGGGCATGCTCAGCCACAGAAGCAGTTCCTCCCTCCTGTGCTCAAAGCTAAAGCAGAGATACTTCAGGGGGTCTTCCCCAAAAACCTTCCCTGAAAGGGGACTCTTCCCAGGGAGCACCAGGTAAACTCAGTGCTGCAAGGAGCTAGGAGAGATCTGAGCAGCTGTGCTCAAGCCCCGGTGTCTGGGAGTGGGCAGATCTGAGCTGGTCGGAACCTAGATCTGCCAGCCTTGACTGCACACCCCACTACTCATTCTGGGCTTCCTTCTCAGAGGGCAGGGCAGGCTGAGGAGTGAGTAGGGCAGAATCCAGTCAGGAGGGGCTCACTAAGCTCCACATTTAAGCATGGCTTTCTCAGGGTGTGCACTGCAGAGGGCTGAGTTTCTGGAAGCACAGGTGAGGAAAAGAAGTAAACCTGCTGTGTGGGTGATGAGGCCATGGCTTCACTAATCTCTAGGGCTCCTGCTCGGGAGGCGCGCATGGAATCTCTCTTCAGCTTTTTCCGCTCTCGCTCCACCTGCCAAGATGGAAGTGAGAGATCAAGTCTTGGCTTGGAGGCAGGGCATGTGCAGGGGTGAGTATAAAGAGATAGCATCCGTGGGAAGTAAGATGCTTGAGCTGGGGAGGGAATTGCTAGCGTTCAAAGAGGTGCTGTTGGGGAAGAGGAGACAGGTAGCCTCTTGGGCCTTTGGAGCAAAGTGAGTGCTGTGGGCCATTCCAGCTCTGTCACAACTATTCAACTCTACTGTGTGGTACACAAGCAGCCAAAGGCAATGCATGGCTGTGGTCCACTAACACTTCATTTCAGGGCTGGAGAGATGGTGTAGTGGTTAAAGCGCTTGTCTGCAAAGCCAAAGGATCCAGGTTTGATTCCCCAGTACCCACATAAATTCAGATGAACAAGGTGGTGCATGTGTCTGCAGAGGCTGGGAGCCCTGGTGCACCCATTCTCTTTCTCTCAAATAAATAAATAAATAAATAAATAAATAAATAAATAAAAATTATAATAAAAGGCAGGCATGGTAGTGCACACCTTTAATCCCAGCACTAGGGAGGCAGAGGTAGGAGGATCACTGTGAGTTTGAGGCCAGCCTGAGACTACATAGTGAATTCCAGATCAGCCTGGAAAGAGACCCTACCTCAGAAAAAACAAACAAAAAAAAAATTCATTTCAGAAACAGGCAGTGGGCTACATTTGCCCCACAGGAGGTTGCTCACCAGCTGTTGCTCTGGGGAGATGCATGCCTACTGGGTCCCAGAGGAGGGTGCTAAGTACTGCAGAAGCTACTGACCTGCTCCAAGGTGGTCCGCAGCTGCATATTGTGGTGCTGTAGCCTGCTCCGGTCGACCTCCAGCTGGGCCACTGCCTGCTGTAGGCACTCAAGCCGTTGTCTCCATGACTCCTTCTCCTTTATTCCAAGAACAGACTTAGCCTCCACTCCCGAGACCTGCATGGAAGGCCTGTGCAGCTCACCCAGGAAGTCCCACAGACAGGTAGGGGAACAGACAGTGGGCAAAGGGACCTACCTGACAGGTCTGGGCTTCAGGGACTCAATTCCCAAACTCAAGTCCCTGGAAGGAACGCTCTCCTGTCATCGGTTCCCGCCAGGCCCATCTTACCTCTCCAGGCTGTGCACCATGCGCTTCACTGGGCCCTTGGTCTGCTTTGCTGGTTGCGTGTGGGCTCCGTGACTGCTCTTCCTCCAGAGCCTGCTGGGTGAGTACCAACTCCTCCTGAGGTATGGAGTTATGGGACAAAAATCACACCATGCAACTTCATATCCAGGCTTGTCCCATCCTCTTCATGAACAATGATCAAGAAGAAAGATGGGGCTGGGCGTGGTGGCGCATGCCTTTAATCCCAGCATTGGGAGGCAGAGGTAGGAGGATCGCAGTGAGTTCAAGGCCACTCTGGGACTATATAGTGAATTCCAGGTCAGCCTGGACTAGAGTGAGACCCTGCCTTGAAAACCTCCCCCCCAAAAAAAAAGAGAAAAAAAAAAGAAATGGGACAAGAGGATTGCTGTGTGTTTGAGGTCAGCCTGGGACTACAAAATGAGTTTCAATCAGCCTAAACTGGAGTGAGATGCTTACCTCTACAAACTACAACAAACACTTTAAAAAAAAAAATGACATAGCCATTGTTAAACATGACTTTATTTTCTTTTTGGTTTTCAAAGTAGGGTCTCACTCTAGCCCAGGCTGACCTGGAATTCACTGTGTAGTTTCAGGGTGGCCTCAAACTCATGGCAATCCTCCTACCTCTGCATCTTGAGTACTGGGATTAAAGGTGTGTGCCACCATGCCCGGCTTCATGACTTTATTTTCTAAAGTGTCCATACTGATTAAAATTATTGAGACAGAGAAAAAAAATGATAGTTCCTTAACTCCCAGCACTTGGGAAGCTGAGATAGAAGGATAACTGTGAGTTCGAGGCCAGCCTGGAGCCACAAAGTGAGTTCTGGGTCAACCTGGGCTAGAAAAAACAAAAGTAGCCAAAAAAGAGTAAAAGAAAGGGAGGGAGGGAGGGAGGAAGGAAGAAAGGAAGGAAGGAAGGGAGACCTAAGGAAATGTCTATATGTGAGTGACAGAGGCTGTCAGGGAAAGGAGTCTAGTGGTCAGAGCCCGCATCTATGTCAGACTGTTAGTTCTAATCCACCTCAGGCAGTTACCAGCTGTCTCACTGGCCAAGTTAGCTTTCTGACTATCACTTGTTCTCAACTGTACAATGAACACAGTATTGGTTCCTTCTGTTTTTAGGGTAGTGGAAGAAAGTGAGCAACAGTACCTGGCACATAAAATATTTAAAATGCTCACAGAATGGTATGACCACAATGAAGGGTTACACCGAAAAGTTGCCCCTGAGTGCCTGAGGGTGGAGGGCCCTTGACCCTAGTTATGTCACTGGGTGAGCACTGCTCAGTGACCCCAGAGCACGGCTAGGAAGTGCTCTCCTGTCCAGATACACCCCTTCCCTTTGCTGTGCCTCAGGGTGAGCTCGGAAACAGCAGAGGAGTTAAGCGGTTCAAGTGCGGTCTTCCAAAGCACTGACATATACAGCCCCGCTGCTGTCACACAGTCATCCCCAGCTTGAGGAGAAACCCAGGTTAGAGAAGTAAAGGCACTTGCTGAGGGTCACACAGCCAACAACTGCAGAACTCAACTCCAGAGCTCATGAGTGAAATCTGCCTGTTACCAGAGCAGAGCTTTGTGAGTTCCCAGAAGGCCAGTCCCTAGGGGTGCTGTGTCTAGGGTGAGAGAAAGGGTTCTTTGGGGCTCAGTCAAGGAACCAAAATATAGAATCAACTTCCTTGGAAAAATGGACTAAGTTGAGCCAGGTGTGGTGGCACACGCCTTTAATCCCAGCACTCGGGAGGCAGAGGTAGGAGGATCCCGTGAGTTCAAGGTCACCCTGAGACTACATAGTTAATTCCAGGTCAGCCTGAGCTAGAGTGAGACCCTACCTTGAAAAACCAAAAAAAAAAAAAAAAAAAAAAAGACTAAGTTTCTCCTGACAAAAGAAAGAGTGCCTCTCATGGGGTGGGGTGGTACACACCTTTAATCTCAACACTGGGGAGGAGGCAGAGGTAGGAGGATCGCTGTGAGTTCGAGGCCACCTTGAGACTACATAGTGAATTCCAGGTCAGCCTGAGCTAGAGTGAGGCCCTACCTCAAAAAACCAAAAAAGGAGTGCCTCACTAGGTTCAGCAGTCAACCCATGTTCCTGACTGCCTACTCTGTGCGGGTGTTGGACTCTGCGCTTGGGGTATGAAGACAGCTAGGACATGGGGCTTGACCTTGAGATTAAATGCTATATTCTGAAGTCCTATCCTAAACCCACTTCCTTTCTCACTTGACATTCTCCCTACTGGAGCCATCTCCAGTCCGTCTTCTTCAGGTCCTTTACTGAGCTGCCTACTGGACAGCCTCCCACATGTCCCTCTTGCCTTGCTCCATTTCCAAGCTGAACTCATCTTCAAACCTGCTTTTCTTCATCCAAATGGGTAGAAATCCCAGTGCTGCCTTTGACTTTTCCCTCCCTCCCCTCCCTCCCTTCCTTCCTTTTTTTCTTTTCTTTTCTTTCTTTCTTTCTTTCTTTCTTTCTTTTTTCTCTCTTTTTCCTCTTTCTTTCTTTCTTTCTTTCTTTCTTTCTCTCTCTTTCTTTCTTTTTCTTTCTCTCTCTCTCTCTCTCTTATTTTTTTCTTTGGTTTTTCAAGGTAGGGTCTCACTCTAGTTCAGGCTAACCTGGAATTCACTATGTAGTCTCCTGGTAGCCTTGAACTCATAGCAATCCTCCTACCTCTGCCTCCCCAGTGTTGGGATTAAAGGCGTGTGCCACCACGCCTGGCTCCCTCTTTTTTATAAAAAAATAATTTTTATTTATTTATTTGCAAGCAGAGAGAGAGAGAGAGAGAGAGAGAGAGAGAGAGAGAGAATGGGCATGCCAGGGCCTCCAGCCACTGCAAACAAACTCCAGATGCATGTGTCCCCTGTGTATCTGGCTTATGTGGGTCTTTGGGAACTGAACCTGGGTCCTTAACAGCTAAGCCATCTCTCCAGCCAATATATGTGTGTGTATATATATATTTAAGAGCAACAGACACAGAGAGAAAGAGGCAGATAGCTAAAGAATGGGTGCACCAGGGCCTCCAGCCAGTGTAAATGAACTCCAGATGCATGTGCCACCTTGTGTATCTGGCTTACATGGGTCCTGGGAAATCGAGCCTCAAACTGAGGTCCTTGTGTGTGTATATATATATATATATATATAGGCTTAATAGTATATATATATATTTTTTTTTTTTTTTTGAGGTAGAATCTCGCTCTAGCCCAGGCTGATCTGGAATTCACTATGTTGTCTCAGTCAGGCCTCAAACTCACAGTGATTTTTCTACCTCTGCCTCCAGAGTACTGGGATTAAAGGTGTGTGCTACTATGCCCAGCTATTAAACTGCATTTTTGATTGTGTCATTTCCCTCCCCTGAACACTCATCCACTTCCTACTAGTGACCCAGGTCCTTAGCCTGACCTCTGAGCCCTGAATGCCACAGCTTCTGCGATCTCCTCCTCTCTGCCTGACTGCCCCACTATGTCCCAGGTGACTTGAACCTCTTACATAGATCCTTCATGTGTGCCCCCCTCCTTTTGCCTCTTCCCCAGAAAGCCCTACACCCACTTGTGCTTGGCTAGTTTCTTACTGGTCCCTTCTGACCTAACTGTAAACACTACTCTTACCAGGAAGCCACTTGGGACCCACCCTCAGTGAAGCTCAGTGTCCCTCCAGCATGCTTAGCGCACACTGAACTTCCCTTGGTAGTTGCTAAGCACACTGTACTATCCTTGCTCCACTAGCTTCCAGGGCAGGGAGGGGCCCGAGCACCACTCACGGTGAGGTGCTTATCACCTTAGCTTTCTCATGCCCTCTGAGATGCCACAGGCAAGCAGCCCTTGAGCTCAGCCAGTACACACTGTTCCCTGCCTTTCCTCTCCCTAGACTCACCTGCAGCCTTTGTTGTTCTGACTCCCGCTCCAGGACAGAGGCTTGGAGGAACCTGGCTACCTCCTGCAGACTGCTGATGCTGGCCCTGCTCTGGGCCAGGCACAGTGCTAAGCCCTGAGCCTTCTCCCTCCACTCAATCTCCCTGGCCTCTGTCTGCCGCAGGGCTGTCTGTAGTCTCTTCAAGTCCTGCTGCAGGCTGGGCCCTAAAGAATCCAATTTTGAAGATGGCTCCTTTGCTGGGAAGGCACTGTGTCTTGGAGGAGAAGCTTCCAGAGTCTTCCTCTGCTGGGCCTCTCTCAGCTCCAGGATCTCCTCTTCCTTTCGGGCTAGGGTCAGCTGTAGCTGCTTGAGGTTCTCCAGAAGAGCCCTCGACTCCGCTCTCTCTCGCTCCAGACTCTGTTTCTTTTGGATCCCATTCTCTTGGTTGCACTGAGCCAGCAGCTGCCCTTGTTCCTTCTGCTGCCTTAGCTCTTCATCCTTCTGGGCAAGGGCCTGCTGGAGCTGCTGCAAGTCCTCCTGGTGCCGGAATTTTTGGTCTTGGATCTCACCTTCTTGTGTCCTCAGGGCCTCTTCCAGCTGCCGGGCACGGGCTTGGCAGGTGTCCAAGGTGGCTCGCAAGGTGGCAGTGCTGGCTTCTAGACTGCGGCTCAGTTCAGCCTGCTCCAGCAGACTCTGCTCTTTCTCCTGTAGGGAAGCCTGGGCCTTGCTGAGGGCCTCCTGCAGCGCCTCTGCCTGGCTCCATGCGGCCTCCTCCTGATGTCGGGAGGACTGGTTGTCAGCTCGTAGAGCCTCCAGCTCTTGGTCCTGTTCCTTGAGCTTGGCCTGAGCTTGCAGGCAGCTGTCCTGCAGGGCCCTGGCTTTTGCCTCGTGCTCCTGTGCCTGTTCAGCACACTGCTGTTGAAGGGCCAGCAGAGCCTTCTCCTGCTCCCGAGATTCAGCCCTCAGGTCTCCCAACACCTCCTCGAGGGCCTGCACCTGCCGCCCCTCCACTGCCAGCTCCTCCTGGAGCCTCTGCACCTGCTCCCTGCGCTCCTCCAGCTGTCCCTGGTGCTCCTTCAGTGTGGCCTGGGCCTGCTCTAGAGCGGCCTGGAGTGCACTTGCCTTTTCCTTTGCACTCTCCTCCTGGTCCTGGGCCTGCTGCTGTTCTTGCTGCAGGGCCTCCAGCTCCCGCTCCCTCTGGGCCAAGGCTCTCTGGGCCTCTTCCAGTCGACACTGGAGTGCCTGCTCTTTCAGCTCCCCTTGGTCCTTGGTTTCCTGGAAGTGCCGCTGCAGGATCACCGCCTCCTGCTCTCGCTGGGTCAGGAGCAGGCTGGTCTCAGCCACCTGCTTGTGCAGGCCCTGGAGCTGCTGCTCCAGCTGGTCCTTGTGCTCCCGAAGTTCCTGGATGCATTCGTGCTGGCATTCCACCTCCTTCTCCTTCTCCCGCAGGATGAGCTTCATGTGCTCCAGGCTCCCGCGCTGTGCCTTAGTCGGGCTCTTTCCTTCCTCTGCCCGCTCGTGCACCACCTGCCTGTGAGAAGCCAGCTCCCGGCCCCGGTCTCTCAAGGACAGCTTGATCTGTTCCAGGTCCTCCTCTAGGATCTTGGTCTGCAGTGTCCTCTGGTCTTCCAGAACCTGAATCCGCTCCTTCTGCAGCATGAGTTCCTGGCCCCTCCTCTCCAGGTCCTGACTCAGATGCTCTTTCTGCCTCTGCAGCTCCTCGATCTGCTGGCGCTGGGACTTCACCTCCTGGTCCCTCTCCTGCAGCTCTTTTGCCAGTAGGGAGCTGTGGCTCTCCAGCTCACGGAGCTGGCTGCCCTGTGCCTGTAGCTCCTGGCTCCTTTCTTCCAGATCCAGAGTGAGGTGGGTCAGAGCCATCCTCTGCACTTCCCTCTGGCCCTCCAGCTCCTTGATCAACTGCTCCTGCTCCTCCACTTTGTGATGGCTTTCCTCCAGTTCCAAGGCGAGGCACTCCAGAGTCACCAGCTGCTTTTCCAGATCTCGGATCTGTCCCCTCTGAGACTCGATCACCTGGGTCTGCTTCTCCAGCTCCAGAAGCTGATGCTCCAATACATTTCTTTGGGTCTCACGATCCTTCTCGAGTTCTCGGATGTGGTCCTGCTGCACAGTCAGCTTCTGTTCTCGCTCCTGGACAGCCATGGGCAGGTGCTCCAAGACAGACCTGCACTTCTCCAGCTCCTGGATCTGCTCTTGCTGCAGGTCCACCTCTTGGTTCCTCTTCTTCAGGTCCAGTGAGAGCAGTTCCAGAGCAGCCTTCTGCATTTCCCGCTGCTTCTCCAGCTGCTGGATTTCTCCCTGCAGTGACTCCACCTCCCCTTCTTTTTCAGACAGGGTCTGGGCCAGCAGAGCCAGATTCTCCTGCAGAGCCTTCCCCTGGGCCACCTTCAGCTCACCCTGCTCTTGCAAGGCCTGCGCCCTCTCCCGCTCACTCTCCACCTCCTCATTTTTCAGCCTCAGTGCCGAGCGTACTGTGCGCAGATCTTCTTCCAGGACACCGGCAGCCCTTGCCTGAGCCCGAGCTTCTGCAACACATGACTGCAGATGTTCAACCTGAGTCGCCAGGCTCTCCTTGGATGCCTGAAGGAACTCTCGCTCACTCTGGAAAACAAGAGACAAAACCACCTTAGACTACAATACTTTCCAACACCAGCCTGTCCCTTCCTTATTCTGTGGCACCAGTAGTGACACAGACTTAATGAAGACTTATGAGTGATACATTCCACTTAGGCTAATCTTGGAAGAATGTGTCCCTACTACCTCCCAGGGCTCATCTATTTCCAGGGGAGATAGTCTGGTACAAAAGAGCCACCTTAACAGGGCGTTGGTGGTCTAGTGGTGAGCATAGCTGCCTTCCAAATGTGCCATCTCAGCCGGGTGTGAAGAAGGCACACGCCTTTAATCCCAGCACTCGGCAGGCAGGGGCAGGAGGATCTCCACACTGAGATACATAGTGAATTCCTGGTCAGCCCGAGCCAGAGCAAAACCCTACCTTAAAAAACAAAACAAAACAAACAACAAAAAGGAGCCATTTTAGGCTCTGGTCTTTCAGGGCAACAGACAAAAAGTCTCTATTCAGGAAAAAAATAACTGGGCCAAGCATGGTGGCTCACACCTTTATAAAATCCCAGCACTCGGGGGGCTGGGTTTGAGGCCAGCCTCGGCTACAGAGTGAGTTCCAGGTTACCTTGGGCTAGAATTTAAAAAAATTGGAGGAATAGTGAATCTTCACTATGACCTCAGCAGTGGTCTTCAGGGACATAGGAACAGCCAGAGGAATGTGAGACTTGCTGAAAGAAGATGGGCAGACGATCACATGTCAAGGTGGGTCTGAGCTCTAAGGCATCCCTTCTCCCAAACCAGTTCTTTACCTGGGCTTCTATTCTCTGTAGCTCTGCCTGCCGCAGGCGACTCTGCAAGGATGCCACAGTCTCATGCAAGTCTCTCAGCTCAGACTCTAGGGAGTTCTGTTTTCCTTCCCACTTGGATTTCTCTTTAGGAAGAGGTGAGGTAGTGCAGTCAGGCCCATGGTTGTGGATGGGAGAGCACAGGGGTGTAGAGACAGATGGAGGATGGGACCAGAATCAAAGGGGAAAAGGCCAGTAAGTAGAGAATTACATCCAACACCCTCGGCACCAGCCATCTGCTCCTGCCAGGCCCTGGTGCACCCATTCTTCCTCTCTCTGCCTCTTTCTCTCTTGTCTGTTGCTCTCCAATAAATAAAAATAAACAAAAGTTTAAAAAAAGACTAATTTTGAGGACATAACTGGATAGAATAAAGGATAAATGACAATGAATTTTACCAGGCTGGGGAGATGGCTTAGCAGTTAAAGGCACTTGCTTACAAACCCTGCTGGCCTGTGTTCAGCCCAGGTTCAAATCCCCAGTACCCATGTAAAAAGCCAGATGCACAAAGTGGCACATGTATCTGTAGTGTGTTTACAGTGGCAAGAGGTCCTGGCATGCTATCTCTCTCTCTCCTTCTCCTTGCAGATAAATAAATAAGTAGAATTTTATCATGTTCTGATAGTTCTGGCCCTGGGTCTTCAGATTGTGTGTGTATCATCTATGGAGACACAAACTTCCTGTAAGTTTACCAAATCTGTTCCTCTTAGCCCCTTCTTCTAGGATGGTCCACAAAAGCCAAGCAAAACAGAAAAAAGATTCAAGGGGCTCACTGACTCATTGTTGATGCTTTAGCTATTGACTTGGTTCTACTTCTGGGCTTCCCACCTGCCCTCCCTCTCTCCTCCTTCAAACCTGCCCAGCTCAGCCCCTCACCTTCCCACCTTCCCACCTGCCCCTCAGCCCCTCACCTTCCCACCTGCCCTCCCTCTCTCCTCCTTCAAACCTGCCCAGCTCAGCCCCTCACCTTCCCACCTGCCCTCCCTCTCTCCTCCTTCAAACCTGCCCAGCTCAGCCCCTCACCTTCCCACCTGCCCTCCCTCTCTCCTCCTTCAAACCTGCCCAGCTCAGCCCCTCACCTTCCCACCTGCCCTCCCTCTCTCCTCCTTCAAACCTGCCCAGCCCAGCCCCTCACCTTCCTGGCTCTGGGAGAGCTGTCTCTGCAGGTCCTGCAACTCTGAGTGAACCTGGCTCTTCTGCACCTCGGCCTCAGTTAGACACTGTGCCAGCTTCTGGGCCTGGTCCCTCAGGTCATCCTAGGCATAGAAGAGCAAGGCTGAACTTGAACTCCTCAGCTGCACAAAGTTATTCTAGCCAGAGTTTAAGCCTTTTCCCCACTCCTAGCCTCTGGGTGGTCATCATGGCCCCACTCGCACATTTATGAATTATTTACCTCTGAACTCACATGCGTTTAACTCCCTGAAGTTCAGATGGGCTCTGCTCCAACTAATGGGAGCTGGAAGTCCCTTTGGCCATGTTTTTTTTCCCCCTCCTGAAGTAGAGTGTTGCTCTAGCTCAAAGATGACCTGAAACGCACTATGTAGTCTAAGGCTGGCCTCAAACTTACCAACCTCTACCTCCCAAGTGCTGGGATTAAAGGCGTGCACCACCATGCCTGGCTTATTTATTTATTTATTTATTCTTTTGAAAAAGCAATATAGCCAGGCGTGGTGGTGCACGCCTTTAATCCCAGCACTCGGGAGGCAGAGGTAGGTGGATTGCCATGAGTTCAAGGCCACCCTGAGAATACAGAGTGAATTCCAGGTCAGCCTGGGCCAGAGTGAGACCCTACCTCGAAAAAACAAAAATAAAAAAAAAAAGCAATGTAGCCAAGACTGGCCTCAAACTCATTAGGTAATTGAGGTTCCCAATCATTTAAGCCTTTCAACACCAGGGGAGCAAGAAGGAGGGTAGGCATTATCTGCTCTACTTTGCAGGTGAACCCAAGGCCCAGGAACTCCAAATGCTTCAGTCATGGTTGCCAGGGAGAAAGGGAGACAGGTAGAATGCTAGAGGCGGAACTCATCCCAATTTGATCTCTGGAGAAAACAGGTCAAACTACATTAGGAGTTTTTGTCTCAGCCTCTTCAGGGGATGTAAAGAGCCTCAGGAAAGGGAAAGAGAGCAGAGAGCCTACCCGGGCCTGCTGAGTCTTCCACAAGTCTTGCTGAAGTTTCTGGAGAGCCAGTGCTATGGCCTCCACTGATGGCATGGTCTTCAGGAGGGACCCTCTCTTAAAGAGGCTCCTGGAGCCATTCTGATCTGAAAAAAATGAGGAAAACCTTTGTCATCTGGCTGCCACTGTAACAGGCATCTCTCTTCCTACAGGACAGTGGCCTTTCCACTGGCTTCTCCTCTCCTCAAAGAATCTCTTCCAAGCAGTTCATTAGCATGCCCTCGGCATTCCATGATTATAATGCTAACTATCAGTCACTACACATACCCTATATACAGTAAAGAACTGTATGAACTCATACAGTTGATGTTTTTTGTTTGTTTGGTTGGTCCAGGCTGGAATTAGCTATGTAGTCTCAGGGTGGCCTCGAACTCATGGCGATTCTCCTACCTCTGCCTTCCAAGTGCTGGGATTAAAGGCGTGCGCCACCATGCCTGGCTTTTTGTTTGTTTTTAAGAAATTTTTCTTAAAGCAAGCCCAACAGACTGGCCTTTTTAAAAAAAAGTATCTGTGCCGGGCGTGGTGGCGCACGCCTTTAATCCCAGCACTCAGGAGGTAGAGGTAAGAGGATCGCCGAGAGTTCGAGGCCACCCTGAGAATACATAGTTAATTCCAGGTCAGCCTGGACCAGAGTGACCCTATCTTGCAAAACAAAAAAAAAAATCTTTACTTATTTACAGAGAGAGACACAGAGAGAGAATGGGCACACTAGGGCCTCTAGCAACTGCAAATGAATTCCACATGTGTGTGCTACCTTGTGCATCTAACTTACGTGGGTCCTGGGGAATTGAACCTGGGTACTTTCAGGTAAGTGCCTTAACCACTAAGCAATCTCTCCAGCCCAGACTGGCCTTTTTTTTTTTTTTTTTTTTTTTTTTTTTTTTTTTTAAATGAGAATGAGAGTAAAAGTGAAAGAGAGAGAGAGAATTGGTGTTTCAGGGCCTCCAGTCGCTGTAATTGAATTCCAGACTTGTGTACCAACTTGTGCTCATGTGTCATCTTGTGTATCTGGTTTATGTGGGATATGGGGAATTGAACATGGGTCCTTAGGCTTCTCAGGCAAGCACCTTAACCACTAAGCAATCTCTCCAGCCCTTTTTGTTTATTTTTAAGAGCCTCATTCTTGCCCAGGATGATCTGGAACTCACTCTGTAGCCCAGACTGGCCTTGTTCAGCCTCCCAAGTGCTGGGATTATAGGCATGAGCCACCATGCCTGACTTGTTTGTTTTGGAGTCAGGGTCTTATGTAGCTCAGGCTGGCCTGGAACTCACTAAACAGCCAAGGATGGCCTTGAACTCTTGCTCTTCTTATCTCCTGAGTGAATGTACCAACATATCTGGCCTGTTTCTCTCTCTCTCTCTCTCTCTCTTTGAGTCAGGTTCTCATTATGTAGTCAAGGCTAGTCTGAAACTCACTATGACCTCAAATTTACAATCTTCCTTCTGCTGCCTTCTGAGTGCTGGAATTACAGGCAGTTGCCACCACATCTGACCTAGCTATATGCACATCTATCATTCTCATTTACTCCTTGGAAAAATCTATAAAATACCACCTTCGTTTTATAGTTCAGGAAAATCAAGTTCAGAGAAACTGGGTGACCTGCCCACTGACATACGGCTACCAGATTTGAACCTGTGGTTCATACTCACATAGAATTAACCCCAGCATCTCTGGCCATAACCTTGATGCAATAGTGCTGGAGGAACTTCAGTCTCTTCCCTCCGCCCCTGGGAGCTAGGCCTGGTTTGGCCCAAAGGAGTTAGCTCTTGGGTGGCTGCCTCACCTGGCGCAGGGCCTGAGAGAGAAGGAGCACAGTCGCCCCCACCCCTCAGCTCAGGCCGGTTCTCAAATGCACACCCGAGGACCTGCTGCAGGACAGAGTACAGAACGGCCAGCTGAGCCTGGGCCTTGTTTTCGGGCTGCTGTTCTGTGGCCAGTGCCTCCAGCTGGCCCTCAGTACTGCGCAGTCGCAGCTGCAGTTGGGCTGCCTTGGCCTCCTGGGCCTGCAAGGAAGCGCGAAGCTGCTGCTCAGAGATCCGCAAGGCCTCCAGCTCTTCCAGCAGCTGTGCTTCCTGGGCCATGAAGTCAGCCTCCTTTTCCTTCACCTCCTGCCTCAGTTGCTCCACCTGCCAAGGAGGAGAGAGGCTCAGTGAGCAGGGGTCAGATAACTTCTCAGATTCTTCTGGGCCTGGCTCCACTCAATCCCTGAACAAAGCTTGGTCAGGGAGGGAGGGTTTTGACAGCTCTCTAGCAGGCAGGGAGGGTTTGAAATGAGGAGTATTCTAGATCTGACTCATGGGCCCAGGACACATTAGTGGGCTCTGGTTCTGGTATCCCAGACAGATAGATATACTAGCTCCATGCTGTGATTAGACCTCTGCCCCCAAACCCTGATGATGAGGTCAAACTCAGGACCATCTGACAGGGACACCTGTGTCCTTGCCACTGTCTAGCTCTCAGTCTCCTACGCTTCCCTTCCAGCACCATCTTTCCTCCATATTCAAGTCTGTGAGCAGACTGAATCCTTAGAATCCTCTTTTTCTTTTCTTTCTTTCTTCTTTTCTTTTCTTTTTTTTTTTTTTTTTTTTTTTTTTTTTTGAGGTAGGATCTCATTCCAGCTCAGGCTGACCTATGTAGTCTCAGGGTGGCCTCGAACTCATAGCTATCCTCCTACCTCTGCCTCTGGAGTGCTGGGATTAAAGGTGTGTACCACCACACTCAGCTCTTGGAAGTCTTGCTGTTGTCCACCTGATTTCAAGTTTTTTTTTTTTTTTTTTTTTTTTTTTTTTTTTTTTTTTTCAAGGTAGGGTCTCACTCTGGCCCAGGCTGACCTGGAATTTACTACGTAGTCTCAGGGTGGCCTCGAACTCATGGCAATTCTCCTACCTCTGCCTCCTGAGTGCTGGGATTAAAGGCGTGAGCCACCACGCCCGGCGATTTCAAGTATTTCTTGCTACCCAACTCCCCCTTCAGCATCTTGCCAACTAGATCAAGCACACATGCAAATGACCAGGCCCAAGTGTGCACTCTGTTTAGACGTCAGGTTCCTCACAGGAGCCATTTTCATCACTGGGTCAGGTTCCCAAGTCCCCAGTCTACTCCATCCTGGCTTTCCCCTTCCGTCAAGGCTCAAGACTCTCGAGGTCCAAACCTATCCTGTCATTTGGGAAAGAGAAGTCACTCCCCCTCTCCAAGAGCAGCCTCCACTAAGGATGCAGAGGTCACTGAAGGCAGTACCTGGGCACTGAGCTCTCTCTGCCTTTCTTGGGCCTCCTGCATGTCCTGGCGCAGGGAGCTCAGCTCTTCTTGTCTAATAGAATCGGCTTCTTGTAAAACATGGAGTCTTTCTTCCTTTTCCACCAGGGACAGAGTCAGGCTAAAAAAAAAAAAAAAGTCTGCTTACAATGCACACTTTCAGACACAATTTGGCCTCAATATCCATGACCTTGCAGTGCCTAGCACTACCTACACAAGACCCTCATAATAGGAGAAAAAGATCATAACATCAAAATAAAAGAGAGACTAATTGAGAAGGGGAGGGGAGATGATGTAGATTTGTAAAGGGGAAGTGGGGGAGAGGAAGGAATTATCATGGTTTATTGTCTATAATTATAGAAGCTGTCAAAAAAAGTATTTAAAAAGCTGGGTGTGGTGATGCACACCTTTTATTCCAGCATTGGGAGGGGGGAGGCAAAGGTAGGTGGATCACTGTGAGTTCGAGGCCGCCCTAAGACTACATAGTGAATTCCAGGTCAGCCTGGACTAGAATCAAACCCTACCTTGAAAAATCAAAAGTTTTTAAAAAAAAGAGGTCAGAGGGCTAGGTCATTCTCTCTGAGGAAATGAGAAACCATCTTTTCTTTTCTTTTTTTTTTTTTTGGTTTTTCAAGGTAAGGTCTTGCTCCTACCCTGCCTCCTGAGTGCTGGGATTAAAGACCTCTGCCACCATGCCTGGCCTATTTTTATTTTATTTTATTTTATTTTATTTTATTTTATTTTATTTTATTTTATTTTATTTATTTATTGGTTTTTTGAGGTAGGGTTTCACTCTAGCCCAGGTTGACCTGGAATTCACTATGTAGTCTCAGGGTGGCCTCCACCTACCTCTGCCTCCCTGCGCACCACTGTTATGAAAACTGTTATGAGTTCAAGGCCACCCTGAGACTACATAGTGAATTCCAAATCAGCCTGGGATACAGTAAAACTGTACCTCAAGAAAAATATAAAAATAAAGGGCTGGAGGAATGGCTGAGCAGTTAAGGCGCTTGCCTGTGAAGCCTAAGGACACATGTTTGACTCTCCAGATCCTACACAAGCTGGACACACAAGTTGATGCAAATGTGCAAGGTTGCACATGTACACAAGGTGGCACATGTGCCTGGAGTTTGACTGCAATGGCTGGAGGCCCTGGTGCACTAATTCTTTCTCTCTCTTTCTCTCTTGCACTCTCTCACTCTCATTAAACAAAAAAAATACAGCTGGTCGTGGTGGCGCACGCCTTTAATCTCAGCACTCAGGAGGCAGAGATAGGAGGATTGATGTCAGTTCAAGGCCTCTCGGAGACTACATAGTGAATCCCAGGTTGGCCTGGACTACAGTGAAACCCTACCTCAAACAACCAAAATAAATAAATATAAAAATAATAATAGATGCTGGGAAGATGGCTTAGTTGTTAAGGTGTTTGCCTGTGAAGCCAAAGAACCCAGGTTCAACTCTGCAGGACCCACATAAGCCAAATGCACAAGGTAGCGCATGTGTCTGGAGTTTGTTTGCAGTGACTGAAGGCCCTGGAGTGCCCATTCTCTCTCTATCTGTCTTGTTCTCTCTCTTTCTCAAGTAAGTAAGTAAGTAAGTAAAAGTAAGTAAGTACATAAATAAATAAAATAAAGTGATATTCTGCCTCAAGGAAAAACAAAAAAGAACTTAAAATAGCTAGGTGGGGCTAGAGAGATGGCTTAGTGGTTAGGGCGCTTGCCTGCAAAGCCAAAGGATCCAGGTTTGATTCTCCAGGTCCTCCCATGTAAGCCAGATGCACAAGTTGGTGCATGCATCTGGAGTTCATTTGCAGTGTCTAGAGGCCCTGGCGTGCCCATTCTCTCTTTCTCTCTGTCTCTAATAAATAAATAAATAAAAATAAATATTAAAAAATATAGCCGGGTGTGGTAGCACGTACCTTTAGTCCCAGTACTCAGGAGGCTGAGGTAGGAGAATCACTGAGTTCAAGGCTACCCTGAGACTACATAGTGAATTCCATGTCAGCCTGGGCTAGAGTGAGATCCTACCTTTAAAAATAAATAAATAGGGCTGGAGAAATGGCTTAACCATTAAGGCATTTGCCTGCGAAGCCAAAGGACCCAGGTTCGATTCCCCAGGGGCCCAGGTAAGCCAGATGCACAAGTGGCACATGCATTTGGAGTTCATTTGCAATGGCTAGAAGCCCTGGCATGCCCATTCTCTCTCTGTCTGTCTCTCTTCTATCTCTCTATCTCTGCTTGCAAATAAATTAATTAAATTAAACTAAAAAAATAAAAATAAATAAATAAAAACAAGGGCTGGAGAAAGCTGGTTGTGGTGGCAGCCGCCTTTAATCCCATCACTCGGGAGGCAGAGGTAGGAGGATTGCCATGAGTTAAGGCCACCCTGAGACTACAGAGTGAATTCCAAGTCAGCCTGAGCTAGAGTGAGACCCTACCTCGAAAACCAAAAAAAAAAAAAAAAAGGGCTGGAGAGATGGCTTTGTGGTTAAGGCTCCTGCCTGCAAAGCCAAACAACCCAGGTTTGATTCCCAGGATCCACGTAAAGCAAGATGCACAAGGTTGTGCATACATCTGGAGTTCCTTTGCAGTAGCTGGAGGCCCTAGCACACCTATTTCTCTCTCTCTCTCTCTGCCTCTTCCTCTCTCAAATAAATAAAATATTTGAATTAAAAAAAAAAAAAGATGTGAAACCAGGTGTGGTGGCACACACCTTTAATCCCAGCACTCAGGAGGCAGAGGTAGGAAGATCGCCATGAGTTCAAGGCCACCCTGAAACTACATAGTGAATTCCAGGTCAGCCTGAGCTAGAGTGAGCCCTACCTCGAAAAACCAAAAAAAAGATGTGAAGACAAGGGACCCTTCCACATGGCTACATGGGTACTCCAGAGCTAGGCACATGAAAGGCAAGTAGTCTAAGTGAAGAATCGTCAAGGCCACTGTGGAGAAAGGCCAAAGCCACCTTCGTGGCTGTCCACCATACCTGGTTTTCTCTCTCTCCAGTTCCTTCTGAATTCTACTGCACTCCTGGGCTTCTTTCAGCTTTTCCTCAACTTCTTGTTTCACCAGCTTGTGCGAGTCATCCTGGGCCACCAGCTGAGACTTCAAGTCCTCTACCTGGAAGGTTCAAAACAGTAGGCTAGATGGTGGTATCTTAGGGGAAAGAGGCATCTAGCCTAGGGCTTTGGGGTCCTGTAAGTGTACAGCCAGTGGCCTGTATTTGGAGTTCTGGAGGCCTACTAAATCCCTACACTGTCCTTTGTGTGGGGGGAGGGGGCTTGCACGGTGTGGGTGCCATAGCATACATGTGGAAGTCAGAGGACCACCTCTGAGTATTGTTTCCTACCTTCTGCCTCGTTTGAGATAGGGTCTCTTGTTGTTTTGGCCCTGTGAACACCAGACTAGCTGGCCCATGAGTTTTAGGAATCTTCTGACTCTGCCCCCCATTGCTATAGGTGCACTGGGATTTATAGACTCTGTGCTGCTTGCATTAGGCTGTATGTGGGTAATGACGATCCTGACTCTAGTCGTTAGAGTTGTGCAGCAAAGACTTAAAATTTTTTTTTATTTATTAATTTTATTTATTTGAGAGAGAGAGGGGAAGAGGCAGATAGACAGAAAGCGAGAATGGGCATGCCAGGCCTCTAGCCGCTGTAAATGAACTCCAGATGCATGTGCCCCCTTGTGCATCTGGCTTACTCGAGTCCTGGGGAATTGATTGAACTGGGGTCCTTAGGCCTCGCAGGCAAACGCCTTAACCACTAAGCCATTTCCTCAGTCCCCTCTACACTGTTCCTAATCACGCCCTTCCCCCAAGCCAGTCAGCCTGGCTGGCTGTCTCCCCAATCTCACAAATGCTTCATAAAGGCAGACACAAGTAAAAAGTCTTGGCTGAAAAGAACTACAGTCAAAGGCACGGTGATGGGCAAGAGTATGCTGACTGTACTTTTTAAAAATAAAAAATCAGAACATCATCTGATAAGAGGATTCTGAGAGTGGAAAGCTATTTCGTATATACAGACACTGGATTTAGGGAGAGAACAGGAAGAACAACTGAAACTGGACCTGCCTGAGGAAATGCACGTCACTTCAGAGTGATGGCAGAGGTCCCTCAGAATCCACGGCCAGTCCTTGCCTGACACCAAGATCTGCAGATGTTCATGTCCCTTATGCAACTGCGTAGTGCATTTTTGTTGTTTCTGATTTTGAGACAGTGTCTGTGGTAGCTTGAATGGATATCCCCTAATATATTCAGTTTTATTAAAGCTTCTTGGATTTCCAGCTGCCTGTGGGCAGATCCTAGGGTTCCAGTCTTAGGTGTGGGGGTGGATTTGGAATTCCAGTCTAAAGACAGGGAAAGTTCCTGAGCTCGGCCTGGAGTTCCTGAAGTGTGCTTGCTTGTGCTGGTCATGGTGTTAGTTTCTCTCTGTGAAAGTGGGCCAGCTTCTTCTACCATTATGGAACTTCCCCTGGATCTGTAAACTTCAAACAAATCCCTTCTTCCTCCCATAAACTGTGTCTACTCTGGAGGTTTAGCACAGCGACATGAGCCTGACTGCTGCAGTGTCCCACCATGCAGCCCAGGCCAGCCTTGAATTCAGTCCTTTTGACTCAGCTACCTGAGTGCAGATTGCATTGTGTAGGATTTGAATATAATCTATGCATATTGACACATAAACTTTGCATCTCCATATTACTGACACATAATGCAATGCGAACGTAATGGAAACAGTTACTGTACTCTTATTGTCCAGCAAATAAGAAAATAGTCTGTACTCTTACAGTACGGACTTAATCGCCCTCCTCCCACCTACATATTTCCCATTGGTTAACAGTAGAATCTGGATGTGAAAAAAAAAGGGCCAACAATATTATTCCAAGACTCTGAGAGGCACATGCTCAGCTCTGGGCACCCTCCAACTCCCTGCTCAGTACTATGGCCTACCTGAGCTTGGGCAGTCAAACTCAGGTTCCCCCTGTCCTACAGAAGGGAGTGGGAGGGCCTGGCTATGCTGGGAAGGGCAGTGGGGTAGGGTACAGAGGAGACAGAACCTGCTTCTGCAGGTCTATCTTGTCCTGCAGCAGGGTACTGCCCTCCTTCCGGAGGGCAGCAAGGTCGTGCCTGTGCTGCTGGGCTGTGTCCTTCAGCTCCTGCTGAGCCTTCCGAAGCTGGGTCTCCAGCATCCCAGTGGTCTCCTGCAGAGGGAGAGGAACCAGTGAGAGCAGGTGAGCTTTCACTGGGGCTAGGACTCGAAATCCATGTGGTAAACATTGCTTTTTCCACTGGGCTGGCAAACGCTGAGTCAGGAACCAGCAATCTATGTAGTTTTCACCTCAATTCCTCATTTCTATTCCCTCTCCTTCCTCATCAGAACGTGGGCTCCCCAGGCTTCTTGGTCCATGAGTTGGTAATAACTCTACCCAGGTCATCCACTAGCTTCTTGACCTTACTTCCACTTGACCCCTCTACACACAGGCACACATACCTTCTCCACCCAGTAAAGCACTGTGTGAAGTAGTTATCTAGAGCTGCAATGGAACTAAGTAGGTGAACATTTGTTACTATGCACATGCACTATGTTTGATCCCCAGTACCACAAAAAGATAAAAAGAACAATATTAAATATTTAGCTGGGTATGGTGGTGCACGCCTTTAATCCCAGGAGGCTGAGGTAGGAGGATCGCTGTGAGTTTGAGGCCAGCCTGAGTCTAAAGAGTGAATTCCAGGTCAGCCTGACCTACAGTGAGACCCTATCTTGAAAAACAAAACAAAACAAAAACAGTAACAACAACAAAAAAATTAAATAAATATTTAAATTTATTTACATAAAATCATACCCTATCCTTTTTTTCTCCCCTGAGGCAAACGAGCCTTGAACTCAATCCTCTTATCTCACCCTCCCAAATGTTGAGTTTAAAGGCATGGACATTTATTCATATGCATTCATACACTATGCAGCTCTTATTTCTACTCTGGATATTTCTAGGCAAGGCAAATGCCTTAACCTCTGAGCCATCTCTCATGTCTACTCTGGACACTTCTAGAAGTGCAGTCATACACTGGGCAGCCTCTTGGGTCTAGCTTCTTTCACTTGAATATTTTCAAGGTTTATCTTTGCAGTACTGTGGAACTGAGTTCCTTTGAACCTGCAAGTCTCAGCCCAGTTGTCACTTTCTCAGTGAGGCTTTCCTGACTCTCTTATTCCAGAGCAGCTTCCTTTGAATTGCTCTAAATTACAACGTTTATTTATTTTGAGGTAGGGTCTCACTCTAGCTCAGGCTGACCTAGAATTCACTATGTAGTCTCAGAGTGGCCTCAAACTCATAGCAACCCTCTTACCTCTGCCTCCCGAGTGCTGGGATTAAAGGCATGCGCCACCATGCCTGGCTCCTTTTATTTTCTTTATAGAAGTCATTACAATCTGTAACAATCTCATTTATTTTGTATCTTCTCATTGTTCGTCTGTCTTTGCTGTCAGAGTGTAAGTTCTTCTAGGGCAAGAACCATGTCTGTCTTATTGGCTTTGGGACCACACAAGACCTGCTGTGGGAAGCGTACTGAAACTGTTCATGTGGAATGGGTGAAACCCTCATACCTGCTCCCTCAACTTCTGAATCTTCATGTCCTGCCTCAGCCGTTCCAGCTGTTGGCTGGCATCTGCGAGCTCCTTTTGGGTTTGTAGCAGTGTCTCCAGGAGGGACACTCTCTCCTTTTCTGTTTCCAGCTGCATCTGTGGAGAGGCAGGAAGGGCAAGGGCTTGATGGCTCCGGGCTATCATGCTCACCCCAGCGGCCATAGGCACACCCCATCTGCTGGAGGGAGATTCTAACAAATAGGGTAGGGGCTCAGGGCTTCCGAGCCCATTGACTTAGAAGCAGGAAGTGCAAAGACTGCCACTAGTTGGCAAGCTGACAGGATGTGGTAAATGTCGGCCCTCCCTCAGGAAGTGTGACATACTGGCTGCCTCACAGCCAATGTTGCAGATCACCCTGCTTGCTAGTAGCAAACTGGGGAGCTACACTCTCTTTTGGAAACCCCTCCACAGTCCCTGCTCAGGAGTGGAAAAGGAAGTGAACCAAGGCTGGGAGAGTCACAGAAGGTGGTACAGTTCCAATCCTCCACCTGGTAGAGGGCACTGTCGGCCTGAGTCTGGTCCTCTTCCCTCTGTGCACGGATGGCCTCTGTTTCTGCCTGCTGCTCCTTCAGCCTCATTTCCAGTTCCTTTCTTTCCCTCTCGAGGCTCTCCAGGGTCTTATCGAACTCCTGCTGATGCAAGGAG
Source organism: Orientallactaga sibirica (assembly GCA_036365145.1). Lineage (NCBI taxonomy): Eukaryota > Metazoa > Chordata > Mammalia > Rodentia > Dipodidae > Orientallactaga > Orientallactaga sibirica. The sequence continues at coordinate 10,513,917 of JAEOAD010000011.1, forward strand.
CGTTCTTTTTCCTGAACACGTGAAGGAAACAACACTCTCAGAACCCAATGGGTAGGAGAAGCAGGAGAACTGGTCTGTACTTTCTTGCTGTGTGACTTCAGTACTGCTCTAAGCCTGTCCACTCATCTGTAAAGTGAAGTTTAATAATCCCTGCTTTGGGTTGGAGAGATGGCTTAGCAGTTAATGCACTTGCCAGCATAGCCTTAGGACCCAGGTTCAGTTCTCCAGGTCCCACATAAGCCAGATGCACAAGGTGGCACATGCATCTGGAGTTTGTTGCAGTGGCTACAGGCCCTGGTATGCCCATTCTCCAACCACCTCTCTAATAAATAAATTTTAAAAATAAAGAAAGAAAGAAAATAATCCCTGGCAGGACTTGATGGCCCATGCCTTTAATCCCAGCAGAGGTAGGAGGATTGCCAAGAGTTCGAGGCCACCCTGAGACTATATAGGAAATTCCAGGTCAGCCTGGGCGGAGTGAGAACCTACCTCAAAAAAAAAAAAAAATGTCAGGCGTGGTGGTGTACGCCTTTAATCCCAGTACTTGGGAGGCAGAGGTAGGAGGATAGCTGTGAGTTTGAGGGCACCCTGAGAATACAGAGTGAATTCCAAGTGACCCTGGGCTAGAATGAGACCCTACCTCAAAAAAACAAAACAAAACAACAACAACAAAAATTAGACAGATAAGGCAGGGATTTTTTTAAGGCTTTTTTTGTTTGTTTTCTTTTGGTTTGTTTTAAGGCTTTTTTGTTTTGTTTTTTTGAGGTAGGGTCTCACTCTAGCCCAGGCTGACCTAGAATTCACTCTGTATTCTCAGGATGGCCTCGAACTCATGGCAGTCCTCCTACCTCTGCCTCCCAAGTGCTGGGATTAAAGGTATGTGCCACCATACCCAGCTTGTCTCTCTAAATTTTACCAACCAAATGAGACTGATAGACAAAAGGATAATACACATAAATGTGCATTATAAACATCATATAGGCTATAAATATCTGTTATTTTAAAATAAACCACACCATAGCCATCAGGGACATACAAATTAAAACTACTTTGAGATTCCATCTCACTCCTGTCAGAATGGCTACTATCATGAAAACAAATGACAATAAATGCTGGCGAAGATGCAGAAGAAGAGGAACCCTTCTATGCTATTGGTGGGAATGCAATCTGGTCCAGCCATTGTGTGACCAACAGGTGTAGTCATGAGCCCTAGGGGTGTAATGTCTGCTGGTATCTGGCTAAATGCATATTCAAACTGCCCAGTAAACACTTCTCTTAATGTTTATACCCATATATTAATACTACTCTCACTTTTGGTTAGAGAAACGTCTATTTTCAGATGGTGGTGACCTTGGGATGACTCAAAAGGCACGATGGTGCTAAAAAGAAGTGACAGAGGGACTGGAGAGATGGCTTAGTGGTTAAGGCACTTGCCTGTGAAGCCTAAGGACCCAGGTTTGATTTCCCCTGACCCACGTAAGCAAGATGCACAAGGTGGCACATGTGTCTGGAGTTCATTTGTAGTGGCAAAAGGCCCTGGTGCACTCTTTCTCTCTCTTTCTTAAATAAAATATTGAGCTGGGTGTGGAGGAGTGTATTGTAAGGAATCCTACTCTTCCTTTGGCTCTTACATTCTTCCCGCCACCCTCTTTGCAATGGACTCTGAGCCTTGGAAGGTGTAATAGAGATGTTTCAGTGCTGAGCACTCCTCTGTCACTTCCTTTTTTTTTTAAAATGGCTTTTTGAGGTAGGATCTCAATCTAGCTCAGGCAGACCTGGAATTAACTATGAAGTCTCAGGGTAGCCTCAAACTGACAGCCTCCTGAATGCTGGGATTAAAAGCATGCGCACCATGCCCCACCAAAAAAAAATATTTTTGGGGAGGGTCGAGGTAGGGTGTGGTAGTTTGAATATATGGCCCCCAATATATTCAATGTTTTATTAGTTTATAGTTTGCATCTGCAGTCACCTTGCTGGAGGCAACATCACTGGGTGGATGTTAAGGTGTGGTGGTGGGTTTGAGATTCCATTGTAAAGATATGCACAGTGTGCCTAGCGGAGTTCCTGAAGTGTGCTGTGGCTTTTGGCTGTAGCTTTGCTCTGTGTGCTGTGTGGCTGGTGGCTTTTTTTCTCTCTCTGCTTGGCCCTGAAGGCTGCCCTCTGAAAGCAAGCCAGCTTCTTCTGCCATTATGGAACTTCCCCTGGATCTGTAAGCTTCAATAAATAATATCCCTTCCTCCATAACTGTGCCTGGTCTGGAAGTTCATCTCAGCGAACTTGAACCTGTCTGCTACATAGGGTCTCACTCTAGCACAGGCTGACCCGTAATTCACTATGTAGTCTCAGTGTGGCCTCGTACTCACAGCAATCCTCCTACCTCAGCCTCCAGAGTACTGTGATTAAAGGTGTATGCCACCATGCCTGGCCAGATTTCACTTTTCTATGCAGTAATAACTTGAGCATCAGCCAGCAGGGACTTGATGGACAAAGTGCTTGCCATGTATGCCTGAGGACCTGACTTCAAATCTCCTAACTCCATGTAAAAGCCCAAAGCTATGATAGGTGTCTATAATCTCAGCAGTACCTAAGGCAAGATGAGAAGTGGAGACCAGAGAATTTCCTAGAACCTCACAGACCATTTAGCATGGCAAACGGAGCAGTGAACAATGAACAGTGAGAAACCCTGCCTCGAAGAAGGTGAGGACCAACAATGAAAATTACCCTGAGCTCCATATGCACTGCATTCACATGAACCTGCACACTCCCACCACACAAAAACCAGCAGGTGCCATGTCGGCTTCTCCTCTCCCCCAACCACATCCACCACCTACCCATTTCTCTTGGAGTCTGTTCAGCTCCTCCTCATGGGCTACCTTCTGCTGCTCCAGGACAGTCTGCCCATCTTGTTCAGCTTGAGCCAGCTGTCTGGCTGCTGCATCCCGCTCCTGCTCTGCCTGGTTCCTTTCAGCGTCCAGTTCCAGCTTCAGGCATCTCACTTCCCCTACAATACCAGGCAAGATCAGCTCTGAGCCTCTGCCTCACACCTTTCACCTAATGATATTCTCCCTACCCACCCAACTGTAGGAGGAACTCCCATCTCAATGGCCCTGAGCCTGGCTAAGGCCACCCACTGCTTTTCAGCATCCCCATCAAATATTGTGGGCTCTCACCTTGAATTACCTCCTTGGCTTGAGTGACAGTTTGAATTTGGACCTCCAGCTGCCCCTTGGTGACCTCTATCAGAGAATTTTGTTGCTGGGCCTCAAACAGACTGCTCTCCAGTTGCTCCTTGGCTGATCTGTGAGGTTTGGGAATCAGGAAGTTTTTAGCCATCAAGCCCATAACCCTTCCTCAAGAGGAGTGGAGTTCTATGTACTGGCTATCTGGCGAAGTTAGGGAACAATTATAAATTCATACCTCCATTACAGCTCATATTCTTAGGGCAGGGAACTTGGCTACGCCTTTCCTTGCAAAGCTCTCTGTGCTGGGTGGAATTAAGTGTGGACTCTACCTGAGCCCCAGAAGTTGTTCAGCAAGGTCCTGGCGGTCCCGCTCCACGGCCTGTAGACGCACCTCCAGAGCTGCCCTCTCCCGTACGAGGCTTTCTTTTTCCTGGACTGCCCTGGCCAGCACTTCTTCCTGTCTCTTGGCCTCCTGATGCAGCTGCTCTAGCTGAGCTCTGACTGCTTCCTGCTGGTGCTGTGCCTGAGGAAGGGAGAGAAACTGGTGAGACACAGAGCAGGGGCAGAATCCCAGGGCCTCCACCAGCAAGTTAGGCCTATCAGCTCTTCAAAGAGTCAGGGTCCAGCACTGTGAACACTGAGCATTGCTCACTTAATAATAACTAATTTTTATTTATTTCCTAGATCAATGGAGAGCCCCTGTCCAAGAAGTATGCTCTTCTTAGGAGCAAAACACTGTATTAGGGACAGCAGGGGGCACACATGTAATACCCAGGAAGAAAGTGATCCTCTGAGATTGGAGATAATATATAATTATTAGGACTATAAAAGATTTGGTGGGGGAAACATGACTTTGATGGCTACTCTTCCTTGTCAACTTGATTGCATTTAGAATCACCTAGGAGACTGTGGTAGTTTGAATAGATGGCCCCCAATATATTCAGTGTTTCATTAGTTTGTAGTTTGCATCTGCTTCCACTTGGCTGGAGGCAGTGTCACTGAGTGAATCTTAAGGTGTGGTGGTGGGTTTGAGATTTCAATCTAAAGATATGCAAAGTGGGCCTAGCTGGAGTACCTGAGGTGTGCTGTGCTGTGCCGCTCTTGGCTTGTGGCTTTTTTCTCTGTGTTTGGGCCTGTGAAAACAGGCCAGCTTCTTCTGCCATTATGGAACTTCCCCTGGATCTGTAAGCTTGAATAAATCCCTTCCTCCATCACTGTGCCTGGACTGGAAGTTCATCTCAGCGAACCTGAAGCTGTCTGCTAGAGACACACCTCTGGGCTTGTCTAAGTGGGTGGGCACTTCTGGAAAGGTGAGAAAACCTACCCTGAGTGTGGGTGGCACCATCCCATGGGGGTGGGGGCTCAAACTGCATAAAAAGAGCAAAAAGTGAAGCCCAGCAGAGTATTCCCCTTCTCTGCCCCCTGGTCTGCTGAGATGTGAGCAAGCAGCTGTTGCACACTCCTGCCATCACAGAGCCACCTGGTACCAATGCTTCCCCCACTATAATGGACCATGTTCCCTCCAACTGTGAGCCAAGATAAACTTTACTTTCCTTAAGCTGCTCATTGTCAGGTAATTGATCATAGCAACAAGAAAAGCAACTAATATAATGACCTTTGAGCCAGGTCATATGTCACACCAACAAATAAGTTGTTTATCCATGTTATGTTTGGCCTTGAGCTAAAAAGTAAAACATGTAAGTCACAGCCTTAGCTGCATATGGTATCTGTAATCCCAGCAATGGGAGGCAGAGGCAGGAAGTTCAAGACCAGCCTAATTTACATGGTAAGTTCCAGGTCAAACACAGCCCTGCTTTCAAAGACATGTTAAATATATAATGACAGTAATGAAGGCTGTAGTGGTTGAAATGAATATGAAGTTATTAGCATATGATCTAGAAAAAGATCTAACTTAATCTATGGTAGGAAGTAGTGAGGAATCAGTGACTCTTATAAAAATTCTTTTTTTAGGGGCTGGAGAGATGGCTTAGCAGTTAAGGTGTTTGCCTGCAAAGCCAAAGAACCCCGTTTTGATTCTCCAGTTCCCACGTAAGCCAGATGCATAAGGTGGTGCATACACCTGGAGTTCATTTGCAGTGGCTGGAGGTTCTGGTGCGCCCATTATCTCTCTCTCTGCCTCTTTTTCTCTTTCAGATAAATAAATAAAATATATTTTACAAAATTCTTTTTTTAAAGTTATTTATTTATTTGAGAGAGAGAGAGAGAAAGAGAGGAAGAATGGGTGCACCAGGGCCCAACACTAGTTATTTCTAGGAAAAAAAAAGACTAAAAATTTGGGGCTGGAGAGATGACTTAGCAGTGAAGGAGTTTGCCTTTGAAGTCTAAGGACCCAGGTTCAATTCCCCAGTACCCACATAAGCCAAATGCACAAGGTAGTGCATGTATTTGGAATTTATTTGTAGTGGCTGGAGGCCCTGGTGTGCCCATTCTCTCTCTCTATCTGCCTCTTCCTCTCTCTCTCAAATAATGAAATAATTAATATATTTTAAAATATTTATTTATTTTGCCAGGCGTGGTGGTGTATGACTTTAATCTCAGCACTTGGGAGGCAGAGGATAGCTATACGTTCCAGGCCAGCCTGGGACTACAGAGTGAGTGACAGGTCAGCCTGGGCTAAAATGAGACCCTGCCTAGAAAAAAAAATTATTTATTTATTAGCCTGTGTAAATGTGTGGGCATGCCAGGGTCTTTTGCCAGTGCAAATGAATGCCTGTCCTGCTTACATGGGTGGCTGGGAATTGAATCCAGGCTGGCAGGCTTTGCTGCAAATGACTTTAAATGTTGAGTCATGTCCCCAGCCACAGGAAGTAAGACTTTTTTCATTTTCTGAGTCATTTCTATAGTTGCAAGAAGCAGGTGTTACACCTTCACATGATGGTATTAGTTTTGTCTTCTTACCTCATTTAATTTCTCTTTAAGTTCTTCATTTTCTTCTTGGATGCCCCTAAACTCTTCCTGTAGCTCAGCCCCTGCCTCCTCTGCCTTCTGCAGCTGAGTCTCCAGGTGAATTTTCTTTTCCCACAGGGCTTCCCTGCTCCGCTCTGCCTCAGCCAGATCCATCTGCAAAGAGCTTCTTGCCTGCTCAGCCGCCTCCGCTCTACTGCACACAGACTGGTTGTCCTGCTCCAACTACTGGCCAAAGAGGGAAGGGAATATAGGGTATAAAAGGCAAATGGATATAGTTTCCTTAAGCTGCCTTAAGTGTTGGGACTGAAATCCATATGAGCTATGAATCTGTCATGAACACAGGAGTGCTTCAAGCAGGGCAGTGCAGTGGCGGGGTGGGGGGAGGACCAATTTATTTGATCAATGTGGAAATGCAAATAAAAATTACTCTTCTCAAATAATTCAGAATAGAGCTGGGCATGGTGGTGCACACCTTTGATCCCAGCACTTGGGAGGCAGAGATAGGAAGATCACTGTGAGTTTCAGGCCACCCTGAGCCTACATAGTGAATTTCAGGTCAGCCTAGGCTAACCCTACCTTGAAAAAAAAAAAGCTGGGCATGGTGGCACATGCCTTTAATCCCAGCATTCGGGAGGCAAAGATAGGGGGATCATCAAGAGTTCCAGGCCACCCTGAGACTACATAGTGAATTCCAGGTCAGCCTGAGCTAGAGTGAGACCTACTTTGAAAAATAAAAAATAAATAAATAAGAATTCGCAGGGCGTGGTGGCACACACCTTTAATCCCAGCTCTTGGGAGGCAGAGGTAGAAGGATCACCATGAGTTCAAGGTCACCCTGAGACTACCTAGTGAAATCCAGGTCAGCATGAGCTAGAGTGAGACCTTACCTCAAAAAAAAAAAAAAAAAAAAAAAAATTCAAACAGGACTGGGGAGATGGCTCAGTTCTCCAGTTCCCACACAGATGCACAAAGTGGCACATTCTGGAGCGTCCATTTTCTCCATTTCACTCTCTGCTTATAAATAAAATTATTTTTATTAAGTGATATTTATTTATGCTTTTTTTAGAGAGAAGGAGAGCAAATGAGAGAGAGAGAGAAGATTGGCATGGTAGGGCCTCAGCCACTGCAATTGAACTCCAGAGGTTTGTGCCACCTAATGGGCATGTGAGACCTTGCGCTTGCCTCACCTTTGTGCATCTGGCTTATGTGGGATCTGGAAAGAGACTGAACATGGGTCCTTCGGCTTCGCAGGTGGGTGCCTTAACTGCTAAGTCATCTCTCCAGCCCCTTTTTTTGTTTGTTTGGTTGGTTTTTTTGAGGTAGGGTCTCAGTCTAGCCCAGGCTGACCTGGAATTCACTATGAGACTATTAGTCTCAGGGTGGCCTTGAACTCATGGAAATTCTCCTACCTCTGCCTCCCAAGTTCTGGGATAAAAGGTGTGCAACACCACATCCAGCTTGCCAGCTGTATTTTTAAAATATTTTATTTATTTATTAGGGAAAGAGAGAATGAGAATGGGCCTCTTGCACAGCAGATAAACTCCAGATGCATGTACCATTTTGTGTGTCTCTTTATGTATGTATTAAAGAATCAAACTCAGGCTGTCAGGCTTTGTAAGCAAGTGCCTTTAACCACTGAGCCATCTTTCCAGTCCAATTAGAAAATATGTATAGTGCTAAAGAAATGGCTTAGTGGTTAAGGTGCTTGCCTGCAAAGCCTAAATACCCAGGTTTGATTCTCTAGTACTCTCATGAGGCAGATGCACAAGGTGGCACATATGTCTAGAGTTTGTTTGCAGTGGCATGCCTGTTCTCTGCCTATCTGCCTCCATCCCTCTCCTTCATATACATATACATAGTGAATTCCAGGTCAGCTTGGACTAAGATGAGACCCTCCCTCGAAAAACCAAAAAATAAAAATAAAATAAATAGCTGGGTGTGGTAGCTCATGCTTTTAATCCCAGTACTCAGGAGGCAGAGGCAGGAGGATCACTATGAGTTTGAGGCACCGTGAGACTACATAGTGAATTCAAGGTCAGCCTGAGCCAGAGTCAGACCCTACCTTGAAAAACCAAAAAAAATAAAATAAAATAAAATTTTATAGATATATATATATGTATATATTATTAATAATAACATTTTATTTATTTACTATTTAGCTAGACTAGCTAGATTGGTGAGCACTGGTCAAGTAAGGGACCCTGACTCAGAAAACAAGGTGAAGAGCAATTGAGGAAGACATCCAATGTCAAACACTCTCATACACATGTACCTGGCACACATATGAACACATATACCACACACACACATACACATGCAAAAATAAAATTACAGTTTCAATTTGTAACAAATAGAGTTTTGGGGACTGGGCTCTTCAGCAGATTCTTTTCTGGTAATGCTACTATACTACCAAAGAGGATTAAAAACCTAGTCTTGCTTCCAGGGGACACGGGTCCCTCTCTAGTACTGATAATTTTTCCTAGAACTCAAAGGTTCTGCTGGAGGAATATATGGTGGTTAAACCTCATCCTTTGCTTTCCTTGAGCTGTAAAAGCTTTGTTTACTCTGGAGCTGGTCTGTCTGGGCCTAATTCATGAAGGACTCTGTCCAGCTACAGGAATCAGCTCTGTCTGCCCCTGGCTTACTGTCAGTTGAAGCCCAGCTGCATCCTGGGAAACAGACAAGCCTTTGCTCACCTGGAGAAGTTGCTGGTTCAGGCCAACTTTATCTAAGACCAAAGCCTCATTTAAGGCACTGAGCTTGACAGTTGCAGCCCGCAGATCAGCTACTTCTGTCTTCAGGTTGTTCTCAGAACTCGACAGCTCTGCAATGGATTGTTCTGCCTATAAACAAAGGGGGTTAAAGAATTTCACATTTCTAGTTTTCCTGAAATAGTAAACATGCACATTCCCAACACCTGATGCATGCATGCTTGCTTTCTTTCTTTCTTTCTTTCTTTCTTTCTTTCTTTCTTTCTTTCTTTCTTTCTTTCTTTTTTTTTTTTGTATTTTGAGGTAGGGTCTCAGGTTGACCTAGAATTCACTATGTAGTCTCAGGCTGACCTCGAACTCACAGTGATCCGCCTACCTCTGCCTCCCAAATGCTGGGATTAAAAGTGTTCACCACTATGCCCGACCTGCTTTTTTTGTAAAAGGTTATATACCACTCCATCCCTTCCTTACCATACTAAAAGTTATCATTCATTCATTCAGAGACAGCAGCTCACAGCATAGAAACACAGGCATAAGAATGTATAAACAACTACAACTATGACACCATAGAAGCTGTGACTACTGTGTGCTCTGGGAACTCAAGGAAGGCATTAATTCATTTCACTTTTTTTTTTTTTTTGGTTTTTCAAGGTAAGGTCTCACGGTAGTCCAAGCTGACCTGGACTTCACTATGTACTCTCAGGGTGGCCTCAAACTCTCAGCTATCCTCCTACCTCTGCCTCCCGAGTGCTGGGATTAAAGGCGTGCACCACCACACCCAGCTCAGAAGGCATTAATTCAACGTGAGAGAGTGAAGACTGCTTGGGAGAGGAGCTGACCACTGAGTGCTGAGAGATGAAGAACAGTTTAGGAAAGAAGGAGCTGAGGTAGAGGAAAGGTACCCAAAGCATGAGTCATGAAGGGGCACGACTAACTGACAATGTGACTGACGCTGTCTGTGTGGCAGAAGCAAGGAAACAGGACTGGGGATGGTGTTTGGAAAGGGGAGGCCAGAAACACATGGCAAAGAGTTCTGACTGTGGCACCAGAGTTGGGAAACCACTGAGTGGTTTTCAGAGACTGACATAACCAGATTTCTACTTTAGAAGAGCTGAGTCATTAAGGACAGAAATATAAGGAGTCATGGCCGGAAGGGTAAGGAGTGAGCCTGCATGCATGTCCCTTCTCTGGAAGCACAGCTAAGACACCCGCCAGCAAGTGAGGAGGCCCACGCACCCTGGCCAATGCTGCATTCACTTCAGCTTGCTCTTGCTTCAGTAACTCTCCTTCCAGGCGACTTGACTCCAGGACTTCTCGAAGAGTGATCAGTTCACTTAAGGATTCTGACTGCTTGGCTTCCAGGCCCACCAGCATCTCCTGACTAAGAAGGGAAGAAGAAGGGGCTGGGGGAAGTATCTGGGAGTGGCCACACCCCAACAGCAAGCAAAAACAGAATACTTTTCCTATGCAAAAGAATAAGGAGGGCTGGAGAGATGGTGTAGCAGTTAAGCGATTCCTCAGTACCCACATAAGCCAGATGCACAAGGCGACAGTGCATAAAGGTCCTGGTGCACCCGTTCTCTCTCTCTCTCTCTCTCTCAAATAAATAAATAAATGTAAAAAAAGAATAAGAACCATTTCTAAAAACTGGCAAAGGATGTTCTCTAAGACATAGCAAGTGAAAAAAGCGAAGTGTACAGCAGTATAGATAGTACGCTACCTTCTATGCAAGACTTAAAGAAGAATTTTGTTTATGTCTGTATGGAGTAGGACTGGAAAGACAAACAAGAAATTAAGTAAATGGTTACCTCTAGAAGGAAGGGAAATAGGATAGAGAAAGCAAAGACAGGAGTGAGATTTCTCTGTGTATGTTTTTAAACAGGTGGAACTTTTTTATTGCTTGTCTTTTATTAATATTATTTTATTTTTGAGAGAATGGGCACGCCAGAGCCTTTTAGTCACTGTGAGCAAACTCCAGATGTATGCATTCTTAGGCTTCGCAGGCAAGCATCTTAACTGCTAAGCCATCTCTCTAGCCCCTTGTCTTTTTTTTAATGTCAGAGATCTTTGATTTTTTTTTTTTTACGAGGTAGGTTCTCACTCTAGCCCAGGCTGACCTTGAACTCATGGTGATCTTCCTACCTCTGCCTCCCAAGTGCTGGGATTAAAGGCATGATATTTTCTTAGAAAGAAAGAGAATTGGTGCACCAGGGTTTCAGCCACTGCAATCAAACTCCAGATGCTTGCACCACCTAGTACGTATGTGTGACCTTGCACATGCATCACCTTTGTGCGTCTGGCTTATGTGGGATCTGAAGAGAGATCAAGCATAGATACTTAGGCTTTGCAGGCAAGTGCCTTAACCACTAAGCCATCTCTCCAGCTCTGATTTGTTTTATATTTTATTCATTTATTTACTTAAGAGACAGGGAGAGAGGAAGAGGCAGATAGAAAAAAAGAATGGGTATTCAAGGACATTTAGCTGCTGTAATCAAACTCCAGATGCATGTGCCATCTTGTGCTTCTGGCTAATGTGGGTATTGGGAATCGAACCTGGGTCCTTAGCCTTTGCAGGCAAGTGCCTTAACTGCTAAACCATCTCTCTAGACAGGGCCTCCAACCACTGTAATCAAACTCCACATCACAGGTGCAACCTTGCACATATGTCACCTTGTATGTCTGGCTTATGTGGGATCTGGTGAGTTGAAGTTGGGCCTTAGGCTTCACAGACAAATGTCTTAACCACTAAGCCATCTCTCTAGCACCCCCCTTTTTTTTTTTTTGGTTTTTCAAGGTAGGGTTTCACTCTAGTCCAGGCTGACCTGTAATTCACTATGTATTCTCAGGGTGGCCTCTAATTCATGGTGATTCTCCTATCTCTGCCTCGCCACCATGCCCAGCTTTATTTAAAAGAAAATAATTTTATTTATTATTTTATTTACTTGCAAGCAGAGAGAGAGAGAGAGAGAGAGAGAGAGAGACAGAGAGAATGGGTGCACGAGGGCCTCCAGCTGCTGCAGGAAGGCCAAGCCCTGATGAGGAGAGGAATGAATGTCACACTTACAGACGGTCCCTCTCGCGGACAGCCAGATGCAGCTCCTCCTGCTGTTCCTGTTTCTCCCCCTGGGCAGAGTCCCCCTGAAGCTGCAGTTCCATGTTCACCCTGCGTAATCGCCACGCTTCCTGCTCCAGCACTTCCAGTTGTTGCTGCAGCTCTTCCCTGGCTTTCTGCAGGAGCCCTCGCTCCCTGGAAAAAGGAGGTCAGAGGTCAGAGATGAGCAGAGCTGGGGATTGAAAACCCTTTCTGGAAGCAGACACCCCGAGGTCAAAGGAGACAGGTGCATATTTCCTCTCATCACCCCAGCTTTCCCCTTGAACAGGAAACTATCATCACCTGAAAGACCCCAAACCTGCAGGGACAAGCAGTACAAAAAGCAAAGCAGGGGCTGGAGATGGATGACACAGTGATGAAAGGCACTTGCTTGCAAAGCCTGCTGACCTAGGTTCAACTCCCTACTACTTACATGAAGCACAAAGTGGCACATGGCTCTGGAGTTAGACTGCAGCAGCAAGCGGCCCTGACATGCCCATACTGTCTCTCAAATAGATAAATAAGTTTTATTTATCTATTTGAGAGAAAGAGAAACAGGTGGAGAGAGAGAGAGAAAGGGAGAGAGAGAATGGGCATGCCAGGGCATCCAGCCACTGAAAACGAACTCCAGATGCCTGCGCCCTCATTGTGCATCTGGCTTATGTGGGTCCTGGGGAATAGAACCAGGGTCCCTTGGCTTTGCAGGCAAACGCCTTAACCGCTAAGCCATCTCACCAGCTCTGTTTTCCTTTTTTTTTAAAAAATTATCAGGTTGAGCCGGGCGTGGTGGCGCACGCCTTTAATCCCAGCACTCGGGAGGCAGAGGTAGGAGGATCGCCATGAGTTCGAGGCCATCCTGAGACTACAGAGTTAATTCCAGGTCAGCCTTTTAAGTGAGACCCGAAAAACCAAAAAAAAAAAAAAAAAAAAAAAAAAAAAATTATCAGGTTGGAGAAGATGGCTTAGCGGTTAAGGCGTTTGCCTGCAAAGCCAAAGGACCCTGGTTCAATTCCCCAGGACCCACGTAAGCCAGATGCACAAGGAGGAGCGAGCATCTGGAGTTCATATGTAATGGCTGGAGGCCCTGGCATGCCCATTCTCTCTCTCTCTCTCAAATAAATAAATAAAATAACTTTTCTTAAAAAAAAAAGAAAAAGAAAAAGAAAAATTTGCCAGGTGTGGTGACGCACGCCTTTAATCCCAGCATTTGGGAGGCAAAAGTAGGAGGATCGCCATGAGTTTGAGGCCACCCTGAGATTACATAGCGAATTCCAGGTCAGCCTGGGCTAGACTGAGACCCTACCGTTAAAAATCGAAAACATGAAAAAGCCAAAAAGAAAAAAAAAATTGTTTAAAAAAAAAAAAAAAAAAAAAAGGAAAACCACTTGAGGATTCCAGGGTCCAGAGACAGTAGGAAGGGTCATTCAAAAAATGTGACAGGAAAAAAAAATGTGACAGGATAGACGGGTGTGGTGGCTCATGCCTTTAATCCCAGCACTTGGGAGGTAGAGGTAGGAGGATCACCACCAGTTCAAGGCCATCCTGAGACTACATAATGAATTCCAGGTCAGCCTGAGCTAGAGTGAAACCTTACCACGGGGAAAAAAAAAAAGTGACAGGAGCTGGGCATGGTGACACACACCTTTAATCCCAGCACTTGGGAGACAGATGTAGGAGGAGTGCTATGAGTTCAAGGCCACCCTGAGACTACACAGTGAATTATAGGTCAGCCTGGGCCAGAGTCAGGCCCTACCTTGAAAAGCAGCAATGATTCAGTGGTTAAAGACACTTGGTGGCAAAGCCTGACGGTCTGGGTTTGATTCCCCATGTAAGCCAGATGCACAAAGTGGCACATGCATCTGGAGTTTTTTTTTTTTTTTTTTTTTTTTTGCAGTGGCTGAAGGCCCTCTCTCTCAAATAAATAAATAAATAAATAAATAAATAAATAAATAAATAAATAAATAAATATGGAAGCATTGGGCAAGCGGCTAAATGAGGAGGAAAACTATACATGGGTGCTGGGATGTAGCTCAGTGGAACAGTGCTTGACTAGCAAACCCAAGGCCCTGGGTTTTGTTCTCAGTCCTGCAGAAGAAGACCACAAATAAAACCAGACATGGAGGGATGGGGAGGGGAGGGGAGGGGAGGGAAGGCCACACGCGGGCTCACTTGCTGAGAGATTCCACCTCTCCCTGAAGGCCCACAGTCTGTCCTGCTAGAGCGTCCCGCTCCCCAGTGAGCTTCTGCAGCCTCTCTCTCAGGGCTTTGCCCTCTTCCTCCCACTGATCGTGCTGCTGCTGCAAGAAGCTCATAGCCTCCTGGCAACCTGAAAGCTGCTGCCTTAGGTCCTGTGGAGGGAGAGCAATAGAAAGATAATGAGCAAGAGGCAAGGGCAAAGGAGGGATGTCAGGACAAGATGGCTGATGCTGATGCAACAAGGGTAAGCTGAGAACAGAGGTGGAGCCAGCTGATAGGCCAAAGAATCAGAGGTAATTGGCCTCTGTGGCTCTAGTCTTAGACTTTATCATTTTCATATGGACAGTGGCATAAGGAAATGGCAAGTATTCCTAGGCGCCTTAGACTGGGATAGCACTTACCCACACTTTCCTAGGACTCTACCTAAAAGCAGGCAAAGACCACATGCACAATGAACACACCTCACGCATAATGTAACGCGCCACTGGCATGGAGGGTGTGCTTGCTATCACAGCACCTGGGCAGACAGAGAGTCTAGTGGGTACTTTAAGGTACCAACTGAATACCTTATGACTGGCCAAATAAGAAGGATAACCCAGGTTAGACAGGTGCCCAGGTCACAGATCAGTTTAGGCGCCCAGCCCTGTGGCTGAGGGGAGCCTTGAAGGTTCTCACCTGTACAGCCTGATGTCTCCGTGTCAGCACTGAATGTACCAGAGTAAGAGCCTTGTCAGGGTTCTGAGGATCAAACTGGGAGAAGCCACTAGAATCCAACTGTAACGAGCTCTCATGACCACAGCCTTGGTCCACACCGTCCTCTTCTTCCACCAAGGCCTGAAACCCAACCCAGCATCATACAGGGACTTACACTACAGCCAAAGGAACCGGAGATCTTCCTTTTCCCAGGAGTCTAAGAACAAAAATGGCTGGTTTCTTTAACTTTCTGCCTTTGGTCATCCAAGTCTAGAATTAACAACGAGGCTGGAACCTTCAATAATAAATAAGGAAAAGAAAGAAGAGCCGGGCATGGTGGTGCACGCCTTTAATCCCAGCACTCGGAAGGCAGAGGTAGGAGTTTGAGGCCACCCTGAGACTACATAGTTAATTCCAGGTCAGCCTGGGCCAGAGTGAGACCCTACCTCAAAAAAAAAAATAAATAAATAAAATAAAAAAGAAGAAGAAGAAAATGCTATTGAAATGACAAAGACAGAATTATTCAGCCTATGGCCTAAGAGCTATAGCTGGCGACAAGTGTGTCCAACATACAGTGTTAGGACATGAAAGTTCACCTAACCCTTCGTGTTCTCATCGTTTTTTGTTTTTTATTTTATTTATTTATTTGAGAGAAAGAGGTAGGCACACAGAGAGAATAGGTATGCCAGGGCCTCTAACCACTGCAAATGAACTCCAGACACATGTGCCACCTTGTGCATCTGGCTTACATGAGTACAGGGGAATCGAACCTGGGTCCTTGGGCTTTGCAGGCAAGTGTCTTAACTCTTTCCAGCCCATAGTGTTCTAATCTTTAGATAACTCATTCTCTATTTTACTTTTTAAAATTTGTTTGTTTATTTATTTGAAAGAGGGTGAGAGAGAAAGAAGCAGATAGAACTCTAGGTGCATGTACCACCTTGTGCATCTGGCTCTACATGAACACTGGAGGACCAAACCTGGGTCCTTTGCCTTAACCTGTAAGCCATTTATCCAGACCTCTTTTTTTACTTTTGATTGACAACCTCCATACACACAGATAATATACCATCATCATAATCCCCTCCCATTACCCTCTTTAGAGAACCCATTCTTAAATATCCTACAACCAAACCTCAAACTAGAAATCAAGGCAGGCTGAGGATACAGAGGTGTGGGAGAAGAGTGAGACATTGTCTAGTTACATGACAAACGGCTTACCAGTGCCTGGGTTATGTCCTTGATCAGATGCTGCAAGGATAACTTTTCCTCTTGGGCATTCCTACTAAGACATGCCTCATGTTCCATTAACTCTGCATGATTTGTCTCCTAAAACAGGAACAGAATAGAGACTAAGAGAACTCATAACTCCAGTCCCCAAGTCAACAAAGTCCCACTTTATTCATTTTTTTTGGGGGGGGGAGGAGAGAGACACAGAGAGAGAGGGAGAGGAAGACAGACAGACATGGGCACGCCAGCAGCCTCTCAGCTGCTAAGAACGAAATCCAGATGCTTTCACCCCCTTGTGGTCAAGTGCGGCATTGCGCCCCCTTTTGCATCTGGCTAAACATGGGACCTGGAGATTGCAAGTGCTGGAGATTGGAACCAGCGTTCTTAGGAGGCAGGCGCCTTAACTGCTAAGCCATCTCTCCAGCCCTCAGCCAGGCGTGGTGGTGCACACCTTTAACCCCAGCACTCAGGAGGCAGAGGTTGGAAGATCACTGTGAGTTCAAGGCCACCCTGAGAATACAGTGAATTCCAGGTCAGTCTGGGCTAGAGTGAAGCACTACCTTGAAAAACTAAAAAAAAAAAAAAAAAAAAAAAGTTCAGATTAGGACTGGAGAGATGTTCAGTGGCTAAGTACACTTCCTGTGCAAGCTGGAGGGTCTGAGGGGGTCTGAACTGCCCAAATTCAAATCTCTAGACCTCACATAAACAGTTGGGCATGACCACTCATGCCTGTAATCCCAGTCCCGCAAAGGGGAGCCGAGACCAGGAAATCACTCAGGCTCAGGCTCATGAAAAGCAAACTCTGGTATTAGATAGAGACTCAGGCTCAAAATGAGAATGAGAGGAGGAAAGGTGATGGAGTGAGGTTGGGTCTCTTACTGAACCTGGAGCTTACTAGCCTGGCAGCAAGCTCTAGGGATTCTCCTATCTCTGCTTCCCCAGCGCTTGGATTACAGACAAATGCTACCATGCCCAGCTTTAAATACATATATATAAATAAATACATATATATATATATAATTATTTTTATGTTTTAAAAATTATTTATTTATTTTTAATTTATTTGCCAGCAGGCCATTATTTGTAAACAACTTAGGCCATTAGACTTAGCACCTTAACCACTGAGCCATCACTCCAATCCTCCCATCCAGTTTTTATGTGAGTGCTAAGAATCCGAACTCAGGTCCTCGTGCCTGAGCAGCAAGCACTCACTAACTGAGCCATCTCCCCAGCCCATGATTGGGTTTCACTCTCTCCACATATTCCCTTACTGATGTCATGCTAATTTGACAGTTTTTAATATTTTTTGGGGAGCAGGGGTTCAAGGTATGGTCTTGCTTTAGCCCAGGCTGACCTGGAATTAGTCTCAGGGTGGCCTCCAACTCACAGAAATCTTCCTACCTCTGCCTCCCAAGTGCTGGGATTAAAGGCGTGTGGTACCACGCCTGGTAGATTTTATCTCTTAATGTATGTGACAAGAACACATTTCATACATATGCCATTGTAATTTCCCCAGGAATTTAGTCAGGATAATAGACAGCAATATTTATTAAATGGATAAATGAAGCCGAGTGTGGTAGCTTTAATGTCAGCATTCAGGAGGCTGAGGTAAGAGGATGGAGACGACATAGTGAATTCCAGGTCAGCCTGAGCTAGAATGAAACCCTACTTTGCAAAAACAAAAGAAACAAAAAGGATAAGAGCCGGGTGCACCCTTTAATTCCAGCACTTGGGAGGCAGAGGTAGAAGGATCACTATGAGTTCAAGGTCACACTGAAAGTACATAATGAATTCCAGCTCAGCCTGGGCTAGAGTGAGACCCTACCTCGAAAAAAAAAAAAAAAAAAAAAAAAAAAAAAAAGATAAATGAAAAAGTTAGCAAAAATTTATTTCTCGGCTTTGGGAGGACTTACCAAGGAACAGATCATTTTACTGGGATCCTGCACTACTTGTCCACAAGGGGCAAGGATCCCAAAAACCCACTCCCACTCCCAACTCCTTTCCAGAGCAAAGGATCACATACCAGGATCTCCATTGTCTCCCGCAGAGCCTTAACCATCTTCTCATAATCTTCATTTTGCTTCTGAGACTGGGTCAGCAGAGCTGAGAGCTCAGTTACCCTAAAGAGAAGAGCACAGCACTGTCATTTGGGCAGCCCACGAGGTGGACAGAGCTATACACAGCACACCCGAGCCCCAACACAGATATCCTCCTGCAGTCCCCACCCCCAAATCTCTTGGGTTCACTTGGCCCCTGGCACTCCCTGAATATAACTTATACTGGTGTATCTCCTTACACTGGTGGGGAACACCAAAAGCCACTCGGACACATGCAGGGATTTACCACATCTCAAGACTGGAGCACGTGTTTGGGGGCCCAAGAGCTGGAGGAAGGCCTAGGCCCAGGCCCATCCAGGCCTCGCTTGATCTTGAAGTCAAGCACCCTGAAGCCAATAAGAATATCAGAATTGCCATATGGCACAGTCCCAAGGTCCCTCCAGCCCAAGGTTATTGACTCTGATAGGGAAAAAAGGGGGGGGGGCATGACTTGGGAGACACTATAGCCAACAAAGCCCAGCAAAATCACCAACATGTTATCACTAGATGCCATGTCTTAGAGCTTAATGCCTGGTATTATGTTTGTGGCTAGAACATGAATTTATTTTTCTTTCTTTTTTTTTCTTTTTGGCTTTTAGAGATGACATCTGGCTGATCTTGAGCTTGAAATCCTCCTAAAATATTTATTTGAGAGACAAAGAGTCAGAGAGAGAGAGAATGGGTGTGCCAGTACCACTAGCCATTGCAAACACACCTTAATCACTAAGCCATCTCTCCAGCCTTTGAAACCCTCTTGACGCAGCCTCCCCTAGGATTACAGGCATGAATCCACCACATCTGCCTAACAAGTATTTCTTTTTTTTTTTTTCCTCCCCACAAGGTAGGGCTAGAGTGAGACCCTACTTCAATAATAGATAAATAAATACTCCCTTAACTCCTTTAACAAACAATAAAGGGTCTAGATGAAGTACAACACACTAGAGACACAAAACTTCCTACAATATAACCTCTGTACTCAGAGACTCCAAAAACAAAACAAAAAAAATACTCTTCCAAGATAACACTAATAGGTGGAATTATAACCTTAGCCATGGGAAAAAGACTTTGCTCCACACTCTGTTTATATTAGACTTACGTGGGACTGTTAAAGTGGGACTCTGCTTGTATCTCTGCACTTCTTTTTTTTTGGTTTTTCGAGGTAGAGTCTCACTCTGGCCCAGGCTGACCTGGAATTCACTATATAGTCTCAAGGTGGCCTTGAACTCACTGTGATCCTCCTACCTCTGCCTCCAAGTACATAGTGAATTCCAGGTCAGCCTGAGCTAGAGTGAAACCCTTCCTAGAAAAAAAAGGGGGGATGGAAGCCAGGTGTGGTAGCGCACATCTTTAATCCCAGCACTAGGGAGGCTGAGGTAGGAGGATTGCCATGAGTTTGAGGCCACCCTGGAACTACAGAATGAATTCCAGGTCAGCCTGGGCCAGAGCAAGACCCTACTTTGAACAAAAAAGAAAAGAAAGAAAGAGAAAGAAAGAAAGAAAGAGAGAGAGAGAGAGGGAAAGAAAGAAAAGGGGGATGGGTGTGGTGGTGCAAACCTTTAATCTCAGCACTTGGGAGGTAGAGGTAGGAGGATCGCCATGAATTCAAGGCCACCCTGAGTGAATTCTAGGTAAGCCTGGCTAGAGCTAGACCCTACCTTGAAAAAAAAAAAAAAAGAAAAAAGGAAAAAAGAAAAAAAAAAAGAAAAAAAAGGAGAGGGGTACTAAGTAATTAATGAGACACAAAGAGATCAGTGTGGTAACAGCAGGTCAAAAGATCACAGGGCCGGGCGTGGTGGGGCACACCTTTAATCCCAGCACTCGGGAGGCAGAGGTAGGAGGATCCCGTGAGTTCAAGGCCACCCTGAGACTCCATAGTGAATTCCAGGTCAGCCTGAGCTAGAGTGAGACCCTACCTCGAAAAACCAAAAAGATCACAGGAACATGGCAATATGATAACATATTGAGGTCAGGGAAGGCTTCATTAGAGAGGTGACACATGAACTGTACCTTAAAGGACAAGGCAGGGAGAGGAGGGAAACATTTTAGGCTAAGGTCGGCATATCCAAAGAGAGACGCATGGAACAGCTTGGCTGTTCTAGGAATAGTAAGCAGTTTGGTAGTGACAGAGGACAGCTAGCTATGTAAGTCAACACGCAAGAAACCCAGCTGCCAGGCCATCTGAGGCACAGTGAGTGATAAGCCCCGGCTGTGACACTGGGTCTCAAACTAGACCCCAGTGGCACACTTCCTTCTCTTCTCATGGGGGGAATGTTCTCGGCATCTCCCCTACCTACCACCAAGTCTCTAAGGCAGTCCTCTGGGGACATAGGCCATCTCACCGGTCCTGAAGCTCAGCCTTCTCCAGTTCCCCTTGACTCTTCAGCTGGAGTAACTCCTGGCTCCTCTCATGGGCTTCCTTCTCCAGTGCCTGGGTCTTGGACACAAGCAGCAGCAGCTGGGTTGGCTCACTCTCATCCATTCTACCAGATCCATTGGATTCCCGAGACTGTGCTCTCACGGTCAAGCGCAGACAACAGGTCAGCAGGGACCCTGACAGCCTCGCATGTTCAGCCTTTAGCTCTGTCAGATCTCTGAGCACAAGCAAGGAAGATTGCAGAGACCAAGGAACCAAGGAAGGTTGATAATCAGGCTCATAAGCCTGAGGGACAGGTCTGGGAAAATCATCTGAATCCACCAATAGCAAGTCTCCCGGCCACCCCCATCCCTCTTCTATAGCAGCCCACTTGCCTTAAGTCTACAAAAAACAGGGCCAAACCTCTCTTCTTATCCGCACACTAACCTGTCCGTAGCTGACTTCATTTGCAGAAAGTGGCGTCGGAAGGTCACCACCTCCCGCCAAAGACCGAGAAGACGACTGTGTTCACCTTTCAGATAGCACTTGAAGAACTGCGTGTTCAAAAAGCCAGGTCGGGGCTGGAGAGATGGCTCAGTGGTTAAAGGTGCATGCTTGCAAAGCCTAATGACCTGGGTTCAATTCCCCAAGCCAGATGCACAAAGTGGTGCATGAATCTGGAATTTGTTTGCAGTGGCAGGAGGCCCTAATGCACCCATACCCTCTCTCTCTCTCTCTCTGCCTGCCTATTACTTTCTCTCTCTCAAATAAATAAATAAATAAAAATATTTTTTTAAAAAAGCCAGATCAGGGCTGCAGAGATGGCTTAGCAGTTAAGGTGCTTGTCTATGAAATCTAAGGACCCAGGTTTGATCCCCCAGTACCCATGTAAGCCAGACACACAAGGTAGCACATGTGTTTGCATTGGCTGGAGACACTGATGCACCCATCCACTTCCCCCTCCCCTCTCTATCTGTTTGTCTACCTATCTATCTGCCTCTTTCTCTTGTTCTTTCTCAAATAAATAAATAAACAAATAAAATATTAAATTTTTTTTTAAAGCCAGATCAGAGCTGGTATGGCAGCACATGCCTTTAATCCTAGCACTTGGGAGGCCGAGGTAGGAGAACTGCTGTGAGTTCGAGGCCAACTTGAGACTACCTAGTAAATTCCAGGTAGCTTGGGCTAGAGCAAGACCCTACGTGAAGGGGAAGCCAGATCAGCTGGGCGTGGTGGTACGTGCCTTTTTTTTTTGGGGGGGGGTGGTTTCCAGGCAGGGTCTTGCTCTAGCTTAGGCTCACCTGGAATTCACTATGTAGTCTCAGGGTGGCCTTGAACTCATGGCAGTCCTCCTACCTCTGCTTCCTGAGTGCTGGGATTAAAGGTGTGTGCCACCACTCCTGGCCAGTGCATGCCTTTGATTCCAGCACTTGGGAGGCAGAGGTAGAAGGATTGCTGAGAGTTCAAGGCCAGCCTAAGTCTACATAGTGAATTACAGGTCAGCCTGGGCTGGAGGGAGACCCTACCTCAGAAAAAAAAAAAAAAAAGCCAGCTCATAACCAAGGGCAGAAGACCACTTTGCACCAATGCAAGAGTCTTAGAATTCTCCTGACCACTGGGTGGTGGGGTGAAGGGAGGAAGGAGGAACTTTAAGGAGATAGCTAATGAATGGTGTCTATGTTCAGGTTATGCTGAAGGGTTTAGTAAAGTTGGTCGTGGGACTCAAGAAGTCAAAGTACCTTGAGTGGTAAGAGGCCTTCCTCTGGGCTAGATCAGAGAAAAGGATGCACAGTAGCTGCTTAACAAGCAGAAGCTACTACTACAGACTCAGCAGGAAAACTGGGTGCTCTGATACATATAAATCCCCTAGCACAGAGCAAAGGCTTGGGAATCATTTGTTTTCTTTACCTAGGATTAGAAAATTCCCCAGGGCCCATAACTGGTTTTTTTTTTTTTTTTCCTTTTCTACTCCATTCAATTTAGCAGCTACCTTCTCAGCATCTAGCAATGCAGACTTCCCGATAACGGGGCGGTAAACTTTCAAATCCATTTAAAATAACAACCTGGTCACTTTTGCAAGAGTTGATTTGACTACCAGCCGGCTGCCAGCAAAACCTAGACTAGGCAGAACCAAGGAGATGAGAAGTGGGGCCCATCTGTGGGTATGGGCAGGAATAATCAAAGACTTGAACAAGGGCAGCTCAGCTTGCACCCAGGTCCTGAAGTTAACCCTTTCCAGTACCAACCAGAAGAGCACTGAGTGTACAGTTCCAGCCTTGTTCTTCCTACCTCCTGCTCCATCCGCCATTGGCTCTCCTTCCTCATTAACTCATCCCGGGCCCGACTCCAGTCCACTGTCAATTTTTCCACATCTTCCTGAAGGGCTTTATTCACCACATCAGCTTTTTCCATGTGCAGCCGGAGCTCAGTGTTTACTTCTGCTAGGTTCTCACACCTGCTCCAAGGAAGAACAAGTGTCAAATAAAGGTCTGGTACTGTTCCAAGTCCTGGACCTATTGGAAATAAGATGACAGTGAGTGAAATTTTCCATTGCCAAGAATTAAAAAAAAAAAAAAATTTTTTTTTTGATGTAGAGACTTATTCTAGACCAGGCTGATCTGAAATTCGCTATGGAGTCTCAGGATGGCCCCAAACTCACAGTGATCCTTCTACCTCAGCCTCTCGAGTGCTGGGATTGAAGGTATGCACCACCATGCCTGGCCCAAAATATATATATTTATTTACTTGAGAGAGAGAGCAAGAGAATGAATGGGTGTTGGGGCTTCATAAACCACGTTGTGCATCTGCCTTTACATGTGTACTGGGGCTGGCTTTGCAAGCAAGTCCCTTTAACCACTGAGCCATCTCCCCAGCCCTCCACTGCCAAGAATTAGAGGGCTATGACTGAAGTCCAAGTTTCCCACTAGTCTTTTCCTTTATTATTATTATTTATTGTTTTTTTCTTTCTTTATTTTTTTTTTTGTTTGGTTTTCGAAGTAGGGTTTCACACTAGCTCAGGCTGACCTGGAATTCACTATGTAGTCTCAGGGTGGCCTCGAACTCACTGCGATCCTCCTATCTCTGCCTCCCAAGTGCTGGGATTAAAGGCGTGTGCCACCACACCGGGCCTTATTTATTGTTTTTTTATGAAAAGGTTGTACTCTTAGACCCTATTATTATTTGAGAGAGAGAATGGGCACACCATGGCCTCTAGCCACTGGAAACAAATTCCAGACACATGTGCCACCATGTGCATCTGGCTTACATGGGTACTAGGGAATGGAACCTAGGTCCTTAGGCTTCACAGGCAAGCTCTTTAACTACCAAACCATCTCTCCAGCCTTCTTTTTTTCTTTCTTTCTTTGTGGCCCAGACTGGCCTTGAACTCACAGCAATCCACCTGCCACAGCCTCCTGAGTGCTGGGACTACTGCCAGCCATCATGCCCAGCACTTTTCTACCCATGCATTTATCCTCAGGACAAAAGTTTCCCATCAGCCTTTTCACCCAATGGCCATTTACTTAGGTCAGAACATTTAGGGTCCATCACCTCTGCTGCTCTTCCTCCAATCGGATCAGCAGGTGTTCCAGGTTTGGCTCCTCCATGCTTTCCCACCGCTGAGGGAGCAGCCCCTTTGTGAAACAGAAATAAGCCTTCTATTATCTACACAAAGACTTTACCCAGGCCAAGTCACTGATGCCTCCTTCTATAGCAGCCCACTTTCTTCCTAATCTTTCTCCCTTTGGTGAGCAAATTGTTTCTTTTCTCAATCAGTGTGTCCTAGAAGCAAATCCACTGCACTCCTCTTTCCAGAGGTGAACCAATGACCTCTCCTGAAAGATCGCATTTGATGGTAAGTGCCACTGAAGCTAAGAAGTATAAGCTACATTCTACCATTAAATGCCCTGGATTTCTACTATACTAATCTTGGATCTTAGGAAGTCACTCAGATTCTTTTTTATTTTCTTCAAGGTAGGGTCTCACTCTAGCCAAGGCTAACCTGGCACTCTGTAGTCCCAGGCTGTCCTTGAACTCATAGAGACCCTCCTACCTCTGCCTCCCAAGTGCTGGGATTAAAGGTGTGTACCACCATGCCCAGCTTTTTCACTCAACTTCTTCTTTTTAATATTTTTAAATATTTTTTTATTTTTAGAGAGAGACATAGAGAGAGACAGAGAGAGAGTAGAGGGAGACAGATAGAAAATGGGCGCGCCAGCAGTCTCTCAGCTGCTGTGAACGAAATCCAGATGCGTGTGCCCCCTTGTGGGCAAGTGCAGCATTGCGCCCTTGCATCATTGCATCTGGCTAAACGTGGGACCTGGAGATTGGAACCAGCGTTCTTAGGCTTAGGAGGCAGGCGCTTTAACCGCTAAGCCATCTCTCCAGCCCTTTTTTTTTTTTTTTAAAGGCAAGCTCAAAGCCGGGCGTGGTGGCACACACCTTTAATCCCAGCACTCGGGAGGCAGAGGTAGAAGGATCACCGTTAGTTCAAGGCCACCCTGAGATTACGCAGTTACTTCCAGGTCAGCCTGAGCCAGAGTGACACCCTACCTCAAAAAACCAAAAAATAAAAATAAAAAATAACAAAAAATAAAGGCAAGCTCAACAGTGAGTGAGTGAGAGGGTGAGAGAGAAAAAGAGAGAGAATTGGGATGCCAGGGCCTCCAGCCACTGCAATCAAACTCTAGACACATGCACCCCCTTGTACACAAGTGTGACCTTGCATGATTGCATCACTATGCATCTAGATTACATGGGACCTAGAAAGTTGAACATGAGTTCTTAGGCTTCATAGGCAAGCGCCTTAACCGCTAAGCCATCTCTCTAGCCCTCACTCAATTTCTTGATGCTACATTATCTTCAACTACACAATGAAGACGATTCTCATCTCCTCAGAAAGTGACTTTGCAGAGGCGGGCGTGGTGGCGCACGCCTTTAATTCCAGCACTAGGGAGGCAGAGGTAGGAGGATCACTGTGAATCCGAGGCCACCCTGAGACTACGGAGTTAATTCCAGGTCAGCCTGGACAAAACCAAAAAAAAAAAAAAAGAAAGAGACTTTGCAAACCCAGTGCCATAATGACACAAAATGACTACTGGGAACCTGGAAGGTACTCAATACATTTTGGTTCTCTCCTTCTTCTGAGACAATCTTCCTGAGGAAACTGGACAAAAGCAAATGGATCTGTCAGGGTCGGTCTTACCCAGCGAACAGGATACATGCACTCATGTACTGTAGGAATGCTGTGCACACATTTTTCTGTCAGATAAACACTGACACCTGCTGGAGGAAAGATGCATTTTTCCTCTGGTTCAAGATGCCTATTCTGCTAAACATCCTGAAACTGCATTCACTCTTAGAGAACCAAGGTTTGGACTTTCTCTGACAGGAGATTAAAAAAAAAAATCCAAAGAGGATTGAACTGATGGAGTGAGATCTCAGGAGCTGAAGACAGAGAGATTTCCAGCAAACATCCTGTATCACCCCCAGCCTCCCTAAATAGCATCACAAACCAACAAGTACATTCTCTGAAGGGTCAGGGGCAGCCCAGAACTCAATCTTACTTACTCCTGTGGCTTCTAGCCGCTTCTCCAGCTCTTGGCACCAGCTCCGGTACTGTAAGACCTGAGGCAAAGAGAGCAGGCCCTGAGGATAGACACAGCTGGTACGAATAGCACAAACCAAAGGCTCCCAGGGACTGTGGGCAAACCGGCTGTGAACGGGAATCAAGTGTGAATGGTAAGGCCATACATAACATCTTAAGTTTCATCTGGGCGTTTAAAGAATACTTTCTGCTATCCTTGTGTAATGGTGAGGCAAAATCAGAAATCCTGGGTGAGATCTTACTTCTAGATGAAGAGGACAAATCTGGGCAAATGATAATGTCACCTTTAGAAGGGACATAATCCATACCTCACGAAGTAGTTGTGGGTATCCATGGAGAAACTGTGGGTGACAGCTGGAAGGTCTAGATATGGCCGTTCCCCTGTACGTGGTCTCCCTCCTCCGCCCTTACCCAGCTCGGCCCCCCGTTCTGGGAGGCTTGCTCTTCTCCCTTCCACAGAAGGGCAGCTACTTCACCTTGGCTTGCAGCTTCCTCACAAGGCTCGCTTGCCTCTGCTGGGCCTCCTGGGAGGTTTTCAGCTTCCTCCAGGAGGCAGCCTGGTTCTCTGCCATCTGCTGCTGCAATGCCAGCACTTGTTTCTCCAGCACCAGCTGTAGTGACTGGGGCTTCATGTTCAACCTGGGGCTTCCTGTCTCCATGGGGTATCACCCAGCAAGCCCGCAGGTTTCTAAACAGCCAAACACTGCTTACTCCCCTGCAGGGTCTCTAACCATCGCTGTGCCTCTGGGACCTCCTCTTGAGCTGGGGAGCAAAACATAACAAAATTGAAGAGACTATTTAGACACCAAACATTTATGAAGTCTGGTAAAGCTGAGTTGAACAAAACAAATAGGTTCCTTTATTACGGGATTCCCCAGAATCTTTAAAACACTCGGGGAAATGTTATTTCCTAATGGGGGCTATGATGAGCCTGACCATGAGACAAGCTCAAGCACCGCTGTTTTCAGGTTAATGGACCATGAGACTTTAATCCCAGCTCACAGCACCGCTCCAGGTCAGCCAGGCATGCCTTGGGAACTCTGTACAAAAAAAAAAAAAAAAAAAAAAAAAGAACTCATGGCTGAGACACTTGTTGACTCACTGAAAGTACCACTAGTCTGGCAAGAGAGACAGACACAAATACAATGTGGCATGTACAGTAATAGAGACATCATAAAAAAGCACAAGAAAGGCCGGGCATGGTGGTGCACGCCTTTAATCCCTTTAATCCCAGCATCGCTGAGAGTTCGGGAGACAGAGGTAATTCCAGGTCAGCCTGGGGAGGATCAAAAAAAAAAAAAAAAAAAAAAGAACTCATGGCTGAGACACTTGTGACTCACTGAAAGTACCACTAGTCTGGCAAGACAGACAGCCACCCTGAGACATCATAAAAAGCACAAGAAACATAGTTAATCCCCAGGTCAGCCTGGATCGCCGAGAGTCCGAGGCCACCCTGAGAGTGAATTCCAGGTCAGCCTGGACCAGAGTGAGAAAAAAAAAAAAAAAAAAAAAAAGCACAAGAAAGGCTTGCGAGATGGCTTAGCTTAGCTTAGCAGCTAAGGCACTTGCCTGTGAAGCCTAAGGACCTAGGTTTGATTCCCCAGAACCCATCTCATGTAAGCCAGATGCACAAGGTGGCACATGTGTCTTGAGTTTGTTTGCAATGGCTAGAGGCCCAGGCGTGCCCATTCTCTCCCTCTCTCAATCTCTGACTCTCTCTTGTAAAAATAAAATAAATAAATAAGAAAACCACAGAAAAACAAGATGGCATACATGTGGAGGTCAGAGGACAACTTCAGGTGCTGGTCCTTGTCTTATACCTTGTTGGTCACCACTGTGAACAGCAGGCTATCTAACTGGCCTGCAAGCTTCTGGGATTCTCCTGTCAGTCTCTTATTGCAGATGCTCACTACCGCATCCAGTTTAGTGTGGCTTCTGGGGAATATGAACTTGGCCTGTCAGGCTTGCATAGGAGACACTCCTAACCACTGAGCCATCTCTCATTGTATTAAGTTTTATGTGCATTATATCACATTTTGTAAGTATGATTAGAAGGCTGGGGAGGTGGTTCTGTGGTTAAAGGCACTTGCTTGTAAGTACTCTATACATGTGTGAGGAAAGAGAGGCTTAGAAAGATTAACCATGTGCCAGGTCACAGGGCTGGCATTTGATTAATGAGGGATTTGAACGCAAAGTAGTCTGACCCCAACAAAAACAAAATAAATAAATAGATAGATAGATAGATAAATAAATAAAGAGGTAGCTGGCCTTTCAGGAAAAAAATCAAGAGAAAGAAGAAGGAACAGATATAGCAGGGTAATGACTCTCCAAAAGCAAGCAGTGAACTGCTGCAGATAAGGGGGCAGCCTAACAGTGACCTTCAGAGATCCCCACAAAGGGAAGAGGCATGGGGGGAAGCGGGGGCTGGTCCAAGCTCTGCCTCTAATGTGCTCTGTGACTGCAAGCATGCCACCTCCTTTTCAGTCTCCTCATCCAAAAATGAACATCCAGCTATAAGACTTTTGAATTTCTTGGGTCTCTGAAACACAATTATTCTATAACCTGGTGGTAGAGACAGGTGCATTCCTCTATGCATTTGGCCCTAAGACACCCACCAGGAGGGCTAGGGAACATCTGTATTTCCAACTAGCTATCACAAAACAAAACAAAAGAAAAACAACTGAGTACACAAATATTTTACTTACGGGGCTAAGAAACCAAGATATTTATGTGCAGAGAACATTTTTTGCTTATTCCACATGCACACTGTGGCACACATGCATTCACATCCACACTCACAAACACACATGCATGTACATTAAAAAAGAAAAAGAAAAAGAAAAAGAGGGGCCAGAGAAATGGCTCAGTGGTTAAGGCACTTGCCTGCAAAGCCAAAGGACCCAGGTTCGATTCCCAGGACCCACATAAGCCAGATGCACAAGGGGCACATGCATCTGGAGTTCGTTTGCAGTGGCTAGAGGCCCTGGAGTGCCCATTCTCTGTCTGTCTCCTCTCTATTTTTTTTCTCTCTCTGCTTGCACATAAATAAATTAATTTAATTAAAATTTAAAAAGAAAAAGAAACTGATCCAGAGTCAGGCATACAGGTGCATGCCATAATCCCAATCTTCTGGACAGAGAAGGCAGGAAAATGTCAAGTTCTAGGCCAGTGTGATGGTTAAATTTTGTTGTCAACTCAATCAGATTAGGAATCAAGTAAGAGATATGCCCCTTGACTGGGTCTATAAGGGTGTTTCCAGGAGGAATTCACTATGGAAAGCCCTCCCCACAAGAACGGCTAGCCCTTCTGATGTTGGGCTGTAGACTATGAAGCTCCAGAACACAGGGCCCTTTCTGGCTGCTCTTAATGCTGGCAGATGTGTGCATCTGCCCTGTGGCTGCTAACCTCGGACGTTGGAACCCAGCTTCACTGGTGTGTACTGAAGACCAGTGGCTTTCCAGGAATCCTCTCAGCCTTTAGTGCCATATTAGGGCTGCTCAAGCATCCAGCCTCAGGGACTGAGCAACTACCAGGTTCTCCAGCTCTCTAGCTAATGCTGGATTGCCCAATCCATACCCTGTAAGCTAATTTAATAAATTCCCTTATTAATTACATATTAATTGTATTGGTTCTGTTCCTATAGAGAATCCTGATCAATATAGCCAGCCTAGGTTATAAGAGACCCTGCCACCAATAAAAAGCAGAGCTAAATCCTCTCCTTTGATTGTGGGGTGGCCCATGAGCCATCATAAAATGTGCTACAGCTTGTTGCTTGCTCACTCTCTGATCAGTCTCTCTGGGGTAACACCTGCTGTCCGGAGGACAGGCAGGCATCGTGAGAAGAGGCCCAGAGGCAAGCAATTAGAGATTTCTACCAACAGCCCTGTGAGCCTGTGAGTGAACCATCTTGGAAATAGATCATTCAGCCCCAGTGTAAGCATTCAGATCACTGTCCATCTTGACTGCAACCTAATTAAAGATCCTAAACCAGAAATACCCAGCTAATCCGCTCTGGATTTCTGTCCCACAATAAGAGATAATAAACAACTGTTGCTTTAAGCTGCTTAACTGTAGGGTACTTTTTTTGTTTGTTTTTCGTTTTTTTTTTTGCTTAGCAACATAACTAATGAAACTGGATCCCCACAAAAACAAGATGGCATACATGTGGAGGTCAGAGGACAACTTCAGGTGCTGGTCCTTGTCTTATACCTTGTTGGTCACCACTGTGAACAGCAGGCTATCTAACTGGCCTGCAAGCTTCTGGGATTCTCCTGTCAGTCTCTTATTGCAGATACTCAATACCGCATCCAGTTTAGTGTGGCTTCTGGGGAATATGAACTTGGCCTGTCAGGCTTGCATAGGAGACACTCCTAACCACTGAGCCATCTCTCATTGTATTAAGTTTTATGTGCATTATATCACATTTTGTAAGTATGATTAGAGGGCTGGGGAGGTGGTTCTGTGGTTAAAGGCACTTGCTTGTAAATACTCTATATATGTGTGAGGAAAGAGAGGCTTAGAAAGATTAACCATGTGCCAGGTCACAGGGCTGGCATTTGATTAATGAGGGATTTGAACGCAAGTAGTCTGACCCCAACAAAAATAAATAAATAAATAGACAGATAGATAGATAGATAGATAAATAAAGAGGTAGCTGGCCTTTCAGGAAAAAATCAAGAGAAAGAAGAAGGAACAGATATAGCAGGGTAATGACCTCTCCAAAAGCAAGCAGTGAACTGCTGCAGATAAGGGGGGGGGGCAGCCTAACAGTGACCTTCAGAGATCCCCACAAAGGGAAGAGGCATGGGGGGGAAGCGGGGGCTGGTCCAAGCTCTGCCTCTAATGTGCTCTGTGACTGCAAGCATGCCACCTCCTTTTCAGTCTCCTCATCCAAAAATGAACATCCAGCTACAAGACTTTTGAATTTCTTGGGTCTCTGAAACACAATATTCTATAACCTGGTGGTAGAGACAGGTGCATTCCTCTATGCATTTGGCCCTAAGACACCCACCAGGAGGGCTAGGGAACATCTGTATTTCCAACTAGCTATCACAAAACAAAACAATTGAAAAACAACTGAGTACACAAATATTTTACTTACGGGGCTAAGAAACCAAGATATTTATGGGCAGAGAACATTTTTTGCTTATTCCACATGCACACCGTGGCACACATGCATTCACATCCACACTCACAAACACACATGCATGTACATTAAAAAAGAAAAAGAAAAAGAAAAAGAGGGGCCAGAGAAATGGCTCAGTGGTTAAGGCACTTGCCTGCAAAGCCAAAGGACCCAGGTTCGATTCCCCAGGACCCACATAAGCCAGATGCACAAGGGGGCACATGCATCTGGAGTTCGTTTGCAGTGGCTAGAGGCCCTGGAGTGCCCATTCTCTGTCTGTCTCCTCTCTCTATTTTTTTTTCTCTCTCTCTCTGCTTGCACATAAATAAATTAATTTAATTAAAATTTAAAAAGAAAAAGAAACTGATCCAGAGTCAGGCATACAGGTGCATGCCATAATCCCAATCTTCTGGACAGAGAAGGCAGGAAAATGTCAAGTTCTAGGCCAGTGTGATGGTTAAATTTTGTTGTCAACTCAATCAGATTAGGAATCAAGTAAGAGATATGCCCCTTGACTGGGTCTATAAGGGTGTTTCCAGGAGGAATTCACTATGGAAAGCCCTCCCCACAAGAACGGCTAGCCCTTCTGATGTTGGGCTGTAGACTATGAAGCTCCAGAACACAGGGCCCTTTTCCTGGCTGCTCTTAATGCTGGCAGATGTGTGCATCTGCCCTGTGGCTGCTAACCTCGGACGTTGGAACCCAGCTTCACTGGTGTGTACTGAAGACCAGTGGCTTTCCAGGAATCCTCTCAGCCTTTAGTGCCATATTAGGGCTGCTCAAGCATCCAGCCTCAGGGACTGAGCAGCTACCAGGTTCTCCAGCTCTCTAGCTAATGCTGGATTGCCCAATCCATACCCTGTAAGCTAATTTAATAAATTCCCTTATTAATTACATATTAATTGTATTGGTTCTGTTCCTATAGAGAATCCTGATCAATATAGCCAGCCTAGGTTATAAGAGACCCTGCCACCAATAAAAAGCAGAGCTAAATCCTCTCCTTTGATTGTGGGGTGGCCCATGAGCCATCATAAAATGTGCTACAGCTTGTTGCTTGCTCACTCTCTGATCAGTCTCTCTGGGGTAACACCTGCTGTCCGGAGGACAGGCAGGCATCGTGAGAAGAGGCCCAGAGGCAAGCAATTAGAGATTTCTACCAACAGCCCTGTGAGCCTGTGAGTGAACCATCTTGGAAATAGATCATTCAGCCCCCAGTGTAAGCATTCAGATCACTGTCCATCTTGACTGCAACCTAATTAAAGATCCTAAACCA
The DNA here is from genome assembly GCA_036365145.1 of Orientallactaga sibirica. Classification (NCBI taxonomy): domain Eukaryota; kingdom Metazoa; phylum Chordata; class Mammalia; order Rodentia; family Dipodidae; genus Orientallactaga; species Orientallactaga sibirica. The sequence continues at coordinate 10,546,397 of JAEOAD010000011.1, forward strand.
GAAATACCCAGCTAATCCGCTCTGGATTTCTGTCCCACAATAAGAGATAATAAACAACTGTTGCTTTAAGCTGCTTAACTGTAGGGTACTTTTTTTTGTTTGTTTTTCGTTTTTTTTTTGCTTAGCAACATAACTAATGAAACTGGATCCCCACAAAAGCTTCCTGATAGTGGTGATGCCTTCTACGTTTGTTTTTCTCAACAGAGCAGCCAATGATCTTTGTTATTTATTTGTGTGTGTGTGTGTGTGTGCGCGCACGCACGCATGCATATAGGTACTCCAGTGTTCTTGCCCTGCAAATGAATTCCAAACACATGTACAATTTTTTGCATCTGGCTTTATGTGGTGCTGGGGAACTGAAGCTGGGCCAACAGGCTTTACAAGCAAGTGCTTTTAACCACTGAGCAAACTCCCCAGCCCTGTTTTGTTGTTGTTTTGTTTTGTTCAGGCAGGGTATCATTCTATCCCAGACTGACTTGGAACTCCAGTTCAGGCTGGCCTTGAACTCATGGCAATCCTCATACCTCAGCCTCCAAGAGCTAGAATTAAAGGCATGTGCCACCTCACCCAGCCCAGAGAATACTTTTAAAACAAAACACCGGGTTAAAAAGCACACTTGTCATCCTAGCCCTTGGGAGGCTGAGGCATGACTGTTGCAAATGTGAGACGAGTCTGAGCTACACAGTAAGTCTGAGGGTTGCCTGGACTACATATCAAAACCCTATTTCTGGGCTGGAGAGATGGCTTAGCAGTTAAGGCGCATGCCTGCGAAGCCTAAGGACCCTGGTTCGATTCTCCAGGTCCCACGAAAGCCAGATACACATGGTGGCACACACATCTGGAGTTCGTTTGCAGTGGCTAGAGGCCCTGGCGTGCCCATTCTCCCTCTCTCCCTCTCTCTCTCCCTCTTTCTGTCTCAAACAAATAAATTAAATTAAAATCTAAAAAAAAAAACAAAAAAACTATTTCTCAGCAGTGCATGGTGGTGCACGCCTTTAATTCCAGCACTCGGGAGGCAGAGGTAGGAGGATCGCCGTGAGTTCAAGGCCACCCTGAGACTACATAGTGAATTCCAGGTCAGCCTGGGCTAGGGCAAAACCCTACCTCGAAAAACCAAAATAATAATAATAATAATAAATTTAGGGCCTGGAGAGATGGCTTAGCAGTTGAGTGCTTGCTTGTGAAGCCTAAGGACCCCAGTTCGAGGCTCGATTCCCCAGGACCCATGTAAGCCAGATGCACAAGGTAGCGCATGCATCTGAAGTTCATTTGCAGTGGCTGGAGGCCCTGGTGCGCCCATTCTCTCTCTCTGTCACTCTCAAAATAAATAAATAAATAAAAATAAAAAGTAAAAAAAATTAAGATTAAAATTAAAATTAAAGAAAAAAACTAGTTCTCAAAAAAACAAAAACACAAACACACACACACACACACACACACACACACACAAAGCAAACAAGGCTGGGGAGATGGTTCAGTGGGCAAAGGACTTGCCACAGAAGCCTGGGGATCTTAGTTTGGGTCTCTAGTACTCATGTAAAATGCAGGGCATGGTGGCAAGTGCCTATAATCCCGGTACTGGGGAGGTGGAGACATGCGGATCCATAGAACGTGCTGGCCAGCTCTCTCAGCGTTGAGACCCCGATAGTCTGAAAAACTAAGGTGGAAAGCAACTGATGAAGACCAGACATCACTTCTTGGAGTCCACATGCACACATGTGCATGCACAATTGTACACACAAACACCACATGCACACATATATGCACACATGCAAAGCAGATGCCACCCAGAACATTATCTAATGGCCTATAGGGTCCTAATTGATCCACTGCAATGAACTGATTTATTTAATCCTGCTTCTTACACCTCTGCCATTTGCTCACACCCCTCCAGCTATATAGGCACCTTCCTTATGCATGCTGGGAACACACCAAGTGCCACACTCATCTGTTATTTTCACGACTTGCTCCCTCACCACCTTCAAGTCTCAATTCAACTTTTCACAAGTTGTTCTCTAACCACTGAGTAAAGTACCACCACTCCTACATACACACTGGGCCTTATCCTTAATACATGCTCTCTCCCTAACCATTACCTATAATCTCAGCAGCTTGGAGCGATGGCTCAGCACTTAAGACACATGCCTGCAAAGCCCAATGACCCAAGTTCAATTCCCAAGTACCCACATAAAGCCAGATACACAGTGGGGTATGCATCTGGAGTTCATTTGTACTGACTGGAGGCCCTGGCATACCCATTCTCTCTGTCTCTCTTCTTTCTCTACTTGCAAATAAATAAAAATATTTTAAAATATTTTATTTTATTTGAGAAAGAGAGAAGCACATAGAGAAATAAAGAGAGAATGGGCACTCCAGGGCCTTTAGCCCTGCAAATGAACTCCAGACATATAAGCCACCTTGTGCATCTAGCTTACGTGGGTCCTGGGGAATCAAACCTGGGTCCTTTGGCTTTGCAGGCAAGTGCCTTAACTGCTAAGCCATCTCTCCAACCCAAAAATACTTTCTAAAAATTGGACTGGGGGCTGGAGAAATGGTTTAGCAGTTAAAGGCTCTTGGTTACAAAGCCTGACAGCCCAGGCTCAATTCCCCAGAACCCACATACACCAGATGCACAAAGTGGCACATACATTTGGAGTTTATGTTTGCAATGGCAGAAGCCATGGAGTGCCCTTTCTCTCTCTCAAATAAATAAATAATTTTAGAATATTGGGCCAGGCATAGTGGCACACACTTTTAATCTCAGCACTCAGGAGACAGACATAGAAGGATTGCTGTGAATTTGAGGCCAGCCTGAGACTACATAGTAAATTCCAGATCAGCCAGGGCTACAGCAAGACCCCACCTTGAAAAACCAAAAATTTTTTAAAATGGTATTGACAGCCAGGCGTGGTGGCACACACCTTTAATCCCAGCACTGAGGAGGCAGAGTTGGGAGGATCACAGTGAGTTCAAGGCCGCTCTGAGACTACATAGTGAATTCCAGGTCAGCCTGAGCTAGAGTAAGACCCTACCTCGAAACAAAAACAAACAAACAAACAAACAGTTTTCTGGGCTGGAGAGATGGTTAAGGCACATGCCTGTGAAGCCTAAAGACCCAGGTTCAATTCTCCAGGTCCTACGTAAGCCAGATGCACATGGTGGTATATGCGTCTGGAGTTCATTTGCAGTGGCTAGAGGCCCTGGCATGACCATTCTCTCCCTCTCTCTCTCTCTCCCTGTCTGTCTCTAATAAATAAAAATAATTTTTAAAAAAATGGTTTTTATTTGTTTAAGATAAGATCTTGCTTATGTGACCCAGGATGGACTAGAACTTGTAATCCTCTTGGCTTGGACTCCCAAATGTTGAAATTATACATGTGCACCACCATGCCCAGGTAACAGTGCTTTACTGAATGCTGTATTCTCAGCTCTAAAACTGGTGCCTGGGGGAGTAGGGGACACTGGAAACATGGAACAGCAGCTAAAGGGGATTGCTTGTAAAGCCTCCTGGCCCAGGTTCAAATCCTCAAGCCACCCACATAAGGTGCAAAAAGTGACACAAAGCCAGACATGGTGGCACACATTTTTTTTTTTTTTTTTTTTTTGGTTTTCCAAGGTAGGGTCTCACTCTGGTCCAGGCTGACCTGGAATTAACTATGTAGTCTCAGGGTGGCCTCGAACTCTCGGCGATCCTCCTACCTCTGCCTCCCGAGTGCTGGGATTAAAGGTGTGCGCCACCACGCCCGGCTTTGGCACACACTTTTAATCCCAGCACTCGGGAGGCAGAGGTAGGAGGATCGCCGTGAGTTCGAAGCCACCCTGAAACTACATAGTGAATACCAGTTCAGTCTGGGCTAGAGCGAGACCCTACCTCAAACAAACAAACAAACAAACAAACAAACAAAAAAAGTGGCACAAATGTCTGGTGTTTGTTTGTAGCAGCAAGAGGCCCTGGTATGTCCATACACACACACACACACACACACACTCACAAATAAATTTTAAAAAAGTTCTTTGACTGATTAAACAGTAGATAACATTATCCATATGATCAACAACTTTATAAAATGTTGAGTTCTATAACCATTCACAAAGCAAAGATAATGCATATTACTCCCTCATAATAATCAGTTATAGTTTTCAATACCAAAAAGGGGGGAGCCCTTAGAGTTAGTAAGATCATTGTCTTCATTTTTCAATCAAGAAAACTAAGGCTCAAAAAATAGAAGGGGACTGATGAGATGGCTTAGCCATTGAAGTGCTTGCCTGCAAAGTGAAAGGACCCAGGTTCAATTCTCCAGAACCCACATAAAGCCAGATGCACAAAGTGGCACATGTGTCTGGAGTTCATGTGCAGTGGCTAGAGGCCCTGGTGTGCCCATTCTCTCTCTCCCAAATAAAATAAAATAAGTAGAAGGAACAAAACTGGTCAAACAGAAACTGAGCCTTAATCTGATGCCAAATTCTATGTTCTCTCCATTACAGTAGTTGGCTAAGTCATAAAATATAAAATCACAGCACTGTGCAGCACTTCCCAATGGTTGTGAAATAACAATAACAACATCTAGGCCTGGCTGTAGCTTTCTTTTCTTTCTTTTTTTTTTTTTTTTTTTTTTCAAGGTAGGGTCTCACTCTAGCCCAGGCTGACCTGGAATTTACTATGTAGTCTTAGGGTGGCCTTGAACTCACGGTAGGCCTGTAGCTTCCTAAGAAATAGGAACACGAAAGGTAAAATGTGCCTGAAGGAATACAAAGTATACTGGTAAAACATCCTTGTTCTGGCTCTGGTTTTGTCATGAATTCAGTCTGTCAATTTGGAAGCATCAATTCTCCTTTATAAGCCTCCTCAAAGGCAAACCTAGTGGTGCTAACCTGTGATCCCAGATTCTTGGAAGGCTGAAACAAGACATTCTCAAGACCAGCCTGGGTAATTTAGTGAGACCATTTCAAAATAAAAAGTAAAACACAGGCATGGTGGCTCACAGATTTAATCTCAGAACTCAGAAGGCTAAGGTAGGAAGATTGTCATGAGTTCTAGGATAGCCTGGGCTACAGAATGAGTTCCAAGTCAGCCTGGGCTACAGTGAAATTGCCTCAAAAAAAAATAGCCAGTGAATATATATACTATGTTCACCAAACTGTTCGGTAAGCACTTCTCTTGATGTTCATACCCATATATTAATGCTACTCTCACTTTTGGTTAGAGAAGCTTCTCTTTTTAGATGGCAGTGACATTGGGAGGACTCAGAAGGTACCATAGTGCTGAGAAGAAGTGACAGAAGTGCTCAGCACTGAAATATCTCTATCACATCTTCCCAGGCTCAGGGTCCATTGCAGAAGAGGTGGTGGAAAGAATGTAAGAGCCAAAGAAAGGGTAGGACTCCTTACAACCTGTTCCTCCAGACACAAAATGGCCTGGATATCCATGACCTCACAGTGCCTGACACTACCTACACAAGACCATCCTAATAGGAGAAAAGGATCATGACATCAAAATAAAAGAGAGACTGATTGAGAGATGGGAGGGATATGATGGAGAGTGGAATTTCAAATGAGAAAGTGAGGGGAGGGAGGGAATTACCGTGGGTTATTATCTACAATTATGGAAGTTGTCAATAAAAAAAAATTTTTTTTAATAACCAGGTGTGGGGGCTCACCTCTTTAATCCCAGCACTTGGGAGGCAGAGGTAGAAGGATCGACTTGAGTTCAAGACCATCCTGAGACTACATGGTGAGTTCCTGGTCAGCCTGAGCTAGAGTGAGACCCTACTTCAAAAAAACAAAAACGGGCTGGAGAGATGGCTTAGCGGTTAAGATGTTTGCCTGCAAAGCCAAAGGATCCCAGTTTGATTCTCCAGGACCCACGTAAGCCAGATGCACAAGAGGTGTATGCATCTGGAGTTCGTTTGCAGTGGCTGGAGGCCCTGGCACACCAATTCTCTCCCTCTCTCTCTCAAATAAATAATAAATAAATAAATAAATATTTAAAAAAACAATAACAACAACAACAAAAAGATAAAAGGGGGTTGAGGTTGTAGCTCAATGGTAGAATAACTGCCCAGCATGCTAGGCTCTGGGTTCAATCCCTAGTAAAAAAGATACACTTGGGGCTGGAGAGATAGCTCAGTGGTTAAGGCGCTTGCTTGCAAAGATTAACAGCCTGGGTAGGCTTCCCTGGTACCCACGGAAAGCCAAATAAACAAATTGGCACATGTATCTGGAGTTTGTTTGCAGTGACAAGAGGCCCTGGTGTGGCCATTTTCTCCTTCTGCTTGCAAATAAATAAATAATTGTGTTTGTTTGTTTGTTTTTCAAGGTAAGGTCTCACTGTAGCCCAGGCTGACCTGGAATTCACTATGTAATCTCAGGGTGGCCTCGAATTCACGGCCATCCTTCTACCTCTGGGATTAAAGGTGTGCGCCACCACGACAGTATGTTAAAATATTTTTTAAATTTTTTAAATATAAACTTGTTTATAAACAAAACCATAATTTCTGTGGCTAAAGTAAAGAACAATTCAACAGCCCTTTACCAAATCCAAAGGCAACTTCATGAAATTTATAACATTCCTGGGGAAAATTCCAGCTCTACTCATTGTTGAACTAAGGCATATTATGCATAAGTAAGTGCCTGCTTCTTTATGTGTGTGAGCATACAGGTCCCATAGATTGTTGTGTGAATGAAATGGACCTTTACGTGTAATGCATTCAGTACAAACTGTCATTTTGGACTAGTCCATAATATTACCATCACATGGGATACAGAGATTTAAAAAAAAAAAAAAAAAAAAAGCAAGACAATGATGTCTAACGCACAAGCTCAGCATGGGAAAGCCGGACAGGAACCCAGCGATTCTGGGGTTTAGAAGCGCCAAAGCTAAGAATCAAGATTAGCGGAGCCTGGAGAAGAAGAAAGCTGGAAAAAAGGTTTCCAAGTGGAATTGGATCCCAAAGCGTGGGACGACAGGAGTGGACAGATCGCGTGCAAAGCGGCCAGGGGCACAGGGAGCTTGCAAAAGCTCGTGGGGAGTGGGGGGGGGGGGTGCGGACGGCGAGATCCGCAGGGGAGAGCAGCGTCCAATGCCGACGGCACGGGGCTGCGGGCTGCTGGACACCTCCGAGGGTCTGCAGTGTTCCCTGCAACCCGCCGCTGAGGCGGGCAGGCGGGCAGCACGGGCCGGTCCCAGCCCCCGTCTGGGCCTCAGTTTCCTCCCGGGAAATGGGAGGCGGCTGCACCGGCGAGATTGCCGCGGGAGCCCCACTCTGCGAGCTCGGACCGTTACCCCGTGGACACCACCCGCCCGCCCCTGGCCCCACCTCACCACGATCGATCCCCGACGCACTCCTCAGCGAAGGAGTAGCCGCCCCAGAGGCCAGGCCGGGGGCGGGGGCCCGCGGTGACCAGACCCGGCCCCGCAAACTCCCGCCCTTTGAGAGAGGGTCGTCCCCGCCGGGCCTCCCGCCATGTTAGGTACTGGCAACCGAGTTACTAAGCCAAACAAAAAAAGCCCAGAAGAAAAAGAGAGATTTATGTTGAGACATAACGATCCCTCTCCAGAAATACATACAACTAAGATCTCCGAATTCTAGCGAGGGACGTTCTGAGGGGAGAATCAAACCCTCGCCCAAGAGCCTCCACCTTTGGCTTCAGAATTACATAACGCGCATGCGTCGGACACGGTTCAAGTGCGCCTGCGCGGTCCCGCTCCTCGTACAAAACAAGCTTGTAAAAGGGTCTGAGCTGTTACGTTGCGAGGAAACTTTCAAGACAACCCGTTGCAAGGGCTTTTTGGTTTTGTTTTGTTTTGTTTTCACCTTCCTGCGCCGCTGCTCCAAGCAGTTATCAAGCAACACAACGCACGCATCCAAGTTACTTGGCGTCGTTTGGAACTCTCAGCGCTGTTTCCATACCCTTGTGGTGTCACTTTAAAAAAAATTGTTTTAAAATTTATTTAACAGGAAGGAGGGAGGTAGATAGAAGGGTGCGCTAGAGCCTCTACCCGCTGCAAACGAACTCCAGATGCATGCGCCACCCTGTGCATCTGGCTTACGTTGGTCCTGGGGGAATCGAACCCGGGTCTCTTAGTCCGCGGTGTCACATTACTTGATTTACCTTCTAAGAATCAGGCAATGTTATTCATTTTTAATTTTTATGTATATATTTGCATGTGCCCGTGTGGGTATACCAAGGCTTTTTGCCGATGGATGGGCCACTTCTTGCATCAGGTGTGGCAATTGAACCTGGGCTGTTAGGCTTTGCAAGCAAGCACCTTTAACCGCGGAGCGGTATTCCCAGCCCCTCCCCTCACCTGCAAACAGGCAATGCTATTCTCATGGCATTTTGGGCGTGAGTTATCAATGCGTTTTCTTAGAGTTGAAATTCCATTTCCTTGCCAAAATGTACACGTTCAGATTCCTCCCCGACGACCTAGTACACCAAAGGTGAAACCAGGAATCTGCATTTTTTTAATTATAGGATTTTAAATTTTTTATTTATCTGTATGTGTGTGTGTGTGTGTGTGTGTGTGTGAGAGAGAGAGAGAGAGAGAGAGAGAGAGAGAGAGAGAGAGAGAGAGAGAGAGAGAATGGGCGCGCCTGGACCTCTAGCCACTGCAAATGAACTCCAGACCCATGTACCACCATGTGCATCTGGCTTACTTGGGTTCTGCAGAATTGAACCTGGGTCCTTAGACTTAGACTAAGCTAGCTCTCCTGCCCAGGAATCTGCATTTTTGCAAATGTCCCAGATTGTTCTGATGCAGTATGGACATTTTAAAAAAATATTTTATTATTTATTTATTTGAGAGAGAGAGATACAGAAATAGACAGGTAGGGAGAGAGAGAGAGAATGGGCATGCCAGGGCCTCCAGCCACTGCAAACAAACTCCAGATGTGTTCGCCACCTTGTGCATCTGGCTTACATGGGTCCTGGAGAACGGAGCCTCCAACCGGTGTCCTTAGGCTTCACAGGCAAGCGCTTAACCGCTAAGCCATCTCTCCAGCCCATTTTTTTCTTTTTTGAGGTAGGGTCTCAGGCTAGCCCAGGCTGACCTGGAATTCACTCTGTATTTACATGGCGATCCTCCTACCTCTGCCTCCTGAGTGCTGGAATTAAAGGTATGCATCACCAAGCCCGGCATTATGGACACATTTTGAGAGGCACTTTATGTGATAGAGCTCCTTCTGGGTATGAACTGTTCCTTGACCATCTTAGACTCCAGCACCCAGCACAAGACCTGGTACAAAATAGGTATTCAGTATGTGTTGAGTGAAGTCATGAGTGGATGAATGAATATAAGTGAAACAACAGGCTTTCTGGTTAAGGGAACCTGAGAAAGTTCTCATACAAAACACTTTTTTAAGGGCCTGGGGAGATGCTTAGTGATTAAAGGCACTTGTTTTTGAAGTCTGCCATCCTGGGTCTGCTTCCCTAGTACTCACATAAAACCAGAGGCACAAAGTGGTACATACATCTGGAGTTTGTTTGCAGTGGCAAGATGCCCTGGCATGCTCATTCTCTCCCTCTCTCTCTCCCCACTTCAAACAAATTTAAACACTTTTGTGTGTGTGTGTGTGTGTGTGTGTGTGTGTGTGTGTATTTTCAAGGCAGGGTCTCACTTTAACCAAGGCTGACCTGGAACTCACTCTGTAATCAGTCCCAGGCTGGCCTTGAACACACAGTGTTCTTCCTACCTCTGCCTTTTAAGTTCTGGGATTGAAGGCACCATACCCAGCTTTAAAAAACTTATTTGTTTATTTGCAAGCAGAGAGAGAGAGAGAGAGAGGGGGGGGAGAGAATGGGTGCTCCAGGGCCTATAGCTGCTGCAAAGGAACTCCAAATGCATGTGCCACATTGTGTATCTGGCTTTACGTGGGTACTGGGAGATTGAACTTGGATTGTTAGGCTTTGCAGGCAAGTGCCTTAACTGCTGAGTCATCTCTCTAGTCCTAAAAAATCTTTACAAAAAATAATTTTATTTATTTGCAAAGAGAGAAGAGAGACAGAAAGAATGGGCATGCCAGGGCCTCCAGCCACTACAAATGAACTCCAGATACATGCACCACTTTGTGCATCTGGCTTCATGTGGGTACCGGATAGAACCCAGGGCATTAGGCTTTTCAGGCAAGCACCTTAACTATTGTATCTCCAGCTCCCCCACCCCCGAAAAAAAATCTTTAAAAAAATATTTATTGAGCAGGGTATGATGGTGCATGCCTTAATCCCAGCACTCGGGAGTTAGAGGTAGGAGGATTGCCATGAGTTCAAGGCCACCCTGAGACTACATAGTGAATTCCAGATCAGCCTGGGCTACATTGAGATTATGCCTCGAAAAACAGCAACAACAAAAAAAAGATTTTCTTTTATTTAATCTGGTATGGACCACTGATAACAGTGGTCCTTTAACTAAGGGAACTACAGGAGTGGATCAGGTAACCCCTGAAGAGCCAATAAGAATACCCATGGGATCAAGCACTGGGTGCAAAAGGGTGAGAGGCCTTAAGTGTAGATCCCTGTAGTAACTGGAGTGTCTGTAGTCCCAGCACTCCTAGAAGGAGATGGGACTCGGGCAAGATGGGAAGCAGACAGAAGAATCCAGAGGCTTGAGAGCTGAGGAGCCTGGTGAGCAGAATAGTGAACATTGAGACCCAGCATCAAACAAGGTGGAAGCTGAGGACCAGCACCCAAGGTTGTCCTCCAGCCTTCACATGCATGCCATGTCATGCAGGTACCTGTCCACACACATACACATGTACACCTCATACATACACACACACAACACATGCACACGATTTAAAAAAAAAAACAAGTTGGGCGTGGTGCTACATGCCTTTAATCCCAGCACTTGGGAGGCAGAAGTAGGAGGATCGCTGTGAGTTTAAGGCCACCCTGAGACTCCCCAGTGAATTCCAGGTCAGCCTGGGCTAGAGTGAGACCCTACCATGAGAAAAAAATCCAGGGCTGGAGAGATGGCTTAACAGTTAAGGCCTTTGGCTGTAAAGCCAAAGGATCTAGGTTCGATTCCCCAGGACCCGTGTAAGCCAGTTGTACAGGTGGCACATGTGTTTGTAGTTCATCTACAATGGCTGAAGGTCCTAGTGTGCCCATTCTCTCTCTGCCTTTTTCTTTTTCTTTTTTAAAAATTTTTCTTTTTTTATTTCTTTTTTCTTTTTTTATTAGTTACGTTTTTTTTATTGACAACTTCCTTAATTGTAGACAATATCCCATGGTACTTCCCTCCCTCCCTCCACTTTCCCCTTTGACACTCCACTCTCCATCATATCCCCTCCCCCTCTTAGTCTCTCTTTTATTTTGATGTCATCATCTTTTCCTCCTATTATGATGGTCTTGTGTCGGTAGTGTCAGGCACTGCGAGGTCATGGATATCCAGGCCATTTTGTGTCTGGAGGAGCACATTGTAAGGAGACCTACCCTTCATTTGGCTCTTTCATTCTTTCCACCCCCTCTTCCACAATGGATCCTGAGCCTTGGAAGGTGTAGTAGAGATGTTTCAGTGCTGAGCATTCCTCTGTCCCTTCTTCTCAGAACCATGGTGCCTTCTATTTTTATAATTTTTTTTTTCGAGGTAGGGTCTCACTCTAGTTCAGGCTGACCTGGAATTCATTATGTAGTCTCAGGGTGGCCTTGAACTCATGGCGATCCTCCTACCTCTGCTTTCCGAGTGCAGGGATTAAAGGCGTGCACCACCACACCCGGCTTAAATTTTTATTTTTATTGTTGGATGTGGTGGTACATGCCTATAATCCCAGCACTTGGGAGGTGGAAATAGGAGGATCAGAATTCAAGGTCATCCTAAGCTACATAGTAAGTTTCAGGCCAGCCTGGACATGAGATCCTGTCTCAAAAACAAAAGAAAACTGGGCATGGTGGCGCACGCCTTTAATCCCAGCACTCGGGAGGCAGAGGTAGGAGGATCGCCATGAGTTCAAGGCCACTCTGAGAATACAGAGTGAATTCCAGGTCAGCCTGAGCTAGAGTGAGACCCTACTTCGAAAAACCAAAAAACAAAACAAAAAAAAAAAGAGAGAAGCCGGGCGTGGTGGCGCACGCCTTTAATCCCAGCACTCGGGAGGCAGAGATAGGAGGATCGCTGAGAGTTCGAGGCCACCCTGAGACTACATAGTTAATTCCAGGTCAGCCTGGACCAGAGTGAAACCCTACCTCGAAAAAAAAAAAAAAAAAAAAAAAAAAAAAAAAGAGAGAGAGAGAGAGAGAGAAGAAATTTTATTAAATACATGGTGCTATATGGTCACAATTGTAGATCTGTCTGAAGTTGAGCTGGTCCCTGGGTGTCATCTGAAGATGGTGCCCCTATGTGGCAACATCAGGCTAGACTGCCCTGACTGGGAAGTAAGACTTGGAGTCCAATCAGCGTGAGTAGTTCTGCCCCTTAGTTCAGTGTGACTGTAGAGACGTGATAAGAATACTGTTTATATATATATAATGTGGAAGAGTGAATGTTTTTACAACACAAATACCTTATGGTATCACACTCAGTATTTTTGTTTGTTTGTTTGTTTTTCGAGGTAGGGTCTCACTCTAGCTCAGGCTGACACACTCAGCCTTTTTAAAATGCTTGACTGAAGAAGTTAAAGGTACTTGTTTGCAAAGCCTGATGGTCTAGGTTCAATTCCCCAGTACCCACATAAAGCTAGATATACAAACTGGCACAAGCATCTAGAGTTCGTTTGCAGTGGCAAGAGGCCCTAGCACACGAGTGTATATTCATTCTCTTTCCTCTCAAATATTAAAAGTTGCCAAGGTGATGGGCTGGAGAGATAGCTTAGAGTTTAGGGCACTGGCCTGCGAAGTTTTCTGGCTCTCTCTCTCTTCTCTCTCTCTCTCAAATAAATAAGTTTTTTTTCGAGGTAGGGTTTCACTCTGGTCCAGGCTGACCTGGAATTAATTATGTAGTCTCAGGGTGGCCTCGAACTCACAGAGATCCTCCTATCTCTGTCTCCTGAGTGCTGGGATTAAAGGTGTGCGCCACCATGCCTGGCTTAAAAAAAATTTTTTTTAATGCCAAGTTGTGAGCTGGGTGTGGAGTAATACATGCCTTTAATCCCAGTACTCAGGAGGCTGAGGTAGGAGAATTGTCTCAACTGTGAGGCCAGCCTAGGCTGCATATTAAGTACCAGGCCAGTGATGACAAATGCCTACAATCCTAGAACTCAGAAGGCTTGGGCAGGAGGATCATGAGTTTGAGGTGAGCCAAACCTATGTAGTAAGACCCTAACACACACACACACACACACACACACACACACACACTGTCCAGGCGAGGCTTATTAAGTTTTAGGACATTCTCAGACTGGGGCTAAGTTACCTCTTTTTATAACTTGGGTGTCTGGTACAGGAGACAAGGTTTTGTGTTTACAATGATGCAATAAATGACATGTGTTGGCCACCTTTGGACTGCTGTTACTGATTTTTAACTTGGAAAGGCCTGAGTTGGTCCTGACCCAGTCTCCCTCACCCCTCATAAGGTGTGGGCAGCTTGAATCAGACTATGGATATAAAATAATAAAGCTTACATGGTGCAAAAAGAAAAAAATCTAAGAGAGCCAGGCAAGGTGGCACACGCCTTTAATTCCAGCACTTGGGAGGCACAGGTAGGAGGATCGCTGTGAGTTTGAGGCTAGCCTGAGAGTACATAGTTAATTCCAGGTCAGCCTGGACCAGAATGAGACCTGACCTGGAAAAAAAAAAAAATCAACCTGCCCTGAGATTATGTAGTGAATTCCAGGTCAGCCTGAGCTAGAGTGAGACCCTACCTTAAAAAAAAAAAAAAAAAAAAAAAAAAAAGAATAAATAAATAAATAAATAAATAAATAAAAGGGCCGGCGTGATGGTGCATGCCTTTAATCCCAGCACTCGGGAGGCAGAGGTAGGAGGTTCACCATGAGCTCAAGGTTACCCTGAGACTACACAGTGAATTCCAGGTCAGCCTAGGCTACAGTGAGACCCTACTTAAAAATAACAAACAAACAAACAAACAAATAAATAAATAGTGGAGGGAGCCAGTACAGTTCCTAAGGATCCTAGCAGGGGAACCATGGAGCTTGCTGTGAGCAGTGGCTACTCTGCAGTGGTTTAGAAACCACAAACCAGAATGGTGCCTATAGTGGTTGGGGGTAAGCAGAGGTGGTGGCCCTGCTCTTGCAGCATCCTGAGTGGGTGCAGTCCAAGCCCTACAGATTAGAAGCTCACAGATGGAAGGATAGGGACTCTGGGCCCTCCTACTGGCCAGCCTCTCGCCTGTAGGCTGGTCAGTCTGTCTTTGCTGAGGAAGAGCACTGTGTGCAGAGGTTCAGAGATGAGCCCTAGTATAGCCATTCCTGTCTACGTGACTTTGTGCTACTCACCTCGCAGCTCTGAGTCAGTTTTCTCATTTATGTACAGGGACAATATTAACGGTGCAATTAAAAAAAAAAAACAAAACCAAAACACCTGGGGCTGGAGAGATGGCTTAGCCTCAAACTCACTATGTAGTGCAGACCGATCACAACCTCACTATGTGTCTCATCTTCCCAAGCACCAGAATTTTAGGTGTGCATGATCATGCCCTGAAGATACAGTGAATTTTTAAAAAATATTTTTACTGGGCTGGAGAGATGGCTTAGCATGTAAGATACTTGCCTGCAAAACCAAGGAACCAGGTTCAATTCACCAGTACCCATGTAAAGCCAGAAGCACAAAGTGATGCATGTGTCTGGAATTTGTTTGCAGTGTCTAGAGGCTCTGGCACGCCCATTTTCTCTCTCTCTCTCTCTCTCTCTCTCTGTCTGCCTCTCTCTGTGGCAAATAAATAAATAAATAGTCAGGAGTGGTGGCACACGCCTTTAATCCTAGCACATAGTAGTCTCAGGGTGGCCCTGAACTCATGGTGAGCCTCCTACCTCTGCCTCCCGAGTGCTGAAATTACAGGCATGCACCACCACGCCCGGCTCTGTAGCCCTTTTTTTTTTTAAAAAAAAATTTATGTATTTATTTGCAAGCAGAGAGAGAGAGAGAAGAGAGACAGACAGAGAGAGAATGGGCATGCCAGGGCCTCTAACCACTGCAAAGGAACTCCAGATGCATGCACGCCTTGTGCATCTGGCTTATGTGTGTCCTGGGGAATCAAACCTAGGTCCTTTGGCTTTACAGGCAAATGCCGTAACCGCTAAGCCATCTCTCCGGCCCCCTTTTTTACTTTTTGTTTTGAGATAGAGTCTCACTAAATTGACCTTGAATTTGTGATTCTTTGGAGGCAGGATTTTTTTAAAGCATATAATTTTTTTTTTATTTTTATTTTTTGGTTTTTCGAGGTAGGGTCTCACTCTAGCTCAGGCTGACCTGGAATTCACTATGTAGTCTCAGGGTGGCCTGGAACTCACTGTGATCCTCCTGCCTCTGCCTCCCGAGTGCTGGGATTAAAGGCGTGCGCCACCACGCCCGGCTTTAAAGCATATTATTATTGAACTGAAGCACTGAGAGATTAAATAATTTACTTGAGATTATACAACTGGTGAGTCAAGGAGCCATGATTCAAAGGTTGGTAGTTTAGCATTTAGTCATTACGTTATATCTCTCCTGTTAGAATCTTCTGTTGGATTTCACACAACACTACAATTGAACTCATGTTCATGCCCTGCAAGGTCACCTATGATACGGTTCTGGCACTGTCTGACTTGATCGCTACCACTCAACCTGTGACTCACTCAGCTTCAGCCACACCAGCTTCCTTTGGTTTCTCAGATGTGCCCCGAACACTCCGATCTCAGGGCCTTTGCACTGGCTCTCCCTCCAGCTGGAAGGGTCATCTTCCAGACTCCAGTATGGCTCATTCCCTCATTCTCTGTGGAAAGTCTCCCCCTCAGTGAGGTATTCCTATCTAAAACACACACTCTGCAGTAGGGTGTGGCGGCTCACGCCTATGATCCCAGTACTGAAGTAAGAGGATTGCTGTCAGTTACAAGTCAGCCTGGGCTACAGTGAGACCCTTCCTCAAAATATATAAATAGGGGGCTGGAGAGATTGCTCAGTGGTTAAGGTGCTTGCTTGCAAAGCCAAAGGACTCAGGTTCAATTCCCCAGAACCCACATAGCCAGACGCACAAGGTGGCACATGTGCTTGGATTTTGTTTGCAGTGGCTGGAGGCCCTGGCATGCCCATTCTCTCTCTCTCTCGCAAATAAATTTTAAAAAGTTTTTAATAATTTAATTAATTAATTAATTAATAGGGGCTGGGCAGATGGCTAAGCAGTTGAGGTGCCTGTTTGCAAAGCCTGATAGCCTGTATTCAATTCCCCGGTGCCCACATAAAGCCAGATGCACAAACTGGCACATGCATCTAGAGTTCATTGGCAGCAGTAAGAGGCCCTGGTGCGTCTAATCTCTCTCTTTCTCCCCCTCTTTCCCTGTCTCTCTTTGCAAATAAATAGATAAAATATTAAAAATAAATAAATATAGGCCAGGCATGGTGGCGCACAAGCACAGAGAAAAGAGAGAATGGGCATGCCAGGGCCTCCTGTCATTTCAAATAAACTCCAGACATGTACCATTTTGTGTATTTGGCTTTATATGGGTACTAGGGAATGAAACCCAGACCATCAAACATTGCAAGCAAGGAGCTTTAACTTCTGAGCCATCTCTCTAGCCCAAAATAAAGGTTTTTTTAAAAATGATATTTTATTTATTTATTAGAGAGAGATAGGCAGGTGGAGAGAGAGAGAAAAAAAAAAATGGGAGCATCAAAACCTCCTGCCACTGCAAATGAACTCCAGACTCATGTGCCACTTTGTGCATCTGGCTTTCTGTGGGAACTGGGGAGTCAAACCCAAGCTGTCAGACTTTGCAGGCAATCTCTCCAGCCCCCAAATAAAATTAAAAAAAAAAAAATTTTAGTGAGTTGTGGTGGTGCATGCCTTTAATCCCAGGTCTTGGGAGACAGAGGTAAGAGGATCACCGTGAGTTTGAGGCCAGCCTGAGACTATATAGTGAATTCCAGGTCCAGTTTCTAAACTGGTTTAAAAAATTTTTTTAAAGCTAGTTCCCTCCCCCCAAGAAATTTTAATTAATTTATTTGCAAGCAGAGAAGGAGAGAATGAGGATGAAAATGGATACGCCAGGGCCTCTTGCCACCGCACATGAATTCCAGATGCCACTTTGTGACTTTGCGCATCTGGCTTTACATGGGCACTGGGAGAATTGAACCTGGGTCATTAGGCTTTGTAAGCAAGTGCCTTTAACCACTGAGCCATCTCTCCAGCCCTCTGTTTGATTTTCTACCCAGCACTTAGAATTCTCTGAAACCATACCTGTATTTGTTTGCCTCTACTACCAGAACATGAACACAGACTTGCACCGCTATAGAGCCGGTGCTTAGACCTGAGGTCTACCACACAATAGGCCCTCAACAGATACTTGCTGATTTGTAAGTAAATAAATGAATGAATACTCAAGGTCCCCCTAGGTGGTAAGTGGTAGAGCTGGGATGTAAACTGTGCTGTCCAGTCTCTGAGTCTGTCTGTCAGCTAATGTGATGTGCTGAACTGACTTGGAGAGCATGGAGGCTCAGACAGCATAAGGACTATGCAACTTTATGCTGTTAAATTTGAAACTTGTTAAATGCTTGGGAAAAAAAGCAAAGGAAGCCTGGCATGGTGGTGCACGCTTTTAATCCCAGCACTGGGAGCCAGAGTTAGGAGAATTGCTGTGAGGTCCAAGGCCAGTCTGAGACTGCGTAGTGAATTCCAGGTGAGCCTGGGCTAGAGCGAGACCCTACCTCAAAATAAAAATAAATAAATAAATAAACTAAAAAACTGGGTGTGGTGGTGTACACCTTTAATCCCATCACTGGAGAGGCCACCCTGAGACTACATAGTGAATTCTAGGTCAGCCTAGGCTAGAGTGAGACCCTACTTCGAAAAAGCATACCAAAAAAAAAAAAAAAAAAAAAAAAAACCAGCAAGGGAGTATTAATACTCTGGTTCACTGCTTGCTCATCTAAGTAATACTTTGGCTTACTGACTTTATAAGGATGTTTTGTGAGGTGCCGATGAGATAATGGATGGAGAAATATCTAAAGAAGTTAAAGGTTCCACATAGTGGAAAGGACTGTAAAGATTATTTCCATGCCAATAGCTTCCCAGGCTCCCATCTTCTACCTCAAGTTTGACATTAATATTGCTGACAGGAGTGGGGGAGGGCGGGAGCCACAGGGGACTCGGGGACTCTGTGTCCCAGTAATTAAACATGTCGGGACTGAAGCGCAGCCAGCAGCAGCATCTGGTTGCAATTACCAGAGGGGACCAAAGTGATTAGTCACCTTTGTAGTGAGAGCCAGGCAGGAACGCTGGGCTCCTCCTGGGAGAGAACCTTGCATCCAAGCTCAGAGTCTTTTTCCCTGTTCCTACTCAATTTCTGGTCCTCAGACAATAGCCTCTGCCCGACTGCTCCATGTCCCCAAATCTTCAGGCCAGTGGATGAGACCTTGGATGAAAGTTAGAATGTCCACATGTCCCCACAATCTTATCACTTTTTTTTTTTTTTCGAGGTAGGGTCTCACTCTAGCTCAGGCTGACCTGGAATTCACTATGTAGTCTCAGGGTGGCCTCAAACTCATGGCAATCCTCCTACCTCTGCCTCCTGAGTGCTGGGATTAAAGGTGTGCACCACCACACCTGGTTCCTGGTTATATCACCTTTTTTTTTTTTTTCGAGTTAGGGTCTCACTCTAGCCCAGGCTGACCTGGATGGAATTCACTATGTAGTCTCAGGGTGGCCTTGAACTCTCAGATATCACTTTTTTTATCATATTCTTTAAAAAAAAATCTTAAAATTTTTTATTTTAATTAATTTATTTGACAGAGAAAGAGGGAGAGAGAGAAAATGGGTGTGTCAGGGCCTCCAGCCACTGCAAACGAACTCCAGACACGTGCACCCCCTTGTGCATCTGGCTAACATGGGTTCTGGGAAATCTAACCTGGGTCCTTTGGCTTTACAGGCAAATGCCTTAACCACTAAGCCATCCCTCCAGCACCTCCCCCCCTTTAAAAAAAATCATATTCAATGGAAGGGTGCTTGGTATAAAATGTTATAGAGCTTGGTATGGTGAATCATACCTATGATGCCAGCACTCAGGAGCTGGAAGCAGGAGAATCTAAAGTTCACAGTCACCCTCTGCCCTCTGCTCCATAGTGAATTTGAACTCAGCCTAGGCGACATGACACTCTTTCTAAAAAAAAAAAAAAAAAAAAAAAAAGTGGGCTGGGGAAATGGCTTAGCAGTTAAGGTGTTTGCCTGAAAATCCCAGTTTGATTTCCCAGGACCCACATAAGGCAGATGCACAAGGGGGCACATGTGTTTGGAGTTTGTTTGCTGTGGCTAGAGGCCCTGGCATGCCCATTCTCTCTTTATCTATATCTACCTCTTTCTCTTTCTCTCTCTCAAATAAATAACTAAAATATATTTTTTTAAGTTAGGGAGCCAGGGAGATTGTTCAGTGGTTAAAGATGCTTGCTTGCAAAGCCTGTTAGCCTGGGTTCAATTCCCCAGTGCCTATGTAAAGTCAGATGCATAAAGTGGCACATGTGTCTGGAGTGGCAAGAGGCCATGATACATCCATATTGTCTCTCTCCCTCTCTCTCTCCCTTTCTCTACTCACAAATAAATAAATGAAAAAAAATTTTAGCCGGGCTTGATGGTGCATGCCTTTAATCTCAGCACTCAGGGGGCAGAGGTAGGAGGATTGCTGAGAGTTCAAGGCCACCCTGAGACTACATAGTGAATTCCAGGTTGGCATGAGCTAGAAGGAGACCCTACCTTGGAAAAAAAATTAGGGCTGGAGAGATGGCGTAGCTGTTCAGGCACTTGCTTGTGAAGCCTAAGGACCCATATTCTACTCTCCAGTTCCCACATAAACCAGACACACAAAAGTGATGCAAGTGTAAGGTTGCACATGCTCACAAGATGGCACAAAACTCTGGAGTTCAAATGTAGTGGCTGAGGCCCTGGTGTACCAATTCTCCCTCTCTTTCTTTCATAAAAAGAAAAAATAAGTTTTTTAGCCAAGC
The DNA here is from genome assembly GCA_036365145.1 of Orientallactaga sibirica. NCBI lineage: Eukaryota > Metazoa > Chordata > Mammalia > Rodentia > Dipodidae > Orientallactaga > Orientallactaga sibirica. The sequence goes on from JAEOAD010000011.1 coordinate 10,566,473, forward strand.
ATGGTGGCGCATGCTTTTAATCCCAGCACTCAGGCAGCAGAGGCAGGAGGATTGCCAAGAGTTTGAGGCCACCCTGAAACTACATAGTGAATTCCAGGTCATCCTGGGCTAAAGCAAGATCCTATCTCGAAAAACAAAAATTAAATTAATAACGCCTGCAGAGATTTTCAAGTGGTTAAGGTGCTTGCCTGCTAAGTGTAAGGACCCAGGTTTGATTTCCCAGTACCCACATAAGCCAGATATACAAGGTGGTACATGCATCTGGAATTTGTTTGCAATGGCTAGAGGTCCTGGCACACCCATTCTCTCTCTCTCTCAAAATAAAATAAAACAGTAAAATATTTAAAATAAAAAGTGCCTTTAGCCACTGAGCCATTTCTCCAGTCCTATTAAAAAAATACATTTGGGCCAGGCGTGGTGGCGCATGCCTTTAATCCCAGCACTCGGGAGGCAGAGGTAGGAGGATTGCCATGAGTTCGAGGCCACCCTGAGACTACATAGTGAATTCCAGGTCAGCCTGAGCTAGAGTGAGACCCTACCTCAGAAAACCAAAATATATATATATATATGGGCTGGAGGGATAGCTTAGTGGTTAAGGCACTTGCCTGCAAAGCCAAAGGACCCAGGTTCAACTCCCCAGTAGGATCTCATTCTAGCTCAGGTTGACCTGGAATTCACTATGTAGTCTCAGGGTGGCCTCAAACTCAGGGCGATCCTCCTACCTCTGCCTCCTGAGTGCTGGGATTAAAGGCATGCACCATCACGCCCAGCTCTCTCTCTTAAATAAAAAAAAAGTATGAGGCTAAAAAGATGGCTTAGCAGTTAAGGCGTTTGCTTACAAAGCCAAAGGACTCAGGTTTGATTCCCCAGGACCTAATGAAGCCAGATGCACAAGGTGGCACATGCGTCTGGAGTTCGTTTATGCTTCTGGAGGCCTGGTGGGCCCATTCTCTCTCTCTCTCTATCTATCTATCTCTCAAATAAGTAAATAAAATTTAAATATATAAATAAAAATTTTAAAGTGTTCCCAGCACTTGGGGCTGAGAAAGAAGAATTGCTATGAGTTTGGGGCCAGAGTGAGTTCCTGGTTAGTCTGGGTTGGAGTGAGACCCTGCCTCACTCATGAGTCACATATATGACATGAAAGTAGAAGGGGGACTGTTTGGGGGAGGAAAGGGACCAGTGGGAGTTGGGGGAGGGGTTGATGGGGAGTGAATCTGAGCAATTTACAATGATATGCATGTATGAAAATTTTGTAATGAAACCCATTATTAATGATAAAAACAAGAAAAAGGTCTTTCTATACAAGAGCCAGAGATTCCCTCATTCATTCACCACATACTGAGAATCTGCTGTGTGCTGGGCTCTGAGCCAAGCACTGGGAATAATTGAAAGACAAGTGCAGTGAGTCTAGTTGTAATCTAATAGGATAGACAGATATGTACATAAATTACAATGGGAATTATGTTATACAAATACGAAAAATGCACAGAGTGGAGATGAAGGGAGATGCAGAAACGATAGACTTTGGACAGCAAGAGCAGAAAGTACTACAGAAAATGTACTGTGTGGAGGCTGTGGGCCTTTTCTGAGGGATGAGGGAAGACCTTGTGCAGGAGATGGCATGTGGGTGAGCACTTGTGCAGGGGTAGGTTTTAGACAGAGACAGGGTTCAGACAGAGATCCTGGAGGGAGGTCAAGGGGTTGAGGAGGACAGGGACAATGAACAAGACAGTAGGATGGAGTGCAGAGAGGAATGCCAGAAAGGACTGTTTAAAAAAGACAAGTTGGGGGGCTGGAAAAATGGTTTAGCGGTTAAGGTGCCTGCCTGCTAAGCCTAAAGAACGCTGGTTCCAATCTCCAGGTCCCACGTTTAGCCAGATGCAAAGTGACACAAGGTCGCAATGCCACAAGGGGGCACACGCATCTGGAGTTCGTTCACAGCAGCTGAGAGGCTGCTGGTGCACTCATTCTCTATCCGTCTTCCTCTCCTCTCTCTCTCTGTCTCTCTCTGTGTCTCTCTGTGTCTCTCCAAAAAAAAAAAAAAAAGACAAGTAAAGCCAGATGCACAAAGTGGCACATACATTTGGAATTTGCAAAGATAGGAAGCCCTGGTACATCCATTCTCCCTCTCTCTCTCTCTCTCTCCCCCAAATAAATTTTTTTTTAAAGGCAAGTCAGGGCTGGGGAAATGGCTTAGCAGTTAATGTGTTTGCCTACAAAGCCTAAGGACCCTGGTTCAATTCCCCAGGACCCACATAAGCCAAATGCTCAAGGGGGAGCATGTGTCTGGAGTTTGTTTGCAAAGGCTAGAGGCTCTGGTGTACCCATTCTCTTTCTCTCTCTCAGATGAATAAATAAATAATTTTTTTAAAGGCAAGTCAAAAACAAAGCTAGGGCTAGAGAGATGGCTTAGCATTGTAGTGGTTTGATTCAGGTGTCCCCCATAAACTTCGGTGTTCTGGATGCTAGGTTCCTCAGATGATGGCAATTGGAAATTAAAGTCTCCTGGAGGCAGTGTATTGCCCGAACAGGTTTAAGGATATTATATCCAGTGTCCTCCTGCCAGTGTTTGGCACACTCTCCTGTTCCTGTTGCCCACCTAGTGTGGGCCAGGGGGTGATATCCACCCTCTGCTCATGTTGTCGTTTTCCCTGCCATCGTGGAGCTTCCCTTCGAATCTGTAAGCCAAAATAAACCTGTTTTTCCCAAAAGCTGCTCTTGGTTGGATGATTTCTGCCAGAAAGTGCATGCCTTTAATCTCAGCACTCAGGGGCAGAGGTAGGAGGATTGCTGAGAGTTCAAGGCCACCCTGAGACTACATAGTGAATTCCAGGTTGGCATGAGCTAGAAGGAGACCCTACCTTGGAAAAAAATTAGGGCTGGAGAGATGGCGTAGCTGTTCAGGCACTTGCTTGTGAAGCCTAAGGACCCATATTCTACTCTCCAGTTCCCACATAAACCAGACACACAAAAGTGATGCAAGTGTAAGGTTGCACATGCTCACAAGATGGCACAAAACTCTGGAGTTCAAATGTAGTGGCTGAGGCCCTGGTGTACCAATTCTCCCTCTCTTTCTTTCATAAAAAGAAAAAATAAGTTTTTTAGCCAAGCATGGTGGCGCATGCTTTTAATCCCAGCACTCAGGCAGCAGAGGCAGGAGGATTGCCAAGAGTTTGAGGCCACCCTGAAACTACATAGTGAATTCCAGGTCATCCTGGGCTAAAGCAAGATCCTATCTCGAAAAACAAAAAATTAAATTAATAACGCCTGCAGAGATTTTCAAGTGGTTAAGGTGCTTGCCTGCTAAGTGTAAGGACCCAGGTTTGATTTCCCAGTACCCACATAAGCCAGATATACAAGGTGGTACATGCATCTGGAATTTGTTTGCAATGGCTAGAGGTCCTGGCACACCCATTCTCTCTCTCTCTCAAAATAAAATAAAACAGTAAAATATTTAAAATAAAAAGTGCCTTTAGCCACTGAGCCATTTCTCCAGTCCTATTAAAAAAATACATTTGGGCCAGGCGTGGTGGCGCATGCCTTTAATCCCAGCACTCGGGAGGCAGAGGTAGGAGGATTGCCATGAGTTCGAGGCCACCCTGAGACTACATAGTGAATTCCAGGTCAGCCTGAGCTAGAGTGAGACCCTACCTCAGAAAACCAAAATATATATATATATATGGGCTGGAGGGATAGCTTAGTGGTTAAGGCACTTGCCTGCAAAGCCAAAGGACCCAGGTTCAACTCCCCAGTAGGATCTCATTCTAGCTCAGGTTGACCTGGAATTCACTATGTAGTCTCAGGGTGGCCTCAAACTCAGGGCGATCCTCCTACCTCTGCCTCCTGAGTGCTGGGATTAAAGGCATGCACCATCACGCCCAGCCTCTCTCTCTTAAATAAAAAAAAAAGTATGAGGCTAAAAAGATGGCTTAGCAGTTAAGGCGTTTGCTTACAAAGCCAAAGGACTCAGGTTTGATTCCCCAGGACCTAATGAAGCCAGATGCACAAGGTGGCACATGCGTCTGGAGTTCGTTTGCGGCTTCTGGAGGCCTGGTGGGCCCATTCTCTCTCTCTCTCTATCTATCTATCTCTCAAATAAGTAAATAAAATTTAAATATATAAATAAAAATTTTAAAGTGTTCCCAGCACTTGGGGCTGAGAAAGAAGAATTGCTATGAGTTTGGGGCCAGAGTGAGTTCCTGGTTAGTCTGGGTTGGAGTGAGACCCTGCCTCACTCATGAGTCACATATATGACATGAAAGTAGAAGGGGGACTGTTTGGGGGAGGAAAGGGACCAGTGGGAGTTGGGGGAGGGGTTGATGGGGAGTGAATCTGAGCAATTTACAATGATATGCATGTATGAAAATTTTGTAATGAAACCCATTATTAATGATAAAAACAAGAAAAAGGTCTTTCTATACAAGAGCCAGAGATTCCCTCATTCATTCACCACATACTGAGAATCTGCTGTGTGCTGGGCTCTGAGCCAAGCACTGGGAATAATTGAAAGACAAGTGCAGTGAGTCTAGTTGTAATCTAATAGGATAGACAGATATGTACATAAATTACAATGGGAATTATGTTATACAAATACGAAAAATGCACAGAGTGGAGATGAAGGGAGATGCAGAAACGATAGACTTTGGACAGCAAGAGCAGAAAGTACTACAGAAAATGTACTGTGTGGAGGCTGTGGGCCTTTTCTGAGGGATGAGGGAAGACCTTGTGCAGGAGATGGCATGTGGGTGAGCACTTGTGCAGGGGGTAGGTTTTAGACAGAGACAGGGTTCAGACAGAGATCCTGGAGGGAGGTCAAGGGGTTGAGGAGGACAGGGACAATGAACAAGACAGTAGGATGGAGTGCAGAGAGGAATGCCAGAAAGGACTGTTTAAAAAAGACAAGTTGGGGGGCTGGAAAAATGGTTTAGCGGTTAAGGTGCCTGCCTGCTAAGCCTAAAGAACGCTGGTTCCAATCTCCAGGTCCCACGTTTAGCCAGATGCAAAGTGACACAAGGTCGCAATGCCACAAGGGGGCACACGCATCTGGAGTTCGTTCACAGCAGCTGAGAGGCTGCTGGTGCACTCATTCTCTATCCGTCTTCCTCTCCTCTCTCTCTCTGTCTCTCTCTGTGTCTCTCTGTGTCTCTCTGTGTCTCTCTCCAAAAAAAAAAAAAAAAGACAAGTAAAGCCAGATGCACAAAGTGGCACATACATTTGGAGTTTGCAAAGATAGGAAGCCCTGGTACATCCATTCTCCCTCTCTCTCTCTCTCTCTCCCCCAAATAAATTTTTTTTTAAAGGCAAGTCAGGGCTGGGGAAATGGCTTAGCAGTTAATGTGTTTGCCTACAAAGCCTAAGGACCCTGGTTCAATTCCCAGGACCCACATAAGCCAAATGCTCAAGGGGAGCATGTGTCTGGAGTTTGTTTGCAAAGGCTAGAGGCTCTGTGTACCCATTCTCTTTCTCTCTCTCAGATGAATAAATAAATAATTTTTTTAAAGGCAAGTCAAAAACAAAGCTAGGGCTAGAGAGATGGCTTAGCATTGTAGTGGTTTGATTCAGGTGTCCCCCATAAACTTCGGTGTTCTGGATGCTAGGTTCCTCAGATGATGGCAATTGGAAATTAAAGTCTCCTGGAGGCAGTGTATTGCCCGAACAGGTTTAAGGATATTATATCCAGTGTCCTCCTGCCAGTGTTTGGCACACTCTCCTGTTCCTGTTGCCCACCTAGTGTGGGCCAGGGGGTGATATCCACCCTCTGCTCATGTTGTCGTTTTCCCTGCCATCGTGGAGCTTCCCTTCGAATCTGTAAGCCAAAATAAACCTGTTTTTCCCAAAAGCTGCTCTTGGTTGGATGATTTCTGCCAGAAATGTGAACCTGACTGCAACAGCAGTTAAGGCAATTGTTGGCAAAGCTAAAAGACCCAGGTTCAATTCTCTAGAATCCACACAAGCCAGATGCACTTGATGGGGCATGCATCTGGAGTTTGTTTGCTGTGGATAGAGGCCCTGGTGTGCCCATTCTCTCCCCCTCCCCAAATATATATATATATTTTTTTCGAGGTAGGGTCTCACTCTGGCCCAGGCTAACCTGGAATTCACTATGTAGTCTCGGGGTGGCCTTGAACTCACGGCGATCCTCCTACCTCTGCCTCCTAAGGGCTGGGATTAAAGGCGTGCGCCACCATGCCTGGCAAATAAAATATATTTTTTAAAAAGCCAGGGGCTGTGTAGGTGGTTCAATAATAAGAGCATTTGCTATGCAGGCATGTGGACCTGAGTTCAATCCACGGCACCCACATTTTAAAAAGGTGGGGGGTTCCTGGGCGTGGTGGCACACGCCTTTAATCCCAGCACTTGGGAGGCAGAGGTAGGAGGATCGCCATGAGTTCGAGGCCACCCTGAGACTACAGAGTGAATTCCAGGTCAGCCTGGACCAGAGTGAAACCCTATCTCAAAAAAAAAAAAAGTGGGTAGCAAGTGTGGTGGTGTATGCCTTTAATCCCAGCACTCAGAGGCACAGATAGGAGGATCAATGTGAGTTCGTGGCCAACCTGTCACTACAGAGTGATTTCCAGGTCAGCCTGGCCTACAGCAAGACCCTACCTCAAAAATAAAATAAAATAAAAAATAAAATAAAATAATAAAATAAAATAAATAATAAAATAAAATAAAATAGAGCCGGGCGTGGTGGCGCGCGCCTTTAATCCCAGCACTTGGGAGGCAGAGGTAGGAGGATTGCTGTGAGTTCGAGGCCATCCTGAGACTACAAAGTTAATTCCAGGTCATCCTGGGCCAGAGTGGTGAGACCCTACCTCAAAAAACCAAACAAAAATAATAATAATAAATAAATAAAATAAAATAAGAAGGAAGAAAGCCAAGAGTGGTGAATCTGGATGAATTCAGCCCTTGCTTAAAACTCCCCCAAACCAGCAGGTGGTGTCACACCCTTTGAGGTGAGCCTCTGCAGACCAGGAGTTGTAGATGAAGCTTGGAGTGGCTGAGCCATGCTTTTCAGTTTGAAGATCAGGGAACCCCAAAGCATAACCACGAGACAGACTCATGGCTGCGTACACACCCTCAGTGACGGTTTTGTTTTATGATGTTTTGATAAGAGCTTTGTACATGTGAGCATGCAACGTATCAACGGGTAACACCTCCAGTCCCCAGCAATGAGTTTCGTCTTGTTTCATTTACCAAACACTGAATTCTGCTCTGAACCAGGCTACACTGGGAAACCAACCTTAGAATACAAATGGATCTGCTAGGTTGGCTCTAAGAATCTCAGATTAGCCAGAAGTGGTGGGTCACTTTTAAAAAATGTATATTTTTATTTTTTAAGTTTTATTTATTTAAGAGAGCCAGAGAGAGAGAGAGAGAGAGAGAAAGAGAGAGAGAGAGAATGGGCGTGCCAGGGCCTCCAGCCACTGCAGACGAACTCCAGATGCATGAGCCACCTTGTGCATCTGGCTGACGTGGGTCCTGGGGAATTGAACCAGGGTCCTTTGGCTTTGTAGGCAAACACCTTAACCGCTAAGCCATCCCTGCAGCCCTAATTTTTTTTTCTTTTTATTTGCCAGGAGAGAGTGAAAGGGAAAATGGGTGCACCTGGGTTTCCTGAAACTGCAAACGAACTTCAGATGCATGCACCACTTTTTGTACCTGGCTTTATGTGGGTACTGAGGAATCGAACCCAGGCCATCTGGCTTTGTAAGCAAGTGCTTTTGTTTGTGTGTGGTTTTTTTTTTTTTTTTTTTTTTTTTTTTTGGTTTTTCGAGGTAGGGTCTCATTCTGGTCCAGGCTGACCTGGAATTCACTATGTAGTCTCAGGGTGGCCTCGAACTCACGGCAATCCTCCTACCTCTGCCTCCCGAGTGCTGGGATTAAAGGCGTGAGCCACCACGCCCGGCTATTGTGTGTGGTTTTTTGAGATAGAGTCTCACTCTTACTCAGGCTGACCTGGAAGTCACTATGTAGTCTCACGGTGGCCTCGAACTCACAGTGATCCTCCTACCTCTGCCTCCCCAGTGCTGGGATTAAAGGCATGTGCCACCACTGCTGGCTAAGCAAGTGCTTTTAACTACTGAGCCATCTCCCCAGCCTGGGCTAGAGTGAGATTCCATATCAAAATAAATAAATAAATCTCAGATTAAATAGGAAAGCTAAATCTGGGCATGCTGGTACAGGTCTATAACCCTCATGGTTTGGGAAGTAGAGGCAGGACAATCAGGAGTTCAAGATCAGCCTCAGGTATATAGAAAATTTGAGGCCAGCCTGGGCTCTATGAGACACTGTGTCAAAAAAAAAAAAAAAAAAAAAAAAAAAAAAAAAAAAAGCCAACCATTTAATCCCAGCACTTGGGAGGCAGAGGTAGGAGGATTGTTGTGAGTCTGGAGCCAGCCTGAGATTACATAGTGAATTCCAGGTCAGCCTGGGCTAAAGCAAGACGCTACTTCAAATAATCAAAAAAGAAAAGAAAAGAAAAGAAAGAAAAGAAAAAAAAAAAAAAAAAAAACTACCTGGGGCTGGGGGTGGAGTTCAGTGATAAAGCTACTTGCCCAATATGTTCAAATCCATGAGAGGGTCAGTCTTTAGTCCTCAGTACTGCAAAAGAGGAAAAAAAGAAAAGGAGCCAAGGGCTAGAGAGATTGCTTAGTGGTTAAGGCACTTGCCTGCAAAGCCTAAGGACCCAAGTTTGATTCTCCAGTACCCACATAAGCCAGATGAACAAGGTGGTGCATGTGCCTGGAGTTTATATGCAGTGGCTAGAGGCCCTGGTGTGCCAATTTTCATTCTCTCTGTCTTCTTTCTTTCTCTCTCTGCTTACAAATAAACAAATAACTTTTTTAAAAAAGGATCCAAGGGTTGGAAAGATGGCTTAGCAGTTAAGGTGCTTGCCTGTAAAGCCTAAGGACCCATGTGCAACTCTCCAGATCCCACATAAGCCAGATGCATAAAGGTGAGGCAATCACAAGATTGCACATGCCCACTAGATGGCACAAGTGTCTGATGTTTGATTTCAGTAGCTGAGGCCCTGGTGCACCAATTCTCTCTCTCTCTCTCTCTCTCTCTCTCTCTCTCAAATAAATTTTAAATAATTTAAAATGGATCCCAAGGGCTGGAGAGATGGCTTAGTTGTTAGGGCATTTGCCTGCAAAGCCAAAGGACCCAGGTTCAATTCTCCAGGACCCACATAAGCCAGATGCACAAGGGGCACAAGCATCTGGAGTTCGTTTGCAGTGGCTAGAGGCTCTGGTATGCCCATTCTCTTTCTGTCTCTCTTCTCTCTCTCTCTCTCTCTGCTTGCAAGTAAATAAGTACATTAAAAAAAAAAAAAAAGGATCCAAGAAGGAGGCCCTACCTACATTGCCATTTCTTTTAGTTTGTTTGCAAAGCCTGCCAGCCTGATGCACAAAATGGTACATGTATGTGAAGTTAGTTTGCAACGGTAAGGGGCCCTGGCGAGCCCATTCTCTCTCTTTCTCTCTCTCACAAATAAATAAAAATATTTTAAAAAAAGAAATATATAGGAAAGTGTCATTGACTTCCTCAGAGTCAGAGAAGGCTTTCTGGAGGAGGCAAATTTCCTGTTGAATCTCTCAGGAGGACTTAGATCTCTAGATGTGGGAATGACCGGAGGAGGCTATTCCAGGTAAAGAGAACAGTTCTCTTCTCCCTTGGGACTCTTTTTGTTGTTGTTGCTTTTTGAGGTAGGGTCTCACCCTGACCTGGAATTCACTACAGGGCGGCCGCAAACTCACCGCTATCCCCCTACCTCTACTCCCCAGTGCTGGGATTAAAGGCGTGTGCCACCATGCCCAGCTCCCCTTGGGACTCTTCAAAAGTTTCCCAGGAGTTCTTGTGGAGCAGGCTTTCCAGAAGAACGGAGTTTAAGTGGGTGACAGTGTATCCTTGTAATTTCAGCACTTAGGAGGTGAAGGCAGGAATATGAGAAGTTCAAGGCCAGATTTAGCTGATAGTGAGCTTGTGGCCAGCCTGGGCTACATGAGACTCTGTCTCCAAACATCAACAAAAGAAAACTCTTTTTTTTTTTTTTTTTTTTTTTGCTTTTTCAAGGTAAGATCTTACTCTAGCTCAGGAATTCACTGTGTAGTCTCAGGGCAGCCTTGAACTCACAGCGATCCTCCTCCTTAGCTCTGGGATTAAAGGCATGTGCCATCTCACCCAGCTAAAATTGAGTGCAGCTGGAACTCAGACTTGCCCAGCTATCATCAGTAAAGCATCCTAGGAGAAATTGCTTTCCGAGCCTCCTGCAGGGGTCGCTGCTGCCCTAGGCTGAGGCTGTCACCTCTGGACTGGGACGCTTTCTTCTAAGAAAACTCAAGAGCTCTTCTTTGCTGGGGTAGTTGATGGGTACATATACATTGTGGACCTGCTTCCAGCCAAGGGGACTGAAAGGTGGCAGTGTTCAGCCAGTGGTATGGTGGGAGGGAGGTATAGTGGGCACTGACATATTTTCTTTTTCTGGGTCACAAGTTTATTAAAATAAAAGAAACTGGGTAAATGTTGCCATCTGTGCTGTCCCTCCAAACACACACACACACACACCCCAAATCAGGTCCCAGACTAGACACTCCAGGCATACTGAAAACCCTCATGCTTCACCGTGAGGGTCTGTGGCTCACTCTCCAACATCTCTCCTTAGGATGGTGGGGTGGGCTGCTTCAGGAGGTGGAGGTGAGCACTTTAAGTCTACTCCAGGATAGGGAGGGCCCCCTAAGCCTAAGTCCCGCTGCGGGGCTCGGTGCCAAGAGCCCCCATGAGCCATGGCCTCGAAAGGGCAATGGTGATTTTTTTTTCACATAAATATATCGCACTTAAATGAATTTAGACAGCATGACATCAGAGAGTAATTAAATTGGTTTGGGGTTGGAATTCCGTTTCCAATTCCTGAGTTCAGGTTTGTAAAAGATTTTTTTTTTCTGAGCACCTGCAGGTGTGTGTGTGTGTGTGTGTGTGTGTGTAAGTATTTTCACTGGAAAGGATTCAAAACTAGAGGGGAAAAAAAACTGGAGCACACAGGCAGCATTACGCCATTCTTCCTTCTTGGAAAAATCCCTCAGCCTTATACAAGCCTCCTTCAAGCCCTCAGTCAGTTGTGTGGGAGAAAGGGGGCGGTCGGCTTTCTCCTTTCAAGAACGAGTTATTTTCAGCTGCTGACTGGAGACGGTGCACGTCTGGATAAGGCGCATTTCCACTATGGGACTGGATATAGACACACGCCCGGCGGACTTCAAGACGCTCAGACTGCAAAGAAAGTCCTTCCTGCTGCCGCTGCCGCTGCTGCCGCCCCTGCTTCTGAAGATCCACTCTTTTCATGATTTTTCCTGCCAAACCAGAGGCACCTTCGCTGCTGCAGCCGTTCTCTGTGGTGTCATTCAGCGGCTGGCCAGAGGATGAGACTCCCCAAACTCCTCACTTTCTTGCTTTGGCACCTGGCTTGGTTGGACCTGGAATTTATCTGCACTGTATTGGGTGCCCCCGACTTGGGCCAGAGATCTCCGGGGGTCAGGCCAGGGTTGGCCAAAGCAGAAGCCAAGGAGAGGCCCCCACTGGCCCGGAACATCTTTAAGCCAGGGGGTCACAGCTATGGTGGGAGTGCCACCAATGCCAGGGCAAAAGGAGGCTCTGGACAGACACAGGCAAAGAAGGATGAACCCAGAAAACTGCCCCCCAGATCCGGTGGCCCTGAAACCAAATCAGGACCCCCTCCCCAGACTAGGCAGGCTGCAGCACGGACTGTGACCCCAAAAGGACAGCTCCCTGGGGGCAAGACTCCCCCAAAGGCAGGATCTTCCCCCAGTTCTTTCCTGCTGAAGAAGGCCAGGGAGCCTGGGCCCCCTCGAGAGCCCAAGGAGTCTTTTCGCCCGCCCCCCATCACACCTCACGAGTACATGCTCTCGCTGTACAGGACGCTGTCTGATGCTGACAGAAAGGGAGGCAACAGCAGCGTGAAGTTGGAGGCTGGCCTGGCCAACACCATCACCAGCTTTATTGACAAAGGGCAAGGTGAGGGGGTGGGTTGGCAGGGAGGGACATTGGCACACACCTAGGGCTTCCAAAGCCCCAGGAGTGCAGGTGGGTGGGGGGGATGGTGTCTTGTATGCAGTGTAGGGTGGGAGTCTGGGATCTGTCTCAAACATACCTGGTTGCTGGCATGTCAGCACTGGGGTGGGGGAGCACCTCTGAATTGCCAAGCTCAATTCTTTAAAGATGCCAAGAGGGAGCACGGAGCTCAGGGAGGACACAAGACCTGCCAGTTGGTGGCAGTTGGAGACTGGACTCCAAGGCTCATTCTTGATTATCAGACTGTGTGCTCTGACCTAATGTGGGTTGGCCAAACTTTTCAAGTTCCAGGTTTTTCTTGGATAGCAGAGAGTGAGAGAGAGAGCGAGGGAATGGTGAACTTTTAGGTCCCCATGGTCCTACAACTTTACCCTCAGGTTAGGGTGCATAGGGGTGAGGACAGGTAAAGACAGAAAAAGGAGTATCTTGGAGTCATGGCAGCAGACCTAAGTGACATTGTGACTCTGGGGAAGCCCCGCCTCACCTTGGTGATCTATTTTCCCAGATGAACTCCTATGTAGGCATTGGACGAGGTGATTTCTGAGAGCCTTCTAAGCACGAGGCCTTTGTACCCTATACTAACCCATGTCACTTTCGTTAGGAGCCCAGGAGAACCCTTGCTTTCCTGGCTTCTTCCTCTGCCCACCTAAGTATTAGTTTCAACTTTTCTTCTCAGCTTGCTGCGTGATCTCAGCAGGTCCCTCTCAGAGCCTCAGTTTCTCCATAGTGTTGGGAGGGAGGTGGACTGCTTATTGCTGAGGTTGCTTGGAGCTCCGCGCTCTGGTTCTGAGTCCATGGGACTTTGGCTGGCAGGGTGGGGGAGGGGTCAAAGTGGGAGAGGCTCCTCATTAGAGCCGGCCTGTGTGGGGGAATGACAGGGGGTGGGGGAGGTACAGAAACAGCGGGTCTGGCTGAGGTGGGGGAGGTGGCCTGGCTGCCTGCCCAGCCAGAGAAAGCTGTGACCCCTTAAGGGCTCATAAAATAAGTCCTTGTGTCCCCCCTCTAGCCCTAAGAGAGCTCCGGGAGGGGTAGATGGAGAGTTTAAAGGCCCAATTAGTTACCTTAGCTACCTTCTAGAGCAATATATGAATGGTCCCCAATGGCAGATTGGTATTTAGGAAGGAGGGCATGCTGGTTCAGAGATAATACTGAAGTTCACACACACACACACACACACACACACACACACGGCCTCATATTGTACACTCATGCTAAATAAATTACATACGTGCACACAAATACCTTTATATAAATACGTGCCTAATCATATACTCTTCAAACAGTCATACAAGTCCAAATGTACATACATGTCTCTCACATATACATGCTCTCAGGCTAACACATGAAACCAGTCACACGCATACGAAGCACAGCACACTCACACACTCAGCATTGGAAAACATGTGCACCAGCAAAATTATTATGCTGAGAGAAGTCAAGGAAATTGGGTTGCATACCGGTTTTGATAAGAATTTGATCTAATTCAAGCCACTCCTCTTCTCTGTGCCTCATGCATAAAGTCAGAACATGGTCTTTAAAGGTGTGGTGAGAGAAGCTCAGGATGGGACACGCAAACTCAAGACTAGGATCCCGTCTCTGTTTTGTTTTCTTAGCGAGGTGACATTGAACAAGTCTCCTAACTTACTCTGAGCTTTGGGTTCCTCCTCTGGAAAAGTGGATAATTCATTTTTCTTTATTTTTCAAAAATATTTGTATTTAGGGAGCTGGAGTTATGGCTTAGTGGTTAAGGTACGTGCTTGCAAAGCCAAAGGACCCAGGTTCAATTTCCCAGTACCCACATAAACCAGATGCACTAGGTGGTGCATGCATGTGGTGAAAAAAAGAGAAAAAAATAAGAAAAAAAAATATTTTATTTAGTGTGGGTGGGTGTGGTGGCGCACGCCTTTAATCCCAGCACTCAGGAGGCAAAGGTAGGAGGATCACCATGAGTTCAAGGCCAGCCTAAGACTACATAATAAATTCCATATCAGCCTGAGCTACAGCAAGACCCTACCTTGAAAAACCAAAAAAAAAAAATGTATATATATATATATATATAATTTGAGCATGAGAGACAGAAATAAAGAGGCAGAGAGAGAGAAAGAGAAAATGGGCATGCCAGGGCCTCCTTTCACTATAAATGAGTTCCAGATGCATGTGCCACTTTGTGCATCTGTCTTTACATGGGTACTGGGAATTGAACTGGGGCTATCAGGCTTTGCCAGCAAGTGCCTTCAATGGCTGAGCCATCTCTCCAGCCCCAAATTGGATAATTTAAATGCACACATCACCTGTCTCATACAGGTTATATCATGGATGGGGACTGGACATAGGTAGAAGTCAGTTACAAGGCTTATGATTCTAACACATTTGGATATTCCACATAAACACCACCTACACAACCACACCTACAGCTAAACCCCTCAACTTTGTTGGCTGGAGAAGAAGCACTGTCATTTTGAAAAGGGCTCTCAGTGGTTTGGGCGTTGGCCTCTATCACACTGGGAGAAGTGGTTAAAGAGAGCTAGGTCGTCTCTGGAGATGCAGAGATGGTCCGCTTCCTTTGTAAGGTTGCAGGAATTAACTTCTGCCTATTCTCTCCAGATGACCGAGGTCCTGTGGTCAGGAAGCAGAGGTACGTGTTTGACATTAGTGCCTTGGAAAAGGACGGGCTGCTGGGGGCTGAACTAAGGATCTTTCGGAAGAAGCCCTTGGACACTGCCAAGCCTGCGGCCCCCAGTGGCGGGCGGGCTGCCCAGCTGAAGCTGTCCAGCTGCCCCAGTGGCCGGCAGCCGGCAGCCTTGCTGGATGTGCGTTCTGTGCCAGGCCTGGATGGATCTGGCTGGGAGGTGTTCGACATCTGGAAGCTCTTCCGAAACTTTAAGAACTCAGCCCAGCTGTGCCTGGAGCTGGAGGCCTGGGAACGGGGCCGGGCCGTGGACCTCCGTGGCCTGGGCTTTGAACGGGCTGCCCGACAGGTCCATGAGAAGGCCCTGTTCCTGGTGTTTGGTCGTACCAAAAAGAGAGACCTATTCTTTAATGAGATTAAGGCCCGCTCTGGCCAGGATGACAAGACTGTGTATGAGTACCTGTTCAGCCAGCGGCGGAAACGGCGGGCCCCACTGGCCACTCGGCAGGGCAAGAGACCCAGCAAACCCCTCAAGGCTCGTTGCAGTCGGAAGGCGCTGCATGTCAACTTTAAGGACATGGGCTGGGATGACTGGATCATTGCACCTCTTGAGTATGAAGCCTTCCACTGCGAGGGACTGTGTGAGTTTCCTTTGCGCTCCCACCTGGAGCCTACGAACCATGCGGTCATCCAGACACTGATGAATTCCATGGATCCTGAGTCCACGCCCCCTACCTGCTGTGTGCCCACAAGGCTGAGTCCCATCAGCATCCTCTTCATTGACTCTGCCAACAATGTGGTGTATAAGCAGTATGAGGACATGGTCGTGGAGTCTTGCGGCTGCAGGTAGCAGCTCCGGCCCTCTGTCTTCCAGGGTGGCACCTTCCAAGATCCCCTCCTCACTCTCCTGGAATCACAGAGGGGTCAGTGAAGTGCAGCCAGAGTAGCTACACAGCCTGCAGGATGGGAGTTCAGCAGCCTTTCTCACTGTCTAAGTGAGATTTGGGATCAAACTCCTCTTCTAGCCACAGCTCTCCCATCGGAGGTTCCTGCCCTTTCTTCTGACTAGCAGGGAGGGTACAGACTCTGAATGGGATTCAAACCCCAAAGATGAGTTCTTCAATGAGACTCAGCCCACCATCTCTCCTCACCTGGGCCTCCTCAGCCTGGGGACTGACTCTCAGGGTGGGGGGACGGGTGTTATCCCAAGTACTTCTTGGGAGAGCCACAGGTGCCATGTCCTCTTCCTCTTTAAATCACCTTTGTGCCTAATGACTTTCTGCCCCTGGGGCAGATGAGATGTTGATTGGGCTGGGGTGCTGGAGGGGGCGGGATGAGAGGGTTTGGGCAGGGGCAAGAAGTATGAGCCTATTAGACTGTTAGATTAAAATGTACATTGATGAGATAAAAGGCAAAATTGTGCTTAAAATTGTGGTAGATTTCTTTTCTTTCTTTCTTTCCTTTTTTTTTTTTTTTGGTTTTTGCAAGGTAGGGTCTCACTCTGGTCCAGGCTGACCTGGAATTCACTATGTAGTCTCAGGGTGGCCTCGAACTCTCGGCAATCCTCCTACCTCTGCCTCCCGAGTGCTGGGATTAAAGGCGTGCGCCACCACACCCGGCTTCTTTCCTTTTTTTAAAAAAAAAATCTATTTTTATTTATTTGAGTGAGAGAGATACAAAAATAGGCAGCTAGAGAGAGAGAGAGAGAGAATGGGCGCTCCAGGGCCTCCAGTCACTGCAAACGAATTCCAGATGCATGTGCCCCCTTGTGGGTCCTGGGGAGTCGAACCTGGGTCCTTTGATTTTGCAGGCAAGTGCCTTAACCACTAAGCGATCTCTCCAGCCCATCCCCCCCCTTTTTTTTTCCCAAGGTAGGGTCTCACTCTAGCCCAGGCTGACGTGGAATTCACTATGTAGTCTCAGGGTGGCCTTTAACTCTCAGCAATCATCCTACCTCTGCATCTCAAGTGCTGGGATTAAAGGCGTGTGCCACCACACTCAGTCTTCTTTCCTTTTAAAAAATATTTTATTTTTACTTATTTGAGAGAGAAAGAGAGCAGAAGAGGCAGATAGAGAGAGAGAAAAATGGATACATCAGGGCCTCCAGCCACTGCAAATGAATCCAGATGCATGCTACCCTGTGCATCTGGGTACTGAGGAATCAAACCTGGGTCCTTAGCTTTCGCAGGCAAGCTCCTTAACCACTACACCATCTCTCCTGCCCCTGTGGTAGACATCTTGTTTACACTAGGGGACCGGTGATTCCTCAAACAATTCCTGACCCAGAGGGGGAAGATCAGTTGCATCAGGTATAAAATGTTTCCCAGGCTCAGGCCCCATCCCCATTCCTGGGAAATTCAGCCGAATGGGGCAGAGAGTAGAGCTGATCAGGGCCAGTGCTCACCTCTAACCCCATTCCTGATCCTTCCAAAGGCCCACTGGTTCTCAGCTCCTTTGGCTCCATTGGGACCTGGCAAAGGGTTAGAGTTTTACATTCCTTAGATAAATTCGGTGTCCAAAATGGAGCCCTAAATGAGGGGGGATGTTGAGGGGTTTGGTTTCCTTTAAAATCATTCTCACTTCATTTACCAACATCTGTCCTATCCCCTACACTACATATTCAAAGAATTGACTGGACCTCATTTAAAGGGCCTTCTGTTTTTCCACTGGGGGATCTGGGCTGCCACGGGTCTCCTCATCCCTAGAGGGCCATGTCCTTTGTGCCATGATCACTGCTCCTCACATGACTTGTCCGTGACCCTGTGGGTCTCAGGCTCAACATCACCACTGCTCCTACTGCTCACTCAGTGCCCTCCCACCGCTCCGGAGTGGAGTCAGAAGTGGAGCCCCTCCATTTACGTGTTATAGTATATAAGTACATAATTAGATGTGAATGAATGGTCTCCCTTCTGATCTCAGACAGACCAATATGCCAGGCACATCCTGACAGTGCTTCCTGTCTGGAGTTTGGCTCTGAGTAAATGTTCACTCCTTCTCTTAGCCAGAATCTTTGGGGAGGTACAGGACATAAACTTTTTGTGAGAAGAACACAACCTTCTTCGAAGGGAAATTAAGGCACCTGGATCCTTGGGCTAAGAGCTCAAGGCCAAGTTCTACCTGGCTGAAGAGAGACTTAGGGACCAGAAAAAGTCCAAGCCTCTGGTTCCTACCCAGGGGGCCTCAAAATTTTCCCCACTTCTCTCCAGCTGGGTCTTTGATTGCTGGGGCTCCTGGCCAAAGCCGTCTCAGGAGTAGGGATTCCTGCCCAACAATGGGCAAATCTTGTGACCTTTCCTTCTGGGCCTGAAATGTAGGTTGTCAGAACCTGAAGCAAGAGCCCAGTACAGGGGCAGCCTACCTTTGAGCTGCCTTTTTGGTTTGGAGACCATTACCTTGTCCCAGAGGAGCCAGATTGAATCTGGGACTGAGTTCTCTTTGGCCAGGCTTCGTTGTGTTTGGCTAGCGGTGAGCTTGGGAGTTCTGTAAGTAAACAAAGGAACTGCCATGGCAGACAGAGGCTTGGTGTATGAGAGAGAATGCGCCTGGAAGGAAGGTGCTGGGGGGGGGGTTCCAAAGAGTCAGCTGTGGATACAGAGAGAGCAGTGTAGGAGTCGAGTGTCTGGAACCCCAACAGCAGAGGGACAAGGGGAAGAAGGGCGGGGTCACACAGGTGACACTGGCTGTCCCAAGTACTTATTTGCTGGGTTGTGCATCTCTGGTTTCTTGGAAAGATCTGACAGAACCAGAGCTTCGCCCTGCCGTAGCTCCAGCAGAGCATTAACTGAGTCACAATGCTCTTTCCTGCTGAAGGCCTAGACTTTGGGTGGATGGCCACAGCTCTGGCTAGACACCTGAGGAGCTGCCTCTCCCACCTCAATCTGCCCTGGAACTTTCTTTCACAAAGGAGCCACTCAGACCATGTACCCCTCCCTTCTGCCCAACTCTAGGTATCCGAGCTTGTCATATGGAGAGGACAGAGACCTTCCATCCTAACCTTCACATTCAGGCAGTGTGGTCTTGGAGCATATACTTCTTTAGCACCGCCTCTAGCCCACCATGGGAAGCTGTATGCTTGTGTGGTATCTTCTTCTTTTCTTCTTCTTTTTTGTTTTCTCTCCGAGGTAGGGTCTCCCTCTAGCCCAGGTTGACCTGGAATTCACTATGTAGTCCCAGGGTGGCCTCGAACTCACAGCAATCCTCCTACCTCTGCCTCCGGAGTGCTGGGATTAAAGGTGTGCGCCATCATGCCGGGCTCTGATTCCTCATTTGAGGAAGGAAGAAAGGAAAGGGGGGGGGTGGAAAGGGAGAGGAAACCATTGAAAAGGAAGGAAAAATGGGGATAAACATACCTAGTATCAATTTCATTGGACTCATTGTGAGGATATGAAAGGCAGTCAACACAGCAGCTGGCACAAAGGTGGCGCTCAGTAAAAGTTAGCCGTTGTCACTGCTGCATATCAAAGTGTCCCAAGAAGTGGGCAGGATGAGGGCAATTACCTCCCATCATTTGTTTGTTTGTTTATTTTTGTTTTCTTCAAGATAGGTTTTTGCTTAAGTCCAGGCTGACCTGGAATTCACTATGTAGTCTGAGGGTGGCCTTGAACTCATGATGATCCTCCTACCTCTGCTTCCCCTGTGCTGGGATTAAAAGTATGAGCCATCTCCTCCCATCATTTTTACAAGTGAGAAGTTGATGCCCAGAGAGGAAGTGGTTGAGTGGCAACCACAGGTCTGCAGATCTTCTCATCAATATATCTACTCTGCTGAGCCCCTCAGTCCACTGACCCCAGTCTTGGCAAGCAATTGAGT
The DNA here is from genome assembly GCA_036365145.1 of Orientallactaga sibirica. Classification (NCBI taxonomy): domain Eukaryota; kingdom Metazoa; phylum Chordata; class Mammalia; order Rodentia; family Dipodidae; genus Orientallactaga; species Orientallactaga sibirica. Next base: position 10,586,001 of record JAEOAD010000011.1, read on the forward strand.
CACCTCTCTAGCTCTTGGCTCCTTGGCCTGAAAAGTATCTCCTCAGGGACGCAGCATGCTGTTAGTTCCTTGGGAAAAATAGCAGAACAGAGTTTAGGGCAGGAAACATGAGAGGCCCAGAGGGAAGGAACCAGGAGAGACTTCCAGTGCTTTGCCCCCATCTCTTGGCCCTATCCACATCCCTGCCTCCCAGGGTCACAACAGGAAAAACAACTTTCTCTGGGGCTTGGGACAGTAACCTTGGGAAGCCTTATGGCCTTCATTCTGACTTCTCAGCTGCCTCTTCTGATTTGAGTGCAGACCTGAGGAAGTATGGGACTCAGGTAGTTCCAGCCCTGGTGCTACCACTTCCCAGTTGAGTGACTTTGGTCAAGTTGTTTCATCTCTTCAAGATTCAAGTTCTTTGTCTATAAAAGAGAGATAATATCAAGTCTGGGGAGCCTGAGATTCAGGAAAGGAAGGTATTTAATCATTCCACCAATATTTGATCTAGTCATTCACTTGTTAATCAATGAATACTTATAGAGGTTCCACCAGAGCCCGCCTGCTGTGCAGATAAACACACAACAACAACAACAACAACAACAACAACAACTGCTCAGGTTTAACAAGGGCTTGTCATGTGCCAGGTGCTTTTTTTATTTTTTATTTTTCTTTTGAGGTAGGGTCTCACTCTAGCCCAGGCTGACTTAGAATTCACTATGTATGCTCAGGGTGGCCTTGAACTCAAGGCAATATTCCTACCACTGCTTCCCCACTGCTGGGATTAAAGGTGTCCATTATGACATCTGGTTTATTAAATTATTTTAATGATATTTTTATTTATTTGAAAGAGAAAGAGGCATATGTAGAGAGAATGGGTGCACCAGGGCCTCCAGCAGGTGCAAATGAACTCCAGACACATGTGCCACCTTTGCCACCTTGTGCATCTGGCTTACATGGGTACTGGGGAATCGAACCTGAGTCCTTACGCTTCCCAGGCAAGTGCCTTAACTACTAAGTCATCTCTCCAGCCCTTAAACTATTTTTCAAAGTGCTGGGGAGATGACTCAGTGGATAAAGCCCTTGCCACTCAAGCCTGAGTTCAATTCTCCCCAGACCCTAAGTAAAAAAGCCAGAAGCTGTAGCAGGCTTCTGTAATCACAGCAAGATGGGAGGTGGGGAAAGGAGAATTTCCCAGACACTAGTAGAGTCCAGAAAAGAACAATAGCAGGGCCCAGCTTGATGACACAGTCCTTTATTCCCAGCACTCAGGAGGCTGAGGTAGAGGATTTCCGTGAGTTCGAAGCCGCCCTGAGACTACATAGTGAATTCTAGGTCAGCCTGAGCTAGACCAAGACCTTACCTTAAAAAACAAACAAAACAAAGCCTGAGACTACATAGCCTTTAATCCCAGCACTTCTAGGTTCAAGGCCACCCTGAGCTACAAGTTAATTCCAGGACAGCCTGGACCAAGTGAGACCCTACCTCGAAAAACCTTAAAAAAAAAACAAACAAACAAAACAAAACATTTAAAAAAAAAAAAACAGCAAAAGAGAAAAAAAAACCCCTAATAGTAGAGCAAAGTCTCTATAGCAGCAGAGTGGGATCCGGAGAGAGAAAAACCTGCCTCAAAATGAGGAGGAGGCTAGGTGTCATGGGCACACCTTTAGTCCCAGCACAAGAGAGGGTAAGATAGGAGGATCATCACGAGTACAAAATCAGCCTGAGCTGTCAAGTGAGTTCCTAGTCAGCCTGGGCTAGAATGAGACCATGCCTCAAAATAAATAAACAAATAAGTAAGTAAGTAAATAAATAAATGGTGAAAGAAGGGCTGGAGAAATGGCTCAGTGGTTAGAGGAGCTTGCTTGCAAAGCCTGATGGCCTGGGATCAATTCCTGGTACACATGTAAAGGCAGATTCACAAAGTAGTGCATGCATTTGTAATTTGTTTACAGTGGCAAGAGGCTCATTCCCATTTTCTCTCTCCCTTTGCAAATAAATACAAATATTTGAAAAAAAATAGGAGGCAAGGAGAGGACTGACCCAAAAATTGTTTTTTTTTTTTTTTTTTTTTCTGGGAAGGAGGGGATTTCAAGGCAGAGTCTCACTGTAGCCCAGGCTGACCTGGAATTCACTTTGTAGTTTCAGGCTGGCCTTGAACTCACAGCAAAAAAAAATCCTCCTACCTCTGCCTCTCAAGTGCTGGGATTAAAGGTATGCACCACCACACCAAGCTCTCCTTCACATGCCATAGCATGTACATGCCCACACTCATATACACAGGAGCACACACATGAAAAATAATACAGAAAATAATGTGGGCTTCATTAATAGACATGTAGTATAGACATTCAAGGAAACTGGCTTTGCTTTGCTTAGTAATTTTCTTCTTTCTTTTTTCTAATATAGCCCAGGCTGGCCCTGAACTTGTTATGTAGCTGAGGATGACCTTGAACTCCCAATCCTCTGCCTTCACCTCCTAAGTGCTGGGATCACACATGTGTACCATCATACTTGGTTTTGTATGATTTTCTGATTTCTTCACAGAAACCATTACAGAAGAACAGAGAATATGATAGTGAAAAGTCTAGAAATAATGTCTTATGAGATTTAACTGATGAAATTTGAGATGATATAAAGTTAAGGAAGGAAAAAGAGGAAGAGAAGCAGCAGCTTAGAGAAAAAAAGATAAGTTTTCAGGAACTGAAAGATAAAAGAGGGATGGAGAGATGGCTAAGTAGTTAAGGCACTGGCCTGCAAAGCCTAGTTACCTGGGTTTGATTCCCCAGTACCCAACATAAAGCCAGATACACAGAGTGGTGCATATTCTGGAGTTTGTTTGCAGTGGTTAGAGGCCCTGGTGTACGCCCATTCTCTCTCTCTCTTCTTGCAAATTATATATATATATGTTTTTTGACATAGGGTCTCTCTCTGTAGCCCAGGCTGACCTGGAATTCTCTATGTACTATCAGGGTGGCCTCAAACTCACAATGATCTTCCTACCTTTGCCTCCAGAGTGCTGGGATTAAAGGGGATGCACCACCATGCCTGGCTTATACTGGACTTTAAAAGTTTTATTTATGCTGGGCGTGGTGGTGCACGCCTTTAATCCCAGCACTTGGGAGGCAGAGGTAGGAGGATCACTGTGAGTTCGAGGCCACCCTGAGACTACATAGTGAATTCCAGGTCAGCCTGAGCTAGAGTAAGACCCTATCTTGAAACCGCCCCCCCCAAAAAAAATTAATTAATTTGAGAGAGACAGAGAGAATGGCCATGCCACAGTCTCCAGCTGTTGCAAAAGAAGTCCAGATGCAGGCACCACCTTGTACATCTGGCTTATATGGGTCATGGGGAATCAAACCTGGGCCCTTTGGCTTTGTAGGCAAGTACCTTAACCATTAAGCCATCTCTCCAGCCCTATTTTTTTTTTTTTTTTTTTGAAGCAGGGCTTCACTCTATCCCAGGCTGACCTGGAATTCACTATGTAGTCTTAGGCTGGCTTCAAACTCAGGGTGATTCTCCTACCTCTGCTTCCCAAGTGCTGGGATTAAAGGTGTCCACCACCATGCTCAGCTTAAATATATATATATATATTGGTTTTTCGAGGTAAGGTTTCACGCTAGCCCAGGCTGACCTGGAACTATGTAGTCTCAGGATGGCCTCGAATTCACATTGATCCACCTACCTCTGCCTCCCAAGTGCTGGGATTAAAGGCGTGTGCCACCACGCCACCCTGAAACTACATAGTGAATTCCAGGTCAGCCTGGGCTAGCGTGAAACCCTACCTCGAAAAAAAACTATTAATTTACTAGATAGACATATATAAAGGTAATGGGTACACCAGGGTCTCTAGCCACTGCAAATGAACTTGACTCATGTGCCACCTTCTGCATCTGGCTCATGTGGGTACTAGGTAATTGAACCTGGGTCATTAGGCTTCCCAGGCAAGTGTCATATCTGCTAAGCCATCTCTCCAGCCCAAGAATTAAAAAAAAATTTTTTGGGGGGGCTGGAGAGATGGCTTAGCAGTTAAGCGCTTGCCTGTGAAGCCTGAGGTCCATGGTTCTAGGCTCAACTCCCCAGTATCCACGTAAGCCAGATGCACAAGGTGGTGCATGAATCTGGAGTTTGTTTGTAGTGGCTAGAGGCGCTGGTGCACCCATTCTCTCTCTCTCTCTCTGCCTCTTTCTCTGTCTGTTGCTCTCAAATAAATAAAAATAAACAAAAAAGATTAAAAAAAATATTTTTTTAGCCAGGTGTGGTGGCTCATGCCTTTAATCCCAGCATTCAGGAGGCAGAGGTAGGAGGATCGCCATGAGTTCAAGGCCACCCTGAGACTACAGAGTGAATTCCAGGTCCTACTGGGCTAGAGTGAGACCCTATCTCAAAAAAAAAAAAAAAAAAAATATATATATATATATATATTTCTTGGGTTGGAGAGATGACTTAGTGGTTAAGGTGCTTGCCTGCGAAGCCTAAGGAGCCAGGTTCAACTCCCCAGAACCCATGTAAGCCAGATGCACAAGGTAGTGCATGCGTCTGGAGTTCATTTGCAGTGGCTGGAGGTCCTGGTGCATCCACTCCTATCTGCTTCTTTCTTCTCAAATAAATAACTAAATAATTTTTTTTTTTTGAGGTAGGGTCTCATTTTAGTTCAGGCTGACCTGGAATTCACTACGTAGTCTCAGGGTGGCCTTGAACTCACAGCAATCCTCCTACCTCTGCCTCCCAAGTGTTGGGATTAAAAGTGTGCACCACCATGCCCAGCTAATAAATTATATATATATATATATATATATATATAATCACTGTGAATTTGAAGACAGTCTGTGATGACTATGTTGTTACATTGTGAATTCCAGGTCAGCCTGGGCTAGATCAAGACCTTACCTCAAAAAAAAAAAAAGAAAGCCCCCCCCCCCCAAAAAAAAAAAAACAACAAACTAGGCATTTGGGAGGTGAAGGCAAGATGCGGAGTTCAAGGCTGGTTTGAGTGAGACTCTGTTTCAAAACAATAAAAAGGCACTCTTCCACAAGGACAGAGGGAAATGGTAGTAGCAATAGATTATAATTGGGGCCTGGTGTGGTGGTGCATACCTTTAACCCTAGGAGTTAGGAGGATTGCTATGAGTTTGAGGCCAACCTGAGACTACACAGTGAGTTCCAGGTCAGCCTGGCCTACAGTGAGACCCTACCTCAAAAAACAAAACAAAACAAACCTAAATAACCGTTTTTTTTTTAAAAAAATATTTTTATTTATTTATTTGACAGAAAGAGGGAGAGAGAATGGGTGCACCAGGGCCTCCAGCCACTGCAAACGAATTCCAGACTCATGTGCCACCTTGTGCATCTGGCTAATGTGGGTCCTGGGGAATCGAACCTGGGTCCTTTGGCTTTGCAGACAAACACCTTAACCACTAAGATCCCTCCAGCCCCAAAATAACCATTTTTTTTTTAAAAAAGATTTTATTTATTTATTAGAGACAGAGAGAGGGAGAAAGGGACAGAGAATGGGCATGGCAGGGCCTCTAGCCACTGCAAAATAACTCCAGATGCATGTGCCACCATGTGCATCTGCCTTACATGGGACCTGGAGAATGGAACCTGGGTCCTTAGTCTTCACACTCATGCACCTTAACCGCTAAGCCATCTCTCTAGCCTCAAAATAGCTTTTTTTTTTTTTTTTTTTTTTCTTTTACAAGATAGGGTCTCACTCTAGTCCAGGCTGACCTAGAATTCACTATGTAGTCTCAGGGTGGCCTCGAACTCACCGCGATCCACCTACCAATGCCTCCCAAGTGCTGGGATTAAAGGTGTGAGCCACCAAGCCCGGCCCCAAATAGCCATTTTTTCTTTTCTTTCCTTTTTTTTTTCTTTCTTTTGTTTTGGATTTTCGAGGTAGGGTCTCGCTCTAGCTCAGGCTGACCTGGAATTCACTATGGAGTCTCACGGTGGCCTTGAACTCATGGTGATCCTCCTACCTCTGCCTCCCAAATGCTGGAATTAAAGGCGTGCGTCACCACGCCCGGTCCAAAATAGCCATTTTGTAAATAAAACAAATGTAAAGGGAAAGGATCTTCCCTTTGGGGGTGGAGTCAAAAAAAGAGTGGCTCTGCGCAGGGGTCCCTGAGGAGCGCAGGCTGGTGGGGGGGGCACGAGGAGAGAGATGTGAGATGCCAGCGGGCAGAGCTGGAGGCGGGCGGGAAAGAACCAGCACCGGAACCATTGTGACGTCCGTCAGGGACCGCAGAGACGCGCGGCGGGAAAAGCGCAGGTGCACACCGCCGCCACTGCCCGACTGCCCTTGGCGACAGCACCCACAGAGGAAGGCGTGCAGGCAGCCGGGATTCCGGAAGCCCACCCTTCACCCGGAAATGATTGCCGGGGAACATGGCGCTGCTGGTGCGAGTCCTTGTGAGTGCCGGGGGAGCGCTCTACGGTCACACGCCGGGCTCCGGGTGGGGCGGGGCGCGAAGAGCAAGGGAAGAAAGACCAGAAGGGAGCTTGGGAAACTGAGGCAGCTGCCCACGTCTCCATACCACCTCGTTAGGTCTTTCTAGAGGAACGTGTCCTCGGGGGGTCTTCCTCTGATGAAGTTTGCTTGTCTCCCCTCGAGGAGTGGCGCGTGCGGGGCACTGACCGGCGGGTCGGGAGGCCGGGGGTGGGGTGGGGAGGGGTCTCGTCTGTCCCTGATGCAGTGTGTGTGTGTGTGTGTGTGTGTGTGTGTGACCGTGACCTTGGGCCTCGCTGTCCCCATTGTGAGCTAGGAGGATGTGTCTCTGCTCGCAGGCTCTTTGCGTTCTGAAGTTCCCTGAGTTGATTTGAGGAGGACCCCCCCCCCCACACACAAGTCAATTCTCGGTGGAATTAAATGGGTTTGTTTAATTGTCAGGTCGAAAGCTGGGGAGAATCGGGCCGTAGCGTTTTTCACTTTGTCAGGCTTTGTGTTTGGGCACAATCCAGACTTGTTGAATGAATGAATGAATGAATGAATGAATGAATGAATGAAGTCAGACACCACTAGACTCTTTACCACCCATATGGGGAGCTACTATCTCTCAGATTGACCCTAATCTTCGAGGCTCACGCCTTCTGGTATACTCTGACCTGTAAGAATGATGAAGAAAGTGGCCACCAGGGCTAGAGAGGTGGCTTAGCGGTTAAGGAGCTTGCCTGCAAAGCCAAAGGACTTCTGTTCTATTCCCCAGGACCCACGTAAGCTAGATGCACAAGTTGGCACATGAGTTTGGAGTTCGTTTGCAGTGGCTGGAACCCTGACTCGCCCATTCTTTTTTTTTTTCTCTCTCTCTCAGCCTTTTTCCCTCTCTCAAATAAATAAATAAAAATAAAAGAAAGAAAGAGGTCGCGGGGTGGGGGGGGGAGGTTAGAGTACAGAGCTGGTTTCCTAGTCATGGAAGGATAGGATAGTTTATAATTTTAGCAAGACTTTTGAGAACTAGGTCAAGGGCACTATTTTTCATAGCAGCCACTATCTATTCCTGCCGATGGCTATCTTTTTGAGTTATTATTTTACACTTTTTTTTTTTTTTTGAGGTAGTCTCACTTTAGTCCAGGCTGACCTGGAATTCACTATGTAGTCTCAACGTGGCCCCAAACTCACGGTAATCCTCCTACCTCTGCCTCCCAAATGCTGGGATTAAAGGCATGTGCCACCACGCCTGGCTCACTTGTGTTTCAAGTCATTTTATATGTGACTTACTGCAGGTTTACTTGTGTCTCTTGCCACTTGGCAAAGTGCAGAACCCTCACTTGCTGCTCAAGAAATATTTGTTTAAGGAATATTTCCCATAACCTAAACAAAACTTCATTTGCTGAGGTAATTATTGATGCCAAAGTAGAAATTGATTAGGATCTGAGGACAGTTGGGGAGAGGACAATCAGTTTTTCAAATTTTTTATGAGTATGCATATGCAAATTGTGTGTGTGTGTGTGTGTGTGTGTGTGTGTGTATGGTGTTGAGGGTTAAACCCAGGGCCTCATGTCTGTAAGGTTAGGATTCTGCTGCTAAACTATAAATAATCCCAGCACTAAGTTAGTTAGCTTTTTTTTTAAGTGTCATCCCAGCATGGATGACAGCCTTTCTTTCTTTCTTTTTTCTTTTAAAGTTTTATTTATTTAAGAGAGGGAAAGAGGCAGAATGTGCATGCGAGAGAGAGAGAGAATGGGTGCGCCAAGGCCTCCAGCCACTGCAAACGAACTACAGACGCATGTGCCACCTTGTGCATCTGGCTTACATGGGTACTGGGGAATTGAACTGAGGTCCTTTGGCTTTGCAGGCAAACACCTGAACCGTTAAGACATCTCTCTAGCCCTAATTAGCTTTTAAGTAGGATATTTGGGGAAATAGAAAAAAAATTTATGGGACTTGAGATCTGAAATGAACACCTTGATTTGTCTTGGAAATTATTGGCTGCTCCAGCTATTAAGTGTTCTTCTGGAACATGGGGTCTGTTGCAGATTCACTTCTTTGTGGTAGCATTCACAGAAATCACCTTTCCATATACCTTTTATTAGTTAGGTCTATATTTCTACTTTCTATTTATTTATTTTTTGGTACAGTGCCCGATAAAATTAGGAAAATCACTTTTACATTATACTGGTTCCCTGAGGTCTTATCATATGTTGCAATGTGTCATAAAGCAAAAAAACCCACCTCATGGCTAGTTGAAAGTGGAAATAAATACCAAAGTAGCAGGTATTTATTTATTTTAAAGGGAAAGCATTTCTTATTTTTTTTAAATATTTTTTTCTGAACTGGGTGGGGTGGCGCATGCCTTTAATCCCAGCACTCGGGAGGCAGAGGAAGAAGGATCACTGTGAGTTCGAGGCCACCCCGATACTACAGAATGAGCTCTAGGTCAGCCTGAGCTAGAGTGAAACCGTACCTCAAAAAACAAAAAAGAAGCGTCTGGATTTACATGGGTACTGGGGAATTGAACCTGGATCGTTACAATTTGCTGGCCTTAACTGCTAAGCCATCTCTGCAGCCCCTTTATTTTTTATTTTTTAAAATTTTTGTTTATTTTTATGTATTCACTTGAGAGCGACAGACAGACACAGAGAGAAAGAGGCAGAGAGAGAATGGCACACCAGGCCCTCCAGCCACTGTAAATGAACTCCAGATGCCACCTTGTGCATCTGGCTTTCATGGGTACTGGGGATTGAGCCTTGAACTGGGGTCCTTAGTCTTCACAAGCAACCGCTTAACCACTAAGGCATCTCTCCAGCCCAGCCTTGTTGTTATTATTATTTTTTGTGGTTTTTTGAGGTAGAGTCTTGCTCTAGCCCAGGCTGACCTGGAATTCATTCTGTATTCTCAGGGTGGCCTTGAACTCATGGTGAGCCTCCTACCTCTGCCTCCCGAGTGCTGGGATTAAAGGCATGCACCACCCCACCCGGCTCAGCCTTATTTTTTGATGTTTTTATTTCTCTTTTTTTCTTTGGTTTTTCAGATGTAGGGTCTCACTGTAGCCCAGGTTGACCTGGAACTCACTCTGTAGTTCCAGGCTAGCCTCCTACTCATAGCAGTCCTCCTATCTCTGCCTCCTGAGTGCTGGAATTAAAAATGTGTACCCCCACACCTGGCAATATTTTTATTTCTTTTTTTGGAAGGAGAGAGATTGACAATGAATATGGGTATACCAGGGCTCTTGCTGCTGCAAATGAACTCCAGATGCATGTGCCACTTTGTGCATTTGGCTTTATGTGGGGGCTGGGTAATCAAACCCAGACTGAATTGAATCCACGCTGACAGGCTTTGCATGCAAGCACCTTTAACCTCTGAGCCATCTCTCCTTCCCAATGACTGATCTTCTAACAGCATACTGAAAATTTTCAGGTGGAATTTTTTTTAGGAAGCGAGTGCTAGATGTGAGGGTGTTCTAGCTGCAACATCTGTCACCTCATTGATCACCAGGGTTGATTTGACTGATCTGGCTGGCTAGGTGGGTGTCCCCTCCCTCCCTTATTGCTTCATGTGCATCCTTCCCAAAGCTGCATGCTTGGTCAAAGAAGACGACCTTCCCCTAGTAGAGGAGGACCAGTCTTTGGTCAAGGTATATGAGTAGCTGCATTCCCCTGCTAGAACCTCAAACAAGAAAGTGTGAGTGCTAATACTTGGGCTGTAGATAAAGCCAGGTGTTGCTGAGTTTACACAGGCCATGATATTAGTAACTAATATTTGTTGGGCATTTCATATGTGTTAAACACTTGAAAATACATATGAATTTGCCTAATCCTTACTGTAGCCTTTCAGAAAGGAAGGCACATTGTTTTCCTATTTCACAGGAAAGGCAGTGATATTTTTTTCTGAGAAAATTGAACCACAGAGATATTGCTAACGCTTTTTTTTTTTTTTTTTAAGAGATAGGGTCTTACTCTAGCCCAGGCTGACCTGGAATTCACTATGTAGTCTCAGGGTGGCCTCACAGCAATTCTACCTCTGCCTCCCGAGAGTGTTGGGATTAAAGGTGTGCGCCACCACGCCCAGCTCCTAAAGCATTCTTGTTAGGTTTTTTTGAGGTAGGGTCTCACTCTAGCCCAAGCTGACCTGGAATTCACTATGCATTCTCAGGCTGATCTTGAATTCACAGCAAGCCACCTACCTCTGCCTCCCAAGTGCTGGGATTAAAGGTGTACACCACCACGACTAGTTGCTAAGTGTGTTTTTAATGTTTTATATATTTTAATTTTTATTTATTTATTTGACAAAGTGAAAGAGGGGGAGAGAGAGAGTGTGTGAATGGGTATGCCAGGGCCTCCAGCCACTGCAAACAAACTCCAGACACATGCACCACCTTGTGCATCTGGCTAACATGGGTCCTGGGGGAATCGAATCTGGGCTCTTTGGCTTTGCAAGCAAACGTCTTAACTGCTATGCCATCCCTCCAGCCCTGCTAAGTGTATTTTTTTAAATATTTATTTATTTATTTATTTATTTTTTTTTATTGACAACTTCTTTAATTGTAGACAATATCCTATGGTACTTCCCTCCAACCCCCACCCCCCCCACTTTCCCCTTTGAAACTCCACTCTCCATCATATCCCCTCTCCCTCTCAATCAGTCTCTCTTTTCAGTTTGATGTCTCCTATTATGGTCTTGTGTAGGTAGTGTCAGGCACTGTGAGGTCATGGATATCCATGTTTTGTGTCTGGAGGAGCATGTTGTAAGGAGTCCTACTCTTCCTTTGGCTCTTACATTCTTTCTGCCCCCTCTTCCGCAATAGACCCTGAGCCTTGGAAGGTGTGTTAGAGATGTTTCAGTGCTGAGCACTCCTCTGTCCCTTCTTCTCAGCACCATGGTGCCTTCTGAGTCATCCCAAGGTCGCCACCATCTGGAACAAGGAGCTTCTCTAACCAAAAGTGAGAGTAGCATTAATATATGGGGGTGGACATTAAGAGAAGTGCTTACTGGGCAGTTTGGTGAGCATAGTATATACATTTAGTATGACACAAGCAGACGTTACACCCCTAGGACTCATGACTACCCCTGTCGTAGGTTTTCAGTATCTGGGATGTGTTCCCTCCCATGGAACAGGCCTCCAGTCCAATTAGAGAGCAGTTGGTTTCCCCTATAACAGGCATGCCACTATTGCACCCGTTGGCTCGTTTGGCCTGGCTGGCCAAATTTAAAGCTTGAAGAGTTCACTTTTGAGAACCTTCATTGGTGTTTTCTCTCTCCCATTGAACTGCATGCAGTGTAGCTTTTTCCAACTTTCTGTCAGCTGGTCCACCTGGAGGAGGCTTTCAGCTCAGCCCTAGCAGGATTTCTCAGTGACCTTGCCACCCAAGTATGTGGAGTCTTCAGCAATAGGGTCTTACCATCTATTCCTGGTGGGAAACCAAGGGCCTCAGCAATGGCCTATAATGTTTTGGGGGTATCTGTGACTTCCCTGGCCAACAACTCACTGGAAGGTATCTCATCCCTGGCACTGAAAATTTTCTAGTAACAATCTATTGCTTCTGAGTGTTCCATTGTCCAGAAAAGTAGGTTTCCACATGATTTATTTATATCCTCTTAGCCCTCCCTCCACCTTTCCTTTACTTAATCTCTTCTCCTGACCTCACTTAGGCCTTTTCACCCCCATTAATCTGTTCTACTTACATATATACAATACCATCCTGTTAAGTCCCCCCCCCCTTTCAATTTCCTTTATATCCCCTTTTTAGCTTACTGGCTTCTGCTACTGAGTTTTATTTTTTCTCACATGGAAGTCCAATCATTTGTAGCTAGGATCCACATATGAGAGAGAACATGTGACGTTTGGCTTTCTAGCCTGGGTTACCCTCACTAAGTATAATCCTGGGTTCTTTGGCTTTGCAAACAAACGCCTTAACAGCTAAGCAATACCTCCAGCCCTGCTAAGTGTATTTTTTTTTAATTTTAATTTTTTTGTTGACAATGTCCATAATTGTAAACAATATCCCATGGTAATTCCCTCCCTCCCCTTACTTTCCCCTTTGAAACTACACTCTCCATCATATTCCCTCCCCCTCTCAATCAGTCTTTTATTTTTTTATTTTTATTTATTTATTTTTGCTTTTTGAGGTAGGGTTTCATTCTAGTCCAGGCTGACCTGGAATTCACTATGTAGCATCAGGGTTCTTTTATTTTGATGTCATGGTTTTTTTTCTCCTATTATGATGGTCTTTTGTAGGTAGTGTCAGGCACTGTGAGGTCATGGATATCCAGGCCATTTTGTGTCTGGAGGAGCACATTGTAAGGAGTCCTATCCTTTCTTTGGCTCTTACATTCTTTTTATTATTTGTTTATTTATTTTTTTGGTCTCCCTCTAGCCTAGGCTGACCTGGAATTCACTCTGTAGTCCCAGGGTGGCCTCGAACTAACGCTGATCCTCATACCTCTGCCTCCTGAGTGCTGGGATTAAAGGCATGCATCACCACACCCAGCTCTTACATTCTTTCTGCCACCTCTTCTTCAATGGACCCTGAGCCTTGGAAGGTGTGTTTGAGATGTTTCAGTGCTGAGCACTCCTCTGTCACTTTTTAGTAACATGGAGCCTTCTGAGTCCTCCCAAGGTCACTGCCATCTGAAAAGAGAAGCTTCTCTCTAAGTGTATTTTTAGGTTTAAATTTATTTATTTGAGTCAGGCGTGGTGGTGCACACCTTTAATTCCAGCACTTGGGAGGCAGAGGTAGGAGGATTGCTGTAAGTTCAAGGCCACCCTGAGACTACAGAGTGAATTCCAGGTCAGCCTGAGCTAGAGCGAGACCCTACCTCAAAAAACCAAAAAAAGAAAAAAAAATTTATTTGCACATATATATGTGTACACCAGGGTCTCTTTCTGAGTTATGTGGGTGCTGGGGAATCAAACCTGGGCAGCCGGGGTTTACAAGCTTTTGGCTACTGAAGCATCTCCCCCACCCCCTGATAATGTTTTTCTTTCTCTAGAGGAACCAGACTAGCATCTTCCAGTGGGTTCCAGTATGTACTCAACTGATACCAGTTTCTCCTGCCCAAGGACAGTGGGACAGGTCTCTCTCCAGCACTTCCCAGGTAAGGTTTGTTGTTTGATAGAAAAACCTCATTAGACTACTCTGAGTGTCTGATGTCAGCTCAGGTCAGGTTCCTACATTATGGTATCCAGGGCATTGCTTCTAATTACCCTAGCAGTGGGATTTAACCTAAAGTGCCACATTATGGTCTGATGGTGTCCAAGGCGTTGCTTCTAAATACCCTAGCAGTGGGGCTTATCCTACGATGCCATGTTACAGTCAGATGGTGTCCAGGGCATTGCTTCTAAATGTACCAGAAGGTGGGCTGGAGAGATGACTTAGTGGTTAAGGTGCTTGCCTGCATAGCCTAAGAACCCAGGTTCAATTCCCTAGTACCCATGTAAACTAGATGCACAGGTGGTGCATGCGTCTGGAGGTCATTTGCAGTGGCTGGAGGCTTTGGCATGACCTTCCTACCTCCCTTCCTTCCCCACCCCCTCTCTCAAATAAATAAATAAATAAATGGTCCAGCAGTGGGGTTTGGCCTAGGTGCCATGTTACAGTCTGATGTTGTCCAGGGTGTTGCTTCTAAATACTCTAGCAGTGAGGTTTAGCTCAGGTTGCCATGTTACAGTCTGATGAATTCATGGTTGGGGAGCTTTACAGATACTCATTTCATAGTTAACTTTTTAGATTTCTTTCCTTAGGCTTTGCAGGCAAGTGCCTTAATCGCTAAGCCATTTCTCCAGCCCTTCTTTTCTTTCTTTATTTGAGGGAGGGGGGAGAGAATGGGTGCGCCAGGGCATCCAGCCACTGCAGACAAATTCCAGGTGCCTGTACTCCTTGTGCATCTGGCTTACGTGGGTCCTGGACAATCGAACCAGGGTCCTTTGGCTTTGCAGGCAAATGCCTTAACTGCTAAGCTATCTCTCCAGCTCTAAATTTCTTTCTGAAGCTACTTTGTGCTACTTTTCTTTGGGTTGTGAAATGTTTCTTTCTCTCCCCCCCCCCCAAACATGAAACCTAGGAAACAATTATTTAAGGCCTTAGTTTACCATTGAAGCACATATAATGTAGTTAACCTTGGATCCTTTAATGGATTTTATTGTCTTGATTTTTGTTAGTCATACAGATAATTTAGTATAAAGGAAATGAAGGGGCTGGAGAGATGGCTAAGCCATTAAAGCACTTGCCTTAAAGCTTAATGACTTGAGTTCAATTCCACAGTACCTATGTAAAGCCAGATGCACAAAGTGGCATATGCATCTGGAGGCCCTGGTGCCCGTTCTTCCTCTCCTTATCTGCCTCTTTCTCTCAAATAAACAAAATATTTTTTTAAAAAAGGAAATGAAGCTGGGCATGGTGGCGCTCACCTTTAATGCCAGCACTCGGGAGGCAGAGGTAGGAGGATTGCCATGAATTCAAGGCCATCCTAAGACTACATTTCAGGTCAGCCTGGGCTAGAGTGTGACCCTATCTTGAAAAACCAAAAAAAAAAAAAAAAAGGAAATGAGGGCTAGAGAAATGGCTTAGTGGTTAAAGCACTTGCTAGCAAAGCTGAAGGACCCCAATTTGATTCCTCAGAACCCCATAAGCCAGATGCACAAGGTGGCACATGCATCTGGAGTTCATCTGCAGGGGCTGGAGGCCCTGGCACATTCATTCTCTCCCTCTTTCAAATAAATAAAATATTTATAAAGAGAAAGGAAATGAAAATCACCTGTGATTTAAACTCTTATTTATTTACTTTTTATCATTTTATTTTATTTTATTTTGATTTTTCGAGGTAGGGTCTCACTCTGGCCCAGGCTAACCTGGAATTAACTATGTAGTCTCAGGGTGGCCTTGAACTCATGGTGATCCTCCTACCTCTGCCTCCTGAGTGCTGGGATTAAAGGCATGTGCCACCACGCCCAGTTCCAATTTTTTTTGTAACTTTTTTCTTTTTTTTTAATAGATTAGTTTTATTTATTTTTTTCTCTTTTCCTTTTTCTTTTTGGTTTTCCAAGGTAGGGTCTCACTCTGGCTCAGGCTGACCTGGAATTCACCATGTAGTCTCAGGGTGGCTTCGAACTCTCGGCGCTCCTCCTACCTCTGCCTCCCAAGTGCTGGGATTAAAGGTGTGCACCACCATGCCCGGCTACATTTTTTATTTATTTATTTGAGAGTGAGAAAGACAGAGAGAGAGAGAGAGAGAGAGAATGGGTTTGCCAGGGCCTCCAGCCAGTGCAAATTAACTCCAGATGCATGCACCTCCTTTTGCATCTGGCTTATGTTAAGTCCTGGAGAGTAGAACCAGGATCCTTTGGCTTTGCAGGCAAATGTCTTAACCCCTAAGCCATTTCTCCAGCCTGTAACTTTTTTCTTTAGAGAAAGAGAAAGAATTCTTGTGCCAGAGCCTCCAGCCAATGCAGTGGAACTCCAGATATGTGCGCCACCTTGTGCATGTGTGCATCCTTGTGTGCTTGTGTCACCTTGTGCGTCTGGCTTACATGGGACCTGGAGAGTTGAACATGGGTCCTTAGCTTTGCAGGCAAGGGCCTTGTTGCAGTCAGGTTCGCATTGCTGGCAGAAATCACCCGACTAAGAGCAGCTTGTGGGAAAAAAGAGGTTTATTTTGGCTTACAGGCTCGAGGGGGAAGCTCCATGATGGCAGGAAAAACGATGGCATGAGCAGAGGGTGGACATCACTCTGGTCAACATAAGGTGGACAACAGCAACAGGAGAGTGTGCTAAACACTGGCAAGGGGGAGCTGGCTATAATACCCATAAGCCCGCCCCCAACAATACTCTGCCTCCAGGAGGTGTTAATTCCCAAGTTGCCATCAGCTGGGAACCTAGCATTCAGAACACTTGAAGTTTATGGGGGACACCTGAATCAACCACCACATGCCTTAACTGCTGAGCCATCTCTCTAGCCCCATTTTTTTTTTTTTTTGAGGTAGGGTCTCACTCTAGCCCAGGCTGACCTGGAATTCACTATGTAGTCTCAGGGTGGCCTCGCACTCACAGTGATCCTCCTACCTCTGCCTCCCGAGTGCTGGGATTAAAGGCGTGCGCCACCATGCCTGGCTCAAATTTTATTTCTTACAGTTCTCTTCCAGCCTTCTTGTATACATGTGTATACAATTTTTTCCCTTAAGTACTTTAACAAAGGGCTGGAATTTAGCTTATTTGGGTGGAGTGTTTACCTTGCATGCATGTGAAACTGGATTCAATTCCCAGCATTGGGAAAAAAAATTCATCAAGTATCTTAACAAATACCCACAGAATTTTATATTCTGTAGCCTTTTTGTCATTTATTACAACAGACATTCAAATTGTTTAAATAGTCTTTATTATTTGAATTATAACTTATTTCCTTTTTCGCATTATGGGCTCTAATTTTCTTAACTTTTTCTTATTTTTTGTGGAGGCTTTGATTACTCTTAATTGTCTCATGTAAGTGGAATTATAGCCGGGCGTGGTGGTGCACGCCTTTAATCCCAGCACTTGGGAGGCAGAGGTAGGAGGATCGCTGAGAGTTTGAGGCCACCCTGAGACTACATAGTGAATTCCAGGTTAGCCTGAGCCAGAGTAAGACCCTACCTCGAAAAACCAAAAAAAAAAAAAAAAAAAGTGGAATTATATAGTATTTCCCTTAGGTTAGGGACGTCAAGATTTCTTAAGCCAGGCATGGTGGTGCACGCCTTTAATCCTAGTGCTCAGGAGGCAGAGGTAAGAGATCACCAAGAGTTTGAGGCAACCCTGAGACTACATAGTCTCAAGTCAGCCTGGGCTAGAATTAGACCCTACCTCAGTATGTAGTCTATGGGTGACTTCAAACTCTTGGTGATCTTCCTACCTCTGCCTCCCCAGGGCTGGGATTAAAGGCATGTGCACCATGCCTGGCAAGATTTCTTTATTAAAAAAAAATTAAAAAAATTAAAAAAAATATTTTATTTATTTGACAGAGAGAGAGAGAGAGAGAGAAAGAGAGAGAGAATGGGTGCGCCAGGGCTTCCAGCCACTGCAAATGAACTCTAGACGCGTTCGCCCCTTGTGCATCTGGCTAATGTGGGTCCTGGGGAATTGAACCTGGTTCCTTTGACTTTGCAGGCAAATGTCTTAACTGCTAAGCCATCCCTCCAGCCTGAAAAAAAATTAAAATTTTAATGTGATTTGTTTATTTATTAGAGGGGGGGAGGCAGATTGAGAGAGAGAGAGAGAATGGGTGCACCCTGGTCTCCAACCACTGCAAACTAACTCCATGGCAATCACCACCTTGTACACCTGGCTCACGTGGGTACTGGGGAATCCAATGTAGGTTCTTAGGCTTCTCAGGCAAGAGACTTAATCACTAAGCCATCTCTCCAGCCCCAAAATTTCTTTATTTTTAAATTTTCCCCCTCCCTCCCTCCCACCTTTCTTTCTTTGGTTTTTCGAGGTAGAGTTACACTCTAGTCTAGGCTGACCTGGAATTCACTATGTAGTCTCAGGGTGGCCTTGAACTCACAGTGATCCTCCTGCCTTTGCCTCCCAAGTGCTGGGATTAAAGGCATGTGCCACCATGCCTGGCATATTTCTATTTTTGTTTGTTTATTTGCCAGGAGAAAGAGAGAGTGTGTGTGAGAGAGTATGAATGGATGTGCCAGGGCCTCTACTCACTGCAAATGAACTCCAGATGCATGTGCCACTTTGTGCATCTGGCTTTATCTGGGCACTGGGGAACTGATTCTGGGTGGTTTAGGCTTTGCCACCATGTGCTTTAACTGTTGAGCAATCTCTCCTTCCCAGATTTCCTCCCTCCTTCCTTTCTTCCTTTCTTCCTTCCCTCCCTCCTTCCCTCCCTCCCTCCCTCCCTTCCTTCCTTCCTTCCTTTTTTTGTTTTTTGTTTTTTTGAGGTAGGTTCTCACTCTAGCCCAGGCTGACCTGGAATTCACTCTGTATTCTCAGGGTGGCCTCAAAACTCACAGCGATCCTCCTATGTCTTCCTCCCAAGTACTGGGATTAAAGGCATGTGCCACCATACCTGGCCCAGATTTCTTATTTATTTATTGGTTTTTCGAGGTAGGGTCTCACTCTAGCTCAGCAGCCTGGAAATCACTATGTAGTCTCAGGGTGGCCTCAAACTCATGGCAATCCTCCTACCTCTGCCTTCCAAGTGCTGGGATTAAAGGTGTGCACCACTACGCCCAGCCAGATTTCTTATTTTTATATTTTTATATTTTATTACATATATATTATATATATATATGTATATATGTATATACATATATATTTTTTTTTCCAGTATTTTGAGGTAGGGTCTTACTCTAGCCCAGGCTGACCTATTCACTATGTAGTCTCAGGGTGGCTTGAACTCACAGCAATCCTCCTACGTCTGCCTCCTGAGTGCTGAGATAAAAGGTGTGTGCTAGCATACCTGGTTTCTATTGATTTTTTTTTTTTTTTGCCTGTGTGTGTGTGTTACTCTTGTGGTACCCTATATACTTACCTTTGGTGGGGGTTGCTTGCCTGCAAAGGCCAGAATGGAACATCAGGCATCCCACTCCATCATTCCATAGCCCTTCCATCTGGTTTTGTTTTGAACTGAAGTCACCTTTTGTGGGGCTCCGCAGGTTCTGGGTTCTCTTTTCCCCTGGAACTTGGGGAACTGGGGTTATAGTCGTGCTTGTTCACACCTAGCTGTTTCACAAGGGATCTGGAGATTTGAACTTGGGTTGTCTCAGGCCCCTTCAGGCCCTCATGCTTGCACAGGAAGCACACTTAACCTGTGAGCTGTATTGATGATTCTTTTTTTTTTTTTTTTTTTTTGGTTTTTCAAGGTAGGGTCTCACTGAAATGACTCTCAGCCATCCTCCTCCTCTGCCTTCTGAGAGCTGGGATTAAAGGCTGTAGCCCAAGCTGACCTGACCTGGAATTTATTATGTAGTCTAATTTATTTTACTGGAGAATATTATTTCAAAATTAAGATTTATGGGCTGTGGTATAGCTCAGTGGTAGAGCACTTGCTTATTTGTGCAGGGCCTGGTATTTGATTCTGAGCGCTGCAAAAAAAATGAACAATACAAATGAGAATCTGGATGCTGTGTACCTGAACCTGTGTTGTTGAACTCTTTTTTGTTTGTTTGTTTGTTTGTTTGTTTATTTATTTGAGAGCAACAGAGAGAGAAAGAGGCAGAGAGAATGGGCATGCCAGGGCCTTCAGCTACTGCAGACGAACTCCAGATGCATATGCCACTTTGTGCTTCTAGTTTACGTGGGTCCTGTGGAATTGAGCCTCAAACCTGGGTCTTTAGGCTTCATAGGCAAGCACTTAACTGCTAAGCCATCTCTCCAGCCCTGTTGAACTCTTTTGAAGACAGCTTGATATAGAGGAGAGATAGCTTTAAATTCATGTCCTATTACTTAGTTTACTTCATTTCTTTGAACCTTAGTGTCCTAATTTCTGAATGTGAGAGAAATAGCATCTGCTATTGTGAGATAACATAGGTAAGACACAAAACAAATAGATACCAGGCATATTGTAGATCTTTAGTAACTTGTAACTGCAGCTTTCATTGCTATGTATTTATATTTAATGTTTTTATTTATTTACTTCAGAGAGAGCGAGAATATGTACACACCAGCACTTCTTGCCATTGTAAACAAACTCCAGATACACGTATTACTTTGTGCATCTGGCTTTATGTGGATACTGGGAAATTGAACCCCGGTCAGCAGGTTTTACAAGCAAGTGCCGTTAAACTGCTGAGCCATTCCCTCAACCCCTTTATTGCTATTTATGTTCATACTACTTGGGGACATTTTTTTTCTCACTGTATAAAGCAAAATTTAAAAGAAAAATGTCCTAAGCTATCTTCACTAAATTGCAACTTTTCCCTTGGTTTTAGTGTACTCATATGTGAAATAAAAGGTTGGGCTAGAAGATCTCTGTGATTTTCTCCAGCTCAGTGTTATTCTAAGTTACTCCTTAATTCTTCAGTTGTCCTTTCTCCAAGCTAAACAGCTTCAATTCATTTTAACCTTTCTACTAGGACCTTTTATTTATCCTTTTGATCATTCCTGTGGTTCTTTTTTTTGGAGTTTTTCCAGGTTGTCCTTCTGTTTGAACAAACTAGAAAAAAGAATCCACCTACTTTTTATTGAGTACCGATTCTGTGCCCAGAATGGTGGTGAGCACTGGGCAGAGAATAAAAGCAGTACCAGATGGGCTGTGTCCTGGTGAAGCATACAGTTTTGCCTGAATGAATCTTCTTGCCCTCCTGCTTCTACCTCTCCTGCCATATCAAGGAGGCCTCTTCACTTTCAAAACCTTTTTTGTTTTTATTTCATGAATCCCAGATTGGCCTCATTTACAATGTAGCCAAGGATGACCTTGAGCTTCTGATACTCCTGTAGCCTCTGGAGTACTGGGAGTACAGTTGTATACCACCACAACTGGTATATGCATTGCTGAGGATGGAATATAGGGCTTTATGTATGCTAGGCAAGTACTCTACCAGGTGACATGCATCCCCAACCCTCAGAACCTTTTTGGAACCAGAAAACAAATTGAGGGCTGGAGAGATGGCTTAGTGGTTAAGGTGCTTGCCTGTGAAGCCTGTTAACCCAGGTTAGATTCCCCAGTACTCACATAAAGCCAGATGCACAAGGTGATACAGGCATCTGGAATTCGTTTGCAGTGGCTAAAGGCCCTGGCACACCCATTCTCTCTCTCTCTCTGCCTCTTCCTGTTTCTCAAATAAATAAATAAGATATTAAAAACAAAACAAATAAAAACAAGCTGAGGGCTAGAGAGATGGCTCATACATTAAAGACACTTGCAAAGCCTCACAACCCGAGCTTAATTCCCCAGTGCCAATGTAAAGCCAGATGCACAAAGTGGCATATGTCTCTGGAATTTATTGGCAGTGGCAGTAGGCCCTGTCACTTCCATTCTCATTCTTTTTCTGTGCTTGTAAATAAATAAGTAAAATTTCTTTTCCTTTTTCTTCTTTGTTTGTTTGTTTCTTTTTTTTTCTTTTTTCTTTTTTTTGGTGGTAGGGTCTCACTCTAGCCCAGGCTGACCTAGAATTCATTATGTAGTGTCAAGGTGGTCTCAAACTCATGGCAATCCTCTGCCTCCCGAGTGCTGAGATTAAAGGCACGCACCATCACACCTGACTTACATTCCTTCTTTCTAAGTTTTTCTTTTTTCTTTTTTATTATTTGCAAACAGAGAGAGAAATAAAATGGGTGCACAAGGGCCTCCTGCCTGCAAACAAACTCCAGGTGCATGCGCCTTTTTGTGCAGCTAGCTTTACATGGGTACTAGGTAACTGAACCTGGGGTGTCAGCTTTGCAATCAATTTGCTTTTAATCGCTGAGCCATCTCTCCCGCCCTTACATCCCTTTTAACAAGGGCCTGTGTGCAAAAGAGATTATCACTATGGTTATCTGAAAGAATTCTATACATTTATATTATGCACTGTAGTTTGTACATTTCTCTTGCATACATTATTTTATTTGGTTCTCAAAATATATATGAGACAGGCAGAGTTGCAGCTTGGATCCAAGTATCTGACTCTTTTTCACCTGCCTTCTTCTCTATCCCATCTTCTAGTATGTATTTTGTAATGATTCCAGGTCATTCATTATTCTCTGATTTTTTTCTTTCTTGTGCATCTGGCTGTACTGGGGAATTGAACTCAGGCTGTTAGCCTTTGCAGGCAAGCACCTTAACCACTGAGTAGACTCTCCCGCCCCTATTTTTATATGGGGAGGGAGAGTGAGAATGGGCTTGGCAGGGCCTCTTGTCACTGCAAAAGACTGGCTTTATAAGATGTTGTGGTCAGCCTTGTGTTGCTGAACAGACATCCAACCTGAAGCAGCTTTTGGGAGAAAAGCGTTTATTTCAGGCTTACAAATTTCAGGGGAACACCAATAATGGTAGAAGAACCTTGCTCACTTTTATCCAAGCAGAGAGACATCACCAATAGCCAGCACCATTAAACTCAGCCAGAGCTCCAACTGCTTTCTCTACATGGTAGGACTGGAGTCACTTTCCGCTCCCCCCACCCAAGTGACATGCCCCCTGCAGCATGGATCTGCCTGCCAGGATATCAAGTAGAAAGGTTTTTTTGTCCCCCCCCCTCCCCCGAGGTAGGGTCTCACTCCAGCCCAGGCTGACTTGAAATTCACTGGGTAGTTTCAGGGTGGCTGTGAACTCACAGTGATCCTCCTACCTCTGCTTCCCAAGTGCTGGGATCAAAGGCATGTCCCACCATACCAGCTGATTTTTTAAAAAGGAAATTGTGTATATGTGTTGTGTGTGTGTTATGTATGAGGTGTATATGTGTATGTGTGTGGACAGGTACCTGCATGACATGGCACGCATGTGAAGGTTGGAGGACAACCTTGGGTGCTGGTCCTCAGCTTCCACCTTGTTTGATGCCGGGTTTCAATGTTCGCTATTCTGTTCACCAGGCTCCTCAGCTCTCAAGCCTCTGGATTCTTCTATCTGCTTCCCATCTTGCCCGAGTCCCATCTCCTTCTAGGAGTGCTGGGACTACATATACCATGACTGGCTTGTCAAGTAGGAAGTTTAATTAGAAATGCCTGAGGGCTGAAGAGATGCTTAGTGGTTAAGGTGCTTGCCTGTAAAGCCAAAGGACCCAGGTTTGATTCCCTAGGAACCCATGTAAGCCAGATGCACAAGGGGGCACATGCGTCTGGAGTTTGTTTGCAGTGGCTGGAGGCCCTGGTGTTGGCTGTTCTCTCTGTTTGTCTTTCTCTCTCTCTACCTGCCTATTTCTCTATCTCTTTATGTTTCTATCAAATAAATAAAAATAAAAAATATTTAGCTGGGCGTGGTGGCACACACTTTTTTTAAATTAATTTTTAATTGACACCTTCTATATTTACATACAAAAAACCCCATATATTTCCCTTCCCTTCCCTCCCCCCCATTCCACTTTAGAACACCAATCTCCATCATATCCCCTCCCTCTCTCCATTAGTTTTTCTTTTAATTTGATGTCATCATCTTTTTCTTCTATTTTGAGGGTCTTGCGATAGTATTGCTAGGCACTGCAAGGTCATGGATATCGAGGCCAATTTCTGTCTGGGCAGTTGCATTAGTAAGAAGTCATACCCTTCCTTTGGTGCTTCCATTCTATCTGCCCCCTCTTCCACAATGGTCCCTGAGCCTTGGAGGGTGTGGCACACGCTTTTAATTCTAGCACTCGGGAGACAGAGGTAGGAGGATCATCATGAATTCGAGGCCACCCTGAGACTACATAGTGAATTCCAGGTCAGCCTGAGCTAGAGTGAGACTTCACCTCAAAATAAATAAATAAATAAATAAAAATAAATAAAATAAATGCCTGGCCGGGTGTAGTGCACACCTTTAATCCCAGCACTCGGGAGGCAGAGGTATGAGGATCACCATGAGTTCGAGGCCACCCTGAGACTACATAGTGAATTCCAGGTCAGCCTGAGCTAGAGTGAGACCCTACCTCGGAAAACAAAAAAACAAAAAACTAACAAACAAAAAACAAACAAACAAAAATGCCTGAGTCACAGGCCTAGAGAGATGGCTCAGCATGTAAGGCATTTGCCTGCAAAGCCTAACAACCTGGGTTTGATTCCCCAGTAAGTACCCATATAAAACCACATACACAAAAGTGGCGCATGTATCTGGAGTTTGTTTACAGTGGCTAGAGACCCTGGTGTGCCCATTCTCTGTTTCTCTTCTCTCTTTCTCTGCTTGCAAATAATAAAAAAATGTTTTTTTAAATGCCTGAGTCCATGAAGCCATATATGGGAAGCATATGGGTACTTGGGAATTACATGTGAGCAGGCAGGTTTTGCAGCAGCCCCTTCAACTGGTGAGCCATCTCCCCAGCCCTGTCACGTAGTACTTATGATGAGCACGCCACAATTCATTCATCACATCTTTTTTTTTTGTGACATTCATCCAATCTTGATGGACATTTGTATTATTTCCTTTTGGGTGTGTTTATGAATAGTGCTGCTGTGAACAGTCTTCATGAGTTTTGGTGAACACATGTGTTCTCTTTTGTTGAGGTATATGCCTAGAATTGTTGAGTCTTACAAGCTATACAAACTTCCATTTCTTTTTTGTTTTTTCGAGGTAGGGTCTCACGCTAGCTCAGGCTGACCTGGAATTCACTTATGTATTCTCAGGGTAGCCTCTAACTCTTGGTGATCCTCCTACGTTTGCCTCCTGAGTGCTGGGATTAAAGGTGTATGCCATCACACCCTGCTTTTTTTTTGGTTTGTTTGTTTTGTATTTCTTTTTGGTTTTTCTGAGGTAGGGTCTCACTCTAGTCCTGACTGACCTGGAACTCACTCTGTAGTCCCAGGCTGGCCTTGAACTCACAGCAATCCTTGTACCTCTGCCTCGTGAGTGCTAGGATTAAAGATGTGTATCACCACCATCCAGCTTCAGTCTTTTTTACATAATCTTCATAAGGTTATGAGCACCTTAAGGGATTCTATTTGTATACCTTGTATACCAAAACATACATGAGGCATTTAATAGAGGTAGGGTGAATAATGCATTTATGTATGATGTGTGTGATCAATGACAGGGAAGAAACAATTAGAAATAAACATCATAAGTCAGGTGTGGCACATGCCTTTCTTTAATCCCAGGAGGCAGAGGTAAGAGGTTCACCATGAGTTCAAGGCTACCCTGAGACTACATTGTGAATTCCAGGTCAGCCTGGGCTAGAGTGAGACCCTACCTCCAAAAACCAAAAATAAAAAAAATATATAAAAAAGAGGTGTGGGAGCTGGTCGTGGTGGCACACGCCTTTAATCCCAGCACTCGGGAGGCAGAGGTAGGAGGATCGCTGTGAGTTCAAGGCCACCCTGAGACTACATAGTCAGCCTGGGCCAGAGTGAGACCCTACCTCGAAAACAAAAAAAAAAAAAAAAAAAAAAAGGTGTGGGAAGACCAGGTGTTATCCGTTGCCCCGGCCAGCGGGGCTTCAACGGGAGCAAGGACCCTAGAGAACCTGAAATGAAAGGGACAAGAGACACAAGGAACCGACAGCAAGACAATAATCTGATCAAGCTGTGTGTTTTATTAACCTCAGGGTGCCTTTTATGCAGCAAAACAGGGAAGTTTGTCAACAGTTTAGGTATTGCTACAATTCCAAATACCACAGGTCAAGGACCCAGCCCCAAAGCCACAAGATGTTTCACAGGATAAGGATCCGGCCCTAAAAGCACAAGATAACGACTTCTTTCTCTGTGCATGGGTTAATAGATAACTGCAGACCTTGTGACTTCCCAGAACAGACAACTTATCACACAATGGAGTCACTACTCAAGATGTAGGCACTTTTGTTTACCTAGTGCCCAACGGTTCCCCACATCCCTTGGCACCATATACTTTGGTTCAGTATGGTAGAAAGAATCCATTGACGCTGGGCATGGTGGCGCATGCCTTTAATCCCAACACTGGGAAGGCAGAGGTAGGAGGAGCACTGTTGCAGACAGCTTCAGGTTCGCTGAGATGAACTTCCAGACCGGGCACAGTTATGGAGGAAGGGATGTTATTTATTGAAGCTTACAGATCCAGGGGAAGTTCCATAATGGCAAGAGAAGCGGCCTGCTCTCCACAGGGCCAAGCAGAGAGAGAGAAAAGCCAACCAGCCACCATAGCACACAGAGCAAAAACTACAGCCAAAAGGTCACACAGCACACTTCAGGAACTCCTGCTAGGCACATTTGCATATCTTTACAATGGAATCTCAAACCCACACCATTAACATCTTAAGACCGGCCCCCAGTGACATTGCCTCTAGGAAGGTGATTGCAGATGCAAACTATAAAGTAATAAAACATTGAATATATTGGGGGACATATATTCAAACTACACAATCACCATGAGTGTGAGGCCACCCTGAGACTACAGAGTGAATTTCAGGTCAGCCTGAGCTAGAGTGAGACCCTACCTTGGGGGAAAAAAAAGTAAAAAAGAATCCATTGATCACCCTGGAGCAATGGGGAAAGAGAAAGATCACAGAATCTAACAAAAGAGAACTCCTACTAAAGTACAGCATGTTGAAACCATACTTAGTTGTGACCTTTGAACAAGTGTGTTTTCCCTCCAGGGAACACTGTACACGAGGTGGCAGAAAGAATATAAGAGCCAAAGGATGGAGAGGTGTGCTTTAGAATGCTGTCTTCTGGACATAAAGTGGCTGTTGCATTCATGATCTTGTAGCAGCTGTTGTTATCTGCATAATACTGGGCCCTTCACCATGTTGTTAATGATGGTGCATGGCAAAATAACAGGGAAGGGGGCATCAAAATAGAAGAGGGGCACTCAGGAGGCAGAGATGGGAGAGTCGCTATGAGTTTGGGGCCAACCTGGAACTACATAGTGAGTTCCAGGTCAGCCTGGGCTAGAGTAAGACCCTACCTGGAAAAACAAACAAACAGAAGAGGGGTCTGGAAAGATGGCTCAGTAGTTAAGTGTGCTTCCTGCACAAGCATGAGGGTCTGAAGGGGCCTGACACTAAGTTTAAATCTCCAGATCTTTTGTAAACAGTTGGTGGTCACATGTGCATCAGTTTAAACACCAGTTTAGTAGGGGAGCAGAGGCCCAGGAATTGGACCTGGCAGAAAACAAAATAAAACGCAACTACTGGGCTGGAGAGATGGGTTAGTGGTTAAGACACTTGCCTACAAAGCCAAAGGACCCAGGTTCAATTCCCCAGCACCCACGTAAGCCAAATGCACAAAGTGGCATATGTGTCTGGAGTTCATTTGCAGTGGTTGGAGGCTGTAGCATGCTCATTTTATCTCTCTCAAAATAAAAATAAATTAACTAAACAAACAATACTGCAAGCTCTAGATCAGTAAGAAACTAAATCTAAACCAGTAAGATTATTGGAATGGGATACCTATGTTGGTTTTGGCCATAGCAGGCAAGCACACAGGGCACTGCAAGGAAACATACACATAAATATACTACACACACAAATCACATACACAACACGATATCTCACACACAAGCAAACAAAAAAATTCTAAGTATGGGGCTGGAGAGATGGCTTAGCGTTTAAGCTCTTGCCTGTGAAGCCTAAGGACCCCAGTTTGAGGCTCAATTCTCCAGGACCCACATAAGCCAGATGCACAAGGGGATGCATGCATCTGGAGTTTGTTTGCAATGGCTAGAGGCCCTGGCACACTCATTCTCTCTCTCTCTCTACCTGCCTATTTCTGTATCTCTCTCTCTCTCAAATAAATAAATAATAAAATATTTAAAAAAATTCTAAGCATGGTGATGCATGCCTTTAATCCCTGCACTTGGGAGGCTGAGGTAGGAAGATTGCTATGAGTTTGAGATCAGCCTGGGCTACAAAGTGAGTCCCTGATCAACCTGGGTTAGTGAGACCCTGTGTCAAGGAACAAAACAAAACAACAAAAAACTCAAAATAGAAGAGGAACTACTAGTTGGAAAGACGGGGTTCAGTGAAAAGTGTCTTGTGTTGTAGATGGACCATTACATTGATTATGTCATGTGATGGGAATTGTTTTATGGTTAGTCTGAATTTCACAAGGCCTGCTTGATACTTGATACTTGAGAATTAAAACATAAGTGTCCCTGGGATTGATCAATATTCTTGTTTGGAAAAAATATAAATAGTAATGGTCTACAATTAGAAATTCTATTTTTCTTTCAAATTAGGATTAAAGAGAAACATCATTTTCATTCCATTTATTCCAACTCTTGGAGTAAACTAGAGTTGAAGGACTAACCCTCTTCCTATTCCTTCTAATCCTTTTTTAATTGTAAAGGCAATAAAACATTACTGGGAATTTGGAAACTAGATTCTTAAACATAATTCATTCTTCCTTCCCCTTCTTTTCCATCTGCACTCCATTTTTTCATTTTATTTTATTTTATTTTTGGTTTTTCGAAGTAGGGTCTCTCTCTGGCCCAGGCTGACCTGAAACTAACTATATAGTCTCAAGGTGGCCTCAAACTCCTACCTCTGCCTCCTGAGTGCGGGGATTAAAGGTGTGCGCCACCATGCCTGGCTCACACTCCCATTTTTTGCCCTCCCGTCTTGCTCTTTTTTTTTTGTGGTATAGGAGATCAAGCCCAAGGAAATAGGCAGATGAACAATGGAGGACACCAATGTCCTTCTCTAGCCTTTGCCTTAATGTACACAGGGCACATGTATCTGCACACACATGTGAATGCATCACATACCACACATATACACACCCAGCAACAACAAAAATGTTATGGCCTGGACAACATAGCCAAAAAATAGATCAGATTTTGAGGATTTTAGTTCAGAGCACCTATTAGCAAGTATAACTGGGTGCAGTCCTTCAGTATTCACTCTTTTTCTTAAATGTTTTGGTTATTTATTTATTTATTTGAGAGTGACAGACAGAGAAAGAGGCAGATAGATAGAGAATGGGTGCACCAGAGCCTCCAGCTGCAAACAAACTCCAGTTGCATATGCTACCTTGTGCATCTGGCTTATGTGGGTACTGGGGAATTGAGCCTTGAACCAGGGTCCTTAGGCTTCACAGGCAAGCGCTTAATCACTAAGCCATCTCTGCAGGCCCAGTCTTCACTCTTTTTTTTAAAAAAATATTTTATATAAAAATATTTTAAGCCGGGCGTGGTGGCACACGCCTTTAATCCCAGCACTCGGGAGGCAGAGGTAGGAGGATCGCTGTGAGTTCGAGGCCACCCTGAGACTACATAGTGAATTCCAGGTCAGCCTGAGCTAAAGTGAGACCCTACCTCGAAAAACAAAAAACAAACAAACGAAAATTATTTATTTATTTTAAAACCTTTTATTTTTACTTATTATTTTAAAATACTTTATTTTTATTTACTTGACAGAGGGAAAGATGGAAGGTGAGAGAGAGAGAGAGAGAAAGAGAACGGGTGCACTAGGACCTCCAGCCACTGCAAGCGAATTACAGATGCATGTGCCACCTTGTGCATATGGCTAAATGGTTCCTGGGGAATCGAACCAGGCAAACGTCTTAACCACTAAGCCATCCCCCAAACCCTGTTTTATTATTTGAGAGAGAGAAAGAGGAAGATAGATAGAGAGAATGGGTGTGCCAGGCCCTTTAGTCACTGCTAAGGAACTCCAGATACATGTGCCACTATGTATCTGGCTTACGTGGGTCCTGGGAATCAAACCTGGGTTCTTTGTAGGCAAGCACAATAACTGCTAAACCATCTCTCCAGCCCTATTTATTTGAGAGAGAAAGAGAAACAGAATGGGCACACCAGGTCCTCTAGCCACTGCAAACAAAATCCAGACACTTGCACCACTTTTTTTTTTTTTTTTTTTTTGCTTCCTGCTTACTTGGGTTGCTTGGGAATTGAACCCAGGCTGGTAGGATTTCCACGCAAGTGACCACCTTTCTAGACCATGAATCCTCTTTATTTCTTTAAAAATTTAAAAAATATTTTATTTATTTTTGGAGAGAGACAGACAGAGAGGGAGACAGAGATGGGCGCACCAGCAGTCTCTCAGCTGCTGTGAACGAAATCCAGATGTGTGCACCCCCTTGTGGTCAAGTGAGGCATTGTGCCCTTGCGTCACTTTGCATCTGGCTAAACGTGGGACCTGGAGATTGGAACCCGGTTCTTAGGCTTAGCAGGCAGGCGTCTTAACCACTAAGCCATCTCTCCAGCCCTATTTCTTTAAATAAATAAATTAATTAGCTTTGTTCTGTTTTTTAAAATATTATTTATTTATTTATTTGAGAGAGAAAGAAGCAGAGAGAGAGAGACAGATGGATAGAGAGAGAATGGGTGTACCAGTTCCTCTGGCTGCTGCAGGTGAACTCCAGACACATGTGCATCTGGCTTATGTGGGTCCTGGGGAATCGAACATAGGTCCATTGGCTTTGCAGGCAAGTGCCTTAACCACTAAGCCATCTCCCTTGCCCTCTTTTTTGTTTTTTGAGACATGGTCTCATTCTGTTGATCAGGCTGGCCTGAAACTCTTTTGTGGCCCAGGCTGATACTAAAGTCACAGGCAGTCTTGCCTAATCCTTCTAAGAGCTGGGATTACAGGCATTAGCCACCATACCCACACCTTCAAGTATGTGATAAATATTTATTGAACTCCTACTGTGTACCAGACACCATTTCATGTGCTGATCTTGGATATCCTTGGTGATCATGTCTGCAGGAATTTGGATAAGAAAGGCTAAATAGATCTAAGTAGCACAGGTCTGCTCAGATGAAACCTCTTAGTAAATGCTCAGTGTTGCTTACATCTCTTTGTTTATCTTCCAGTGGCCCCAAATGAAGCATTCCCGAACCTGTGTTGGATCAGAACAAATTTCTGGTATAGACTTACAGCAGAGGAGGAAGTATCACACCACAAATAAGGTGAGTACTTTCTGTTTATAGAGTACTTCCAGACAGATGTTCTTATTTTTTCTTTTTTTGGTTTTTTGAGGTAGGGTTTCACGGTAGCCTAGGCTGACCTGGAATTCACTATGAAGTCTCAGGGTGGCTTTGAACTCACAGCGATCCTCCTACCTCTGTTTCCCAAGTACTGGGATTGTGCCACCATGCCTGGCTTATTTTTCTTTTAAAATATATTTATTTGAAGCAGGAGAGGGAAGGCGGTGGGCATGCCAGGGCCTCCTGCCAGTGCAGATGAACTCCAGATACATGTACCACTTTGTGCATCTGGTTTTACATGGGTACTGGGGAATCAAACCCAGACTGTCAGGCTTTGCAAGCAAGTGCCTTTAACTGCTAAGCCATCTCTCCAGTCCCCAGACAATGTTCTTATATGAATCAACAGATGTCTTGGCTAGATGAGCAAGGAGTTTAAGTGAAGGTAGAACATGAGGCTCAGGGAGTTGGAGGCACAAGATTCCTCATAATGGTGAGTGACAAACTAACTGAATATTTGAACCTAATCTTCTAAGCTTATATTCGGTTTCTTCCAATGTGCTATCATATCTAGAAAGTACTGTAGAGCTGGGCGTGGTGGAGCACACCTTTAGTCCCAGCATTTGGGAGGCAGAGGTAGGAGGATCGCTGTGAGTTTGAGGCCACCCTGAGACTACATAGTGAATTCCAAGTCAGCCTGGGCTAGTGTGAGATGCTATCTCAAAAAACCAAGGGGAAAAAAAAAAAGAAAGTACTGTAGAGAAAAAACAGTCTATACATTTTGTATGAATTAAAAACTGTCATATTTAACACTGAGAGAATTTTTTGATTGATAGTTATCCTTTCAGCTTAGCATTAGACCAGGTTTTCCTTGGAATTTATTTTCATACCCTTTTCCTCCCTTCTTTTCCTTCCCTTCCCTTCCCCTTCCTTTTTTCCTTTCCCTTTCCTTTTCTTCTTCCCTTCCCTTCTCTTCTTTTCCCCTCCCTTCCCTTCCCTTCACACCCCCCCCCCCCCCGATTTTTTTTTTTTCTGGAGGTAGCTCTCACTCTAGCCCTGGCTGAACTGGATTAAAGCTATGCCCCACCAGGCCTGGATAGAGAAAGAGGCATATATAGATAGAGAGAGAATGGGTGTACCAGGGCTTCCAGCCACTGCAAGTGAACTTCAGATGCATGTGCCACCTTGTGCATCGGGCTTATGTGGGTCCTGGAGACTCGAATCTGGGTCCTTTGGCTTGGCAGGCAAGTGCCTTAACCACTGAGCCATCTCTCCAGCCCTTAGACTTTTAAAAAATATATCTTATTTATTTATTTGAGAGAGAAAGAGGCAGAGAGAGAGAGGGAGGGAGGGAGGGAGGGAGGGAGGGAGAACGGGCATGCCAGGGTATCCAGCCATTGCAAATGAACTCCAGGTGCATGCACCCCCTTGTGCATCTGGCTTATGTGGGTCCTGGAGAATCGAACTGGGATCATTTGGCTTTGCAGGAAAACGCCTTAACTGCTAAGCCATCTCTCCAGCACCCCCCACCTTGATTTTTTTTTTTAAATTTTAATTTATTTGCAAGCAGAGTGATAGGGCAGGCCAGGGCCTCTAGCCACTGCAAACAAACTCCAGATGTATGTGCCACTTTGTGCACCTGGCTTTATGTGGGTACTGTGGAATTGAACCTAGGTCATTAGGCTCTGCAGGCATTAAATGCTGAGTCATCTCTCCAGCCCTTTTATTTTGTTTTATGAGTAGGGTCTCTCTCTAGCCAAGGCTGACATGGAATTTACTATGTAGTCTCAGGCTGGCTGTGAGCCCACATCAATCTTCCTATCTTGGTCTCCTCATTGCTGAGATTAAAGACATGCTCTGTCCCTCTTGGGTGGGGAAAGGGAGGGATTAAAGGCGTGCGCCACCATGCCTGGCTACTTGTTCTATAATTTAGAAGAAATCTTAGAAAGCATTCCAGATATGTTTGCCATAGGTGATAATGATGCCTTAAAAAATTAAAGTTAGGGCTGGAGAGATGGTTTAGCTATTAAGGCGCTTGCCTGTGAAGCATAAGGACCCATGTACAATTCTCCAGATACCACGTAAGCCAGATGCACAAAGGAAAGGCAAGCACAAGGTCACGTATGCCCACTAGGTGGTGCAAGTGTCTGGAGTTTGATTGCAGTGGCTGAGGTCCTGCATGCCAATTCTGTCTCTTTCTCTCTAAAATAATAATAATGAAAGTTAAAAATTGTAGATGAGGACTTTGGGTGTGGCTCCATGGTAGACCACTTTTCTAGCAGGGGAGGCTATGGGTTCTATCCTTAGCACTATACCAAAATAAAACAGACAATCCAAGAAAAAAAATTAGCCAGGTATTTTGGCACATACCTGTAATCCCAGCACTGGAGAGGCTGAGGTAGGAGGATTGCTGTGCGTTGGAGGCCAGCCTGAGACAACATAGTGAATTCCAGGTTAGCCTGGGCTAGCATAAGACCCTACCTGGAAAAACAACAACAACAACAAAAAGGTCCAGATGGCAGTGCATACCTTTAAATCCCAGCACTCAGAAGGCAGAGGTGAGAGGATCACTGTGAGTTTGAAGTCAGTTTGGGACTACAGCATGAGTTCCAGATCAACCTGGGCTAGAGTGAGGCCCTACCTCAAAAAACAAAACAAAACAAAAGAAACAAATAAAATCAAAACAATAGTTTGTTTTTTTTTTTTTTTTTTGAATTTGGTTTTTTGAGGTAGGGTTTCCACTTTAGCTCAGGCTGACCTGGAATTCACTATGTAGTCTCAGGCTGGACTGGAACTCATGGCGATCCTCCTATCTCTGCCTCCCGAGTGCTGGGATTACAGGTGCGTGCCAAAACACCTGGCTAATTTTTTTTTTCTTGGATTGTCTGTTTTATTTTGTTTTGTGTACCACCATGCCCGGCTCCAAAACAAGTTTTAAAAATCAAAGTGAGGCCGGGCGTGGTGGCGCATACCTTTAATCCCAGCACCCAGGAGGCAGAGGTAGGAGGATTGCCATGAGTTCGAGGCCACCCTGAGACTACATAGTGAATTCCAGGTCAGCCTGAGCTAGAGTGAGACCCTACCTCGAAAAACCAAAAAAAAAAAAAAAAAAAATCAAAGTGAGGGCTGGAGAGATGGCTTAGCAGTTAATGCACTTGCCTGCAAAGCCAAAGGACCCAGGTTTGATTCCCCATGATCCATGTAAGCCAGATGTACAAGGTGGCACCAGTATTTGGAGTTCGTTTGTAGCTCTTGGATACCCTGATACACCCATTCTCTTTCCCTCTCTCTCTTTCTTTCTCCTTCTCTCAAATAAATAAATAAAAATAAAAAAGGTGAAAGAAATCTAAGCAATAAAATGTCCTTAGAAGTAATAAGGAATGAAAAGTATCTGAAAAAATTTGCAACTGATTTTGATTTTTTTGCCTTTGTTTATGTAGCTTCCTGCCACTAAAGATTTCCCACAGCCTGTTGAAGAGAAGGTTGGGGCCTTCACAAAGATAATAGAAGCCATGGGATTCACAGGACCTTTGAAATACAGTAAATGGGTAAGGTCTTTTACATTCTCATTTTCCCTTTGGTACTTTTCTATTTCTTAGAGGAGAGTTTTTTTTTTTTTTTTCCTTCGGCTTCTGCTTTGTTTTATTTATTTATTTATTTATTTATTTATTTATTTATTTATTTATTTGAGACAGAGAGAGGGAGACAGAGAGAAAGAATGAGAATGGGTGCATCAGGGCCTCTAGCCACCTCAAATGAACTCCAGATGCATGTTCCACTATGTGTATCTGGCTTATGTGGGACCTGGAGAATTGAACTGGAGTCCTTAGGCTTTGCAGGCATGCACTTTAACTGCTAAGCCATCTCTCCAGCCCTTCTATTTTGTTTTTATGAAATTCATTTTTTATTTTGAGAAGCTCTTCAAAATGTATCCCTCTACCTTTTGCTTCCATGTCATATTTTTACAACATATAAGACTGGCTTATTTATTTTTATATTTATTTATTTATTTAGTTTTTTCGAGGTAGGGTTTCACTCTGGTCCAGGCTGACCTGGAATTAACTATGTATTCTCAGGGTGACCTTGAATTCACAGCAATCCTCCTACCTCTGCCTCCCAAGTGCTGGGATTAAAGGCGTGCACCACCACGCCCGGCTTTTTTTTTTTTTTTTAAATATGTATTTATTTGAGAGAGAAAGAGGCAGATAAAAAGAGAATGGGCACACTAGAGCCTCCAGCCACAGCAAATGAACTCCAGATGCATGTGCCCCCTTGTGCATCTGGCTTACGTGGGTCCTGGGGAATTGAACCAGAGTCCTTAGGCTTCGCAGGCAAACACCTTAACTGCTAACCATTTCCCCAGCCCTACTGACATATTTCTTTAGAAGTATATCCATTTACAGGCATGACAGACAATAAGACTGAACTTCTCAGGCTCTCACCTCATTTTATGCTCTACTCTATAGATAAAAAGTTCTAAAGGGTCAGATGGGTTGGATGTTCTGATGGGCAGCATTCTTAAGGAAGCTGTGCTCTCTGATAAATTCATTTTCATATATTATTTTTACTAGGTCATTGTAAAAATTTATATATAAACATCTTTTTATTAAAACTAACCCCATGACCTAATACAGTTATTATAGAGGGATATTTTCTAGCTTTATCACCTTAAAGGGTCTGGCATAATCACTATAACTAAATGAATGTCCTCTGTATCTAGTAATAAAACAGTGGTTCAGATCTGCTCAGCCCAGTTAAGATCTGTTGCTGCTACCATTTTCCTCTGTCATTGTGGAAGAGTGCCTTTTTGTTGTTGTTTTGAAGCAGAGTCTCACTTAAGCTCAGAATAGTGTTGAACTCCCAATCTCCTTGCCTCTACATCCCAAATGCTATGATTGCAGGCATGCATTACCATACCCAGTTTTTTTTTTGTTTTTTTGTTTTGGTTTTGTGAGGTAGGGTCTCACTCTGGTCCAGGCTGACCTGGAATTCACTATGTAGTCTCAGGGTGGCCTCAGACTCTCGGCAATCCTCCTACCTCTGCCTCCCAAGTGCTGGGATTAAAGGTGTGTGCCACCACGCCCGGCTAGCCCCCCTTTTTTTTTTCCGAAGTAGGGTCACATTCTAGCCCAGGCTGACCTGGAATTCACTGTGTATTCTCAGGGTGGTCTCGAACTCATGGTGATCCTCCTACCTCTGCCTCCTGAGTGCTGGGATTAAAGGCGTGCGCCACCACTCATGCCCAGTTTTTTTTTTTTTTTTCTTTTTCTCTGTTTTGTTTGGTTTTCAAGGTATGGTCTTGCTGTACCCCAGGTTGTCCTGGAATTCACTATGTGGTCTCAGGCTAGCCTCAAACTCACAGTGATCCTACTACCTCTATCTCCTGAGTGCTAGGATTAAAGGTGTGCGCCATCATACCCGGCGCAGAAAGAGAAAGTGGACACACCAGGGCCTCCAGCCACTGCAAAGGAACTTTAGACACATTTGTACATCTGACTTTACGTGGGTACTGGAAAATCACTCCGATCATTAGGCTTTGCAGGCAGATGCCTTAATGGCTGAACCATCTCTCCAGCAGACTTTTTTTTTTTTTTTTTTTTTTTTTTTTTGGTTTTGCGAGGTAAGGTCTTACTCTGGTCCAGGCTGATCTGGAATTAACTATGTAGTCTCAGGGTGGCCTCGAACTGTCGGCGATCCTCCTACCTCTGCCTCCCGAGTGCTGGGATTAAAGGCGTGCGCCACCACGCCCGGCTGCAGACTTGGTTTTTAGGGTCTTGCTCTAGCCCAGGCTGACCTGCAACTCACTCTGTAGTCCCAGGCTGGTCTCAAACTCGCAGCAATCCTCCTACCTCTGTCTAAATAAAAATTTTTAAAAGGTTTTATTTGTTTATTTGCAAGCAGAGAGAAAATACAGACAGAGAGAGAATGGACATGCCACGGCCTCTAGCAACTACAAATGAACTCCAGGCGCATGTGCCCTTGTGCATCTGGCTTATGTGGGTCCTGGGGAATCAAACCTGAGTCCTTTGCCTTCACAGGCAAATGCCTTAACCACGAAACCATCTCTCCCACCTCCCCCTTTTATTTTGAGATAAGGTCTCACTCTGGCCTAGGCAGACCTGGAATTAACTATGTAGTCTCAGGGTGGCCTCAAACTCAGATCCTCCTACCTCTGCATCCCAAGTGCTGGGATTAAAGGCATGTGTCACCATGCCCAGTCTTGGCTTTTTTTTTTTTCTTTTTAAATTATTTTTATTTATTAGAGAAAGGGAGAGAATGGGCACACCAAGACCTCCAGCCACTGCAAATGAACTCCATACACATGTGCCACTTGTGGGACTTGAAGAATTGAACCCGGGTCTTTAGACTTCGCAGGCAAGCACCTTAATTACTAAGCCATCCCTCTAGCCTTTGGTTTCCTTTTATGATGGCTTCTCTTCGTCATAGTTTTCTTGGCAGCAAATAATCTCTCTTATGTGAATTCTGGAATATAAACTGTGCTTCTACTAATATCTTATTGATAAAGGCATTTAAGTGTGTAGAAGGAATTCAGATGCTAACTGACAGTGACACTCTTGAGACCCCCAAGTCCTATCTTAGTCATCAAGGGAGTATTTATTCTCATTAAAATTAATATTCTTCCTTTTTAAAAATCTTCTTCTTCTTATTTTTTGAGGTAGTCTTGCTCTAGCCCAGGCTAACTTGGAATTCACTGTGTAGTCTCAGTGTAACTTTGAACTCATAGAGATCCTTCTACCTCTGTTGTTGCAAGTGCTGGATTAAAGACATGTGCCACTATGCCCAGCTAAAGTTAGTTTTTAAAAAAAAATTAATTATTTATTTGCAAGCAGAGAGAGAGAAGAGAGACAGACAGTGGGAAATGGGCATGCCGGGTCCTCTAACCTCTGCAAATGAACTTCAGACGCATGTGTTCCTTGTGTATCTGGCTTACTTGGGTCCTGGGGGATTGAACCTAGGTCCTTTGGCTTTGCAGGAAAGTGCCTTAACTGCTAACCCGTAAGCCATTTCTCCAGCCTATTTGTTTCTTTAATTTTTATTTATTTATTTGGAGAGAGAGAGAGAGGGAATGAGTATGGGCATGCCATTGCAAACAAGCTCCATATGCACTTTGTACATCCTGGTTTTATGTGGATATTGGGGAATTGAACCCAGAGTGCTAGGCTTTGTAAGCAAGTACCTTTAACTGCTGAGCCATCTCTGCAGCCCCTACTCAGAGTGGTGTTTACTGAATATTGTTTGAAACAGATTCAAATTCAATGAAACATAAATCTAACAATAGTCCTCCAATATGATAGGTAGCTAGCTTTACAAGGTCATTGATCTTGTTTGAAAGGGGGCCCAGATTGTTGACCATGAGTCAAGAATGCTGCAAAATGAATTCTATTATAGAACAGGAGGTTCAAGTGACAAAAGCCCCTTGTAACTCTTACACAGCTGTTAATACAAGCTTGTTACTGTGTTCGTTTTTCATCTTGTAGGAGGGTAAAAGTTTATCAGTTGGTGGGAGAGCAGGCCTAGGTGTTTCTTTCTTAGAGAGTGGTATGATGAAATCTCCCATAGTTAGATTGAAATAAACATGAAATTACCTAAGTCACTCAAGTTATATTGAATGGATGGGAATTTAGTC
Source organism: Orientallactaga sibirica (assembly GCA_036365145.1). Lineage (NCBI taxonomy): Eukaryota > Metazoa > Chordata > Mammalia > Rodentia > Dipodidae > Orientallactaga > Orientallactaga sibirica. Next base: position 10,624,511 of record JAEOAD010000011.1, read on the forward strand.
CGCCTACCTCCTTAACTTACATGAATGCATGATTCTCAAAGAGGCTCATTTCAGTAGTTATTTCCAGGCCCTGTGTGATGGTCATCAGGGTCTTGCATTAGAGGTTTATCCAGGAAAATGGTTCACCCAAGTACAAAGGCTTGGCTTGGCTTCAGGAAAAGTGAAGAGCTATAAAATGTTCCTGATCACCACAGTGTGAACACTGTACAAATACACTGGACAATCTAGTCAAGTGGTCATTATTTGTAATGAGCACTTTTTTGTGGGTATATTTGTAGGGGAAAACTACTTTCTCAAGAAAAGACTTGGACCTTGGACCCTTGCCTCTCCTAGGGAAGGGTGATTAAGCTTGAAGGAAAACTGTAGGATAAAAAAAAAAAATCAAGAAGTAAGCAATTAGGCCAAGCATGGTGGATTGCTGTGAGCTTGAGGCCAGTCTGAGACTAATTAGTGAATTCCAGGTCAGCCTAGACTAGAGCGAGACCCTACTTTGAAAAAACTTTTTTAAAAAAGGAAAGAGAGGGCCGGGCGTGGTGGCGCACGCCTTTAATCCCAGCACTCGGGAGGCAGAGGTAGGAGGATCGCCGAGAGTTCGAGGCCACCCTGAGACTACATAGTTAATTCCAGGTCAGCCTGGATCAGAATGAGACCCTACCTCGAAAAACCAAAAAAAAAAAAAAAAAAAAAAAAAAGGAAAGAGAGAGGGCTGGAGAAATGGCTTAGTGGTTAAGGTGTTTGCCTGCAAAGCCAAAGGATCCTGGTTTGATTCTCCAGGACCCACATAAACCAGATGCACAAGGGGCACATGTATCTGCAGTTCGTTTGCCATGGCTAGAGGCCCTGGTATGCCCATTCTCTCTCTGTCGGCCTCTCTTCTCTCTCTCTGCTTGCAAATACATAATTTAAAAAAAAGAAAGAAAGAAACAATTAGGAATTTTGGTTAAAATTGTAAATTTGTAAGCAAAAGCTTTTGGTGGTGCACACTTTTTGGTTTTTCATGGGAGGGTCTTATTCTAGCCAGGCTGACTTGGAATTCACTTGGCAGTCTCAGGGTGGCCTTGAGCTCATGGTAGTCCTCCTACCTCTGCCTCCAAAGTGCTGGGATTAAAGGTGTGCACCATCACGGCTGGTTTGGTGGTGTATATCTTTAATCCTAGCACTTGAGGTAGGAGGATAGCGAGTTCAAGGCTGGCCTGAAACTACATAGTAAATTTCAGGTCTGCCTGGGCTAGATAAGAGTAAGATCCTTCCTCAAAAAGCCAAAAAAGAAAATTTGTAAATTTGGGGCTGGGGATATGGCTAGTGGATACTCTCTATCTAGCATACATGAAGCCTTAAGTTTGACACCCTGTACCACATAAACTGGGTGATGAGGGGCTGGGAAGATGGCTCAGTGGTGAAAGGTGCTTGCTTCCAAAGTCTGCCAGGATGAGTTCATTTCCCAAGCCACCCACAGAAGGCAGATGCTAAAAAATGTCATAAGCATTTGGCATTCGTTTGCAGAGGCAAGAGGCCCTGCAAAGGTCATTATCTTGTTTCAAAGGGGGCGTGCAAACACACACACACACACACACACATTCACACACACGTAAATATTTTAAAAAATAATTTTATATTTTCTTTTATCTTATTTGTGTGAGAGAGAAAGTGAGCGAGCAAGAAAAAGACATAACGCGGCAGATAGAGTGGGCTCACCAGGGCGTCTAGCCACTCCGAACTCCAGGCTCATGTGCTACCATGTGCATCTGGATTATGTGGGTACTGGGGATCGAACCTGGGTCCTTAGGCTTCATAGGCAAGTACTTTAACCACTAAGCCTCTCTGAAGCCCAAATAATTTTTTTTTTCTTGAGGTAGGGTCTCGCTCTAGCCCAGGCTGACCTGGAATTCACTACATAGTCTCAGGGTGGCCTCGAACTTAGCACGATCCTCCTACCTCTGCCTCCCAAGTGCTGGGATTAAAGGCGTGCACTATCAGCGGTTTACTTATTTTTTATTAGATTTGGACCCCATCATCAAGGTATTACGCCAGTTTACTTATTTTTTAAAATATTTATTTGGGGAGCCGGGCGTGGTGGCATACACCTTTAATCCCAGCATTTGGGAGGCAGAGGTAGGAGGATCGCGCTAAGTTCGAGGCCACCCTGAGACTACGTAGTGAATTCCAGGTCAGCCTGGGCTAGAGCGAGACCCTACCTCAAAAAAACAAAAAAAGTAAACTAGGTGATGCTCGTCTGTAATTCCAGCACTTGTGAGGTAGAGGTAGGAGAATCAGAAGCTCAAGATAGTCCTCAGCTTTATAGTGAGTTAAAGGTTAGCCTGGGGTACATCAGTTCTTGTCTATCTCATAAACTCCTTGAGGACAGGAATATTTTGTCTGTTTTGTTCATTTCTCTGTTCATAGCATCCTAACTAGTGCCAGGAACTCAGTAAATTATGTGTTGAATGAAGTGAAGCGGTAAGGGATATCCTAAATTCCCTGACTCAAGGATAGGAATACCAAGGCCAACAGTATTAGGACAATCATTCCATTAGGTTGGCAGTGATGCAGATCAATGTTTCCTGAAATGTGTTTTGTGGTTAAGTACTTCTAAAGGACTGTGGGTGTTGACAGTGTTAAACAGGCAATGCAGGGCAGCGGCAGCAGCAATGGGATGCTTCTTTTACCTTCGTCTCTTTCTTTTTCTTTTTTAAAATGTTTAAATTTTTATTTATTTATTAGCAACAGACAGACAGAGAAAGAGAGAGGGAGAGAGAATGGGCACACCAGGGCCTCCAACCATTGCAAACAAACTCCAGATACACGCACCACCTTGTGCATCTGGCTTACGTGGGTACTGGGGAATAAGCCTTGAACTAGGGTCTTTAGGCTTCACAGGCAAGCACTTAACTACTAAGCCATCTTTTCAGCCCTCTTTTTCTTTTTCTTTCTTTCTTTTTTTAAAAAATATTTTTATTTATTTACAAGCAGAGAAAGAGAGAGAGAATGGGCATGCCTGTCACTGAAAATGAACTCCAGACACAGGTGCCACTTTGTGCGTCTGGCTTTACGTGGGTATTAGGGAATCAAACCCAGGCCATCAGGCTGTAAGCATGTTCCTTTAATTGCTGACCATCTCCCCAGCCTTTTTCCTTTTTTTTTTTTTTTCTTTCAAGGTTGAGTTTCACTCTAGCTCAGGCTGACCTGGAACTCACTATGTAGTCTCAGGGTGGCCTTGATCGAACTCCTGGCAATACCCCTACCTCTGCCCCCTGAGTGCTGGGATTAAAGGCGTGCGCCACCATGCCTAGCTTTTTCCTTTGTTTTTAGAGCCATTTTAAAAATTATTTATGTAGATGGGCATGGTGGCGCACGCCTTTATTCCCAGCACTTGGGAGGTAGAGGTAGGAGGATAACCATGCATTCCAGGCCACCCTGAGACTACATAGTGAATTCTAGTTCAGTCTGGGCTAGACCAAGACCCTACTTGGAAAAACCAAATATATATACATACATATTTATGTAAGCCAAATGTGGTGGTGCGCACCTTTAATCCCAGCACTCAGGAGGCAGAGGTAGGAGGATTGCTGTGAGTTTGAGGCTATCCTGAGACTATATCATGAATTCCAGGTCAGCTTGGGCTAGAGTGAGACCGTCCCTTGACCCCTTCCCCCCCCCCAAATTATTTGAACATGTGTATGTTTATGCCCCCAAATCTCTTGCTCCTGCAAATGAACACCAACCAAACACAAGTGCCACTTTGCATCCAGCTTTATGAGAGTGCTGGAGAATTGAACATAGGCTAGCAGGCTCCCCAGCTATCATATCTTCCTTCCTTGTTGAATTACACTGGGGAATTGAACCCAGGCTGGCCGGCTTTGCAAACAAGCACCTACAACTGCTTAGACATCTCTCCAGCCTTTATTTGCTTAATTTTCTCCTTTCCTCTATTTGCTTAATTCCCTCCCTTTTTTCTCCCTCCCTGTTTCTTTTTCTTTCTTTCTTTCTTTCCCTTTCTTTCTTTCTTTCTTTCTTTCTTTCTTTCTTTCTTTCTTTCTTTCTTTCTTTCCTCATTTGAGATAGAGTCTTTTTTTTTTTTTTTTTTTTTTTTTTCGATATAAGGTCTCACTCTGGCTCAGGCTGACCTGGAAGTAACTATGTAGTCTCAGGGTGGCCTCGAACTCTCGGCGATCCTCCTACCTCTGCCTCCTGAGATAGAGTCTTATTCAGCTTAGGCTGACCTCAAACTCAATATATAGGTAAGGATGACCTTGAACTTTTTATTTATTTTTATTTATTTGCAAGCAGAGAGAGAGAAAGTAAAAACAAATCCAGATGCATACACCATAATGTGCATCTGACCTTGCATGGTATTGGGGAATCAAACCGGGGGGGGGGGTGAGGCTTTGCAAGCAAGTGCCTTAACTGCTGAGCCATTTCTCCAGCTCAACCTTGAACATTTTTTTTAGAGAGAGGGAGAAGAGAAGAGATAGAGAACTGGTGTGCCAGGACCTCAGCCACTGCAGTCGAACTTCAGGTGCTTGTGCCACCTAGTGGGCATGTGTGACCTTGAGCTTGCCTTACCTTTGTACAGTGTGGCTAACGTTGGATCTGGAGTGTCGAACATGGGTCCTTAGGCTTTGCAGGCAAGAGCCTTAACCGCTAAGCTATCTCTCCAGCTCCCAACCTTGAATTTTTTTTATTCCCTAACCCAATTTTTTTTTTTTTGGTTTTTCAAGGTAAGATTTCACTCTGGCTCAGACTGACCTGGAATTTACTATGTAGTCTCAGGGTGGCCTCGAACTCTCAGTGATCCTCCTACCTCCGCCTCCCAAGTGCTGGGATTAAAGGCATGCGCCACCATGCCTGGCACCAACTTTTTTAAAAAAATTATTTTTTTATTGACAACTTCTTTAATTGTAGATAATGTTATTTCCCTCCCTCACTCACTTTCCCCTTTGAAACTTCACTCTCCATCATATCCCCTCCCCCTCTCAATCAGTCTCTCTTTTCAGTTTGATGTCATGATCTTTTCCTCCTATTATGATCAACCTTGAATTTCTGATCTTCCTGTCAACATCTTCCCAGTGCTAGAATTATAGTAATGCCTCACCATGCCTCTTTTTTTTTTTTTTAAATTTGAGTTGGGGGCACATAGAGAATGGGCACTCCAGGGCCTCCAGCCATTGCAAATGAACTCCAGATGCATGCGCCACCTTGTGCGTCTGGCTTACCTGGGTCCTTTGGCTTTGTAGGCAAATGCCTTAACCACTAAACCATCTCTCCATCCCACCATGCCTCTTTTTATGTGGTGATAGGGATGGAGTCTAGAGCTTTGTGCTAGGCATAAGTCTACCAGCTGAGCTACATCCCTAGTCCTGTAAATTGTTTTTCTTCACTTGTTATATCATTTTTTTTGGTGTATATTTGGCTTTAGAATGTATATTTAAGTTTGTAGCTTTCCCTCTTATTTTAGGAAAGAAAAAACAAAGTTCTACAATTCTTTTGTTGATATGCTCATTTATTTAGTGGCATCCTCAATGAACTGTTCTGAAGGTCCTGTTCATGTATTGATGACTTGGTCCTCAGATTTAAAATTCAACTTTTTTTTTTTTTTGAGGTAGGGTCTTACTCTAACCCAGACTGACCTGGAATTCACTATGTAGTCTCAGGGTGACCTCAGTGAGCCTCCTACCTCAGCCTCTCCAGTGCTGGGATTAAAGGCGTGTGCCAACACACCCGGCTCAACTTTTCTTTTTAAAAAAGTTGTTTATTTATTTGCAAGGGGAGAGAGAGACAGAAAGTATGAAAGGGAGAGAGAGAGAGAAGCCGGGCGTGGTGGCGCACGCTTTTAATCCCAGCACTCGGGAGGCAGAGTTAGGAGGATCGCTGTGAGTTCGAGTCCACCCTGAGACTACACAGTGAATTCCAGGTCAGCCTGGGCTAGAGTGGGACCCTACCTCGAAAAACCAAAAAAAAAAAAAAAAAAAGAGAGAGAGAGAGAGAGAATAAGAATTGGCATGCCAGGGCCTCCTGCCACTGCAAATGAACTCCAGACGCATGCATCACTTTGTATGTTTGGTTTTATGTAGGTACTAGGGAATCAAACCCCGTCCATCAGGCTTTTGCAAGCAAATGCCCTTAACCACTGAACCATCTCTCCAGCCCAGAATTTGACTTTTTTTTTTTTTTTTTTTTGGTTTTTCGAGATAGGGTCTCACTCTAGTCCAGGCTGACCTGGAATTTACTCTAGACTCAGGGCAGCCTCCAACTCACGGCAATCCTCCTACCTCTGTCTCCTGAGTGCTGGGATTAAAGATGTGTGCCACCACCCGTGGCCTAGAATTCAACTCTTAAAGAATGTTTTGCTTTTCACTTTATTTTTGGTAAGACATAATTTACATATAGTAAAATATACAAATCTTAAGCTTATCACTTAGTGAATAAATTAGAACTATTAACCCATCAAGATTCAAGGACAGCTTGGCATGGTGGTACATCCCTTTAATCCCATCACTTGGAAGTCCGAGATAGGAGGATTGCTATGAGTTCAAGGCTAGCCTGAGACTACAGAGTGAGTTCTAGACCAGCCTGGGCTAGAGTCCCTACCTCAGGAAAAAAAAAAGATTCTAGGAGAATTTTTAATACTTTATACTGGGTACTTTGGTAAATAGTGTAAAGGTATCTTGCTCCTGCATTTTATGCTCATTAGGAACTCTGTTGATGCACACAGGATTCTGTGAATCTACAAACTATTATTAAAGATAAAACCAGGTGCAGTGGTTTACACCTTTAATCCCAGCTCTTGAGAATTTGAGGTTGGAGGATTGCTTTAAATATATTTTATTTATTTATTTGATAGAGTGAAAGAGGGACAGAGGGAGAGAGAATGGGTGCGCCACTGCAAACAAACTCCAGATGCATGCGCCCCCTTATGCACCTGGCTTACGTGGGTCCTGGAGAATCGAACTGGGATCCTTTGGTTTTGCAGGCAAATGCCTTAACTGCTAAGTCATCTCTCCAGCCCGAGGATTGCTTTAGGTTCAATGCCTGCCTGGTCTAAAGAGTAAGTTCCAGGTCAGGCTGGCCTAGAGTGAGACCCTGCCTCAATAGTCTACCCCTCCAAAAAAATTAAAGAGAATATAGAAAGCCACATCCCCCTCCCAAAGATTTATAGACTAATTATAGCCTCTGAGGAAAGATTAAAATGTTAATGTTGTATGACATTTCTATGAACTGTTAGATTTAAGAAAAGACAAAAGTATCTATTTGTTTAAACTGCCTAGAAACAGGTTGTCTTTTTAGTGGAAGAAATGTAAGATCTGTGATCCATGTCTAACAATATGAGAACATCACTTGGCCATGTCTTGAGTTTGGTTTTACTCTCTTTGTCTAGAAGATTAAGCTTGCAGCCCTGCGCATGTATACAAGCTGTGTGGAGAAAACGGACTTTGAGGAATTCTTTCTAAGTAAGTTATGACTTGACTGTTCTGAAAGGAAAAATTAACCAGCTGTTCATCTTTATGCACGTGTTTTAATAGGATAGTGACTTTAAAAAGATGCTAGTAAAATAATTTTTATGTATAAAGTATTATAAACTATTTTTGTTCCCTCTCCTCTCCTCTCCTCTCCTCTCCTCTCTCCTCCTCCTCCTCTCCTCTCCTCTCCTCTCCTCTCCTCTCTCTCCTCCTCTCCTCTCCTCTCCCCCTTTCCTCTCCTCTCCTCTCCTCTCCTCTCCTCCTCCTCCTTTCCTTTCCTCTCCTCTCCTCTCCTCTCCTCTCCTCTCCTCTCCTCTCCTTTCCTTTCCTTTCCTTTTTTTCTCTTTTTTTCTTTTCCAAGGCAGGGTCTCACTCTAGCCCAGGCTGACCTGGAATTCACTCTCTAGCCTCAGGCTGGCCTCACACTCATGGCTATCCTCCTACCTCAGCCTCCCAAATATTGGGACTAAAGGTATGAAACACCCCATTTTTCTTAATAAGCAAAAATAGAGCAAGAGTTCTATAAGGAAGTCATTTTAATAAGTTGGAAAGGATCCTATAAATCTGTGTAGTATTTATTGATTTACTTGTATATGTGTGTGTGTTTGTATGGGTATGCCAGCATCTCTTGCCACTGCAAACAAACACCAGATGCTTTTTAAAAGGTATTTATTGGGTTGAAGAGATGGCTTAGTGGTTAAAGTGCTTACCTATGAAGCCTAAGGACCCATGTTTGTCTCTTCAGATCCCACGTAAGCCAGGTGCACAAGGTGACATGTGCGCACAAGGTTGCATATGTGCACAGGATAGCGCATGTATGTGGAGTTTCATTGCAGTGACTAGAGGCTGTGGCACACCATTTCTCTCCCTCTCTCTCATAAACATAAAAAAAAAAAGTATTTATTAGGGCTGGGCATGGTGATGCATGCCTTTAATCCCAAAACTTGGGAGATGGATGTAGGAGTATCATGTTGAGTTTGAAGCTACCCTGAGACCACACAGTAAATTCCAGATCAGCTTGGCCTAGAGAGAAACTATACCTCCAAAACAAATTATTTATTTATTTATTTGAGAGAGAGTATGGGCATGCCAGGGCCTCTTGCTGTTGTTACAGATGAACTCCAGATCCATGTGCATATTATACATTTGGCGCTACGTGGGTACACAAACCTGAGCTACAGGCTTTTAAAGCAAGTGCACCTAATACCTGAGCCCCTCCTTTTTTTCTCTTTTCTCTAAATTGTGCCACTTTTTGCATCTGGCTTTATATTAGTGCTAGGGAATTGAACCCAAGCCAGTAGGCATTACAAGCAAGTGCCTTTAACTGCTGAACCATCTCCTTAGCCCCTAAAAATATACTTCCTGTGCATGATTACAAAAATATTAGAAGCCGTTTTTTTCTTAAGTGGCTTCTTAAATTCATATGCTTTTTCCATCAGATCTTTTAGTTTAGCTTAATTGATTTTAGCTTTTTTTTTTTTTTTTTCCAAGGTAGGGTCTCACTTTAGTTCAGGCTGACCTGGATGGAATTCACTATGTAGTCTCAGGGTGGCCTTGAACTCATGCAGTCCTCCTACCTCTGCCTCTAGAGTGCTGGGATTAAACGCATGCACCACCATGCCCATTTTATTGATGGTTCTTGTTTGAAAATTTTATTTTATTTTATTTATTTATTTGGGGGGGGGGCAGGGAGAATGGGAGTGCCAGGGCCTCTAGCCCCTGAAAACAAACTCCAGATGCATGTGCTCCCTTGTGCATCTGGCTTATGTGGGTCCTGGAGAATTGAACCGCAATCCTTTGGCTTTGTAAATGCCTTAACTGCTAAGCCATCTATCTCTCCAGCCCCAGTTTTTTTTTTTTTTTTTTTTTGGTTTTTCGAGGTAGGGTCTCGCTCTAGCTCAGGCTGACCTGGAATTCACTATGTAGTCTCAGGGTGGTCTCGAACTCTCAGTGATCCTCCTACCTCTGCCTCCCGAGTGCTGGGATAAGGCATGTGCCACCACACCCGGCTTTTTTTGGTTTTTGAGGTAGGGTTTCACTCTAGTCCAGGCTGACCTGGAATTCGCCTCATGGTGGTCTCAAACTGTCAGTTCTAGAGATCTGAACTCAGGTACTGAGAGTTAGACAACAAGTGCTTTATTCACTGAGTCATCACCCCAGCCTCTGATACTATATTAATACTACCTCAAGAACCATCAATAAAACTGGGTGTGTAGCCGGGCGTGGTGGCGCATGCCTTTAATCCCAGCACTCGGGAGGCAGAGGTAGGAGGATCGCTGTGAGTTCAAGGCCACCCTGAGAAGACAGAGTGAATTCCAGGTCGCCTGGACTAGAGTGAAACCCTACCTCGAAAAACCAAAAAAAAACAAAAACAAAAACAAAAACAAAACAAAACTGGGTGTGATGGCACATGCCTTAATCCTAGCACTTGGGAGGCAGCTGAGAGTTCGAGGCCACCATGAGGCAAATTCCAGGTCAGCCTGGACTAGAGTGAAACCCTACCTCAAAAACAAAAACAAAAACAACAACAACAAAAAAAAAAAAAAACAAAAAAAGAGAGAGCGAGAGAGAACTGGGGCTGGAGAGATGGCTTAGCAGTTAAGGAATTTGCCTGCAAAGCCTAAGGACTCAGGTTCAATTCTCCAGGACCCACATAAGCCAGATGCACAAGGGAGTGCATGCATCTGGAGTTTGTTTGCAGGGGTTAGAGGTCCTGGCACTCCCATTCTCTCTTTCTCTCTTTCTCTCTCTCAAATAAATAAATAAAATAAAATAAAATAAAAAGACCATCAATAAACCGGGCATGGTGGCGCATGCCTTTAATCCCAGCCCTCTAGAGGCAGAGGATGGATCAAGCCTGAAAGGTGTTCTCTGATCTTGTTTGCCCGAAAGGTGCTCTCTGATCTTCACATGTGTGTCGTGGTACACATTCTCCTGCACTCACATACATGAACACACACATATACACCTGAAATAAATTTAAAATATATTAATAGTATCAAAGAATAAGGCTTGTTATATAATTAATATATTATATTTCATGTAATAGCCTAATGTCAATGACAAGAAAAGTTTATAAAAGCTGGGTGTGGTGGCGTACGCCTTTAATCCCAGCACTTGGGAGGCAGAGGTAGGAGGATTATTGTGAGTTTGAGGCCACCCTGAGAATTCCAGGTCAATCTGAGCTACAGCAAGACCTTACCTGGGAAAACCCTCCAACAAAGTTTATGAAAATTATTACTACTTATTAATAGTTGACATTTGAACCTTTAGGAGTTACACAACATTGTGGATAGGATGTGCTTGTATTTTGTCTATTTTTGTTTTGTATTCAGAAACAGTTGAGGCTTAAAGAGGCTCAGTGACTTGCCTAAGATTGCCTAGTCAAGCCTTGCACCTGTGTTGCTTGGCTTCAAACTCAGGGATTTTCCCACTCTAACACATTGCCTATGAGTGAATATAACCACAAATTAGAAATTGAAATGCATCTTCATATTTTTGTGCCTTATTTTACTTGAATGAGAGCTGCTTCTGTGAGAGGTGTCAGTGTTATAAGCTAATGTTTATACACAGAATTGTGTGTACATCTCAGTGAGCTTTGTCCTTCACTAGAGTTGCCAGTGAGTTTTTCATTGACACCACTCTTTTTTCAGAGTTCCTAAGACTTAATTAGAGAACTGCCTATTCAAAACTGTAACATAAGGCTAGGCATACCTGCAATTGTAGTGCTCAGGAAACAAACAGTGCAGGAGCATTGCCACAAGTTCAAGGTCAGCCTGATCTACATAGTGACCTCCATGCCAGCTAGGGTTACATAATGAGAACTTGTTTCAAAAAAAAAAAAAAAGCCTGGGGAGATGACTTAGTAAAACTTTTTTTTTTTTTTTTTTTTTTTAAGTTTTTCAAGGTAGGGTCTCATTGTAGCTCAGGCTGACCTACAATTCACTATGTAGTTGCAGGTTGGCCTTGAACTCACAGCAGAGGTGTGTGCCAACATGCCCTGCAGATTATGTAAAATCAAACCAGTGTGGCTAGTGAAGAAAAAGGGAGTGAACTGGGAAAGCATCACTTGGAAGCAAAAGATTAAAAAGAAATATGTAAAACACCTGGAGCAGCTTTTTTGGCTTCTATTCTAAAGAGTAGGTTAGTTAGAGTTGGAGTAAGAGAAAGGATTATACATATCTTTAAAGAGGCCGTGCTCACTTGGATGTTTGGTTATTTAATGTTTAGTGACTGTCAGAGTCGAGGACAGAGAGCAAGTGTCATTCTTCCCCAGCAGAAGTGCGGCTGGCATTGTTTCTCTAAGACTATGTGAAGGAGTTGTTTCCTCACAATATGTTGTACCTGTCAGCCTCTTGGACAGCTCTCTGGAAATGCCAAGATTATAGATTGTTATTTCAGAGCCAAGTTGTTCAAAAGTTTAGATATAGAGCTCTTTGAGTGGTAGCATACTTTAGCAGCCATGGTTGTTTCTAAGGTGCTCTAATCATGTTCTTTATCTATCATATGAACATGTCCACTTTGGGTACAAGACTTAGCTTAGCTGCCTGGTCATTTGGAGATCAGTTTTGCTATGAAGAACACTTTGGAGCAAAGGAGAGGAATTTGTAAAGCTTGAACTTAATTGAGCATTATTGCCTGCTACTGCCTTATATTTATCCCCTTAGAGATTGATTGATTGATTGATTACCTTGTAATGTGTGTGTATGTGGGGGGGAGTCCTGTATGGAGACACATTCTGAGTCAGTTTATGATACAATTTTACATAACTGGTGAAGATTCTCAAAGTTAATTTCAACTCCAGTGTTCAAATAATTAATTGGAAGCAGCCATAATGAATATTAAGTCCCCACTAAAGGCATCATTTTGGTAAGCACTTTGTAGGTCTTTTATCTCATGTCATCACATAGATTATATAAGGCCATCTTGCACTTCCTATTTACAGTGAAGTCAACAGTCTGTGAGAGGCTGACTTCACCTAGAGCTTCCTAACAAGTAAAGGGAGAGTCAACTTTTTTGCTTGTTTGTTTGTTTTTCGAGGTAGGGTCTCACTTTAGCTTAGGCTGACCTGGAATTCACTATGTAGTCTCAGGCTGGCCTTGAACTCATGGCCATCCTCCTACCTCTGCCTCCCAAGTGCTGGAATTAAAGGCATAAATTAGGCAGTCTGACCATGTTTTAAAATGTGTAAATAGGGCTGGAGAGATGGCTCAGCAACTAAGATGCTTGCTTGCAAAGCCAAAGGAGCCAGGTTCAGTTCTCCAGGACCCACATAAGCCACATATACAAGGTGACACATTACGTCTGGAGTTTATTTGCAGTGGCTAGATGCCCTGGTGTGCCTCTGCCTGGCGTGGTGGCGCATGCCTTTAATCCTAGCACTCGTAAGGCAGAGGTAGGAGGATTCACTATGAGTTCAAGGCCACCCTGAGAACACATAGTGAATTCCAGTCAGCCTGGATTAGAGAGAAACCCTGCCTTGAAAATCCAAAAGAAAAAGAAAATATTGTACTGAATGTGATCACGGCAAAATGTTGGGAGTTGTAGCATTGAAGTATGTAAACACATTTCACTGAGCTTAGTAATCTGTTGTATTATTTATTTACTTATTTGAGAGAGAGAATGGGCATGCCAGGGCCTCTAGCTACTGCAGACGAACTCCAGACACATGCACCACCACATGCATCTGGCTTATGTGGGTACTGGGTAATCAAACCTGGGCCCATAGACTTCTTGGGCAAGCACCTTAATTATTAAGCCATCTCTCCAGCCTGAATCTGTTGTATTTTTGTGTTGTGTTGCTCACAGTCAATATTCATTGGTTTTGTATTTTCAGGCTTTACAGTGTGGGTTTTTGTTCTGACCTCAGTGGGTACAGGGACTTATTCACACTTAAGTCCTTTTCTCATTCTCAGCCCTGAGCTGACCTTCAGAAGGGAAAATGGTGACCCAGGTCCAGCTGCTGGCCTGTCTGTCTGTCTGTCTGTGCTTTCCAGCTCAAGAAATGCTCCCCTCTCTGAGGAAATTGGACAGGCTCCTGGAGGCTGCTGGGAAGCTTTGATGTAGAAGCAGCAGTTGAACAGATTGTCCTTTAGAAGCAGCCAAATTTCATTTTCCAGATTGAAAGACAGACTTCCAAGAAAACTTTTCTTTTTAATGTTTTGTTCTAGCATCCAAAAAAAGACTCAACTTGAGATCCGGGCTTGAGAGTTTCTCAGGGCTATTCTTGTTCTAGGTGGAGGGTGGTTGGCCCACTCTCAGATGGCATGTGTCTTAATAGCTGTATGGCTGGCCAGGCCAGCCTTCAGCTCCCTCCTGCTGAGCTCGGAGAGGAAGTCCACTTGACAGCTGCTGGGAACCACCCAGTAGGTTCACTGGAGTATTTTGGTGTCATTTTGTAACAGACTACTGCCTTGTCACTAGCTTATTAATATGGTAGGTTACTTGAAAGTTATTCAGTCTTTCTGATTTCCTATCTCTAAAATAGGAATGTTTTGGGATTAAGCGAGATAATGTATTAACATGACTAGCAGTGGACCTAGTATGTAGCATGGCCTCTTCTTAGTTGGTTTCCAAATATTAGTATTAGAGAGGTAGTTGGAATAGTGATTAAGTAATGGAATTAGGAAGATAGGGATTTAATTCTAGGTGTCTTAGTTCATAGTTCTGTAGACAACCTTGGGCAGTTGTCTTAACCCTTCTATATATGTATATAATTTATTTATTTAATTGGGGGGGAGGGAGTGAATGGGTACACCAGGGCCTCCAACCACTGCAAATGAACTCCAGATGTATGCACCCCTTGTGCATCTGGCTTATGTGGGTCCTGGAGAATCGAACCGGGATCCTTTGGCTTTGCAGGCAAATGCCTCAACTGCTAAGCTATCTCTCCAGCCCGTCTTAATCCTTCTAGATGTCAGTTTCTTCACCTGTCGAATGGGGACAATATCAATACCTAGTAGAGTTGGGAGTGTTCAAGAGCCGACACATGTAAAGTACTTACTGTTTCTGGCACAGCATAAGCCCACAGTGAATTATAGCTCTTTATTAATGATGTTACTGTACCTTACAGAATCCTGCTGTGTTTTTTGTTTGTTTGTTTGTTTATTTATTTGAGAGCAACAGAGAGAGAGAAAGAGGCAGATAGATAGAGAATGGGCTGGGCGTGGTGGCACTTGCCTTTAATCTTAGCATTTGGGAGGCAGAGGAAGGAGGATCGACAAGAGTTCGAGGCCACCCTAAAACTACATAGTGAATTCCAGGTGAGCCTGAGCTAGAGTGAGACCCTACCTTGGAAAAAAAAAAAAAAAAAAAAAAAAAAGAATGGGTATGCCAGGGCCTCCAGCCACTGCCAACGAACTCCAGATGCATGTGCCACTTTGTTCATCTGGCTTACATGGGTCCTGGGCAATCAAATCTCGAACTGGGGTCCTCAGACTTCACAGGCAAGTACTTAACTGCTAAGCCATTTCTCCAGCCCCTGTGTTTTATGTCCTAATGATCTTTTATCTGCTATCATTTGACTATTGGGTACTTTTTGTAAAGTACCCAATAGTCAAATGATAGCAGGTAGCTAAGGATATCGCTTTTTTTTCTTTTCCTTTTTTGAGACAGGGTCTTTTGCAGTTTGGGCTAGCTTGGCGCTTGCAGTTCTTCGAGTGTTAGGGTTATAGGCAAGCACTACTCTGCCTAGCCTTACTTCTTCTCTTGAATCATTGCTCTGACATATTCTACCATAAGAGCTCAAATTTCCCACTGATCTTTTCTCATTTATCCTCTCATTCCTTGCCAAGCTTTTCTCCTTGTAATGTAATAAGGAGGGCACAATCAGTGGGGATCCCTCGTCCAGCCAGAGGCATTTCTTAGAAATCTGAGAATTGAGAGGCTTGGATGTCTACGCACAGACCTTATTTGTGGGATCTCAAACTCAGAAGCCCTGCTCAGTTTTGTCATTCTTTCTTGGGAGTGGTGATGAATGGCCTCTAAATCGATAGTCTCTTTTGTATTCAGCCCTAGCATCTAAGAGTTCCATGTTTTTTCTCCCTGTTATTCGGGCACATCGTCCAGCACCCATGGGTCACCTTAAAAAAGATAGGAAAGGGAGATGAGCCAAGCTTTACCTTCTCAGCATGACTCAGGTGAAAAAAAACAAACAAACAAACAAACAAACAAACAAACAAACAAACACCTATACATGGAATATGAGGTGGTATTTGCTTAGCTTGTTTGGTATCCAAGATTGGAACAGAAAAAAAAAAGATAGAATAACACAAGTTGGACCAAATTCTACAGATTGTCTCTGCCACTTTATGCAAAAAGAGACAACTGAGACTCAGAAGGCAGAAGTGTTTTCCCAGGCTACATAGCAAGGTGGGAATAGGCTACGTGTGGGTGCATCCGGTTCCCTTCCACCCCGGAGGCTTGCCGTGTGCTTCTACTGCTCTTCTTTGAAACAGCTCAGTCAGAGAGCACTGGACTGCCGTCAGTTTTACTTGAATGAATTCCACCATTGTTCCAAATAGCCAGTGCCTTTTTGTTCTTGTTTTAAAGGCAGGGTCTCATTCTAGCCCAGGCGGACCTGGAACTCACTATGTAACACAGGCTGGCTTCAAACTCATAGTGATTCTCCTACCTCAGCCTCCGGAATGCTGGCATCAAAGGCATGTACTACAGTATGTGGCATTTAATTAATTTCTGGTTTTGTTTGCTTGTGTGGTTTTTTTTTTTTTTTTTTTTTGGTTTTTCGAGGTAGGGTGTCACTCTGGCTCAGGCTGACCTGGAAGTAACTGTGTAGCCTCAGGGTGGCCTTGAACTCACGGTGATCCTCCTACCTCTGCCTCCCGAGTGCTGGGATGAAAGGCGTGCGCCACCATGTCCGGCTGTGTTTTGGTTTTTTTTTTTTTTTTTTTTTTTTTTTTTTTTTTTTTTTTTTTTTTTTTCGAGGTAGGGTCTCACTCTGGTCCTGGCTGACCTGGAATTTACTATTTAGTCTCAGTGTGGCCTCGAACTCTAGGCAATCCTCCTACCTCTGCCTCCCAAGTGCTGGGATTAAAGGCGTGCGCCACCACGCCCCGCTTGTGTTTCGGTTTTTTGAGGTAGGGTCTCACTGTAGCTCAGGCTGACCTGGAATTCACTGTTAGTCTCAGGGTAGCCTTGAACTTATGGTGATCCTCCTATTTCTGCTTCCTGAGTGTTGGCATTAAAGGTGTGTACCACCATGCCCAGCTTAATTTATGGTTTTTTTTAGTCAATGTTCCTCATCTAAATTGTCACATATTTATACTTTATTATTATTTTCTAGGGTGTCAGATGCCTGATACATTCAATTCATGGTTTCTTATAACCCTGCTTCATGTCTGGTAAGTGAAATCACCAAATATATGTATGTATATTTGTGTGTTGTGAAATGCACCCTTCTTTAGGGCTGATTATATGAAACGCCAGTTGTTCAGGCATGAAAAACTGGTCCTTTCATTTAATAACTGATGTCTTAAAGTACATTTTTATTAAAGGTCAAAGCATAAACCCAGAAAGAAACTAATATTTGTAGGATTTCTTCAAAGGACACTTAACCCCATGAACAATGCTATCAGTATCTCTAAGAGACTTTGAGCTTGGATGGAAAAGTTCTCTCCCGTGGCTGTTTTAGGAAAGTTCACATTTACGTAAAAGTGGTTTGAATTGTGAGAATCCGTGGTCATTTTCATTGCTGGTCATCAGAAACCTATAACAAATTATAGCACTGACATTTATGCCTGTACCTCTAAAATGTGCATACAGGTTAGAGTCATGCCAGGTTTGTTGCATGTGAAAATATTTAACACCTTAAACAGTATATTTTTTCTTCAGCTGTGAAGAAAGTAGCCAAAAAAAATCAATTTTTCATCTACTGTTACACAGTATTAAAGGTCAAAGGGATCTAGGACTTGTTGAAGTGGGGGCTGGGGAATGCATTTCTTGAACTGCCAAATCCTGGGAAAGTAAATTCTGGAGAACTGGGTTAACTACTTTGACCATAGTGAGCATCTATGGAACGTGGGGAATGGTTGTCCTGTCAAAAGAACCCTTGTTTGAGACTGCCTTCAGTGGACTCTTACATCACAGGACTGGCTACTATATAAAGCTGTCTTACTTTTGATCACCTCTGAAATGTTTCTTCTGAATGCACATCATCACCAAGTTTGGCTCATGCATCTAAAGTGGCAGCTTATGGGCTCCCCTCCCCCAAACCAGTGGTTTATTGAAGGCACATTATGTCCTGGCTACTTTGCTGGGACTTAGGATAGTTCTCAAGAAGCCCACAGTCTACTGAGGAAGATAAGACATATAAAATGGTTAATTATACACTAGAATGGTAAGTTGTGTAAAAGTAAAAGTGGTGGGCTAGAGAGATGGCTCAGTGGTTAAAGGTACTTGCTTGCAAAGTCTGACGGCCTGGGTTCAGTTCCTTGGAGTATCACATAAAGCCAGATACACAGAGTGGCACATGGATCTGGAGCTCAGTGGCAGGAGGCTCTCTGAAATAAATAAATAGATAAATACTAAAAAATATAAGTGGTAGGGCTGGAGAGATGGTTTAACAATTAAGGCACTTGCCGGCAAAGCCAAAGAACCCAGGTTCAATTCTCCAGGACCCACGTAAGATGTAGAAGGTGGCGCACATATCTGGAGTTCGTTTACAGAGGCTAGAGGCCCTGGTGTGCCCATTCTCCCTTTCTTTCTGTCTCTTTCCCTCCCTCTCTCAAATAAAGCAAAAAAAAAATCAATTAAAAATATTAAAAAAAAATATATATATGGTGTTTATAGGATCAGAGGAAGTTGTAACTATCAAAACTCTTCCTAGTTCTCTTTTCATTTTCTAAAATGTACCAGGCTTTTTTCAGGCAGCTGAGAAGGCACACTGCTTACCTTTGGTGTCCATAGTGGAGGTTAGAGAGAGGGTGCAGGAAGGGGAGCTGGATATATTGAGAAGAAAACTACTTTTTTAAGAGCTGAAGGCTGCAGAGGTGGCATGGTAGAATTACTCATTGGGAAGGTGGGAGCGTTGAGAGAAGGCTAAGCTGTTCCCAGAGGAGCTCAAAGATAATATTCAGAGCCTGTATGAAAGACTCTTTATTGCTCATATAGCTAGAGGTATCAGCGCGGTAGAGGGAGTGGATAGCAAAATAAAATATATAATCCCTGTGACCACATCCCAAGGTCAATACCTGACTAATAGCAGTTGGGAGAACCTTGCAATTACTTGTAGTTCTTTAAAGTTTCCAAACTATGTCTCCTTCTTGCTGAAGTTGGTTAAATTTCTTTGGGGAGTGGGTGTACCACTGCCAGTCAAGTAGGAGAGGGAGACCATCTACATTTTGTCCACTTTCAGCCTTTTTCCTATCCTTAATTCTTATGATTTATAGATTATTTATTTTATTTTTCGAGATAGGGTCTTGTTCTAGCCCAGGCTGACCTGGAATTCACTATGTAGTCTCAGGATGGCCTGGAATTCACGGTGATCCTCCTACCTTTGCCTCCTGAGTGCTGGGATTAAAAGCATGTGCAACCATGCCTGGCTGATATATGAGTTTTTTGTTTGTTAGGGTAGGGTCTTTCTTGATCTAGCTCAGGCTGACCTGGAATTCATTATGTCTTTTCAGCTTGAACTCATGGCAATCCTTCTACCTCTGTCTCCTGAGTGCTGTGATTAAAGGCATAGACCACTCACCACACCTGGCTATTCTATAGGTTTTGATGGAATACATCAGTAGCTTTTAAATCAGGGCTGGAGAGATTACTCAGTGGTTAAGGGCACTGCTTGCAAAACTTGCAGGTTTGGGTTCGATTCCCTGATACCCACATAAAGCCAGATGCACAAAGTAGCCCATGCATCTAGAGTTCATTTGCAATGGCAAGAGGCCCTAACTTGCCTATGCTTTCTTTCTGTATTTGTAAATAAATAATTAAAAATATAAAAATAAGGGCTTAAAGGCAGGCGTGGTGGCAGATGCCTTTAATCCCAGCACTTGGGAGGCAGAGGTAGGAGGCCGCTCTGAAAACTGCATAATGAATTCCAGGTCAGCCTGGGCTAGAGTGAGACCCTACCTCAAAAAACCAAAAAAAAAAAAACAAAAAGGTTGGAGGGATGGCTTAGCAGATAAGGCGCTCACCTGCAAAGCCAAAGGACCCAGGTTCAGTTCCCCAGATGCACAAGGTGGCACATGCTTCTGGAGTTTGTTTGCAGTGGCTGAATGCCCTGGCGTCCCCATTCTCTCTCTCTCTCTCAAATAAATAAAATAAAAATATAAAAAATTAAGCCAGGCATGGTGGCGCACGGCTTTAACCCCAGCACTTGGGAGGCAGAGGTAGGATCACTATGAGTTCGAGGCCACCCTGAGACTACATAGTTGATTTCAGATCAGCCTGGACCAGGGTGAGACCCTACCTTGAAAAACAAAAACAAAAACCCTCAAAAATTAGAATCAGTCTCTTATCAAGCACCTACTGTGTGTTCAGGATCACAGGGTGTTGGAGAAAAGGCTATGACATTGTTTACACCTTCAAGAAACCAGTGGAAACCAAATATAAATTATAATTGCCTTTAATAGATAATAATGAAATGCTTGGTTTAAGGCATAAGCAGATGGGTGTGGAAGCACAAAGAGATGAAACTAAATTTGGCAACAGGGGTGATAATAGAAATGGTTAAAATGGTTTTGAGGGCTGGAGAGATGGCTTAGTGGTTAAGGTGCTTGGCTGCAAAGCCTATGGAACCAGGTTCCATTCCCTAGTACCCATGTAAGCAAGATGCACATGGTGGCACATGCATCTGGAGTTCATTTGTAGTGGCTAGAGGCCCTGGAGCACCTATTTTTTTCTCCCTCTGCCTCTTCTCTCTCTCTCTCTCTTTCTCTCTTCTTCTCTCTATTTCTGAAATAAATAAATAAATAAATAAATAAATAAATAAATAAATAAATAAATAAATAAAATTTAAAAATGATTTTGAGGGCTGGAGGATGGCAGGTCTATGCTTTCAGGTAGCATAAGAGTCACCAGAAAAGTAGCTTGGAGCCCAACTGTGCTGTCTTCTTTTGAGGATCGGAGAACTCTTCCAAGGGGTAAAAGGGATTCAGAGGAGTGATAGGTTCACCCCAATTCTGTGGACAAGTTACATTTTTCTAGTCCTGTTCTCTTATCCTGAAGATCCATGTGTATAAACGAAGGGATGGGACAGCCACATCCAAAATTAAGAGAGCTCAATATGTACATACACTAGAGGTATAAGAATTGAAATACCTCTTGGAGTGGGACTGTGAGGGGAGAGGGGAGAAAGCTTAGAAAACAGGCAAACTCTTAGTACATAGAAACACCCTCATGGCACAGAATGCTTGCTTGGGTTCCCAAGGATGATGGGTCTTACTGATATTTAATATAGGGACAGGATTTCTCATACCTTGTAAGCTCCCAGTTGGTGTTTCACTTATCCTGTTTGCTTTTTGTGGTTCCACAGTTTTTCTGTGGGGTAGGATTTAGGCTGGAATCCTCTTCAGTTCCTAGAATACCCTGATTAGTTGTGTATTTGGTGAGCTTGCAGCTGCAACGACTTTGTGTTGAACATAGATCCTTCAGCTTTGCAGGCAAGTGTCTTAACCACTAAGCCATCTCTCCAACCCACTTTTTGTTTTTTTGAGGTAGGGTTCTTGCTCTAGCCCAGGCTGACCTGGAACTCAGTCTCTCCAACTCACAGTGATCCTCCTACATCTGCCTCCCATGTACTGGGATTAAAGATATACGCCATCATGCCCAGTTTAGAACTTCTTGTTCCTAAATTTAAAAAATATATATATATATGAACTTGGGCTGGAGAGATGGCTGAGTGGTTAAGGCGCTTGCCTATGAAGCCTAAGAACTCATGTTTAAGTCTCCAGGTCCCACGTAGCCAAATGCACAATGACAGAAGCGTGCAATGTCGTCACACATGGAGGCACATTCATCTGGAGCTTGTTCATAGTCGGCTCAAGGCCCTGGTGCACCCATTCTTTCTCTTTCAAAAGTAAAAAAAACACACACACAAAACCTTGTTCCTTTCTTACTGTAACTTAATATTTTAATATTCATTAGTCAGCCCAAACTTCTCTCCCACTTACTTCCCTGGTTTCTGGTAATTACCATTCTGCTCTCAGCTTGTATGAGATCAAATATTTTAGATTTCACATGTGAGTGATTTACATGGTACTTTTCTGTGCCTGGCTTATTTCACGCAAAATAATAAACCTCCAGTTGGATCCATTTTGTCACAAATGACAGGTCCCTTGGTGTTTTTTTTTTTTTTGTTGTTGTTGTTTTGGTTTGGTTTGGTTGTTTTGAGGTAGGGTCTCACTCCAGCCCAGGCTGACCTGGAATTAACTATGTCGTCTCAGGGTGGCCTCGAACTCATGGCAATCCTCCTACCTCTGCCTCCTGAGTGTTGGGATTAAAGGTGTGTGCCACCATGCCCGGCTACTTATTTATTTTTTCTTAAATTTTTTAAATTTAATATTTATTTATTTATTTATTTATTTATTTATTTATTTATTTATTTGAGAGAGACAGAGTCAGATAGAGGGAGCAAGAGACAAAGAGAGAGCGAGACAGTGAGAGAATGGGTGTGCCAGGGCCTCCAGCCACTGCAAACAAACTCCAGACGCATGTGCCACCTTGTGCATCTGGCTTATGTGAGTCCTAGGGAATCAAAAGTAGATCCTTTGGCTTTGCAGGCAAGTGCCTTAATTGCTAAGCCATCTCTTCAACCCTATTTTTATTTTAAATTTCTATTTATTTATTTATTTGAGAGAGAGAGAGAGAATGAATGGGCATGCCAGGGCATCTAAGCCATTGCAAATAAATTCCAGATGCATGTGCCATCTTGTGCATCTTGCTTATGTGGGCCCTGGGGAATTGAACCTGGGTCCTTAAACTTTGCAGGCAGGTGCCTCATCCACTAATCCATTTCTCCAGCCCTACTTTATTTTTTGGAGTTTTTGAGGTAGGGTCTTGTTCTAACCCAGGTTATCCTGGAATTCACTATGTAGTCTCAGGCTGGCCTCAAACTCACAGCAATCCTCCTACCTCAGCCTCCTGAGTGCTGGCACTAAGTGTGTGCACCACCACTCCTGGCAAAAAGTAAATTTTAAAAAATGTAGGTTTTTATATCTTTAAAAATTGGATGAAAACAATATGTACAATAAATATAAATACCAGTAGGAACTTTACATATAGTGCCATTTATTAACATTTTAACTCATGTATCCTCACAACTACTTTATTCTTATTTTATATATGAAGGATCAGATACTTAGAGAATTCAGAGAATTTGTAAAAAGAACTAATTAATATTGAAGAAATTCAAGCATGAAGCCCATTAACTGCAAGAACTATTAATTTGCTTTTTCCATTAATAGTTAATAACTACCAAGCTAACAGATTACGTATTTGTTTATAATTAGTAACATTCAATGTTAGTATTTATTGTTTAACTAAATACTTACTTTTTTTGCCCCAAGAGAGAGTCTTGCTCTGCCTCAGCCTTCCTCAAATTTGGTTTTCTTTTTTGTTTGTTTGTTTGTTTTTTGGTTGTTTGTTTTTCTGGTTTTTTTGAGGTAGGGTTTCACTCTAGCTCAGGCTGACCTGGAATTTACTATATAGTCTCAAGGTGGCCTCAAACTCATGGTGATCCTCCTACCTCTGCCTTCCAAGTGTGGGGATTAAAGGCATTACCACCACACCCGGCTTCTCTCATTTATTTATTTTTTTCTTTTTCCAGGTAGGGTTTCATTCTAGCCCAGGTTGACCTGGAATTCACTATGTAGTCTCAGGGTGGCCTTGAACTCCTGGCGATCCTCCTACCTCTGCTGGGATTAAAGCTGAGCACCACCATGCCTGTCTTTTCCTCCTATTATGAATATTTTATGGAGGTAGTGTCAGGCACTGCAAGGTCATGAACATCAAGGCCATTTGTGTCTGGAAGATTGAATTGTAAGCCATCCTACCCTTCCTTTGACTCTTATATTCCTTTAAATTTTTTTTTCTGATTTTATTTATTTATTTATTTACTTATTTATTCATTTGAGACAGAGAGAGGGACAGAGAGAGAGAGGGTGAGAATGGATGTACCAGGGCCTCTAGCCACTGCAAATGAACTCCAGATGCTTGTGCCACCATGTGCATCTGGCTTACGCGGGACCTGGAGAATCAAACTTGGGTCCTTAGGCTTCGCAGGCAGGCGTCTTGACCACTAAGCCATCTCTCCAGCCCTGACTCTTATATTCTTTTTTTTTTTTTGTTTTTTTTTTTTTTCCCAAGGTAGGGTCTCACTCTAGCCCAGGCTGACCTGGAATTCACTATGTGGTCTCAGGCTAGCCTCAAACTCACAGTGATCCTCCTACCTCTGCCTCCCAAGTGCTGGGATTAAAGGCATGTGCCACCACACCTGGCTCCACATTCTTTTGGCCACCTCTTCTATAATGGACCCTGAGCTTTGGAAGGTATGATAGAGATGTCTCAGCTGGAAACACTCCACTGTCACTTTTTTTTCAGCCAGGCTAGTCTTGAACTCACTACAATTCTCCTGTCTTCTCCCAAGTGCTAGGATTATGGGTGCACACCCCCATGTTTAGGTCAGTGCCTGCTTATTCCTAAATGCAGTTATATAGTATTAAGAGCATTTATTCTCCAGTCAAAATTACTGTGGGTGGCAGATAGATTTGTTTCCTGACCTTTATGTGGCTTAGTATGGAACCAAACATACTAACAAAATTTCATCTGTAATAGGCTGTATAAGAAGGCTCTTTGGGAAAGCCAGGCGTGCTGGCACATATCTTTAATCCCAGTACTTGGGAGGCAGATGTAGGAGGATCACCATGAGTTCAAGGCCAGCCTGAGACTACATAGTGAATTCCAGGTCAGCCTGGTCTAGAGTGAAACTCTACCTCCAAAAACAACAAAACAAAACAAAACAAAGAAGATTCTTTGGGAAAAGAGAGGCCCCTAATTTATGTAGCTGTAGTGAGAATTAGTCAAGGAGGCTTCACTTCACAGGGAACATTTACAGCAATCCTTGAACGATGAGTAAGAAAGTAAATTCATTGGGAAGTATTTTAGGTAGTGGCTCTAGTGGCATTCAAATTTAACAGCAGATTCATTTTAAAACATGAAATCTGGGGGCTGGAGAAATGGCTCAGCGGTTATGGCACTTGCCTGTAAAGGCTAACCACCCAAGTTTTTTTTACCCAGTACCTGTGTTAAAGCCAGTTAAAGCCACAAAGTGGCGCATTTGTCTGGAGTTCCTTTGCAGCAGCTGGAAACCATGGTGCACCCATTCTCTCTTCCTCTCTCTCTCTCTCTCTCTCCCTGTCAGGTGTGGTGGTACATACCTTTAATCCTAGCAGAACGAGACTCTACCTCAAAAAAAAAATTTTTGAAATCTGGGCTGGGGAGAGGGCTCAGTGGATAAATTGCTTGCCACTCAACTTTTTTTGGGGGGTGGTGGTGGTGGTTTCAAGGTAGAGTCTTGCTCTAGCCCAGGCTGACTTGGAATTTACTATGTAGTCTCAGGCTGGCCTTGAACTCACAGCTATCCTTCTACCTCTGCTTCATGAGTGCTGGGATTACAGTTGTGTGCCATCATGACCAGCTGATTTCCTGAGTTTTTTTTTTTTTTGTTGTTGTTGTTGTTTTTGTTTTTTTTTTTTTTTTTTTTTTTTTTTTGTTTTGCAAGGTAGGGTCTCACTCTGGTCCAGGCTGACCTGGAATTAACTATGTAGTCTCAGGGTGGCCTCGAACTCTCGGCGATCCTCCTACCTCTGCCTCCCGAGTGCTGGGATTAAAGGCGTGCGCCACCACGCCCGGCTTTTTTTTGTTTTTTGAGGTAGGGTCTCACTTTAGCCCAGGCTGACCTGGAATTCACTATATAGTCTCACGGCGATCCTCCTACATCTGTCTTCTGGGATTAAAGGCGTGTGCCACACCTGGTTGTTTTTTTCTTCTTATTTTTACATCTGGCTGTTTTTTTTTTGTTTGTTTTGTTTTTTTTTTTTTTTTTTTTTTTTGGTTTTGCGAGGTAGGGTCTCACTCTGGTCCAGGCTGACCTGGAATTAACTATGTAGTCTCAGGGTGGCCTCGAACTCTCGGCAATCCTCCTACCTCTGCCTCCCGAGTGCTGGGATTAAAGGCGTGCGCCACCACGCCCGGCTTTTTTTTTTTTTTTTTTTTAATGAGGTAGGGTTTCACTGTAGCCCAGGCTGACCTGAAATTCAGTATGTAGTCTCAGGGTGGCCTCGAACTCATGGAGATCCTCCTACCTCTGCCTCTCAGCGAGTTTTTTTTTTTTTTTTTTTTTTTAATCTTTGCTGGGATTGAAGGCCATGATTGCCACCATGTCCCCAATATATTCAGTATTTTTTTTTTTTTTTTTTAATCTTTGTCTTTTTTTGGGTTTGAGATTCCATTGTAAAGTCAAAGAGAGAAAGAGAATGTGTGCTGTGGTGGCAGTGGCCTCTCAGCCACTGTCCTGCCTTTATGGAACTTCCAGACATCTGTAAGCTTCAATAAATAATATCCCTTCCTTAACTGTGGCTGGTCTGGAAGTTCATCTCAGCGAACCCTGTTGTGTCACTTTGCATCTGGCTAAATGTAGGACCTGGAGAATCAAACCGGTGTTCTTGGACTTAGCAGGCAGGCCCCTTAACCACTAAAGCATCTCTCCAACTCTTTTGTCTTGTTTTTTGAAGCAGGGTCTTACTCTAGTCCAGGCTGACCTAGAATTCATTTTGTAGTCCAGGCTGGCCTCAAACTTAAGGTATTCCTTCTACTTTACCGTCCTGAGTGCTGGGACTAAAGGCATAAGTCACCAAGCCCAGCTTTTAGTTTGCTCATCTCCAGCTTCCACTTTCTTTTTTCTTTCTTTTCTTTTCTTTTCTTTTCTTTTCTTTTCTTTTTTTTTTTTTTTCTTTCTTCTCTTCTCTTCTCTTCTCTTCTCTTCTCTTCTCTTCTCTTCTCTTCTCTTCCCTTCCCTTCCCTTCCCTTCCCTTCCCTTCCCTTCTTTCCTTTCCTTTCCTTTCCTTTCCTTTCCTTTCCTTTCCTTTCCTTTCCTTTCCTTTCCTTTCCTTTCCTTTCCTTTCCTTTCCTTCCCTTCCCTTCCCTTCCCTTCCCTTCCCTTCCCTTCCCTTCCCTTCTTTCCTTTCCTTTCCTTTCCTTTCCTTTCCTTTCCTTTCCTTTCCTTTCCTTTCCTTTCCTTTCCTTTCCTTTCCTTTCCTTTCCTTTCTCCTTTCTCCTTTCTCCTTTCTCCTTTCTCCTTTCTCCTTTCTCCTTTCTCCTTTCTCCTTTCTCCTTTCTCCTTTCTCCTTTCTCCTTTCTCCTTTCTCCTTTCTCCTTTCTCCTTTCTCCTTTCCTTTCTTTTGGTTTTTCAGGGTTTGGTCTTGCTCTAGCCCAGGCTGACCTGGAATCTACTATGTAGTCTCAGGGTGTCCTCGAGCTCATAGTGAACAGATTCCACTTTCTATGGCAGGCATTTGTAATCTATAATCCTAGTATGCTGACTGGGAGATGTTAGGCAGAGACTGGAGAATTTCCCAGAAGCTCTAGGTGAGCCCAACAAAAAGCACCAACAACAGAACAAAAATCTCAACCACAGAGCGAGATCCAGAGAGAGAAACCTTGCCTCAAATAAGGTGAAAGGACAAGGACCTACTTGAGTGTTTTCCTCTGACCTCCACACCTGTCCCATGACACATGCATGTCCTCACATTCACACATGAGCATAAACACACACAAGAAATGTTATGCTTAGTTATGGCATGAGATAAAAGGACTGCTCCCTGGCTTAAAGGAGGTGGGAATAACCTGCTCACTTCTCATCTATACAGTATGCTTACAGAAAATGAACTTTTAAGCAGCTAAGTGCAAACCCTGAAAACAGCTTTAAAATTACATCTCTAGGGCTGGAGAGACGGTTTAGTGGTTAATGGTGCTTGCTTGCAAAGTCTGAAGGCCCAGGTTTAGTTCCCCAGTAACCATTATAAAGTCAGGCACACAAAGTGGCATATGTATCTGGAGTTTGTTTGGAGTAGCAGGAGGTCCTGGTGTGCCCATATACTCTCTTCAAACAAACATCTCTACTTCAATTATTTTGTCTTACACATGGGAAATGGTGTTGGTGATTTTACAGGATTTGTCAAAGGCCACCTTACACTCCACATCAGCAGTGGAGGTTCTGAGATGAATCCAAAGCTGACTTGACTGTATGTGTGAACTGTTCCTGCAGCACTTTGCTTCTTGCCCGAGTGTCCCTTGTTGGTACCCAGGGGGACAAGGTATGTCTTCCCCTGAATATGAACAGCAAACAATCACGTACTGATCATCAGCTGAAGGTGGGCACTGTTTACTCTCTGTAGTAGAGAGCTGGAAGAATGCTATCCTGTGTCAGTGCAGGGAGGGTGCTGCCTGGCTTTTGTCAAAGGTAGCACTTGGGATTACCTTCTGGGCTCTAGACCTAGAGGACAAGATTGGTAAGTTAGAGGGGAAGAAGTCATCACCAGAGGGAGATCACCAGAGGGAGAGACAGGATGGCAGGGTGGCATTGTCTTGCTTTTTATTTAACATGGGCAAACACTGGGCCTTTTCTTTGTTTTTGTTTTTGTTTTTTTTGAGGTAGGGTTTCACTCTAACCCAGGCTGACCTGGAATTCACTATGTAGTCTCAGGGTCACCTCAAACTCACTGCCATACTCCTACCTCTACCTCCTAAATGCTGGGATTAAAGGCGTGTACCACCATCATTGGCTCATTGAGGCTTTTTTTTTTTTTTTTTTTTTGGTTTTTCGAGGTAGAGTCTCACTGTGTAGTCTCAGGCTGGCCTTGAACTCACTGCAATCCCCTTAACTCCTCCTCCCGAGTGCTGGGATTAAAGGCGTGTGCCACCACACCCAGCTCGCTAAGCCATTTTATAAGCTGAATTCTTAGAAAGAAGACAGGCAAGGAAAGTGGGGGTGGAAGGAATTGGAAATCAGACTGTTGCCCATCGTAGTCCAGTCAGAGAACTTCCTTGGCAGACACTGGCAGCATTCGCAAGGAGCTGTTTAAACCCCCACTGCAGTTTTGATGTAGCTCTAGGGTATTTGGGCCCCTGCTGGATTCCCGCAGCTCCAGACCTTGTATATATGGTATGCCCTGGCCATGTGCTTGTCTTCTTTCTCCTTCCTCTAGCCACAGTTGCTCTGTTCAAACACTCATGAGGATCTCCCCCCCCCAGGGTTTGTGCAGCAGCATTATTATCAGTACTACATAACTAAATGCATTAGGATCTTCTGCCCTAGAGCTTGTTCATCATGGTGTGCATGACTGAGGCTGCGGGCCAGATGCAGCTCTTAGAGGTGGCTCATTGCCAGACAAGATGGCTGCCGTATGTCTCACCCCAGTGGTCTGTTTGCCACAGACTATCTTGTGGACTCCTATGCTCCCCCCTAGAAGGATTAGACTTCATGGGTAGGCAGTTCAGGAAACCAGGAAGAGATAGCCATGTACACAGACCTGGGAAGAGGCCAGTGTGCCAGCTCACAAATAAATGAACCATTCATTAGCACACTGCTGGGGCTTAAGTGGGGCCATGTAGACTCTGCTTTCTTGGCCTCAGCTGGTGACAAAGTAAGGGAAACAAGCTCTGTGAAAGTCCCAGTTGGGATTCCTTCATAGCAGCCAGTGTGACAAACCTGCTCAAGTGCCCACTAATCTCCACTGAACTCAGAATCAGATTCTCTCAAAGAAGCCTATAAACTTCAGTGTGGGTGAAACCAGGCCAACTCACAACCCGCATTGTCAGAGGGCCTGAACAGAGTGAGACAGGATGCTCAGGGCTACCAATATGTGGCAGGATGTCAGTAACAGGAATAATAAAAACTCTTCCCTCTCAGAGTAAGACCGAAGAAAGAAAGGAGAGAAAACTGTTGTTCCTTTTAACTCTAGATAATGAGAGGCTGCTGGTGCTGTGCTGTCACTGAACTGAAATAGTGTGAGACACTATGACTTAAGGAAAGCTCAGTCTATATTCCAGCTCTCCTCTTCTCTAGTGGGCAATGTGCAATTGCTTAAGCATCTCAGTTTTGTTGTTGTGAATTTAAGATCACTGTACTAGACAAATACAGTGATAAAGATAATGAATGCAAATGCATCAAGTCTTTTTTGTTGTTGTTTTTTGAGGTAGGGTCTCACTGTAGCTCAGGCTGACCTAGAATTCACTGTGTAGTCTCAGGGTGGCCTCGAACTCTTGGCAATCTTCCTACCTCTGCCTCCCAAGTGTGGGGATTAAAGGTATGTGCCACCATGCCCAGCTCAAGTCTTATATTAGAGAGCTTACAAAGTTGACTCATTGTCTGCCATGAGGCAGTCAATGTAAGTTTTTAGTCATTTATTGAGACTCCTTGTCAGTGAGTTTTTCTTTTTTAAAAAATATTTATTTATTTTACTTTAAAATTATTTATTTATTTATTTATTTATTTGAGAGAGAAAGAGACAGATAGAGAATGGGCATACCAGGGCCTCCAGTCACTGCAGAAGAACTCCAGACGCAGGTGCCACCTTGTGCATCTGGCTTATGTGGGTCCTGGGAATTTGAACCTAGGTCCTTTGGCTCTGCAAGCAAGTACCTTAACCGCTAAGCCATTTCTCCAGCCCTGTATTTTACTTTTATTTATTTATTTGTGTATATGAGAGAGAGGGGGAGAGAGAATGGGCGTGCCAGGGCCTCCAGCCACTGTAAATGAACTCCAGATGCATGCGCCTCCTTGTGCATGTGGTTTATGTAGGTCCAGGGGATCAAACCAAGGTTCTCAGGTGTTGCAGGCAAACGCCTTAACCTCTAAGCCATATCTCCAACCCTAAAAAAATATTTTTAATATTTATTTCAGGGAGAGAGAGAGAATGTGTGGGTGCTCCAGGGCCTCCTGCTATTGCAAATGAACTTGACACGTGCCATATTATGTGTCTTGCTTTGCATGGGTACTTGGAATCAAACCCAGGGCTTTGTGTGCTAGATGAACACTTGACCGACTGAGCTACATTGTCAGCAGTCCTGAGTTTTTCTTCCTTTGTTTCCTGTCTCTGTGCTTGCCTTTTAGAGAGATAGGGAGCTGCCAGACAAAGGCTTGAATGCTCTTTTTTTCTTTCCTTTGCTAGCTGGGTTATTTGCCTTCCTTATATGTAAAAGACTCAGTATTATTTATGAGCCTCTGGAATCACTGAGATACAAGCATAGTACTGTGAAGCTTGAACTTTCAATAATAAACTGTGGGTTTAAGAGCATCAGCAAATTTTGGAGGAGCAATTGGATTTGCTCCTGAACAGAGAATAGTTTATGCACAGATTAAGTCTACATTCACAGTAGGTGCTTAGTGACTACTTGTTACAGGAGTGATTAATTGATATAAGAATCTGTTGTTATTAATTTCTTTTTAATGTTTACTTTGCATTTGTTAGTGCAATTTTTATTTCAGCCTGGAGCCCTCTTTCCCAAAAGAGCTCTGAAATTATGAAGCTGAATCAGTGGTAAACTATGATTTGATTTCTTTACATTTAATGCAAGAGTTGGGCATGATCGTGTGTGCCTGTAATCCCAGTACTTAGGAAATAGAGGCAGGAAGATTAGGAATTCAAGACCAGCTAGCTGGTCTACATAGAGTGAATTTGAGTCCAACCTGGGCACTGTGAAATCTTGTCTCAAAAAAAAAAAAAACATTTTTAATAACAAAGCTATTTAATGTAAGCATATGTTAAGGAAGAGTGCATTCACAATGTGAACTGAAGTAGAGCTAGTCTGTTCTTTTGTGTAAAACTGATATTCTCAGTTGTGGACTAACTCACTGATGACTCAATATTGTGTCATCAGGGTGTGACGTGTTGGTTTTGTTTTGTAGTACATACTTAGAAATTTTTATTTAGATTAACCATTTTGATTTTTTTCCCCATTTTATCTCCCTTTCTAACATGCTTAACCTTTTCTGGTTGGTTCAGGTTGCCCAGGTAATTCCTTTTTTTTGTTTGTTTGTTTATTTTGAGGCAGGGTCTCACTCTAGCCTCTGCTGACCTGGAACACCAACTCTTGGTGCTCCTCCTACCTCAATCTCCTAAGAGCTGGTATTAAAGTCTGTCTTGCCCTGGTAATTCTTTTTTATAAATAATATTTTTAAAATATTTATTTATTTATTTGTTTTGGTTTTTCGAGGTAGGGTTTCACTCTAGCTCAGGCTGACCTGAAATTCACTATGTAGTCTCAGGGTGGCCTCGAACTCATGGTGATTCTCCTACCTCTGCCTCCCGAGTGCTGGGATTAAAGGCATGCGCCACCATGCCTGGTTATTTATTTATTTTTATTTTATTAACAACGCCCATAATTGTAGACAATATCCCATGGTAATTACCTCCCTCCCCCTACTTTCCCCTTTGAAACTCCACTTTCTATCATATCCCTTCCCCCTCTCAATCAGCCTCTTTTATTTTGATGTTGTCATCTTTTCCTCCTGTTATGATGGTCTTGTGTAGGTAGTGTCAGGCACTGTGAGGTCATGGATATCCAGGCCATTTTGTGTCTGCAGGAGCACGTTGTAAGGAGTCCTACCCTTTCTTTGGCTCTTGCATTCTTTTTTTAAAAATTATTATTATTTTTTATTGACAACTTCTATTCTTACATACAAAAAGTGCATGATATTTCTCTCCCCTCCCCCCATTTCCCTTTAGAACTCCAATCTCCATCATCTCCCCTCCCTCTCTCCATTAGTCTCTCTTTTAATTTTTTTTTTTTTTTTTTTTTTTTGGTTTTTCAAGGTAGGGTCTCACTCTGGTTCAGGCTGACCTGGAATTAACTATGTAGTCTCAGGGTGGCCTCGAACTCTCAGCAATCCTCCTATCTCTGCCTCCCAAGTGCTGGGATTAAAGGCGTGCGCCACCACACCCGGCTCCTCTCTTTTAATTTGATGTCATCATCTTTTACTTCTATTATGAGCGTCTTGTGAAGGTATTACTAGGCACTGCAAGGTCATGGATATCAAGGCCAATTTCTGTCTGGACAGTTGCATTGTAAGGAGTTGTACCCTTCCTTTGGCTCTTCCATTCTATCTGCCCCCTCTTCCGCAATGGGCCCTGAGCCTTGGAGGGTGTGACAGAGGTGTTTCAGTGCTGGGCACTCCTCCATCCCTTCTTCTCAGCACTATGTTGCCTTTTGGGTCATCCCAGTGGTCATCGCTATCTGAAAAGAGAAGCTTCTCTAACCAGAAGTGAGAGTAGTATTAATATGTGAATATGAACATTAAATGTAGTGCTTTCAGGGCAGCTTGGTGGGAATAAAATATACATTTAGTCAGACAAGAGCAGGCTTTATACCCCTAAGGATCATGACCTCCCCTGCCATAGACTTTTGCTTAGGTTTTTCAGTACCAGGTATGTATTCCCTCCCGTAGAGAGGGCCTTCAGTCCAATTATGGAGCAGTTGGTTACCCCATGAGTAGACATGCCATTATTGCACCCGTTCAGTCATTGGGCCTGTATGGCCAAACTTGAATATTCAGTGTCCAGTGTTTTTCATTACTAATGACTTCTGTCTCCCATATGGCTGCATGCAGTGCAGCTTTTTCCAGCTTTCAGTTGGCTGGTCTACAGGGAGAAGGTTTTCTGCTCAGCACCAGCTTGCTTTCTCAGTGACCTTACCTCTCGGGCAAGAGATGTCTTCAGCAATAGGGTCTTACTATCTGTTTCTCAAGGAAAACCAAGGGCTTTGGCAAAAGCCTTTAATGTTTTGGAGGCTACCAGGACCTCCTTGGCCAACAACTCACTGGAAGGTATCCCATCCCAGGCACTGAAAATTTTCTAGTAACAGTCTACAGCTTCTAGATGTGCCATTATTCAAAAATGTAGGTTTACATAAGTGGATGCGGAAAAAGAGGAACACTTCTACACTGTTGGTGGGAATGTAATCTGGTGCAGCCATTGAGGAAATCAGTGTGGAGGTTCTTGAGACAGCTAGAAATAGATTTACCATATGATCCAGCTATAGCACTCCTAGGCATATATCTGAAGGACTCTTTTCACTACCTTAGAGATACTTGCACAACCATGTTTATTGCTGCTCTATTCACAATAGCTAGGAAATGGGAGCAGCCTAGATGTCCCTCCACAGATGAATGGATAATAAAGATGTGGTACATTTACACAATGGAGTTCTATTCAGCGGTAAAGAAAAATGAAATTATGAAATTTGCAGGGAAATGGATGGATCTGGAAAGGATTATACTAAGTGAGGTAACCCAGGCTCAGAAAGCCAAACGTCACATGTTCTCTCTCATATGTGGATCCTAGCTGCAAATGTATAAACTTGTGTGTGAACTGGAATC
Source organism: Orientallactaga sibirica (assembly GCA_036365145.1). Classification (NCBI taxonomy): domain Eukaryota; kingdom Metazoa; phylum Chordata; class Mammalia; order Rodentia; family Dipodidae; genus Orientallactaga; species Orientallactaga sibirica. Next base: position 10,658,360 of record JAEOAD010000011.1, read on the forward strand.
AAAAATAGGGAGCAGAAACCAGTAAGCTGGTAAAAGGCTACAAGGGAGGGAGGAAAGGGAAGGACTTAAGTGTATGGTAATGCACATATGTAAGTAGAAAAACTGATTACAGGGAGGGGAATGGCCTAAGTGAGGTCATGGAAAGAGAATGCATAAAAGAAGGGCAGGGGGAGGGTCAATCTAAATTCAAGATAGTGTGAATAAGACTTATGTAAACTTACTTTTTTGAATAATGGCTCTTGCATTCTTTCTGCCACCTGTTCTGCAATGGACCCTGAGCCTTGGAAGGTGTTGTAGAGATATTTCAGTGCTGAGCACTCCTCTATCACATCTTCTCAGCACCATGGTGCCTTCTGAGTCATCCCAAGGTCACCGCCATCTGAAAGGAGAAGCTTCTCTAATCAAAAGTGAGAGTAGCGCCCGGCGTGGTGGCGCACGCCTTTAATCCCAGCACTCGGGAGGCAGAGGTAGGAGGATCACCGAGAGTTCGAGGCCACCCTGAGACTACATAGTTAATTCCAGGTCAGCCTGGACCAGAGTGAGACCCTACCTCGCAAAAAAAAAAAAAAAAAAAAAAAAAAAAAAAGTGAGAGTAGCATTAATATATGGTTATGAACAGTAAGAGAAGTGCTTACTGGGCAGTTTGGTGAGCATAGTATGTACATTTAGCCAGACACCAGCAGATATTACACCCCTAAGGCTCATGACTACCCCTGTTGTAGGTTTTCAATATCAGGATTTATTCCCTCCCATGGAGTGGAACTCCAGTCCAATTAGAGAGTGGCTGGTTTCCCCCATAACAGACATGCCACTATTGCAACCGTTGGCTCATTTGGCTTGGCTGACCAAATTTAAGGCTTGCAGTGTCTACTGTTGAATATCTTTACTGGTGATTTCTTTCTTTCCCATTGAACTGCATGCAGCATAGCTTTTTCCAGCTTTCTGTCAGCTGGTCCACATGGAGGAGACTTTCAGCTCAGCTCCAGCAGGATTTCTCAGTGACCCTGAAGCCCAAGTATGTGGAGTCTTCAGCAATAGGGTCTTACCAGCTATTCCTGGTGGGAAACCAAGGGCCTCAGCAATGGCCTGTAATGTTTTGGGGTATCAGTGACCTCTCTAGCCAACAACTCACTGGAAAGTATCCCATCCCTGGCACTGAGAATTTTCTAGTAACAATCTATGGCTTCTGAATGTTCCATCGTCCAAAAAAGTAGGTTTCCATATGACTTATTTATATCCTCTTAGATTTTGATTAGCCCTCCCCCCACCTTTCCTTTACTCAATCCCTTCCCCTGGCCTCACTTAGGCCTTTTCACCCCCATTAATCTGTTCTTCTACTTATGTATATACCATACCATCCAATTAAGTCTCCCCCTCCCTCCCTTTCTATTTCCTTTATATCCCCTTTTTAGCTTACTGGCTTCTGCTACTGAGTTTTATTTTTTCTCACATAGAAGTCCAATCATTTGTAGCTAGGATCCACATATGAAAGAGAACATGTGAAATTTGGCTTTCTGAGCCTGGGTTACCTAACTAAGTATAATCCTTTCCAGATCCATCCATCCATCTTTCTTTCTTTTCTTCCCTCCCCTCCCCCTCCTCCCCTCCCCCCCCTCCCTCCCCCCTCCCTCCCTCCCCTCCCTCCCTCCCCTCCCTCCCTCCCTCCCTCCCTCCTCCCTCCTCCCTCCTCCCTTTTCCCTCCCTCCCTTTTCTTTCTTTCTTTCTTTCTTTCTTTCTTTCTTTCTTTCTTTCTTTCTTTCTTTCTTTCCATGGTAGGGTCTTGCTCTAGCTCAGCTGACCTGGAATTCACTTTGTATTCTCAGGGTGTCCTTGAACTCAGGGCAATCCTCTTACCTCTGTCTCCCAAGTACTGGAATTAAAGGCATGTGCCAGTACACCTGGCTTCCATTTTTAATATTTATTTTTATTTATTTATTATTAGAGACATCGAGAGAGGGAGAGAGTGAGAATGGATGCACCAGGGCCTCTAGCCACTGCAAACAAACTCTAGACACATGCGCCACCTTGTGCATCTGGCTTATGTGGGACCTGGAGAATCGAACCTGGGTCCTTATGCTTTGCAGGCATGCTTCTTAACTGCTAAGCCATCTTTCCAGCCCATGCCCTGGTAATTTTTTAAAAATATATTTTATTTATTTATTTATATGAGAGAGAGAAAGAGGGAGAGAGAGAGAGAGAATGGGTGCGTCAGGGCATCCAGCCACTGCAAAAAAACTCCAAATTCATGCTCCCCCTTGTGCATCTGGCTTACGTGGGTCCTGGAGAATCGAACCAGGAGCCTTTGGCTTTGCAGGCAAACACCTTTACCGCTCCAGCCCTCTTTTTTGTTTTAATAAATATTTTATTTATCTATTTAACAGAAAGAGGCAGAGAGAGAGAAAGACGGTGGGGTGGGGGGGAGAATGGGCATGCCAGGGCCTCCAGCTGCTGCAAACAAACTCCAAATGCGCAACTGGCTGATGTGAGTTCTGGGGAATTGAACCTGGGTCCTTTGACTTTGCAGGCAAGAGCCTTAACCACTAAGCCATCCCTCCAGCCCCCTGGTAATTCTTTTTTTTTTAATTTTTTTAATTATTTTATTTATTTTTGGGGAAAGACACAGAGAGAAACAGATAGAGAGGGAGAGGAAGACAGACAGAGATGGGCACGCCAGCAGTCTCTCAGCTGCTGTGAATGAAATCCAGATGTGTGCTCCCCCTTGTGGTCAAGTGAGGCATTGCGCCCTTGCGTCACTGCATCTGGCTAAACGTGGGACCTGGAGATTGGAAATGCTGGAGATTGGAACCAGCGTTCTTAGGCTTAGCAGGCAGGCGCCTTAACCCCTAAGCCATTTCTCCAGGCCCCCAGCCCCCCCCCCCCGGTAATTCTTAACTGTATTTTGCCAGGCTATGTGATTCTCTTACCTATACCTCCAAAATGCTGGAATTAAAGCTAGTGCCATCACGCCCCACCCTTTTGGCTTTTTGAGAGAGGTTCTTTTTTTGTTTGTTTGTTTGTTTTTCAAGGTAGAGTCTCACTCTGGCTCAGGCTGACCTAGAATTCACTATGTAGTCTCAGGGTGGCCTCGTACTCTCTGCGATCCTCCTACCTCTGCCTCCTGAGTGCTGGGATTAAAGGCATGCGCCACCATGCCTGGCATTGAGGGAGGTTCTTGCTGTGTATCCCAGACTGAGTTTAAACTTCCTGTGTATCCCAGGCTAGCCTTGAACTCATGATACTTCTGCCTTAGCTTCTAAGTGCTGGAATTATAGGCACATACCACCATGCCTGGCTGTTCATCTGTCTTAAGTAAAATTCATTTTTGTTTTTTTAAATATTTATTTATTTTCTTTTTAAAAAAATGATGTTCCTTTTTTTTTTTTAATTTTTTTACTTTTCAAGGTAGGGTCTCACTCTAGCCCAGGCTGACCTGGAATTCACTCTTGTAGTCTCAAGGTGGCCTCGAACTCTTGGCGATCTTCCGACCTCTGCCTCCCTAGTGCTGGGATTAAAGGTGTGGAGCCTAGCTCCCAATGGTCTTTTTAATGGGATGGTAGTCTTAAAACTTAATTACTGACCTATGAAGATTAAAAGAATAGTAGAATAAATGGATTTGTTCTGGAGGGTTTGTTTAGTCAGTGAACAAACAAATGTGTGTGGCTCTAGATCAGATTGTCTAGGTTCAGATCTGACCATTGACACTAGGTTTGTAACTGGGTGAGTTACTGCTTTGAGACTTAGTTTCAGTTGCAAAATGGGGGCAGTAGGAATGTCAGCCTTATAGAATTGGTGTAAAGATCAGATGAGCTGGATATAGTAAGGCTGAGGTAGGAAGCTTTTTGTTTTGAAACAGTTTTACACTGCAGTCAGGTTGATGTGGAACACACTGTGTAGCCCAGATTGGCCTTGAACTCATGGCAGTCCTCCTACTTCATCCTCTTTGAGTGCCAGGATTACAGGTATGAGCCTCCGTACCTGGCATGAGGCTGGAGGATCTCGGGGTTGAGGCCAGCCTGGGCTATATAGCAAGACGATGTCTCAAAGCAATACATCTAACACTCTTAGCCAAGGGCCTGGTAAGTTTGCACCAGCTGGGTGCAAACTTTGTATACTTTTTGCTATTTAAGGATTTCCCCCCCTTTTTGTCATTTTTGGAATAGAAAAAATTTGTCAGATAAACTGAATTCAGCCTAGATCAGATAGTACCCTAATGATTGTTTAATAAATTAGTAAGACTCTATGATCTCTGATGTCCAAAAAAGATTCCAACAACAATGGAATATGTGGATAAAACACAGAGAGTTAAATTTCTCCACTTCTTTTTTCTTTTTTTAAATAGGAAGTAAAGTGCTTTCTCCATATAAGAATAGTATTTATAAAGCCGGGCGTGGTGGTGCACGCCTTTAATCCCAGCACTTGGGAGGCAGAGGTAGGAGGATCGCCCGCCGAGAGTTCGAGGCCACCCTGAGACTACATAGTTAATTCCAGGTCAGCCTGGAGGACCTCGAAAAGCCAAAAAAAAAAAAAAAAAAAAAAAAAAAAAAAGAATAGTATTTAGAGAATGCTACCATTGTGGAAAAAAAAAAAAAAGAAATGAAGCTGCTTTTTTTGAGGCTGCTTTTTATATAAAAGGAATACATAGCATTGAAACTTATATATGTATAAATTATATGTGGAAGGATTCCTAAGAAACTAAGAACTGCAGTTGGCTGGGGGATGGAGGTAGTAAGGCATCTTTCTCTTTCTTATCCAGGTGCTTGTGCTAGCACTTCAAAACAGTCATTCAGCAGAGGAAGGAGTAGCATGAATGTCATGCGCCCTAGGAGTTGCCTTCAGTTGCTTGTCTAGGCATTCCAGGCAGCTGACTATTTAAGATGTGTCTCAGCCTTTAGCTCTGCTTTTTCTTCCCTCCTTTAAAGGGCAAATACAAAAGTTCTTCACAATAGGACTTTTTTCCTATCCTTAACTACCTAGAGTTTAATTCACAAAGTATTTGAGCTTTTGGTTAGCTACATATAGTGCTGGTGATTGGAGAGACCTATGGATCAGACTCTTATTTTTCTGATAGAATTCATGGAAATCTTCAACACATATGTGTTTGATAGAGAAACTGATTCTTGGTTTGGCACCAGCTGTAGAGCTTTATATTTGAAAGTGTATTACCATATATATAACATTATTATATATATAATTGGGGGGGGTTGAGGTAAGGTTTTATACTAGCCCAGGCTGACCTGGAATTCATTATGTAGACTCAGGGTGGCCTCAAACTCACAGCGATCCTCCTGCTTCTGTCTCCCAAGTGCTGGGATTAAAGGCGTACTCCACTACATCCATATTTTCTTATCTGTTAGTATCAGCAAAATTAGGTGGAGATTTCCAACAAACCTTTACTGGTTGCATTTCTCTCAGAAGACTGCAATCTTGTTTATATTTCAGGATCAGACAGTTCTTATTACTAAACTAATAATTCACCAAAGTTGTCATTTTCCAGTCCTGATTACATTAATTTTTATTTATTATTATTATAATTTTTTTTTTTTGAGGTAGGGTCTCACTCTGGCCCAGGCTGACCTGGAATTAACTAGGTAATCTCAGGGTGGCCTCGAATCAGGGCAATCCTCCTACCTCTGTCTCCCAAGTGCTGGGATTAAAGGTGTGCACCACCATGCCCAGCTTTTGACATTAATATTTAATTATAGGGCTAAGGCTGAAAGAAAGGGTTAACTTCTCAGTGACTCATCTGCTGTGAATGCCAACATGCTAATCTTACTACATGTTTTCTTCTTGGTGGCTCACCATTGTCTGCTTGGTCCTGAGAAGTCCAGACTAAGAAAGCATGGCAATTCAGAGCTGGTCATGACTTTCTTGGCTTCATTTTCTTGCTTCTTGTATTCTACCTTCTCACAAATCTAAATATTCATTGTTGCCTTAACATGTGCAGACCTGGACCATGGTCCTGCCTTTGTTTTTAATGTTCCAGCTCCTGGAAAGTCCCTTTCCTTTTGTCATTACGTGTCTTACCTTCAGCTGATCCTTTCAAGCCCCAGGTTTAATATTTCCTTTTCCTTGAAGCTTTCTCTGATCCTGTTCAATCAGAAGTAATCCTTTCAGTCAGACCCCATTGCACTCTTCTCTTGGGATGCTTATTATATTCTCTTTTCCTGTTCGTATGTGTTATATTTGACCTCTCCTAGGAGATACTGTGCTCCTTGAAAGCTACCTTCTAGCTTAATCATCAGTATAATCTGTGCTTATTCACCCATGTACCTGCACCAGATAGATGGTAAACTATCAGTCAGCTTGAATGTCGTCATTTTGTGGTGTCTTTTTAACTCAGATAACCATTTGAGCTGGTCGTTGTTTGTAAGGGCTGTAGAACAATCTGTGCTGTGCAACCTCCAAACACCTCACCCCATGTTGATCTAGTTAGAAAGTTTATGGTCTGAGAAAACCTATGCCTTTTAAACCTCAGAGGGCAGGTGTATTAACAAACTACAGAATTTTCAAATAAATGAATTCCATTACCTCACGATTGCTGTTGATGAATTGGCCTCCTATGACACTTAAGCATCAAAACACATTGCATCTTTTCAGGTGAAAGTCTGACACAAGCAATTTGATTAACTTTTAGAAAAGTCTTAGGAAAAAAAGGACTGGTCAACTTTTTCTAGTATGTCTCTGTTTTGAAATAGGTTCTATGTTATATAATATAGCACAATCTTTTTCATGACCTATTTCATTTTTGTCTCAAGTGTCATTTCTTAGGTGCTTACTGGGTTCAAAGGTTACAAATTTAGAATCAGAACAACAAATGCCACTAATAATTAGATAGCTGCATTCCCACCAAACCTTTAGTCTCCTTTCACTAACAGGCGGGTCTCCAGTCCATCATCAGACAGTGACATGTCAGAAAGCTTTTGCTTTTGTTCAATATTGACAAAATTGTTTTCCTTCTATGGGTCAACCCGTTTTTATTTGTTTGTTTGTTTTGGTTTTCAAGGTAAGGTCTTGCTCTAGCCCAGGCTGACCTGGAATTCACTATGTAGTCTCAGGCTGACTTTAAACTCAAAGTGTTCCTCTACCTTAGCCTTCTGAGTGCTGGGATTAAAGGTGTATGTCACCATACCCAGCTAATTTGACACATATGTACATTGTGTTATGATCAAATCAGAGTCATTTACTTATCTCTCACTTCATTTATTATTAGAGTGAGAACATTCAGAATCCTTTCCTAGCTGTTTTGAAATATGTAATACATGATAGTTAACTGTAATCACCCTACTGCACTTGACATAACCTCTTACCTTTGCAGATATAATGTTCAGAACCATACTCAATAGATTTTGTCATTCTAGGGAGATTTTTAATCTTTGCTGAATTAATTAATTAATTAATTAATTCATTATTATTATTATTTGGTTTTTTTGAGGTAGGGTTTCACTCTAGCTCAGGCTGACTTGGAATTCACTGTGTCGTCTCAGGGTGGCCTCAAACTCACGGCGATCCTCCTACCTCTGCCTCCCAAGTGCTGAGATTAAAGGCATGCGCCACCATGCCTGGGTTTTGAATTTATATTATATATTTATATTATATGCTGAATTTACACAGAAACCCACTTTGCACATTGAGGATATATTTAACTGCAGGGTCTGTAAACAGGTAGCAACATCATTCTCTTGACTCCCTTTAGGCTTTTAAGGCTTTTTGTTTGTTTTTACATAGATGGGTGTGGCTCATGTATCCTGTATCCAGTTGTGCTTTTGGACCCAAGTCCATGACCTTAAGTTTATCCCTGCTCAGATTCCTCTTGTTAGATTCAGCCCATTGAGATATCCTTATTGAAATAGTTTTGGTTGGGAGTTGGGTCATCTAACATATTTGTTCTTTTGCCCAGCTTCTTGTCATCTGTACACTTGATAAGTGTGTTTTCTTTTTTCCATCTTAGTCATTAACAGAGATTCTGAGGCAGCCCAGGCTGGACCCACTCCATTTGTGCTAGTAAATTTTTTGGGGGGGTTGAAGGTTGGTGAGGTGTTGGCATAGGGTCTTTCTATATAGCACAGGCTGGCTTTGAACATGCAGCCCTCCTGACTCCACCTCCTGTGTACTGGGATTTTGTATGTATGTGCCACCATGGCCAGCTCTAAACATGAACCTGCTAGTACATTTGAATGGGCAGGATTAATTGTGTTTTTTTCTGAGGTAGGGTTTTGCTGTAGCCCAGACTGACCTGCAATTCATTATGTACTCTCAGGATGGCCTTGAACTCACAGTGATCTGTCTCTGCCTCTTGGTTGCTGGGATTAAAGGCATGTACGACCATGACTGGCTAAGAATTGTTTTTTAGGTGACTTGTCTAATGTAGTTGCTTAATAACTAATAAGAGATATGAGTATGGTTATAAAAATTATATTAGGAACTAGTTTGAATAGTAAACTTGTTTATATTATTTTATATAATTAAATATATTGACCGGGCGTGGTGGCGCATGCCTTTAATCCTAGCACTTGGGAGGCAGAGGTAGGAGGATCGCCATGAGTTTGAGGCCACCCTGAGACTACATAGTGAATTCCAGGTCAGCCTGAGCTAGAGTAAGGCCCTACCTCGAAAAACGAAAAAAAAAAAAAAAAAATTAAAAAATTAAAAATATATTATGCATTAATTAATAAAACATAAGTTTTGTTTGTTTATTTTTTTTGAGGTGGAGTCTCAATCTAGTCCAGGCTGACCTGGAACTTACTCTGTAGTCTTAGTCTGGCCTCAAACTCACAGCAATCCTCCTACCTCTGCCTCATAAATGCTGGTATTAAAACACGTGCCACTACACCCAGTTAATAAAACAATTCTTATGTATGAGGTCCTAAGCAGAGCCCACTGTACTGATGAGAGACAATATGACATAGAAGAAAGGGCCCCAGTCATGGTCTTGTGTTACTTGTTCACTTATTTAGCAAATGTTTGTATGTGTCTACTGTGTTATACCTTGGAAGGTATCATGTCAGAAGAAAACAGACTTGATCTTTTCCTTCAGTGGAGATCACATCTAGTAGGAGAATAAATTTGATAATTACAAAAATGTTACCATAATACTCTCAAGTGATTTGTGTACTGGACATATATTGGACAGGAGAAACAGAATGCAAGCCATCCATGTATTTTCAATTTTTTTAGTAGTTCCTTTTTATTTTTATTTTTGGTTTTCAAGGTAGCATCTCACTTTAGCCCAGGCTGACCTGGAATTCACTATGTAGTCTCAGGCTGGCCTTGAACTTACTGCACTCCTCCTACCTCTGCCTCCTGAGTGCTGGGATTAAAAGTGTGCATCATCACACCTGGCATAGTAGTTCCTTTTTTAAGTATTTTTATTTATTTATTTGCAAGAAGAGAGGAGAAGAGGAGAGTGTGGGCATGCCAGGGCCTCCTTCTGCCACTGCATATGAACTCCAGATACATGGGCCACTTTGTGCATCTGGTCTTAACATGAGTTCTAGTTTCAACCCAGGCCGTCAGACTTTGCAAGCCAGCACCCTAACCACTTAACCATCTCTCCAGTCCCAGTAGTTACATTTTTTTAAAGTAAAAAGACATGAAATTAGTAATATATTTTATTTAAATTTATATATGAAATACTATTTCAACATGACAGCAAAATTAAAAAACAAAAAATTAATCTTCTTTACTAAATCTTTGAAAGTTTTGGATTAATCATATTTAAAGTGATCAGTAGCCTCAGGTAGGTAGTAGCCATTGTACTGGGCAGCACAGTCTATACCTGCCTTTATCTGTGGTACCATGGTAGCAGGTAAATCACTTTCCTTCCTTTTTTGGTGAGGGGGGTTTCGAGGTAGGGTCTCACTCTAGCCCAGGCTGACCTGGAATTCACTATGTATTCTCAGAGTGGCCTTGAACTCATGGGGATCCTTCTACCTCTGCATTCAGAGTGCTGGGATTAAAGGCATGCACCACCACGCCCAGCTACTTTCCTTCTTTAAGACTCCTTTTTTCATCAGTGAAATGGAGAATCAGAGTAGACTATCAAATGTGGTTGCTTACACATATTGGGAGCCTTCTGAGGTGCTCTCTGATCTTGCTGGATCTGAGTGGTGCTTACATGGGCATCTGTAGTATGCACATGCATCAGGTAGGTCACTTCAGATTGATGAGTTTTATAGTATTTATATCTCAAAAAAAGTTTTAAAAAATACATTCTTTCTGGGCTGGAGAGATGGCTTAGCAGTTAAGCACTTGCCTGTGAAGCCTAAGGACCCTGGTTCAAGGCTTGATTCCCCAGTATCCTCGTAAGCCAGATGCACAAGGTGTTGCATGCATCTGGAATTCATTTGCAGTGGCTGGAAGCCCTGGTTTGCCCATTCTCTCTCTCTCTGTCTTTCTCTGCTTCTTTCTCTGTCTGCCTGTCACTCTCAAATAAATAAATTAAAAATAAGCAAAAAAAAATTTTTTTTTAAATACATTATTTCAGACTTTACCCCCTCCTCTCCTGCCTTCTCATGAGCAGGAGCTCTCTGAGCTTTCTTCACTTTCCTTCTCTTAATCTAATCAAATATTTCTAACCTTAAAAAACAAGGGTTCTTAGCCGGGCATGGTGGTGCACACCTTTAATCCCAGCACTTGGGAGACAGAAGTAGTAGGAGGATGTCTGTGATTTCAAGGCCAATAACTCTTCTGAAATTGGGTGATGTGGTAGTTTGAATAGATGGCCCCCAATATATTCAATGTTTTATTAGTTTGTAGTTTGTATCTGCAGCCACCTGGCTGGAGGCAGTGTCATTGGGCAGATCTTAAAGTGTGGTGGTGGGGTTGAGATTTCAATCTAAAGATATGCAAAGTGTGCCTAGCTGGAGTTCCTGAAGTATGCTGTGCTGCGTGGCTTTTTGGCGTTTTCTCTGCCTTGTCCTGTAAGAGCAGGCCAACTTCTGCCATTATGGAACTTCCTCTGGATCTGTAAGCTTCAATAAATCCCTTCCTCCATAACTGTGCCTGGTCTGGAAGTTCATCTCAGTGAACCTGAAGCTGTCTGCTACAGATGATTAAAAAAAAAAAAAAAAAAAGCAAACAGCCAGTAACTATGATTTCTTTTCTTTTCACTCAGGATGTGTTTAGTCCGCATGAAGCAAGAAGGCCGGAGTGGAAAATACATGTGTCGTATCATAGTTCATTTTATGTGGGAAGATGTTGAGCAGCGTGGCAGAGTCATGGGGGTAAGTACTGGCCATTGGATTATGATCTTGGACAATTCTGATGAAGGGTTGCCTGACTTGATTTTTGGATTTTAACTGTTTTAGAATGTTTTTACTTTTGGATTTTTTACCTAATCTCAAGATTTTCTGCCTCTAGGATGCCTGATATACCACTAATGCTTTATCTGTTTGTGCCCATTATTGCAGATCTATTAGTATGAGGATATTTTGTTTATAGAAGTAGAAAAATAAAACCTAAATCATGGTGATCAGAGGGATGGAGTTAGGGAATCGATTTTACTATCCAGTTTAAGGACACTGCCTTTGACATTAATTCAGTATTCGAATCAGTCCCCTTTAAATTCTTTTTTGTTTGCTTTTTAAATTTTTAAAAATTTTTATTTATTTGTTTGAGAGAGACAGAGAAAGGGGGAGAGAGAGAGAACGGGCATGCCAGGGCCTCTAGCCACTCGAGCAAACTCCAGACACATATGCCACCTTGTGCATCTGGCTTACTGGGTCCTGGGGAATCAAACCTGGGTCCTTTGGCTTTATAGGCAAATGCCTTAACCACTCAGCGATCTCTCCAGCTCTTGCTTTTGCTTTTTTGAGATAGGATTTCATGTAGCCTAGGCTGTCCTCTAACCTGACATAATCTTGAACTTCTTTTTTTTTTTTTTTGGAGAGAGACACCACAGAGAGAGAGGGAGAGGAAGACAGAGATGGGCGTGCCAGCAGCCTCTCAACCGCTGTGAATGAAATCCAGATGTGTGCACCCCCTTGTGGTCAAGTGCGGCATTGCACCCTTGCATCACTTTGCATCTGGCTAAACGTGGGACCTGGAGATTGGAACCAGTGTTCTTAGGCTTAGGAGGCAGGCGCCTTAACTGCTAAGCCATCTCTCCAGCCCTAATCTTTTTTTTTTTTTTTTTTTTTTTTTTTTTTTTTTGGTTTTTCGAGGTAGGGTCTCACTCTGGCCCAGGCTGACTGGAATTAACTATGTAGTCTCAGGGTGGCCTTGAACGCACAGCGATCCTCCTACCTCTGCCTCCCAAGTGCTGGGATGAAAGGCGTGCGCCACCACACCCGGCTCCAGCCCTAATCTTTTTTTTGCTTTTCGAGGTAGGGTCTCACTCTGGTCCAGGCTGACCTGGAATTAACTATGTCGTCTCAGGGTGGCCTCGAACTCTCGGCAATCCTGCTACCTCTGCCTCCCGAGTGCTGGGATTAAAGGCGTGCGCCACCACGCCCGGCTACCAGCCCTAATCTTGAACTCTTAATTCTCTTGCTTCCACCTCCCAAGTGTTGAGATTATAAGTGTGTATCCCCACATCTGGCTCCCTGAATTAATTTTTATGTGATGATCTCTGTATGGGATCTATAGTCCTCAGGGGCTGACAGAAAACTTGGTCTCTCACCGCAGTACCCTAGAAGACTTGGGCAAGATACTCATTGAAAATATGACCTTAGTTGCCTAAGAGAGTAGAATACATGGTGTGTGGGTCACATACAGAATGTGGTAACAGTAGATGAGAGGCTTTACCACCTCCCACATGGCAGGAGTTCTCTGTGCTTCTTTTATTCTCTTAATCTAATAAAGTCTCTCTAAACCTTAAAAAAAAAGGAAAGGAAAGGAATATGAAACCGTGCCAAGCACGATGGCTCCTACCTATAGTTTCAGTACTTGGGAGGATTACTGTGAGTCCAAGGCCATCCTGGGCTACATAGTCAGACACCCTTTGTTTGTTTGTTTGTTTGTTTGTTTTGTTTTGTTTGTTTTTTGAGGTAGGGTCCTGATCTATCCCAGGCTGACCTGGCATTCACTGTGTAGTTTTAGTGTGGCCTCAAACTCACGGCAGTCCTCTTACCTCTGCCTCCCAGAGTGCTGGGGTTAAAGGCATGTGCCACCATGCCCAGCATTTTTAAAAAAAAATATTTTATTTGTTTATTTATTTGAGAGAGAGAGAGAGAAGGAAAGAGAAAGAGACAGATAGAGAATGAGCGCACCAGGGCCTCCAGCCACTGCAAAGGAACTCTAGACACATGTGCCACCTTGTGCTTCTGGCTTACATGGGTCCTGGGGAATCGAACCTAGGTACTTTGGCTTTGCAGGCAAGTGTCTTAACCACTAAACCATCTCTCCAGCCCTCTTTGGTTTTTCGAGGTAGGGTCTCACTTTAGCATAGTCTGACCTGGAATTCACTCTGTAGTCTTAGGTGACCTCAAACTCATGGCAGTCCTCCTACCTCAGTCTCCCAAGTGTTGGGACTAAAGGCATGTGCCACCATACCCATCCCTAGACACCCTGTTTTTTTTTTTTTTTTTTTTTTTGGTTTTGCGAGGTAGGGTCTCACTCTGGTCCAGGCTGACCTGGAATTAACTATGTAGTCTCAGGGTGGCCTCGAACTCTCGGTGATCCTCCTACCTCTGCCTCCCGAGTGCTGGGATTAAAGGCGTGCGCCACCACGCCCGGCTGACACCCTGTCTTAAAAGGGAGTGGGAGGGCTGGAGAGATGGCTTAGTGGTTAAACGCTTGCCTGTGAAGCCTAAGGACCCCGGTTCAAGGCTCTATTCTCCAGGACCCATGTAAGCCAGATGCACAAGGGTGCATATGCATCTGGAGTTCGTTTGCATGCCCATCCTCTCTCTCTACCTGCCTATTTCTGTATCTCTCTCTCAAATAAATAAAAATAAATAAATAAAATATTAAAAAAAAAAAAAGGGAGTGGGAGACAGAGAGAGAGAGAGAACACCAAAACATTGGGATATATTTAGTTATATAAGCAATAATGTCTAGATTATTTTGTGTGCCAGTCTCAACCATGTTTGTGGTTCCTTGTTATTTCCCATCTCATTATTTCATTGCCTCCCAGCTTAGGAGCATCCCAAGCAGAACTGTCAAATTGAGTCATTGGGTTAATTTGGTTTCTTTCATTATAAGGTTTTAAAAAAATATTTTATATATACATACATATATAGGGCTGGAGAGATGGCTTAGCAGTTAAGGAACTTGCCTGTGAAGCCTAAGGACCCATGTTCAACTCTCCAGATCCCACATAAGCCAGGCACACAAGGTGATGCAAGCACTCAAGGTCGCACATGCACCCAAGATGAGGCACACATCTGGAGTTCAATTGCAGTGGCTGGAGGCCCTGACATGCCAATTCTTTCTCATAAAAAAATTACAAAAAATACATATACATACATATACATATATAAAATGTGTGTTCTTGTCAGGCGTGGTGGCATACACCTTTGACTCCAGCACTTAGGAGGCTAAGATAGGGAGGGTCACCATGAGTTTGAGGACTGCCTGGGCTACAGAGTGCATTTCATGGTTAGAGTGAGACCCTACTTCAGACAAATCTTAAATGTATGTTCTTTTTTATTTATTTTATTTATTTAAAAAAATATATATTTTAAGCCAGGCGTGGTGGCATGCATCTTTAATCCCAGCACTTGGGAGGCAGAGGTAGGAGGATTGCCGAGAGTTCAAGGCCACCCTGAGATGACATAGTGAATTGCAGGTCAGCTTGAGCTAGAGTGAGACTCTACTTCAAAAAACCAGAAAAAAAAAAAAATATATATATATATATATTATTTATTTATTTATTTATTTATTTATTTATTTGAGAGAGAGAGAGAGAGAGAGAGAGGGCATGCCAGAGCCTCCAGCCACTGCAAATGAACTCCAGATGCATGCACCCCTTGTGCATCTGGCTTATGTGGGACTTGGAGAGTCAAACGGGGATCCTTTGGCTTTGCAGGCAAATGCCTTGACCACTAAGCCATCTCTCCAGCCCATGTATGTTCTTTTTTTGTTACTGTTTTTTGGGTTTTTGGAGTTGGGGTCTTACTCTAGCCCAGACTGATCAGGAACTCATTCTGTAGCCCCAATTTGGTCTCAAACTCACAGTGATCCTCCCACGTCTGCTTCCAAAGTACTGGGACTAAAGATGTGTGCCACTACTCCCAGCCAACAATTGTTTTTAAATTCAAAATGAAATAGCCAGGTGAGATGTGCCTTTAATTCCTGATCTCCAGAGGCTGAGGCATGAGGATCAGGAATGTCAAGCCACTGTGGGATACATAGCAAGAACCTGTCTCAAACCAAAGTAAATGGAACTGGGGAGATTGCTCAGTGGTTAAAGGTGCTTGCTTGCAAAGTCTGCCAGTCCAGGGCTCAGTTCCCTAGTACCCATCATATAAAGCCTTATGCACAAAGTGGCACATGCACGTGGAGTTCATTGCAGTAGCCCTCATGCACCCATATTCATTTTCTCTTTTACTCAAATAAGTAAATTCTACATAATTTCTCCTCCCCCCTCCCTCCCTCCCTCCCTTCCTTCCTTCCTTCCTTCCTTCCTTTCGTTTTTATTTTTATTTTTCGATGTAGGGTTTCACTCTGGTCCAGGCTGACCTGGAATTCACTATGTATTCTCAGGGTGGCCTTGAACTCATGGCGATCCTCCTACCTCTGCCTCCCAAGTGCTGGGATTAAAGGCGTGTGCCACCACGCCCGGCTTTCTTTTTCTTTTTTTTTTTTTTCCTTTGGAGAGAGACACAGAGAGAGAGAGAGAGGGAGAGGAAGACAGATAGAGATGGGCATGCCAGCAGCCTCTCAGCTGCTGCAAACGAAATCCAGATGTGTGCGCCCCCTTGTGGTATTGCGCCCTTGTGTCACTTTGCATCTGGCTAAATGTGGGACCTGGAGATTGGAATCAGCGTTCTTAGGCTTAGGAGGCAGGCGCCTTAACCGCCAAGCCATCTCTCCAGCCCTTTTTTTTTTTTTTTTTTTTACTTTTTCAAGGTAGGGTCTCACTCTGCACAGGCTGACCTGGAGTTCACTATGTAGTCTCAATCTGGACTTGACCTCATGGCGAACCACCTACTTCTGCCTCCCGAACTCTAGACACATATGCCACCTTGTGCATGTGGTTTTTGTGGGTCCTGGGTAATCAAATCTGGGTCCTTTGGCTTTGTCAGCAGGTGCCTTAATCATTAAGTCATGTTTCCAGCTCAATCTCCATTTTCATTTTGATGTACGATTTTAAAATTCTATTATCTATAGAAAATATGTAGTATTAGGGTTGTGTTTGTGTTTTATTATACATGATACATTCTTTTTTTGTTTGTTTTGTTTTTTGTGGTAGGGTCTCGCTCTAGCTTAGGCTGACCTTGAATTCACAGCTATCCTCCTACATTTGCCTCCCAGGGCTTGTATTACAGGTGTGTGCCATCACACTGGGCATTTTTTGATTTTTTAAAATTTTTAATTTTATTTATTTGTTTATTTGAGAGAGAGAGAGAAAGAGAAGTAGGCAGATAGAGAAAGAGAGAATGGGCCGGGCATGGTGGCCCATACCTTCAATCCTAGCACTTGGGAGGGGGAGGTAAGAGGATCGCCATGAGTTCAAGGCCACCCTGAGACTACATAGTGAAGTCCAGGTCAGCCTGGGCTAGAGTGAGACCCTACCCTGAAAATCCAAACCGACCAAACGAAAAAAAAAAAAGAAAAGAAAGAAAGGAAGAGAGAATGGGTACGCCAGGGCCTCTAGCCACTGCAAACAACCTCCAGGTACACGAACCCCTTGTGCATCTGGCTTATGTGGGTCCTGGGGAATCAAACTGGGGTCCTTGGGCTTCACAGTTAAATGCTAAGCCATTTCCCCAGCCCATTTTTTGATTTTTTTTGAGGTGGGCTCTCACTCTAGCCCAGGCTGACCTAGAATTCACTGTTTTCTCAGGGTGGCCTTGAACTCATGAAGATCCCCCTACTTCTGCCTCCCAAATGCTGAGCGTGCACCACCACGCCTGGCTGCTGCTTTTTTTTTTTTTTTTTTTTTTTTTTTTTTAGTTTTTTGAAGTAGGGTCTCGGTCTAGCTCAGGCTGACCTGGAATTGACTATGTAGTTTCAGGGTGGCCTTGAACGCACGGCAATCCTCCTACCTCTGCCTCCTGAGTGCTGGGATTAAAGGCGTGCTCCTCCACGCCTGGCTCTAAGTGAACATGTTTTGCTCATCACTGTTGACTAGACTCTGCTGAAAGTGGGGCTACTAGAGCCACAGCTGTCCCGTTCTAAATAGCCCATTAAGCCAGAAATTGCTGACTTCTGGACCTCCATATATCATTACAGTCAACAGTTTGTGCTTTCTCTGTGGTGCTTTCTATTTATTTATTTAGGGTTTTTTTGAAGTAGGGTTTTGCTCTAGCCCAAGTTGATGTGGAACTCACTCTGTAGTCCCAGGCTGGCCTCGAACTCACAGTGATCCTCCTACCTCTGCTTCTTGAGTGCTGCAGTTCAAGGTATATACCATACCCCCAGCTATCTTTTTTGTTTAATTGTAAGCTTTATAAAAGCAGGACACTATCTTATTCAACTGTTAAGTTAGGCATGGTTGTTCATGCCTATAATTCCAGCACTCAGGATGCTAAGGTAGGAGGATCCATGTGAATTCAAGGCCAGCTGGTGTTACAAAGTGAGTTCCAGGTTCAGTCTGGGCTAGAATGAGACTGGGCCTCACCAAAAAAAAAAAAAAAAGAGCTGGGTGTGGTGGCACACGCCTTTAATTAATCCTAGCACTTTGAGAGGATCACCAAGAGTTCGAGGCCACCCTGGGACTACAGAGTGAGTTCCACATCAGCCTGAGCTAGAGTGAAACCCTACCTTGAAAAACAAAACAAAACAAAAATAAATAAATAAATAAATAAAATAATAAATAAGCAAGTTTTTAGCTGGGCACAGTGGTTATGCCTTTAATCCTAGCACTTAGGAGACTGAGGTAGGAAGATTGCTGTGAGTTCAAGGCCAACTTGGGCTTGAGTGAGATCCTGCCTTTAAAAAAACAAAACAAAACAAAACAGGGCTGGAGAAATGACTTAGTGGTTAAGGCATTTGCCTGCAAAGCCAAAGGATCCTGGTTTCATTCTCTAGGACCCACGTAAATCAAGATGCACAAGGGGCACATGCATCTGGAGTTGGTTTGCAGTGGCTCTCTCTGTCTTGCCTTTCTTCTCTCTCTCTCTCTCTCTCTCTCTCTCTCTCTCTCTCAATTTGCTTGCAAATAAATAAATAAAATAAAACTTCAAAAAAGAAAAAAAACAAAGGCTGGAGAGATGGCTTAGTGGTTAAGACATTTGCCTGCAAAGTCAAAGGATCCAGGTTCTATTCCCCAGGACCCACATAAACCAGATACGCAAGGTGGCATATGCATCTGGAATTCATCTGCAGAGGCTGAAGGCCCTGGCGTGCCATTCTCTCTCTGCCTGTCTTTCTGCACCCCCCTCAAATAAATAAATAAATAAATTAAATATTTTTAAAAGATCAAAACAGTTTTTGCTTATGCGGTAGACATCAAATGGATAAATAGAAGGGGGGGTGGACTTGAACTTCAGCTTCTGGTGCTCTGTAGATAAATAATTTGCAGTCTCTGGTCCAGGTGCACACCAATGCAATCAGTCCTATAGGAGTCTTTTTTTCTTCATCCCCCTCAATAAATAAAAATATATGCTTTTAAAATATTTTATTTGTTTGATTGAGAGAAGAACTGAGAGAGAGCGAGACAGAAAACTGGTGCACAAGGGTCTTCTGCCATTATAAATGAACCTCAAATGTACATGTCACTTTGTGCATCTGGCACATGGGTACTAGGGAATCAACCCAGGCTGTGAAGCTTTTCAATGCAAGCAAGGGCCTTTAGTCACTGAGCAGTTTCCCCAGCTCTCAAAAAAATACAACAAACAAACAAAAATGATTCTGATTCGGTAGATTTCAGGGTGAGGCCAGAGAGGAGTATACTTTTCTTTGTGTGTATGTGTACGCATGCATGTGTGCAAACTACTGTGCACGTCTAGAAGTCAGAGGACAACCTCCAGTTTTAGTCCCGGCCTTCCACCTTGTTTGAGACATGGTCTTTTTGTTTTTTTACGTGTGTCCTGGCCCTTGAGCTTCCTGAGAATCTCCTGGTTTTGCCTTCTGTCTTGCTTTAGCAGTACTAGAATTATAGATACTACCATGTCCTGCTTTGCTTGGATTCGGACAGAACTCAGGTGATTGTGCTTGTACAGCTAGTGCTTTATCCACTGAGCCATCACCCCAGCCACTGTGAGTAGACTTTTCCTTCAAGTTTCCAGGGGATGACAAGGTGGCTGGTGGTGTGGGTGCAAGATGGGGCAACCACACTTTGTATAGCAAAGTTTTAGGAGATTCCCCTAGTGCAAATTACCTTCAGGAAAAGAAATGCCCAAGCTCTGACTTTTTCACAAAGACTCTACATCAAAGATTTAAAAATAGAGATTTAGAAGTGCTGAGAATTACTCTTATTACTTTCTATTATATTAGACATGAGTCCCCTTTTCAACCTCATAGTACAGACACCCTTTATGTAGGAGGATAAACAAATGTATATTTACTACTAATTTGTGAGTCTCTGTGTGGAGAGGATGTCTTCTGTTAGTGTACAACTTGGAGCCATGGCTCATGTAGCTGGAGAAGAGTAATAGAAAGAAAGAAAGAAAGAAAGAAAGAAAGAAAGAAAGAAAGAAAGAAAGAAAGAAAGAAAGAAAGAAAGAAAGAAAGAAAGAAAGAAAGAGAGAGAGAGAGAGAGAAAGAAAAGAAAAGAAAGGGGGAGGGAGGAAGGAAGGAAGGAAGGAAGGAAAGAAGGAAGGAAGGAAGAAAGGAAGAAGTAATAGGTAGAGAGTTGAACCAATCTGGCTGGGTTCTCACCCAGCCTGGCAAGTCTTTCCTCATAAACAACAACAACAACAAAAAGCAGGTGCAGGGCGCTAACCCCATGATTTCCAAGTTTCTTTTCAGCTTTGAAAAAAAAAAAAACAACCCTGTGATTTGAAGGTGGTAATTTGCAAATCTATTTCTGTGTTATTTGGCATCCAGGTATACTTCTGTAAGAAAATTCACATAAAAGTAAAACTTACAAAGTTAATCAATGTGGTGATTTTTCTCATGCCAAAGAATTCTTAGAAGCCATTACTTTGAGTGGATGGGTGTGGCAAAAATCAAGAACCAATGAGCCACTTAAAATTGATGATGAATCAGAAATTTTAATCAAGAGATTCTTTGAAATTAGAATTTCTATCAAGAACTCATTTGAGTTCTGTTTTCATATGAGTGGGGAATTTTTCACTTTACAAAAAAATTTGCTTTTTTTCAACTTTTAAGGAGCTGGTTATTGTGACAAATGTAGCAGGCTCATCTGTCATTGGTGAAGCCAGTACAAAAAGCAAGTGTTACATTTGAGGTTACAGAAATTACATCAATAATTTAGAGTGTTCTGACTTTGTAAAAAAAACATTATTTGGGATTTAAACATATAAATTAACTGTGGAAATAAAGTTCATTATATCACCTCATCTGGTCTTGTAAAAATACAACAAACAAACAAAAATGATTCTGATTCGGTAGATTTCAGGGTGAGGCCAGAGAGGAGTATACTTTTCTTTGTGTGTATGTGTACGCATGCATGTGTGCAAACTACTGTGCACGTCTAGAAGTCAGAGGACAACCTCCAGTTTTAGTCCCGGCCTTCCACCTTGTTTGAGACATGGTCTTTTTGTTTTTTTACGTGTGTCCTGGCCCTTGAGCTTCCTGAGAATCTCCTGGTTTTGCCTTCTGTCTTGCTTTAGCAGTACTAGAATTATAGATACTACCATGTCCTGCTTTGCTTGGATTCGGACAGAACTCAGGTGATTGTGCTTGTACAGCTAGTGCTTTATCCACTGAGCCATCACCCCAGCCACTGTGAGTAGACTTTTCCTTCAAGTTTCCAGGGGATGACAAGGTGGCTGGTGGTGTGGGTGCAAGATGGGGCAACCACACTTTGTATAGCAAAGTTTTAGGAGATTCCCCTAGTGCAAATTACCTTCAGGAAAAGAAATGCCCAAGCTCTGACTTTTTCACAAAGACTCTACATCAAAGATTTAAAAATAGAGATTTAGAAGTGCTGGAGAATTACTCTTATTACTTTCTATTATATTAGACATGAGTCCCCTTTTCAACCTCATAGTACAGACACCCTTTATGTAGGAGGATAAACAAATGTATATTTACTACTAATTTGTGAGTCTCTGTGTGGAGAGGATGTCTTCTGTTAGTGTACAACTTGGAGCCATGGCTCATGTAGCTGGAGAAGAGTAATAGAAAGAAAGAAAGAAAGAAAGAAAGAAAGAAAGAAAGAAAGAAAGAAAGAAAGAAAGAAAGAAAGAAAGAAAGAAAGAAAGAAAGAGAGAGAAAGAAAAGAAAAGAAAGGGGGAGGGAGGAAGGAAGGAAGGAAGGAAGGAAAGAAGGAAGGAAGGAAGAAAGGAAGAAGTAATAGGTAGAGTTGAACCAATCTGGCTGGGTTCTCACCCAGCCTGGCAAGTCTTTCCTCATAAACAACAACAACAACAAAAAAGCAGGTGCAGGGCGCTAACCCCATGATTTCCAAGTTTCTTTTCAGCTTTGAAAAAAAAAAACAACCCTGTGATTTGAAGGTGGTAATTTGCAAATCTATTTCTGTGTTATTTGGCATCCAGGTATACTTCTGTAAGAAAATTCACATAAAAGTAAAACTTACAAAGTTAATCAATGTGGTGATTTTTCTCATGCCAAAGAATTCTTAGAAGCCATTACTTTGAGTGGATGGGTGTGGCAAAAATCAAGAACCAATGAGCCACTTAAAAATTGATGATGAATCAGAAATTTTAATCAAGAGATTCTTTGAAATTAGAATTTCTATCAAGAACTCATTTGAGTTCTGTTTTCATATGAGTGGGGAATTTTTCACTTTACAAAAAAATTTGCTTTTTTTCAACTTTTAAGGAGCTGGTTATTGTGACAAATGTAGCAGGCTCATCTGTCATTGGTGAAGCCAGTACAAAAAGCAAGTGTTACATTTGAGGTTACAGAAATTACATCAATAATTTAGAGTGTTCTGACTTTGTAAAAAAAACATTATTTGGGATTTAAACATATAAATTAACTGTGGAAATAAAGTTCATTATATCACCTCATCTGGTCTTGTTTTATTTCATTAACTGGTTCTTAAAAACCTTTGTGAGCTGAGTTGCAGCTGAAGAGGTTGGAGACCATTTTTCCTTGGGCCCTGGCCCCACTCCTGAGTGTTGGTAGGAGTAAGAAGTGAGGCTTGACACAGCTGTAAAAACAGACAGCGCCTTTGGCCTCAGCGCTTTCTCCTGGTACAGGCAGATTTCAGATGTAAATTTCACTTTGCCTCTCCTCCTAAAGAAGTCAGTTTCTTTTGCTGGGTTTGCAGCCAGGTGTGTCCAGTCTGTGGCTCACTGGGTGCTTTACTTAATTTTTTCCATTTGTGACATTTCAACCAAACTTAAAAAACAAACATAAAAATTAGCTCAAGGCAGTGGCTCTAAGTGTTAATGGATGGTAACCTTAGGCTGGCTAAACAACTTCCTCTCAGTTCTGCTCTGCCAGATATCTCCACCTTATGGTTTAAAATGAACAGGTATAAGCTTTCCAAGCCATGGAGACAGATATGAGAAGAAGGGGTAGGGTTGGCTACAGTGAAGAGATTAGAACTTGTCTTTATTCTGATATGCCAGTTGCCTCAGTAAGACTCCAGATGGATGACTTCTTGCTTGTAGAATCCCAGAATAAAAATGAACATCCTGCCACTTCCCAGTCCTCTACTTTGTAGCACAACTGCTTTGATGACCTCCCTGGCCAAAAACTCACTGGAAAGTATCTCATCCCTGGCACTGAAAATTTTCTAGTAATAATGTATTGCTTCTGAGTGTTCCATTGTCCAGAAAAGTAGGTTTCCATATGACTTATTTATTTCCTCTTAGATTTTGATTAGCCCCCCCTCCACGTTTCCTTTACTCAATCTCTTCCCCTGATCTCACTTGGCCTTTTGCCTGCAAAGCCAAAGGATCCCGGTTCGATTTCCCCAGGACCCACGTAAGCATGCATCTAGAGTTCATTTGCAGTGGCTCGAGGCCCTGGCATGCCTCTTTTTCTCTCTCTGCCTCTTTCTATCTCTCAAACAAATAAATAAATAAAATATATTTTAAAAATTAAAACATTGTCACTTCTCTTTTATATCATTTTTGTTCTTGTATGTTGATCGTCTCCCAGATGAATTTCTGGGTCAGGACCACATGTATCCCTCTTTGTATTCTCCCAAGTGCTTATCATGACCTGTTGGCTAAATAAGTGCTATTAAATATCTGAAAAAATGGCAGGAGATGATTTTGGAGGTCCGAGATAAAGATTCGAAAAAGTGAGGCAAGAAGATAGCTTATTTTATTGTGCTTTGAGTATAGTTAGTCTTAAATACTGGGAGCAAAATAAGTTAATTTCTCTGCCATCAATTTTTCTGTTTCTTTTTCCAGGCTATTCTATTTCCAGGCTATTATTGTTTGTTTTTTGATGTAGGGTCTCACTCTAGCCCAGGCTGACCTGGAATTCATTATGTAGTTTCAGGCTGGCCTTGAATTCATATTATTACTTCTACCTCAGCCTCCCAAGTGCTGGGATTAAAGGCATGTGCCACCACACTGGGCTATTTTTCTAATATAATTGATTGTTTTTAAACTCTAGCTTATAATAAGACATTTTGTGTTTCAAAAATAGACTTAGGGCTGGAGAGATGGCTTAGTGGTTAAGGTCCTTGACTGCAAAGCCAAAGGACCCAGGTTCTATTCCCCAGGACCCACATCAACCAGATGCACAAGGTGGCACATGCATCTGGAGTTTGTTTGCAGCAGCTGGAGGCCCTAGTACGTTCTCTCTCCCTCTGTCTCTCTCCCTCTCTCTCTCTCAAATAAATAAATAAATAAATAAATAAATAAATAAATAAATAAATAAATAAATGGCAGGAGAGATGGTTTAGTGGTTAAGGCATTTGCTTGCAACCCAGGTTCGATTCACTAGGACCCACATTAGCCAGATGCACAAAAGGGTGCGCACATGTCTGGAGTTCATTTGCAGTGGCTAGAGGCTCTGGCACGCCCATTCTCTCTCTCCCTCTTTCTCTGTCAAATAAATAATATTTTTAAAAGATAAATAAATAAAAATAAAATCTTTTGAAAAATAGAATTGGAAGCCAGTGTGGTGGCACACACCTTTAATTCCAGCACTCGGGAGGCAGAGTAGGAGGATCACCTTGTGTTTGAAGCCATCCTGAGACTACATAGTTAATTCCAGGTCAGTCTGGACCAGAGTGAAACCCTTCCTTGAAAAACAAAAACAACAACAACAACAAAAATAGAACTGGGCGTGGTGGTGCACGCCTTTAATCCCAGCCAGGTAGGAGGATCACTGTGAGTCCGAGGCCACCCTGAGACTATCTAGTGAATTCCAGGTCAGCCTGGGTCAGAGTGAGACCCTACCTGGGAAAAAAAAATTAAATAGGCTTAGATCTTAACAAAGGCTTTTGTTTTTCTGCAAATTTTCATCCAAATCTTCAGAATTCTCCTCCTATTTCCTCCCTCCTTCTCCATAAAAATCTCCAAATAGGGCTAGGGTGGTAGCTCAGTTGTAGAGCACTTGCCTAGAATGCATCAAGGCCTGGGTTCAATCTCTAGTAGTAGAAAACTTTATCTTAAATTCCTGTGTTACTACAAGGTAAATATTTTACCATGCTTTGCATGTGTAGGTCAGAATTGAAACTCAGTGTCAAAGGTATTGTTTTGAAAGACAAGGACTATATTCTTTTTTTTAATTTCTTTTTCAAGGACTATATTCTTGTAGCCATGGATATGAATGGTGTGTCAATAAAGAACAATGCTTTGGGCCCAAGGCCATGAAAATAAGAATATGTGTTTGTTCTTACATATCAGTGGTTCTTTTGAAAGTTTTTGAGTGGCCTGAACTATTGGAATGGACATTCAAGATACTAAGGCAGAAAAGAGTAATTTCCTAAAGGCAAAGTAGTTCCTTTTGGGGTGAGTTCTCTAAGTTGAGCCCAATGCAGCTTGTCTCTCTAGTGGGTGCATTTCCTTTCCCTACAAAATTACCCTACTCCTAAAAAGGTGCCAGGAGAGCGTGGAGTAGGCATTCAGGCAGTGTATTTGTTCACAGCAACAAGAAAGTAACTATTACAGGCAGTTTTCCAACTGACCAGATGCATGTTAATGCATCCAGGACAAGAGTCTGATGGCTCAGTCACCTGTCCTTCTGAGTGGACTCATTCTATTTTTATCTTTTCGCTCCAGATCAAACCCAGGATCTTAAACATCATAGGTAAGTGCTCTATCACTAAGCTATATCTCCAGCCCTCCTTTTCCAACCCCCCCTCTTTTTTTTGAGGTAGGGTTTCACTCTAGCCCAGGCTGACCTGGAATTCGCTATATAGACTCAGGGTGGCCTCGAACTCACAACAATCCTCCTACCTCTTCCTCCCAAGTGCTGAGGTTAAAGGTGTGCACCACCATCCCCAGCTTTCCCCAGTTTTTATTGACAGTTTTTATACATGTATATAATGTATTTTGATTATAGCCTCCTCCTCATTACCTTTCTCTTAATCCCTCACTCCCTCCCATTTAACCCCTTCTGAACTGGTTTCTCTTCTACTATGATGTCGTGTCCCCCCCGCCTCCCCTCCCGTGATGCACTGAGTTGAATTCGGGTTCTTTGCATGAGCATGGTTGGAGTATTATTGACCAGATCATGTACAACCTACCAGTGGCTACACTGTTCCAAAAAAAGTAGTCTCTTTCCAGAAACCATTAATTGCCAATGATTCCTCAGAGAAGGATGGGGGTCTTGTCCAATATTGTATAGGTCTTGTGCAGGTAACAACAGTTGCTGTGTGAGTTCATGAGTGCAAAGGCCATGTCATGTCTGGAAGGCCATTCCATAGCACTTCTCCCTATCTTCTTGCCCTTATATATTTTTTACTCTCTCTTTTACAGTGTTCCCTGAGCCTTAAAGGGGTATTTTACTTAAAAAAATTTTTTTATTGACAGCTTCCATAATTATAACAATAAACCATGGTAATTTCCCCCTTCACAACTCCACTCTCCATCATATCCCCCACTTCCTCTCTCAAACAGTCTTTTTTTTTTTGGTTTTTCAAGGTAGGGCCTCGCTGTAGCCTAGGCTTACCTGGAATTCACTATGTAGTCTTATGGTGGCCTCAAACTCATTGTGGTCCTCCTACCTCAGCCTCCCAAGTGCTGGGGAGGCTTGCTTAAAAAAAAAAATTAATTAATTTAAAAAAATTTTTTGGTTTTTTGAGATGGGGTCTCGCTGTAGCTCAGGCCGACCTGGAATTCACTTTGTAGTCTCAGGGTGGCCTTAAACTCATGGTGATCCTCCTACTTCTGCCTCCCAAGTGCTGGAATTAAAGGCATGTGCCACCACATCCGGCTATCAGTCTTTTTATTTTGATGTCATCATCTTTTCCTCCTATTATAATGGTCTTGTGTAGGTATGCCTGGCATTGTGAGGTCATGGATATCCAGGCCATTTTGTGTCTGGAAGAGTATATTATAAAGAGCCCTACCCTTCCTTTGACTCTCACTTTTTTTTTAAAGGCATGTGCCACCATGCCTGGCTGGCTGGCTAGCTTCCTTTCTTTCTTTGCAACAGAGAGACAGAGAGAGAAAGACACACTGAGAGAGGGAGAGAATGGCTGTGCCAGGGCCTCTAGCCACTGCAAACAAACTCCAGATGCATGCACCACCTTGTGCCATCTGGCTTACGTGGGTACTGGGGAATCAAGCCTTGAACCGGGTTCCTTAGGCTTCATAGGCAAGCGCTTAACCACTAAGCCATCTCTCCAGCCTGGCTTTTACATTCTTTCCACCACCTCTTCCCCAATGGACCTTGGAAGGTCAACCGTGGAAGGTGTGATAGAGATGTTTCAGTAGTGAGCACTCCTCTGTCACTTCTCAGCACTATGGTGCCTTCTGAGTCATCCCAAGGTCACCACCATCTGAAAAGAGAAGCTTCTGTAACCAAAAGTTAGAGTAGCATTAATATATGGGTATAAACATTAAGAGAAATACCAGGCAATTTGGTGAGTATAATATATACATTTAGCTGGACACCAGTAGACGTTATACTCGTAGGGCTCATGACTACCCCTGTTGTAGGTTTTCAGTATCAGGGATGTATTCCCTCTCATGGAGCGGGCCTCCAGTCCATAACAGACATGCCACTATTCACCCATTGGCTCATTTGGCCTGGTTGGCCAAATTT
The DNA here is from genome assembly GCA_036365145.1 of Orientallactaga sibirica. Lineage (NCBI taxonomy): Eukaryota > Metazoa > Chordata > Mammalia > Rodentia > Dipodidae > Orientallactaga > Orientallactaga sibirica. The sequence continues at coordinate 10,685,741 of JAEOAD010000011.1, forward strand.
AAGGCTTGCAGTGTCAACTGTTGTTTATCTCCACTGGTGACTTCTCTCTCTCCCATGGATACATGCATGCATGCAGCATAGCTTTTTCCAGCTTTCTGTCAGTTGGTATAAAGGGAAGAGGTTTTTAGCTCATCGCCAGCAGGATTTCTCAGTGACCTTGCAGCCCAAACATGTGGAGTCTTCAGCAGTAGGGTCTTACTATCTAGTCCTGGTGAGAAACCAGGAGCCTCTGCAATGGCCTGTAATGTTTGGCGGGGGGGGGAGGGGGAGGCGGGGGATTAGTGACCTCTCTGGCTTTTTACTTTTTATTTTGAAGTAGAATACAATTAAGTTGTCTAGACTGGCCTTGAACTTCTTCCATAGCCAAGCCTTAAGAATAGCTGGAGTTGCAGGTCTATACTGCCAGGCCCCACTTGGGCTCATTCCATTTTGTGAGGTGTTCTTGAAAGAGAATTGATAAACCTTTCTGTATTTGAAATAAGTTAAAGCACAAAACCCCTCGTGCACTTGAAAATGTATCTCTCACCGGGCACGTTTGCACACGCCTTTAATCCCAGCTCTCTGGAGACAGAGGTAGGAGGATTGCTGTGAGTTGGAGCTCAGCCTGAGACTACATAATGAATTCCAGGTCAGCCTGGGCTAGAGTGAGACCCTACCTCAAAGAACCAGAAATAAAAAAAGAATATATCTCTTATGTTATATGTCCATTCAGTGACAGACTGTGAGCTTCCTAATGTCTAATTTGTTTTTGTATTTCTGTAGCACCTGAAATGGAGCTTTGTTTATGATAGACCTTCTGTAAATGATTCTTCACCAAATAAATCAGGTGAATTCCTTCCCTTCCTGTTGTCTTCAGTTTACCTCATAAAATTTCCATAGGAGAAAAATAGTTACCTAATTCCATTTTTCAAAGCCTCAGCAAACTCACACTAGCTTGTCTCTATAATTTTCCTCCTTGAATATTCCTCATCCTGAGTGCACCCAGTTCAGCTCATTGTTCAGAACAAGTTACCTTTCCAACTCTCCTTGTTTCCTTTGCCCTGTTCCATTTAGTATGTTTTGTTCTGTAGCTGTGTCATAACTTAGAGGTAAATGCATAGATTGGTTGGGCTGGGGAAGAAGGACATAGCCAGAGTCATTTTCCAACTTACCTTTCAGGAGTCACTGAGGCTTCTCCCAAATAAGTCTCATTCAGGAATTAGAGGACAAATAACTGTTCTGAAACTGTTCTTCCTGTCTCAGTTGTGATGTTACCACTATCAATCCAGCTTCCAAAGATGGAATTCTTAGTCATCGCAGTTCCTCTATTTCCTTAACCTATCAGTGCTGTCCCCGCATCGTCTGCGTCTCCTTGATCTGTCAGTGCTATCCCCGCGTTGTCGTCTGCGTCTCCTTGATCTGTCAGTGCTATCCCCGCGTCGTCTGCGTCTCCTTGATCTGTCAGTGCTGTCCCCGCGTCGTCTGCGTCTCCTTGATCTGTCAGTGCTATCCCCGCGTCGTCTACGTCTCCTTGATCTGTCAGTGCTGTCCCCGCGTCGTCTGCGTCTCCTTGATCTGTCAGTGCTGTCCCTGCATTGTCTACATCTCCTACAATATCTCCAGGTTTTATTCTCCCCTCTGTTTCATCACTTCAGTGGAGTCACTATTTTGACCTTATGGGAAGTAGTTTCTGAAGGAATCTGGGTATTCTTATTCCAGGAAACCCTCCTATCATATAACTGCCACAGGTTTCCTTTCTAAATTCCACATCTGATCATATTGCTCATATATTTGAAATTTCTGAGAACTCTCCTCATCTATAGGGCAAGATTTTAACATCTTTGCAATGTGTATAGAATCTTTTGAAGACTGTGTGTGTGTGTGTTCTTAAAAGACACATGCTGAAATCTTTAAGTAACTATAAAATATGTTATCTTCAAGTGATTTAACAAGAGAAGAAAAGGGGGGCTGGGATGATGGCTTAGTGGGTAAGAGTGCTTGCCACAAGCATTAGGGCTTGAGATCCCCTGAGTTTGATTTCCCTGGACACACATAAACATCTGGGTGTGGCCACACATGTCTGTAACCCCAGTCCTATGGGGAATGGAAACCCCAAAATTACTGAGGCTTGTAGAAACTGTGTTCAGAGAGAGAGAGAGAGAGACTCCTTCTCAAGGAAGTACTTGGGTGAGTGATAGAGGAAGGATACCCAATGTTGGCCTCCCCTGTATGTGCCACACACACACATCTACACATGCCCACATACTACATCATACCTTACATACTACACATCTTTTTTTTTTTTTGGAAGTAGGGTCTCATTCTAGCCCAGGCTGACCTGGAATTCACTATGTAGTCTCAGGTTGGCCTTGAACTCATGGTGATCCTCCTAACCTCTGCCTCCCAAGTGCTGGGAGTAAAGGCATGCACCACCATGCCTGGCTACTCATATCTTTTTTATGTTTTAAATTTTTATTTATTCATTTGCAAGCAGAGAGAGAGAGAGAGAAGTGAAAGAAAGAGAAAGGGTGCACCAGGACCTCTAGCCACTGCAAACGAACTCTAGATGCATGCACCACATTGTGTACCTGAATGTAGGTGGGTACTAGGGAATTGAACCTGGGTTGTTAGGCATTGTAGACAAGTTCCTTAACCAGTGAGCCTCTTATATCCTTTTTAAAAAATAGTTTCATTTGTAAGCAAGATGAGGAGGAGAGAAAGTATGGGTACACTAGGACCTCTTGCCACTGCAAACAAACTCTAGATGCATGTGCCACTTTGTGCATCTGGCTTTACTTGGGTACTGGGGAATCGAACCCTGGCCAATAGGGTTTGTAAGCATGCACCTTTAACTGTTGAGCCATCTCCCCAGTCAGTTATATCTTTTTTAAAAATGAGAGGGTTAGCCGGGCATGGTGGTACATGCCTTTAATCCCAGCACTTGGGAGACAGAGGTAGGAGGATTGTTGTGAGTTCAAGGCCACCCTGAGACTACATAGTAAATTCCAGGTCGGCCTGGGCTAAAGAGAGACCCTACCCCCAAAAAGCACGCGCGCGCACACGAAAGAAAGAAAAAAGAAAAGGGGGAAGCAGTTGGATGTGGTAGTTCATGCCTATAATCTAAGCACAAGGGAAGCTGAGGTAGAAGGATTGCCATGTGTTCCAGGACAGCCTGAGCTACACAGTGAGTTTCAGGTTAGTCTGGCCTTATAAAAAAATAGGGGAAAAATAAATAGTCATGCTGTAGCTTTAGCTTATTTTTCTAATAATCATTTCTTGTGACTCTTCTCCGAACAAAAGGGTCATTTTCCTGACCTAGGCTTGATGGCGCACACCTTTAATCCCAGCACTGGGAGGCAGAGGATCACTGTGAGTTCAAGGCCACCCTGAGACTACATAGTGAGTTCCAGGTCAGTCTGGGCTAGAGTGAGACCCTCCCTCGAAAAAGTAAAAGGGTCATTTTTCTTTCCCTGCCCTGCCTCATGGGTTCTCTGGTAAATACACTTTAGACTGGGAACCTGGGAGATTCTTTAACTCAGGGATTTTCAGTCTGTGGAAATTGTGTGAGTTCACTTTGAAAAACCTCCTCAGAAGACTTGTGATGGACTTCTGTGATTAAGGACCATAGGTCTAGATCATTCCCATCCCACTTCTGTGGAGAGAAAATGGAGGTGCATCAAAGTTCATTGGTTTGCCCCAAATCATACAGCTAAAAAGCAGCAGCAGGAGGCCCACAGCTGTGACCATAAAAGCCTCTCCACAACTCAACCTCATCTGTCTTTTCCCAAGGACTCTCAAAGACCAAGAGGACAGCTCCCCTTGAATCTGGAGAGTTCTATTTCTTAGATCCAGACCCACGCCTGAGGCTTCTTTCATTCAGAATTTCTCATTCTACATGGCAGAGGTTTCCTCCTCCCAGGACTGATAAGATTTTCTCTGAGAGAGAAAAAAAGACAAGTGAGAAAGCCAGTAATATTGCGAGCTTGTTTCCTTTTCCAGCATTTCAAGTTTGAATGTCTCCACATTGTGTGAATTTGCTTTAGTTGATTTTTACAATGAGTTTTCAGAGACTCCCTGGTTGTGTTTTTATAAGAGGAGAGGAACACGGAATACCAGGCCCGCAGGGTTGGACCAAGAGACTAACAAAGACAGTATTGTGCTATGCATGGCAAAGCCAATAAATGAATTCAGGAGACACCTAGATGTGTTTCTAGAGTAGAGCTCAAGGAGGGAGGGGTCTGGTGAAAAGGCAAAAAGGTGGGATTAAGATAAATTAAAATGGGACCAACTCGTTGGATAAGGGGACCAACTCTTTCTTTCTCTGTTGCTTCAATTTCTCATTCTGCTTAGTTGAAAAGTTAAAACTAGTCTTTACCATGTACCTCATGGTTACCCTTCTGGCCCTTACTTAGGAAAAGAAGTTAGTTTTAAGGTTATTCAACATATACAACAGTGTTTTATCACTTGAGTTCTACACCTGTTGGCTATTGCTGGTAATCTTAGATTTAAACCTGAAAGGGAATCTTGGAATAATCTCATCTAAAGATTCTCAAATCTTAAATCCTCAGATCAGCAGCCTCAGTGTCATTTGGGAATTAGTTAAAAACACACTTTCTAAGCTGGGCGTGGTGGTGCACGCCTTTAATCCCAACACTCGGGAGGCAGAGGTAGGAGGATCGCCATGAGTTCAAGGCCAGTTTGAGACTACATAGTGAATTCTAGGTCAGCCTGAGCTAGAATGAGACCCTACCTCAAAAACACAAAACAAAACAAAACAAAACAAAACAAAACACTTTCTAGGGTTGCCATCTAGATCAGCTGAGCGAGAAACTTTGGGGATAGGATCCAACAATAAGATAGAAGCTGACTAGAGAACCCGGGTCTTCCAATTTCCAATTCTCACAGCTCTCCTTGCTTAGAGGAGCAAGGTGGGGCATGTGCTAATTCCATGGGAAGCATGAGAATGTGTACCTAATGTAGAAACAGTACCTGACAGTGGTAGCCGCCTTCATGGAGTGTTTGTTCTGCCTCATGTAAGCCTTACCTGTGAGATAGTATTCTCACCTTCATTGTACAGGTAAGGAAACTAAAGGTCAGAGGGACTAGTATGTCCGTTTCCTGTAGCAACTGTAGCACATTACCACTGACTTGCTCGGTTAAAACACATTTATTTTCTCATAGTCCTGAAGGGGGAAAGAAAAATAGTTTCACTAGACTGAGTTCAAAGTTTTTTTCAGTTTAAACTCCTGGTAGCTGTGTAGGAGACTTTCTTTTTTAAAAAAATATTTGATTTGATTTGATTTTTTGAGGTAGAGTCTTGCTTGTAGCTCAGGCTGATCTAGAATTAGTCTCACTCTGTAGTCCAGGCTAGCCTTGAACTCACAGTGATCCTCCTACCTCAGCCTCCCAAGTGCTGGGATTAAAGGTGTGTGCTACCATGATCAGCTAATATTATTTGTTTGTTTGTTTATTTTGGTTTTTTGAGGTAGATTCTCACTCTAGCTCAGGCTGACCTGGAATTCACTATGTAGTCTCAGGGTGGCCTCAAACTCATGGCGATCCTCCTGCCTCTGCCTCCCGAGTGCTGGGATTAAAGGTGTGCACCATGCTGCCTGGTTCACTTTTTTTTTTTTTTTTTTTTTAATTTGGCAGAGAGAGGAAGGGAGGGAAGGAGAAAGAGAGAGGAAGAGAATGGGTGCACAACAGCCTCTAGCCACTGCAAATGAACTTCAGATGCATGTGCTATCTTGTGCATCTGGCTTATGTGGGACCTGAAGAATTGAACCTGGGTCCTTATGCTTTGCATGCAAGCACCTTAACTGCTAAGCCATCTTTCTGGCCTTCTGTTCACTTTTGATTACATATTGGATACTTGGGTTAAGCTTTTGTCTGAATATGTTTTCCATTCTCATGGGGATTACTGTGTCCTGTGGTAACTGTATGCTAACTTTAGAAGGTGCTCAGTTATACTGTCTTTTATCAGGTGACCTGAATTCTTAGCATGACATTGATAGTTCATTCACTTATAATGAAAGAACACTCTCACAAGATGGAGTCTTAGTTGCTGTTTTCATCTTGACACCCAGGATTTCAGGCAGTAATGAGAAGGGAAGGGATGGTGGAGTAAAGAGGAAGAGTTCTGGCCATCCTGGTTAGGTTGTCCCCTGAGTGAGCTTGAGTAAGTCAGTCACCTCAGCTCTCTGCGGAGGTGAATTAGATGATCTCTGCTTTCTTCCCGACTTAACATTCTTCAACGATGAGAAAGTCCGAAAAGCCAGCTTCATGTTAAATCGCAGAGTTTAGCAGTTCATCCTTGATTCTGTCTGGTTCTGATTCCTGTGCCACAGACATGGTTTGCCCATTTATCTGTTTTACTATGGCCTGCTAGCTTCAAGGTACTGCACTCAGCACTGGAGACAAATGTATTAAACAGATAATCACAAAATTAAGAGATTATAATGTTTTAAAATTGACGAGAATGCCCAGAGGAGAAGAGCTCAGGGCAGATTACATTTGAGTTGGATCTTTTGGATAACTGGGTGTTTGCTAGAGAAGAACATTCCACCTAGAGGACCAATACAGATAGTCAGAGACCTTCTTTTCTCCTCCTCCTCCTCCTCCTCCTTCTCCTTCCCCTTCCCCTTTTCCTTCTCTTTCTCCTTTTTCTTCTTCTTTTGGTTTTTTTCAAAGTAGGATCTCGTGCTAGCCCAGGCTGACCTGTAATTCACTATATTTACTATATAGTCTCAGGCTGGCCTCAAACTCACAGCGATCCTCTTACTTTATCCTCCTGAGTGCTGAGATTAAAGGTGTGTGCCACCACCATGCTTGACTTTCTTCCCTGTTTTTTGGGGGGAGGGGGTGGTTTTCGAGTTAGGGTTTCACTCTAGTTCAGGCTGATCTGGAATTCACTATGAAGTCTCAGGGTCTCAGGGTGGCCTAGAAATCATGGCAATTCTCCTACCCCTGCCTCCCAAGTGCTGGGATTAAAGGTGTGTGCCCAGCTTTCTTCCATTTTTAAAAATATTTATTTATTCATTTATTTATTTGAGAGAGAGAGAAAGAGGCAGATAGAGAAAGAGAGAGATTGGGTGCACCAGGGCCTCTAGGCCACAGCAAATGAACTCCAGATGCATGTGCCTCCTTGTGCATCAGGCTTACGTGGAATCTGAACCTGGGGTCCTTTGACTTTACAAGCATGCACCTTAGCTGCTAAGCCATCTCTCCAGCCCCTCTTCCTTGTTTTTTGTTTTTGTTTTGTTTTTTGGTTTTCCGAGGTAGGGTCTCATTCTAGCCCAGGCTGACCTGGAAGTCACTCTGTATTCTCAGGGTAGCCTTGAACTCTCAGCAATCCTTCTACCTCTGCCTCCTGAGTGCTGGGATTAAAGGTGTGCACCACTACGCCTGGCGTTCTTCCCTGTTTTTTAAAGGCACTTCAGACTCAGTTTCTTTTGGGAGGGAGTAGGGTCTCATTCTATCCCAGACTGACCTGGAATTCACCATGGAGTCATAGGCTGGCCTCAAACTCACAGCAATCCTCTTACCTCAGGGGACAGTGCTGGGACAGACTCAAATTTCTGAGTTAAGGGGGTTTACTGCATGTTTGAAGAGTCTTGGTAAAGATCTGTGTTTTCTCCATTGTAGTTGCTTACTTTGGGCTTTTGCGAACACTGCTGTCCTTCTAAGAGTTTCAGTTACATAAAAATATTAGTATCAGAATTTACAATATGATCGCCACAGCCCAAACTAGATCTCTACTGTTTGATTAGAAATATATATGGAAGGCTTTGTGTTTTCAACTGCCCACTTCCCAGCCCCCCCACCCCATCCTTCATGAGGGGCCATTGTACAGCCCTTTCCATGGTCACTGTTCTCTTTTACTGGAGGGCAAAACTAGGGCAGAGAAATAATTTTTATTCACTTCTGAAAGGTTACAGTAATAAAGAAACTCTTGTTAACATCAGAGAATGTTGCAGCCAAGAGTTTTCACAGTCTGGCATTGTTTATTTTACATGTAATTTGGAACCTTCTGCACTCTTAAAATATTGGCACAGAAATGTTTTAACTCTTGCAGTACTTCACTGTAGGCAGCAGCTGTGTGGTGTCAGAGGGGTAGCAGGGCTCTGGAGAGCCATTTGCCCTTTTCCTGTTGGAGAGAGAAATGGAACACATGCGTGAGTGTGTGTGTGTGTGTGTGTGTGTCTCACACACACACATGCCCATGTGCATATACATTCATTCATGGGTACCTTTACCTCAGCATTGAGAACAAGAACTTTCTATCCTGATGACCTTTTATGCTTCCCTTCATTTAGTAATGAGAATGGTGTAACCATCCTGATTTCCTTTTTGCTATAACTGCCAGGAAGTACAGAGCTTCCCTTATTTAGATACTTTGATAGAACTAAACTCGTTTCTTTGACTTGTGTTTTGGTTTGATACATACTGTGCATGGTCCAAACTATGTGCCAGGCATTTTGCAGACATCTTATTATTTTTCTTTTTTGGTTTTTCAAGGTAGGGTCTCACTCTAGCTCAGGCTGACCTGGAATTCACTATGGAGTCTCAGGGTGGCCTCAAATTCATAGCGATCCTCCTACCTCTGCCTCCCGAGTGCTGGGATTAATGGCGTGCACCACCACACACGGCATGCAAACATCTTATACAAAAGTCATTGGGATAGAGTTGAATACATCCTCACTTTACCCCTGAGAACTGAAAGGAAGGAAAACAAACCACCTGCCCATGGCCACTATACTAAGTCACAAGACCAGATCTGAATCTTATCAGAGCTTTGTTTGTTTAGCCATAAAGATATACTTTTGTTTTGTTGTGTTTTTAGAGGTAGGGTCTCTAGCTCAGGCTGACCTGGAATTCACTATGCAGTCTCAGGATGGCCTCGAACTCATTGCGATCCTCCTACCTTTGCCTTCCAAGTGCTGGGATTAAAGGCGTGTGCTGCCACGCCTGGCTTAGCCATAAATATATACTCTTTTAAAAAGCCAAGTTCAGAGCTGGAGAAATGGCTTAGCAGTTAAGGCATTTGCCTGTGAAGCCAAAGGACCCAGGTTCAATTCTCCAGGACCCATGTAAGCCAGATGCACAAGGGGCACATGCACCTGGAGTTCATTTGTAATGGCTGGAAGCCCTGGTGTGCCCATTCTGTCTCTGTCTGCCTCTCTTCTATCCCTCTCTCTCTGCTTGCAAATAAATAAATAAAAATTTTTTTTTTTAAAAAGCCAAGTTCAAGCCGGGCGTGGTGGCCCACGCCTTTAATTCCAGCACTTGGGAGGCAGAGGTAGGAGGATCACCATGAGTTCGAGGCCACCCTGAGACTACATAGTGAATTCCAGGTCAGCCTGGACCACAGTGAGACCCTACCTCAAAAAAAAAAAAAAACAAACAAAAAAAAAAAAAAGCCAAGTTCAGTACTGCAGAGATGTCTCAGTGGTTAGACACTTGCTTGAAAAACCTGACAACCTGGGTTTGATTATCTAGTACCTACATAAAGCCAGATATACAAAGTGGTGCATGTATCTAGAGTTCATTTTCGGTGGCAGGAGGCCTTGGAGTGCCCATTGTCTCTTTCTCTTTCTTTCTCTCTCTTTTTCTCTCCCTTTGCAAGTGAATAATCAATAAAAACTTTTTTGTTGTTGTTGTTGTTGTTGTTGTTGTTGTTTTGCGAGGTAGGGTTTCACTCTGGTCCAGGCTGACCTGGAATTAACTATGTAGTCTCAGGGTGGCCTCGAACTCTTGGCGATCCTCCTACCTCTGCCTCCCGAGTGCTGGGATTAAAGGCGTGCGCCACCACGCCCGGCAATAAAAACATTTTTTAAAAGCCTAGTTCAGTTTTTTTTTTTTTGTAAACAAGGGGGAATATAAGTATAATCAGTGAGCAAACTAATTAATCAACCTATATGCTAATAGGAATGCAAGTTCATTACTAGTTTGTTCCACCAAAGGGTTTTTGTTGTTTGTTAGGTCAAGATTAAAAACAGTCATTAGGGGCTGGGTGTGGTGGCTCATGCCTTTAATTCCACCACAAGTTCGAGGCCACCCTGAGACTACATAGTGAATTTTAGGTCAGCCTGATCTAGAGTGAAACCATAACTTGAAAAACAATAAACAAACAAAAACAGTCATTAGGATGTTACAAGTTAAGTGGGAAGATGCTAGTCTGAGAGCTAGGCCTTTTTAGTTCCATGGTCAAATTTGTTCTAAGAATATGGGGAAGACCCACCTATCTACCTGGCCCTTATTAAGTAACTTGGGCGTTCTCCCGGGCTGTTTTCTGAAACCTTTTTACCTTTGGAACCTTGCTCTGCTGTCCATAATTCTCTTCTTCTAAGTATGGCATTTTCTTCCTTGGCTTCCAAAAATGGAGCTTCAACAAAATAGGCAGAGTTGACCACTACCAGGTGAGCTCTTACAGAGCTGTCACCAAGCCCTGCTTTCTCCAGGGATCTCCAACAAAGGGACCTTCCCTACTAGAGCCTGTCTCTGAGCAAAGGCTGCAGGGCTTTATTTACATGTCTGCTCCTGCACACTAAACCTGTTAAAGCCAGCCAGATGATCCCATCCCCTTGGGTCCTGATACATTTCCAGGGCCCACCAAAGGAACAAGAAAGGCTCAGAACTTTCCAGATCTTTGCCCTGAGACAGCTTTTTGTATCCTTTGGCAGACATACTTGCTTTTGGTTTGTGAACTATAAGAGTTGTCCCCATGATGGAGAATCCAAGTTAGTATATGCACATGAAATTCTGGACCAGGGCAGCAGCCTTTCTCCCCAAATCTAGTGAAAACCCCCATGTTCCTGCTGCTCACCTCTCAGAGAAGCAGCATTCAGTGTTGAAATTATAGAGGCTAGCTCCCAGATTCTCAAGCACCTGGACTTTGTAGCCAGACAGATGGTTTCTAGTTCCATCTCTACCACAATGTGGCCTTAAAATCCTGAGCCCATCTCTTTACCTCTCATTGTCTCCATTCTTTCCTCTATTAGTCATGCATTGTTGGGTGACTTCAATGATAACACTTAGTACAGTGCTCGGAACATATGAGGCACTGATAAATGAGAGCTCTCAGTGCTGTACGCAGACCCTTTTTTTGATAGCATTTCACATAAGCATAAAGGGAATGTGTATGTATCTGTCAAACCTCACTGGGTTCTGAAGGACAGAGACATGTTTTTGTCTTGTCCCTTCATCTAGATGGCCTCTGTAGGCCTATAGCAGGGATAGCTGCTGTTGAGCCAACCCCTAAGGGTGACTTGGGCAGAGTGGGATACTCGTGAACACTTTAGTTTCTTCGTCTGTACAAGGGGAAATACTAACCCCTTATTTTGTAACCTTTAAGGACAACTTAAAATGTTAAAGTGTTTGGAGCCCTTTGAAAGGGAGGGGACTAGGGGAATTAATGATGTTTTTGCTGTTCTTGGGAAAGCCCTTTGTGGTTCCCAGTGAATAAATTATTTGGAGTGAGTTTTCTAACACCTCCTACTCCACTATTCACTGCAGTTTGGTTTTTTTTTTTTTAATAACTGTCTGCTGTAATGCTTCTTTGCTTATGACTTATAAAGACATACATTTTTGGGGTTGGACTTTTGACCCTTTTCTGCTCCCTAGAGAGAAATTTCTATCAGAATAATAAAAAGCGTAAACTGTGTGTTATACCTTTTCTAGACCTTGGGCATTTGAGCTGCTGGGGTCAATAATTGACAGGCTCGTTCATGGTTATAGTGGGGAGTAAAAAAAAAAGGTTCCTGTTATGTGCTCCGTGGCTTTCTGTATGTTTCCCATTTCGTTCTTTTTCAATCTGCCCAGTGCCCTTTGCTATGAATCTTTGAGTTTAAAATGAACCATTGACCTTGACACTTTGATACAGATAGAAATGGGTACCCACTTCAATTTAGAAGACAAGAAGGCTTTTATCATCTGCTGTGCATTAGGTCCCAAGGTGAGTCACTCAAGTGGCAGAGGGCTTGCCTTGTCCCTGTTGTACCCATTTTGGTGCATGTGGGTGCCTGTAGTTCATGTGGAGAATGGGCTTCACATGCTCCTTCCCTCTCAGTCTCAGATGCCCTTTGTTATCATGATGAGCTTACCCAGTGCCCATGTTCAGGGCATTGCCTGGAGATAACAGAGAGGTGCAAAACCTGGTCTTGTCCTCTAAGAATTTATTATAAAGCCTTCAGCAAACATCCCTGCTTCTGTCCCTGAGCAGTCTTTTCAAAGGGCTTGTGAGCTTCTAATAGCATCAGGATCCCAACCTCTTCTCACATTTACGTACCACGTAGCACCAGCTAGTGCTTATCTTGTGACTTTGAATGGCAGGTTCCATGTAACATGTGGTAGTTTGAATGATTGTCCCCCAATGGATTCAGCAGTTTTATTCCAGTTGGTAACTTGGATTTACAGCCACCTGGTTGGAGGGGTTGTCACTGTGGGTGGGTCTGCAATTCCAGCCTAAGGTATGCAGAGTGCTTGAGCTCTGCCTGGGGCACCTGGAGTGTGCTTGCTGGTGGGGTTGCTTTTTTTCTCTGCATGGACCTGTGAAAGGGGACCAGCTTCTTCTGCCATTATGGAACTTCCCCTAGATCTGTAAGCTTCAATAAATCTTGTTCCTCCCATAAACTGTCTGGCTTGGAGGTTCATCCTAGAAATGTGTTACCTAATGTATTTTATTTGTTCTGTTTTGTGTCTGTCTGTCCCCATTCTAGATCTGTCTATTGTTCATGGCTGTAGCTTTAGCTTCTAAAACTGTGGTGCATAGTTAGCATGGAATATACATTTGATGATGTAATTGAATATTTTCCTTTGGTCGAGTGCCACACACATGTAATCCTAACACTTGGGAAGTAGAGGCAGGAAGATCAGGAACTTACTCCACTATATGTGGAGTTCCAGGCCAGCCTGTGCTACATGAGACCCTATCTTTAAAAAAAAAAAAGTTAAGGCGGGCGTGGTGGCGCACACCTTTAATCCCAGCACTCGGGAGGCAGAGGTAGGAGGATTGTCGAGAGTTCGAGGCCACCCTGAGACTACATAGTTAATTCCAGGTCAGCCTGGACCAGAGTGAGACCCTACCTTGAAAAAAACCAAAAAAAAAAAAAAAAAGTTAAAAAATGGGCTGGAGCCAGGCGTGGTGGCGCACGCCTTTAATCTCAGCACTCAGGATGTGGAGGTAGGAGGATCACCATGAGTTCAAGGCCACCCTGAGACTACAGAGTGAATTCCAGGTCAGCCTGGCTAGAGTGAGACCCTACCTCGAAAAACCAAAAAAAAAGGGGGAGGGCCTGGAGAGATGGCTTACAGTTAAAGTGCTTGCCTGCAAAGCCTAAGGACTCATATTTGGCTCTCCAGGTCCCACATAAGCCAGATGCGCAAAGGTGAGGCAAGCATGAGGTCTCACATGTGCACAAGGTGGCACACACATCCGGAGTTTGATTGCAGGGGCTGGAGGCCCTGGCGCACCAATTCTCTTTCATTTAAAAAAAAAAAAAAAAAAAAAAAAAGTCCAGACTGTTCAGTCTGTTGGGCTTGCCTCTAAAAGGGGGAGGAGTAGTTTCTTTTATTTATTCAAGGAATACCTTTGTCCTCACCACATGTTAATCACTAATATAGTAGAAAAAAAGTGACTTTACAGGGCTTACAAGCTACTTAATACCAGGAAGAGAAATGAGGTTGAATCTTGCCTAGGTTCAGTTCCAAACCAAATAGATGAACAAGAAGATGCTAGTTCACCTGCTGTTTTTTGTTTTTGTTTTTTTGTTTTTTGAGGTAGGGTCTCACTGTAGTCCAGGCTGACCTGGAATTCACTATGTCGTCTCAGGGTAGCCTTGAACTCATGGTGATCCTCCTACCTCTGCCTCCCACACCTGTGTGCCACCACACCCAGCTTTTGCTTTTTTTTTTTTTTTTTTTTTTGTAGGTAGAATCACCTTTATTGGAGCATGACCTGTTCAGGGCATACAACCCTTGCAGCTCCGCATAGCTGATTACCTGCTGTTTTATTTTGCTTTTGTTTTAAAATTCCTAGAAAAGCAGTCCCAGAGTAGGGCTGAGTGTAAAGGGAAGATGGGGCAAGTGCTGAAGGGAGGAAGAGAGATAGTATGCAGGCACAAGTCAAGCAGGCTATTTGGGCTGAGATCCCACCCAGCCATGTGTCCTTCATCAAGGGACTTAATCTCTATCCTTCAGTTCCTATCCATAAAATAGGGATAGCTGTAGGGCCCACCTCATGTTCTAAAATATTGCAAGTCAATTAGGTTATCACACATGAGGCTTTTGATACCTATTATTTCTAATTTTATTACTTAGTAGTTAAGCATGTATGTATGTAAAAAGAAAAAGAAAAGGCAGTCAGATACAGTTTTGATGGAAAAACAGGCTTAGGGTGTTTGTCTTCAGACTCACCAAGTGGGGAAATGGCTCATGGGACCTAAACTGTGCTTAGCTGACAGTGCAGTTTCTTTAGAATCTTGAATACTCCAAAGAGATCTCTTTATAAAATACAAAATTCTAGGGGAGATTTTCTCCCTCCTTTTGATAAAATACCATTCTAAGAACATTTTACTACAAAAAGAGCAGAAAAGAGAATTACTCTTAGAAATAGAGCTACCCTCACAGGCCACACGGCCAAATGTCCGTTCCATTTGTAAGGGTATCTGAACCTCACTCCTTGCATCTGGACCTCCTTATTCCAGTGGGAGTGATCTTACCATTTCTACATTGGTCCCCATCAGCCATTCCCAGGACACTTCTATAGGATCTTTTAGGTTATCCACTGAATGGCAAGTCTTTTTGAGCCTTAAAAGAACTTTGTCCCAGAAATTCAAGAGGCTGAGGCAAAAGAACCACTCAAACCTAGAAGTTCAAGACCAGCATGAACAACATAGTGAAAACCTGTCTCACAACCCACCACCCCAAAAAAAAACGTGTGGAACTTGTAGTCAGAAGACCATGTTTCTGTGAACTTCTGACCATTTATGAGCTGAGTGACTGGGCAAGTCACTTCATCTTTCTGAGCCTTTGTTTCCTCATTTCTACAGCATGGAACAACCTCTTTCTCAGGATATCATATGGTCAGTATTTTGAAAAATGTCAAACTCCAAGCCAGGTATGGTGGCACACACCTTTAATCCAAGCACTTGGGAGGCAGAAATAGGAGGATCACCATGAGTTCAAGGCTACCTTGAGACTACATAGTGAATTCCAGGTCAGCCTGGGCTAGAGTGAGACCCTACCTTGGAAAACTAAAAACAAAACAAAACAAAATTGTCTTAACTCCAGGGCTGGAGAGATGGCTTAGTGGTTAAGGCACTTGCCTGTAAAGCCTTAAGGACCCAGGTTTGATTCCCCAGTACTCATGTAAGCCAGATACAAGGTGGTGCATGTGTCTGGAGTTTGTTTGCAGTGCCTAAATGCCTTGGCACACCCATTCTCTCTCTCTCTCTCCTCCCTCCCCCCCAAAAAATGAATAAATAAATAAAATATTTAGGAAAAAACATGTCTAACTCCAAATGTAAGGACATAGATGTGAAAGACAAACATTCTGTGACCCATGGAAATGTCTGCTTTACTATTTTCACTACAGATACTAGTCTGACCTGCTGTGTCCAGGTGGAGTCATTTGTTAACTTGTGTGAAGAGGAAAGTAGAGCTGTGGTATGAAGGGACTAGGAACCTTAATCTGGTACAGGGCTAGATTTTGGATCCTCTGAGAAAGTGTTGAGATCTAGGTGACAAGAATCAAATTTAGGATTGTTGAATGGGAAAAGATATTGGAGCTCACTTGGTAGAGTGCTTGCCTAGCAGGCACAAAACCTGGGGATTTCAATCCCCAGAACCACATAAAACCAATTGTGGTGCACACCTATAATCCCAACACATGGGAGGTGGAGGCAGGAGGATCAAAAGTTCAAGGCAAGCTGGGCCTGGTGGCACACACCTTTAATCACAGCACTTGGGAAGCAGAGCTAGGAGGATCGTAGTGAATTTGAGGCTACCCTGAGACTACATAGTGAATTCCAGGTCAGCCTATACTAGAGTGAAACCCTACCTTAAAAAAACAAAAAAGAAAAGAAAAGAAAAAGAAAGCGCAAGTATCTTTAGCTTCATAAGAGTGTTTGAGGCCACCCTGAGCTACACGAGACCCTGTCTTGAAGAACAAATATAGGAGGCAGTGATCTCAGTGTTGCCCTTAGGCTCTTCTAGACTGTTTAGGACCTCAGCATTCCTGATGGTGACATTGCTTGATTTCATTAGCAAAGAGTTCACTAACTTGATTTGTCTGTTTTTACCTTTTTGACTTAATGTTTGTGCAGTTGAGATGGCTGGTTGTGATGCAGAACAAGCATCCTGTAGTTTTTCACTGTACCCAGACTCCCTGAGTTTAATAGAAAATCATTAAAAATGCAAAGTTGTGCCTGCAGCTCTCTATACTCATAAATGTAGTCATGAGGCCCAGGGTGCAGTTAGGAGCCTGCAAATATCTCTGGAAACTTGTCTGTGGCATTACCGTCTCACTGACAGTTATCCAGCCCCATGGCTGATAGGTAGAATGTAGAGGAATGGCTCCTATTGACATGTAGCAAACAAATGACTGAAAAGGGGGCTCTGGCTCCTTGGTGTGCTGCTGCTCTGCTCCCCTGGAGACGCCTGCTGGGCTCAAGCTAAGTACACATCTTGCTCATATTACATCTTATCCAAGCAAGATTTTCCATTACCACAGCATAGGAGACAGGAGCACAGCCACTGCTAAAACCCTTCAAGACTGGTTTTCTACACTTAGTGCTGCCAGGGTCAGAAAGTCATCATTTCATGATAGCAGATAATCATTGAATTCTTTCTTCACCTTTCTTCTCTCTCTACTTTCTCCATTAAGGTCTGATAATGTACAGGTCATGGCCTCAACTGTTTTCCTCCATATCCACATGAAAACCCGATCCTGTATTATGCATTTGTTTTGCTTTTGGAAATAGGATCCCATGTAACCCAAGCTGTCCTTGAACCTACTGGTTAGCAGAGACTGGCCTTGTTTGTTTCTCAAGGTAGCATCTATCACTGTAGCTCAGGCCGATCCAGAACTCACTCTGAGATAGTTGCAGGCTGGCCTTGAACTCACAGCGATCCTCCTAACCTCTGTCTTCCCTGGCCACCATGCCCAGCTTCTTTTTTCTTTTGTACTTATTTTTTATTGACAACTTTCTTGATTGTAGACTATCCCATGATACTTCCCTCCCTCCCCCCACTTTTCCCTTTGAAACTCCACTCTCCATCATACCCCTTCCCCCTCACAATGAGTCTGTCTCTCTTTTATTTTGATGTTAACATCTTTTCCTCCTATTAAGATGGTCTTGTGTAGGTAGTGTCAGGCACTGTGAGGTCATGGATATCCAGGACATTTTGTAAGGAATCCTACTCTTCCTTTGGCTTTTACATTCTTTTTTTTTGTTTGTTTGTTTTTCCAGGTAGGGTTTCACTTTAGTCCAGGCTGACCTGGAATTCTCTATGTAGTCTCAGGGTGGCCTTGAATTCATGGCAATCCTCCTACCTCTGCCTCCCAAGTGCTGGGATTAAAGGCGTGTGCCACCATGCCTGGCTGGCTTTTATATTCTTTCCACCACCTCTTCTGCAATGGACCTTGAGCCTCAGAAGTTGGGTTAGAGATGTTTCAGTGCTGAGCACTCCTCTGTCCCTTCTTCTCAGCACCATGGTGCCTTCTGTGTGATCCCAAAGTCACCACAATCTGAAAAGAGAAGCTTCTCTAACCAAAAGTGAGAATAGCATTAGTATATGGGTATGGACATTAAGAGAAGTGCTCATTGGGCAGTTTGGTGAGCATAGTGTATACATTTAGCAAGACACCAGCAGATGTTACACCCCTAGGGCTCATGACTACCCCTGTTGTAGGTTTTCAGTATCAAATTCCCTCCCATGGAGTGGGCCTCCAGTCCAATTAGAGAGTGGTTGGTTCCCCCATAACAGACATGCCACTGGCCAGATTTAAAGCTTGCAGTATCTACTGTTGAGTATCTTCACTGGTGATTTCTCTCTCTCCCACTGAACTGCATGAAGCGTAGCTTTTTCCAGCTTTCTGTCAGCTGGTCCACATGAAGGAGGCTTTCAGCTTGGCTCCAGCAGGATTTCTTAGTGTCCTTACAGCCCAAGTATGTGGAGTCTTCAGCAATAGGGTCTTACCATCTATTCCTGCTGGGAAACCAAAGGCTTAGGCAATGGCCTATAATGTTTTGGGGGTATCTGTGACCTCCCTGGCCAACAACTCACTGGATGGTATCCCATCCCTAGCACTGAAAATTTTCTATTGCTTCTGAGTATTCCATTGTCCAGAAAAATAGGTTTCCATATGACAGCTTTTTTTTTTTTTTTTTTTTTTTTTTTTTTGGGTTTTTAAGGTAGGGTCTCACTCTAGCTCAGGTTGACTTGGCTCTCACTCTGCAGTTCCAGGCTAGCCTTGAACTCACAGAGATCCTCCTACCTCTCTGCCTCCCTGGGTTTAAAGGCGATGCCTAGCTTTGACATTCTGAAATTCTTTTTTGTGTGTGGGTTTTTTTCTTTTTTTTTTTTCTGAGGTAAGGTCTCACTCTGGCCCAGGCTGACTTGGATTAACTATGTAGTCTCAGGGTGGCCTTGAACTCATGGCAATCCAACTACCTCTGCCTCCCAAGTGCTGGGATTAAAGGCATGACCCACTGTGCCCGGCTGTGTTTTTTTGTTTTGTTTGTTTTTCAAGGTAGGATTTCACTCTAGTCCAATTCACTATGAAGTCTCATGGTGGCCTTGAACTCATGGTGATCCTCCTAAATGCTGGGATTAAAGGCGTGTACCACCATGCCCAGCTATATTCTGAAATTCTTGAGGACAAGTATTTTATTCATCTTTTTACCTCCAGCACATACTGCAATGCCCAGAATCTAATAGGCACTTAGTACATACTTAACAAACCTGATCAAGGAAGTGTAGGATTCTCTACACAGGTGATAGTCTAACAGAGAACACATATTACTTCATGGTACTGCTGTGCAGAATGGAGTCATAACAGGGCTCTGATATACACAAGATTAAGTCATGGGTTGACATATGTCTGAAAAAGTGTTTATAATAGGAATGCTATTTTTTAAAATTTATTTATTTGAGAGAGAGAATGGGAAGGAGACAGAATTGGTACACCAGAACTTCCTGCAACTCCAGATACTTGTGCCACTTGTGCATCTGGCATTGGTACTGGGGAATTGAAATTGGGCCTTCAGGCTTTGCAAGCAAGTGCTTTTAACCACTAAGCCATCTCTCAGCCCCAGGAATGCTCTTTTGCTATGGTAAACTATGCATTCCAGGATTTATCTTTTTATTTTTTTGGAGACACAGAGGAGAGAGAGAGAGAGAGAGAGAGAGGAGGGAGAGAGAGAGGGAAGACAGATAGAGATGGGCGTGCCAGCAGCCTCTCAGCTGCTGTGAACAAAAATCCAGATGTGTGCGCCCCCTTGTGGTCAAGTGCGGCATTGCGCCCTTGCATCATTTTTGCATCTGGCTAAACATGGGACCTGGAGATTGGAACCTCTGGAGATTGGAACCGGCGTTCTTAGGCTTAGGAGGCAGGCGCCTTAACCACCACTAAGCCATTTCTCCAGCCCAGGATTTATCATTTTAACCATTTATAAATGTGCAATTTAGTGCATTAAGTCTATTCACAATGTTGAATAACAGGCATTACTATCAATTTGCAAAATACTTTTGTCTTCCCTAACTCTACCCATTAAATAATAATTCCCAGGCTGGAGAGATAGCTTAGTGGTTAAAGCACTTGCCTGTGAAGCCTAAGGACCCATGTTCAATTCCCCAGTACCTACATAAGCCAGATATACAAGGTGGCACATGCATCTGGTGTTCGTTTGCAGTGGCTAAAGGCACTGGTATGTGCATTCTCTCTCTCTCTTTTTGCCTCTTTTTCTCTCTTTCTTAAGTTAACAAACAAACAAGGGCTGGAGAGATAGCTTAGCAATTAAGGTGCTTGCCTGTGAAACCTAAGGACCCAGATTTGATTCTTCAGGTCCCACGCAAGCCAGATGCACAAGGTGGCATATGTGTCTGGAGTTCATTTTCAGTGGCTGAAGGCCCTGGTGCACCCATTCTCTCTATCTCTCTCTCTCTCTCTCTTTCTTTCTCTCCCTTTCTCTCTGTCTTAAAAAAAAAAAGAGAAAGAGCCAGGCTTAGCAGTTAAGGCACTTGCTTGCAAAGCCAAACAACCTAAATTCAATTCTCCAGGACCCATGTAAGCCAGATACACAAGGTGTCGCATGCATCTGGAGTTCCTTTGCAGTGGCTGGAGGCCCTGCCATACACATTCTATCTGTCTCTCTCTTTCTTTCTCCTCTCTTTCTTTCTCTCTGTCTCTCTCTAATGAATAAAATATTTAAAATAAATAAATAAACAGGGGCTGAAGAGATGGCTTAATGCTTAAGGCATTTGCCTGCTAAGCCAAAGGATCCTGGTTTGATTCTCCAGGACCCACATAAACCTGATGCACAAGGGGGTGCATGTATCTGGAGTTTGTTTGCAGTGGCTGGAGGCCCTGGCACGCCCATTCTCTCGCTCTCTCTCTCTCTCTCAAATAAATAAATAAACAAAAGTTTAAAAAATAGGGCTAGAGAGATGGCTTAGCAGTTAAAGTGCTTGCCTGCACAGCCAAAGGACCTCAGTTTGATTCCCCAGGACCCATGTAAGCCAGATGTGCAAGGTGGCACATGCATCTGGAGTTCATTTGCAGGGCAGGAAGCCCTGGTGTGCCCATTCTCTCTCTCTTTCTGTCTTTATCTCAAATTAATTAATTAATAATTCCCCTAATTCTCCTTTTCAATCCCAGGTAGCCTATATTTTTCTTTCTATGTTATACCTATTCCAAATGTCTTATTACTGGAATCATACAATATTTGGCCTTCTGTATCTGCTTTAGTTCACTAAATATAATGTTTTAAAGATCCATCTCTATTATAGCATGCAGTATATCAAACTTCATGCCTTTTTATAAAGATGAATTAAAGATGATGGTAAATAAAGATAAATAAAGATGATGTCATGTGCATCTATACCACAGTTTGTTTATCCATTCGTCAGTCGGCACTTGGTTATCTATTCTAGTCCCTGCTTGTACTTTTTGGATATATACTTACGAGTAGTATTTCTGGGTTATAGGGTAGTTTTGTGTTTAACTTTTAGAAAAACCACCAAGTTTTTCATAGTGGCAGTATCACTTTACATTCCCTTGTAAGGATTCCAATTTATTTGCATTTTGTTTGTATTTTGAATTATAACCGTCCTTATAAGTATGAATGGAATTATCTTTTGCTTACATTTCAGATAATTGTCTTGCTTTTTAGTCTATCTTGATTATTGATCAGTAGTGATCATTACTAAGTTAAAATGTTTTTGCTCTCCCAATCTTGTGTTTTACAACATAAAACCAAAGTATGACCAAAACTGTCATGCACTAGTACTTGTTAACAGGCATAAGGCCTTTCTTGAACTTGGAAGAATACACAATCATTTTTTGGAGAAAATTATATTATTCTTCCTTTGTCTTTATTATGGAGCAGGCAGGGATGAAAGGTTGAGTAATGTTTAACTTATTTATTTCCAGAGTTAATAGGCTGTTGTTAGAATGACCCCGACAGTTGTAGTTGTCTGTTCAATCAAAAGCTGTCCTCATGCCAGGCGTGGTGGCGCACGCCTTTAATCTTAGCACTCAGGAGGCAGAGGTAGGAGGATCGCTGTGAGTTCAATGCCAACCTGAGACTACATAGTGAATTCCAGGTCAGCTTGGGCTAGAACAAGACCCTACCTCGAAAAACCAGAAAAAAAAAAGTCCGCCTCTTTCCTTCAGACTTCTGTGTCAGTATGCTCTTGATAGAACTCAAGCAAGTGCTGGTAATAGAACAGGAGGACATGGTCTTGAGATTTATTTCAGTGGAAGAGACTGATGTGAGAGGGGTGTGAGGTTTCTAAGGCCACACGAGGACAGAAGTCAGGCCTCTTCTACTAGAGCAGAGTTGTGTTTGAGAACAGCAACAGCAGGTCTGGCTTGGCCCCTCCCCAAATTCTTGTTCTCAGGATATGTTCTTGAAATCTGTAATGTGCACGGACACCACTGCTTCAAGATGTAATTATGATAGAGCATTGGTTCATTCTGTTCACATGTGCTGACCGGTGTGCTGTCTTTGCCTTCAAGGAGCTCACAGTCTAATGCAGTGCATTGGAGTCTGCCCATAAACAGATCGTTAAAGTAGTACAGTAAGTGTTCCTGGTGGAAGTATAAAAATGCATGTGAGGGAAAAAGCAACAAGTTCTGGGAAGACTTAAAAAGCTTCACAGAAAAATGATGTGATGCCTTTTCTATAAAATGAGGACAATAACCCCTTTTTTTTAGGATTGTGAAGATTAAAGAGATAACACATTAAAAGCTTTTGCCACAGGTTCTGGTACTTGCTAAACATTCAATAAATGCTAACAGATCTCAGTTTCTAACAAATTGATGAATAAATGGTACATTCATTGATTGGGGACAATAAGACTGTCCTCAACTAATCTAAGCAAACAAATTCATTGGAAAGTAACTGCAACTCAGAATGGAGAGTCTTAAGGAGAGCTTAATTTCTAATATCAAATCTAATATCTATTATTATATTATATTATATTATATATATTATTATATATATTATATTATATTATATTAATATCTATCTAATATCAAATTCTAATATCAAATAGTTGGCAAACATGTTCAATGCCTACTTCCACATAACAATAGCATGTGGTATTGATATAATTATTGTCTAATAAAATATGACTGGCATCTCTTGCATTGCATTATTACCTTGTGATGAGTTTGGTATATTCCTTATGCAACTCTAGCCACCCTTGGTCATTTATTCATGACTGTTCTCAGAAGCAAAGAGTCAATGGCTCAGCTTGGGCTGTGTGCCCATCTCTGTGAAGAGGAGTCAGAGTTCCAGAATGTGTAGCTATCTAACTCCTGTAGAGGGAAGTTTAGGTCAGTGCCCTAAGGAAGGGTGGAGAGAGGAGAGAGTATCATCTCAGATAGTTTCAGAGTCTTGTGATCCTTTGGGGTTGATGGGAAGAAATCCAGGCCAATTCCTGAGATAGCTTCTGGGTGTTTCTGTTATCCACAGAACAGTGAGTGCCCTTGGTCTGTGGTCCGTGCTGACCAATTATGACTATATCTGTTCTTCACTGAATTTCTCTGGTTTTTTTTTTTTCATTTTAAAAATTTGTTTATTCTGTTATTTTATTTCAAGGCAGGATTTCATTCTAGCCCAGGCTGAACTGGAACTCATTCTGTCTCCAGGCTGCCCTTGAACTCATGGTGATCCTCCTACCTCAGCCTCTTGATTACTGAGATTAAAGGCATGTGCCACCATGCTCAGCCTTTTTTTTTTTTTTTTTTTTTTTTTTGTTTTTTTGCAAGGTAGGGTCTCACTCTGGTCCAGGCTGACCTGGAATTAACTACATAGTCTCAGGGTGGCCTCGAACTCTCAGCGATCCTCCTACCTCTACCTCCCGAGTGCTGGGATTAAAGGCGTGTGCCACCACGCCCGGCTTATGCTCAGCCTTTTTAAGTGTGGTAGCTAAAAAACTAAAATAAAATTTTAGAAAGACTTTATGTATATATCATATATGCACATTCATTGGTGTGTGCGCATGATTGTGAAGGCCAGAAGACAACCTTAGTCGTTATCCTTGGGAATACTTTTTTTTTTTCTTCTTTGTTTGAGGTAGAGTTTCACTCTAGCTCAGGCTGACCTGGAATTTACTATGTAGTTTTAAGATAGCCTCAAACTCATGGCAGTCCTCCTACCTCTGCCTCCCAAATTCTGGGATTAAAGGCGTGCACCACCACGCCCGGCTTCAACTTTTTTTTTTTTTTTTTTTTTTTTTTTTGAGACAAGTTCTCTCATGGCCAGGAACTTACCACTTAGGCTAGACTATTGGCCAGCAAGCCCCAGGGATCCTCCTGCTTCTACCTCCTTAGCACTGGGATTTTAGGCATATGCCACCACATGCAGCACATTTACATGGGTCAAACTCAGGTCCTCATGCACTTTATCAACTGTACTATCATCCCCAGTACCCACAAAACTTGACCTTTGTATGCAAGTATGCAGGAGTTTTTAAAATGCATTTATTTGTTTATTTATTTTTATTTACAGGGGAGGGAGAGAGAGAGGGAGACAGAATGAGAATATGGAGTGCTATGGGAGGTCCTGCTACTGCAAACAAACTCCAGATACGTGCATCACTTTGTGTGTCTGTCTTTACATGGGTACTGGTAATTAAACCCATGTCCTTCAGACTTTATAAGCAAGTGCTTTTAACAACTGACCCATCTCTTCAGCCCTATTTTTTTTCTTTTATATATCTAGTTATAGTTACCTTTTCACATTTCTGCTTTTTATAGGTATATTAGCTAATTTTTCTCTTTGCTATGATGAAATACCTGACAAAAGAACTTACGGCTGGGCATGGTGGTGCACGCCTTTAATCCCAGCACTCAGGAGGCAGAGATAGGAGGATTGCTGTGAGTTCAAGGCTACCCTGAGACTACACAGTGAATTCCAGGTCAGCCTGGGCCAGAGTGAGACCCTACCTTGGGAAAAAAAAAAAAACTTACGGAAGGAAGGGTTTATTTTGCCTCACAGTTTTAAATAATGCAGTTCATCTTGGCAGGTAGACCAGGGGGTGATTGGTCACTTTGCATCTGTAGTCAGGAAGCAGAAAGAGACGAATGTTAGTATTGAGCTTGTTTTCTCCTTTTCCCCTTTTCATCAGCACAGAACTCGAGCGCATGGGTTAGTGCTGGTCTTCCCTCCTCAGCTAAACCTCTTTAGAAACACCTTCACAGACATACTCAGAGGTCTGGATGTGATTCTAATCCCACAGAAGTTGGCAGTGATGATTAATCATCACAAGTGGATTTACTTTATTTGGTTTTTCCTTTTTGTGCTGCTACAATTGAACCTAGAGTCTCATGGATCTACAGCCCTAGACCCCCTCCCTTTCTTTCTTTCTTTTTTTTTTTTTTTTTGGTTTGGTTTTTTGATATAGGGTCTCACTCTAACCCAGGCTGAATTCCCTATGTAGTCTCAAGCTGGCCTCAAACTCACAGCGATCCTCATATCCAGCCTCCCGAATACTGGTATTAAAGGCATGTGCCACCATACCC
Source organism: Orientallactaga sibirica (assembly GCA_036365145.1). NCBI lineage: Eukaryota > Metazoa > Chordata > Mammalia > Rodentia > Dipodidae > Orientallactaga > Orientallactaga sibirica. The sequence continues at coordinate 10,710,972 of JAEOAD010000011.1, forward strand.
AAACCTAGCCCTTTTGTGTGTGTTTGTGTGTGTGTATTTTTTATGAGAGGGAGAAAGAGAGAGAATGAGAATTGACTTGCCAGGGCCTCCAGCCACTGCAATCAAATTCCAGACGCTTGCATCACTTTGTACGTCTTGCTTCTGTGGGACCTGGAGGGTTGAACATGGGTCCTTAAGCTTCACAGGCAAGCACCTTAACCATTAAGCCATCTCTCCAGCCCCTAGCTCTTTTTTTTTTTTTTTTTTTTTTTTTTTTTTTGGAGGTAGAATCTCTAAAAGTGACTCAGTCTGGCTTTGAACTCACTCTGTAACCCAAGCAGACTTTGAACTTTATGATCTGCCTTAGTCTTCTGAGTACCTAAGATTACAGGCATGCACTGCCAGGTGTAGCTCACGTTTCTGATTTATTAGTGCATGATTGGAGACTTGCTCAGGATTCTGTTACATCTACCCTGTCAAATCTCTCATCTATCCTGATACTTATTGGTTTACTTATTTAGGACTAAGCAAGCTACTCTGCTTTGACCTTGAATCTTGTCTTTTTTTTTTTTTTTTTTTGACAATTTTTCTAATATTTTAGAGTCATTTCTATTTTACTCTTGTTTCCAGAATAGTTTTATGCTTGTGTGATTCGTTTTTGTTGTTGTTTTCTCGAGGTAGGGTTACACTCTAGCTCAGGCTGACCTGGAATTCACTATGTTGTTTCAGAGTAGCCTTGAACTCACAGTGATTCTCCTACCTCTGCCTCCCAAGTGCTGGGATTAAAGGCATGTGCCATCACGTGTGGGTGATTCTTCATTTCTGATATAACTCATCAGAAACTGAAAGATGTGATAGCTTTGAAAAGATACTAGATTTAGGGACTGGCCATCTGAGTGTAAAGTCCCTTTGCATAGATGTGTTTAGGGGCAAGCCACTTAAGATTCTTTGGCTTCTATTTCCTTATTTAGAGAATGAGGACAATAGTAGCTTTTAGGCTGTGGTTATAAGGCACAAATGAGATCATAAGCATATACATATTATGAAATGCAGTATATAATCATTGTTGCCATCATACTCATTGTCAGTAGGGATTTTTAAATGGCAGTCCTAGGATTCCTTTCTTTAGAACACTATGCTGAAGTACTTTAGCTAAAAGACTCTTTCAAGCCAGGAGTTGACCCCTCTACTTAGGCTGTGTGACATTTATCACATGGGCATAACCACAAGCTTCCAGAATATAGATATCCTGACCTAGAAGAACATTGAACTGGCATTTAGTCTTCTTGGGACCTTAATGTACTTCAAAAGCTGCTTTTCGGGCAGGATAGCTGTTAAGGCACTTGCCTATAAATCCAAAGGACCCAAGTTCGATTCCCCAGGACTCATGTAAGCCAGATACACAAGGTGGTGCGTGTGTCTGGAGTTCGTTTGCAGTAGCTGGAGGCCCTGGCACACCCATTCCCCCTCCCCCCCCCACTGCTTCTCTCTCTCTCTCTCTCTCTCTCAAATAAATAAATAAAAATAAAAACAAATATTTTTTAAAAGCTGATTTTCAAGATGATGATGGACTTAGTGGGATATTCAATGCCTTGTCAATTAGATAAATGGTGGTAATTTCCAGTGATAGCCAAACTTTTGAAAAGGATTCTTATACTTTGTTAATATTCAGAAATTAACTCTATTGATTCTGCAGTTCTGACTGCCAGCCTTACACCTTGTTTTCAAGGTTTTTTTTTTTTTTTTTTTTTTTGAGGTAGGGTCTCACTCTAGCTCAGGCCAACCTGGAATTCACTATGTAGTCTCAGGGTGGCCTCGAACTCTCTGCGATCCTCCTACCTCTGCCTCCCGAGTGCTGGGATTAAAGGCGTGCGTCACCAAGCCTGGCCTTCCAGGATGTTATTAAGCCAGTTATATTTTAAATATTTAGATCTCAATTTTCAAATTTCAAAATAACTAAGACTTTCTTTGAAAAAACAAGAACAGGGCTGGAGAGATGGCTTAGTGATTAAGGCACTTGCATAAGCAGATACACAAGGTAGGTAGCACATGCATTTGGAGTTGGTCTGCAGTGGCTAGAATCCCTGGCATACCCATTCTCTCTCTCACTCTCTCTCTCAAATAAATCAAATAAATAAATAAAAATATAAAGTATTGCATTATATAGCAAGCTTCCTGATGTAAGAATGTCTTTTTTTTTTGGTTTTTCAAGGTAGAGTCTCACTCTTGCCCAGGCTGACCTGGAATTAATTATGTAGTCTCAGGGTGGCCTTGAACTCATGGCAATCCTCCTACCTCTGCCTCCCGAGTGCTGGGATAAAAGGCATGTGCTACCATGCCCGGCTTCTGATGTTAGAATTTGAGGGCTGGCAAAATGGCTTAGCAGTTAAGGTGTTTGCCTGCTAAGCCTAAGGACCCTGGTTTGATTCCCCAGGACCCACGTAAGCCAGATGCACAAGGAGGCGCATGCATCTGGAGTTTTTTTTTTTTTTTTTTGCAGTGGCTAGAGGCCCTAGCATGCCCATTTTTTCTATCTGCCTCTTTCAAATTAATTAATTAATTAAATTAATTTTGGGGGGTTGCTTTTTGAGGTAGGGACTCACTCTTGCCAGGCTGATCTGGAATTAACTATGTAGTCTCAGGGTGGCCTCGAACTCACAGCAATACTCCTACCTCTGCCTCCTGAGTGCTGGGATTAAAGGTGTGTGCCACCACACCCTGCTAAATTAAATATTGTTTTAAAAAAAAGAATTTGAGAGCTGGAAAGATGGATTAGCGGTTAAGGCACTTGCCTGTAAAGCCTAAGGACCCAGGTTTGATTCTCCAGTACCCATGTAAGCCAGGTGCACATTGTGGCACATGTGTCTGGAGTTTGTTTGCAGTGGCTGGAGGCCCTGGCATACCCATTTGCTCTCTCTCTCTCCCTAATAAGTAAATAAAAATAAATATTAATAAAAAAGAATTTTAAACATTTTTCCAAATTTATATATTTGGTGCTAAAGGTGGAACCTAAAGCCTTTCAGTACTAAGCATGCCCTCTCATAATCTTAAAATGTCTCTCTCTTTTTTTTTCCCCCAAAGTAAGGTCTCACTGTAGCTCAGGCTGACCTGGAATTCACTATGTAGTCTCAGGGTAGCCTCAAACTCATAGCGATCCTTCTAGCTCTGCCTCCTGAGTGCTGGGATTAAAGATGTGTGCCACCACACCTGGCTTTAAAATGTCTCTTAAAACTGGATTTTAAAAAGAACCATCCTGTCGCTGGGCACAATGGCACATGCCTTTAATCCCAGCACTTGGGAGGCAGAGGTAGATTGTCATGAGTTCAAGGTCACCCTGAGACTTCATAGTGAATTCCAGGTTAGCCTGAGCTAGAGTGAGACCCTACCTGAAAAAAAAAAAAAAAAAAAAAAAAAAAAAAAAGAACCATCCTGTGCCTTGTTTAGTTTGGCCTCTCATCATAACTGGAACATACTTTACTCAGACATTTGCATCATTTTCTAAAAAGAGAAGAAAAAAATGAAATTGTCCATTTAGCAGTTTTTTTTTCTCTCTCTTTTTTTCTTTTCTCAAAGTAGGGTCTCACTCTGGCCCAGGCTGATCTGGAATTCACTTTGTAGTATCAGGGTAGCCTCAAATTTATGGTGATTCTCGTACCTCTGCCTCCTGAGTGTTGGGATTAAAGGTGTGTGCTACCACACCCAGCTTTTCTTTTCTTTTGTTATTTATTTATTTATTATTTATTTATTTATTTATTTATTTATTTATTTGAGAAATGGAGGGGCGGGGGGGGGGGGAGAGGGAGAGAATGGGCATGCCAGGGCCTCCAGGAACTGCAAACAAACTCCAGACACATGCACTACCTTGTGCATCTGACTTATATGGGTCCTAGGGAATTGAACTTGGGTCTTTTGGCTCTGTAGGCAAGCACCTCAACCACTAAGCCATCTCTTCAGCCCCTCTTTTCTTTTTTATTGGTGTTAACAGTTTCATGCACCTGAGTGAGCCACACATGTGCGCGCGCACACACACACACACACACACACAATTTTGTTTGTAATATTTGATCAATGATAAATGAGACTCAGTTCTCTACTCTCACCTGTCTTCTTTGTATCTCACATAACATTCCACAATGGCTTAATTTCTAACATTAAATTTAAATATTGGCTAACTGATGTTCAATGCATAGTAGTCATGACAATAGCACGTGGTGTTGATATAATTACTGTCTACTAAATTATGGCTGGCATCTCTTGCAGTACATTATTCCCTTGTGATGATTTTGATATATTCCATATGCAACTCTAGCCACCCTTGGTCATTTATTCCAATAAATTCATATATATATATATATATATATATATATATATATAGTCATTTTTTTTTTGCAAGGAGAGAGAACATGCCAGGGCCTCTTGCCACTACAAACAAACTCTAGATACATGTGCCACTTTGTGCATCTGGTTTTGCATGGGTACTTCAGAATCGAACCCAGGCCATTAAGCTTTGCAAGAAAGTACCTTTAACACCAAGCCATCTCTCCATCCCCTTCAACAAATTCTTTTTTTTTTTGTTTGTTTGTTTATTGGGGTAGGGTCTCACTCTAGGCTAACCTGGAATTACTGATTCACTATATAGTCTCAGGCTAACCTGGAACTCACAGCAATCCTCCTATCTTGGCCTTCTGAGTGCTGGGATTAGAGGTATGCACCACCGTGCTTGGCTCTCTCCCCCATTAGGCAGGGTCTCACTCTAGCCTAAGCTGACCTGGAACTCACTCTATAGTCCCAGGCTGGCCTTGAACTCATGGTAATCCTCCTACTTCCGCCTCCACAGTGCTGGGATTTAAAGACATGTACCACCACACCCAGTGCCAACAGATTTTTAAAAATATATATTTTTTTATTTATTTGAGAGAAAGAAATAGGCAGAGAGAATGACTATAGGCGCACCATGGCCTTCTGCCACTGCAAAGAAACTCCAGGCACATGTGCCACATTGTGCATCTGTCTTTATGTGGGTACTTGGGAATTAAACCTAGGCCATTAGGCTTTGCAAGCAAGTGCCTTTAGCTGCTGAGCTATCTCTCCAGCAGCCCTCTCCAATTTTTTTTAAACTTTATTTTATGTTACTTGTTAGAGAGAGAGAGAGAGAGAGAGAGAGGAAGAAAGGCACATAGAGAGAGAATAGGTGCACCAGGGCCTTCAGCCACTGCAAACAAACTCCAGACACATGCACCACTTTGTGCATCTGGCTTACATGTGTCCTAGGGAATTGAACCTGGGTCCTTTGGCTTAATAGGCAAGTGACTTAACTGCTAAATCCATCTCCCCAGTCCACAAAATTAAAAAAAAAAAATTGGGGGGGGCTGGAGAGATGGCTTAATGGTTAAGGCATCTGCCTGCAAAGCCAAAAGACTGAGGTTCAATTCCCCAGGACCCACATAAGCCAGATACAAGGGGCATATGTGTCAGGAGTTCATTTGCAGTGGCTAGAGGCCCTGGCATGCCCATTCTCTTTCTATCTGTCTCTTTTCTCTCTTTTTCTCTCTCTACTTGCAAATAAATAAATAAAAATTAAAAAAATATATTTTGGGGCTGGAGCATTGTCTTAGTGGTTAAGGTGCTTGCCTGCAAAGTGAAAGGTCCTCGGTTCAATTCTCCAGGACCCACTTGTGCAAGATACACAAGATGGTACATGTGTCTGGAGTTCATTTGCAGTGGCTTGAGGCCCTGAAGCACCCATTCTCTCTCTCTCTCTGCCTCTTTCCTTCCCTCTCTCAAATAAATAAATTAAGTGGACATATTAACAGTATTTCCTCAATCAATTGAGAAGTATGAAATGAACTAATATACATTAAAACTGTTAGCACACTTCCTGGCACTTGAGAAATCGTGAATTTTGGACCTTATTTCCAGATTTGAATCACTTGAAGCACCTGGAGACTCAGGAGTGTAATTTGAAAGCTCAATCATAGAGGATAAGGAAGCTAATAATATCACTTCCATCAGTAAACACAAAAATTCCCATTAGCAGTGTGGCTAAGAGACATGAGCGTGTGACAGAGCTATGGGAACAGCACAAAGCTGACTGACCAAGGAGTGAGGTGAGACTCAGGAAGCAAAAGGAACGAGGTAGAAACAATGACCGAGAACAAATTTTGAAGAATCTTCAAGTGCTCCCAGATAGAGGTTACCACATGATCTGCCGCTGGTCTCTGTATCCAGATAGTCTCTGTTAAGTAGTCACACAAATATCTTTAAGAGCCTCAGCAGTAAAAAGGGGAAAGAGGGCAGTGAATTGGCCTTAAATGAACTGGCATCTCTTTAAAGGTAATATTCCTCCCTGAGAATACTACATTAATTAAGCATGTGCCTTACAAGATTCCTTATTGCTTGTGTTCCCTGTGGCTTGTCTCATTCATTAATCTACTGATTAGTAGCCCTGAACTTTGCATCCCCTCCCCCCTGTTTTTTTGCATTCCCTTTTTAATATACTATGCTGTTCCCCGAGGACATAAACTCCAGGACCTGTCCCTGGCCTGCTCATGTTTGTTTTCTTTGCCCCTTGTGCCTGCCTCTGCTATAACATTTGTAGTATGTGTTAAGTAATCCTTAAGGTAACATTTTTATTATGTCATAAAAAGTGCATGGCAAATCTATTATAACTCATGGACTTTGTTTAAAAATGAACGGATAATTTATTGAGTGTGTTACATGAGCCTTGCTCCCCTCCCCATTTCAGCAGAGACCTGCTGCTCATTTAGCCTAGCCTCCTATTGAGTGCTCCCACCCTGTGACATGCTGCAAAAGCAGAGCCATGGTTGGCTAGAAATGACATCATAGTTTATGTACTCAATAAAAATTTAATTAAGTCATTACAGGAATTGCAGTCATCATTTAACCCTCTGATTTCTTCTGTTTAGTTTATTATTAAACATTCAGTAATACCAGTCATCGAATCCTGATGGCTTATAAAATATCTGCATGAATTTTAATAGCTTAAATAAATGGGAAAATATGAGTAACTGATATAAAAGGAACCTTTCCCATGTGGTGGTGCAATATGTATGGGGTTTTAGAAAAAGCAAAGCATTATTGAAAGGATAAGATTTTAATAAGCAAACAGCCCAACACTGTCTGGGCGGAGTTTCTTTTCTGCTGGGGCATCTGGTATTCATGGGTGAGGTGCTCCATATAGAGTGATCTGGCACCACGGAAGTGGGGAACCTACATACCAACAAACAAAAGCTCATGTAAGGGAGTAAAACCCAACAAGGTTCACCAGAGGGAATATCTAGCTCTGCTTGGCTGGCCAGAAGGGCTCAGTGAAGTGAGTCCAGTAGTTGAGGAAATTGCTGTCACTTCCCCTCACCTGTTACCTATACGTCTTGTGTCCGCACTGACTGAGCTCTTCCAGGAAGATTCTTTTTCATGATCTAATCCAGCCTGGGTGATGATACCTGAAAACCATTTCTGGGTATGGTAGCTTGCCCTCTCTCAACTAGAGATTAGGAGAAGAAGGAGTTTACAGGTCACTGGCATTAGAGGATCCAGGCAGTTAGGGAAGCCTTGCTAACACTCCTTCATTCTACCTGAGCAACAGCCAACCAGGATGCAGGCTCATCCTAAGATGAGATGTGATTGTGTATACACAGCCTTGTTAAAAAGCAACAACCAAGGCTGGCAGCACCACATGTAGGTGATACTTGGAAATGCCGTGCAGATGGTAAAGCAGGAACAGCATTTGTCCCACCCTGATCCTGTCTCTAACACTACCTTGATGTGTAACCTGTCTCTTCCCGCTTTGAGCCTCAGTTCACCATTTCCTCAGGGGTATTGAGCTAGGTGATCCCCGAGGGCCCTTCCACCTCCAAAGTTCATTGATGTGATGCAACACATAAGCTAGCTCTGCTGAGCAGACTTGGTAAATGTTTTTGTAAGTGTGGTGCCCTGCCTCAGTGTTGGATGTATCCCTGGTGTCCTTTTTGTGGCTCTGGGCCTCTTGCACAGTTAGAATAACTGGCATAGGAGTAAGGAAGAGCCCCAAAATGAGTATTGAGAGTCTGGTTTGTACGATAGGAAGGGAATGAACTCTAGTTCTAGTCTGCTTTCTTGGCTCTTTTTTTTTTTTTTTCAATAAAAATGTGGCAGTATATGTTTGTAGAATTTCAGAAACACACAAGTTTTTAGCAGTAAAAAGAAACAAAACAAATTGGTATCATTGGACAAAGCATGCTATGAGTGAGGCATTTGTTTTTGTTTGGGATGCTCAAGGTAGAACCCAGGTTTTCATTAAGGGTTAGGCAAGTGCTAGCCACCCAATTCCAGTCCTGCCCTGATTATTATCATGCCTGTCCTATACCCTGGCCTTGGACCAGATGTTTGGGTGCCAAAATGGTCATTCTTGGTTCCTATGACACAAGCTTGAGTAGTTTCTAGACTGGTGGGAGAGATAGGTACATAAGCAACTGTAAACCATATTATGTACCTATGGGAGACGTGTACACAGAGCTCTGAAAACACAAAGGGTGGATGGCTAATGTGGCCTGGGTTTAAGGTGGGTGGGAAAGGTCATGGTTTGCACTCAGCTACCACCAATCTCATATTTTCCAGCCTTGAGCTTTCACAATTCTCTCTTCATTTTTGAAAATTGTCCATGACTGTAAAGTATTGGAACTGGTCTTAGTTTTAGTTTTATATAAACAAACCAGAAGGTATTACTCATAATTCCTTGCATTTGCAGAGTGCTCTGCAGTTTACCAAGATTTTCAGTGTATGCTGTTAACTTAATGAATGAATACATACTAACTCAGTTGCTTTTGAAAACAGTTCTTGTGTACAGGGTATTTAAAAGACAAGAAAATGGATTCAGAGAGGTTATTTGACTTGCTTAAGATTATATCCAAAGTACATAGCAAAGCTATGACTTGAACCCAGGTTTTCTGAGTCTAAATACAAATCTTTTGTCTTTCTGCTCTTCTTTACACACTAGTTATGAAGCCCAGATTAAAAAAAAAATCACTCAGGGGCTGGAGAGATGGCTTAGCGGTTAAGGCGTCTGCCTGCTAAGCCTAAGAAGCCGGTTCCAATCTCAAGGTCCCATGTTTAGCCAGATGCAAAGTGACGTAAGGGTGCAATGCCACACTTGCCCACAAGGGGGCGCACACATCTGGATTTCATTCACAGTAGCTGAGAGTGCTGGCGTGCCCATCTCTATCTGTCTCCCTCTCCCTCTCTGTCTGTCTCTCTCCAAAAATAAATAAAATTTTAAAAAATTAAAAAAAAATCACTCAGTCTAAAGCTGGGTGTGGCGTCACAGCACTGGGGAGGCAGAGGTAGGAGGATCACCATGAGTTCGAGGCCACCCTGAGACTACATAGTGAATTCCAGGTCAGCCTAGGCTAGAGTGAGACCCTACCTCGAAAAACTAAAAAAAAAATTTTTTTAATTTTTAAAAAATCACTCAGTCTAGCCGGGCATGGTGGCTCATGCCTTTAATCCCAGCACTCGGGGAGGCAGAGGTAGGAGGATCACTGTGAGTCTGAGGCCACCCTGAGACTACATAGTGAATTCTAGGTCAGCCTGAGCTAGAGTGAGACCCTACCTCAAAAAAACCCCCCCCAAAAAAAAAAAAAAAGTCACTCAGTCTTTGTGATCTGTTATGGTTTGGATGTAAAATATCCTCCATGGGCTCATTTGAACACTTGGTCCCCAGCAGGTGGCATTGTTTTGGAAAGATGTGTGGAACATTTAGGAGGTGGGGCCTACCTGGAGGAAGTAAGTTGCTCAGGGACAAGCATTGAAAATTATGGCCTCATCCCACTTCTAGCCTGAGCTTTCTGCCTCCTAATCTGCCAAGGTGTGAGCAAAGAGCCTCACACTATCCCCCACTCCCATAAGCCACCCATTGCCATACCTTCCCTGCCATTATGTACTGTATTGTATTCCCTCAAACTGTGAGTCAATACACCCTTTCTCCCTTAAATTGGTTCTTTGAGGTATTTTAATTATCCTCCTGGAAGCAGGAGGTTACAGAATGTAAGGAGCATTGACTTGAAATGGATGATGATCTTAGCTTCATCAATAATTTACTGTGTAACTCACTAGGACAAGTCACTCCACCTTCCTTAGTCTCCAGGCAGCCACTTAGAGGTGACTGTAACACAATTGCCTCTCAGAGTTCTGTTGAAGATTGAAGGAGATGGTGGTGGGTGTGGGTATGCAAAGGACTATTAAGTAGGACTCTTAATTTCCATATGAAGTTCCAAATAGTGTTTGATATTTTGTTAAATATGTCAGGTTAAATTACAGCAAGTCCTTACCCAATGTTATATACTCCTGGGCTTTCCACTGGGATCCCAGAGAAGAACAAAAATGTGGACCCCATTCTCAAAGCATATTGCTGTCTGTGGGCCTAAATTTTACCCTATTGAAGATATTCAATGAACTTCAGACTCTGTAGGTATCTGAAGAAGTCTACCAGAGTCTCAATAATCAAACAGAATTGGCTTTCTTTTTTTGTGTGTTGTTTGGTTGTTTTAGACACTAGTCCAGGCTGACCTGGTACTCACTCTGTACTTCCAGGCTGGCCTTGAACTCACAGCGATCCTCCTACTCAGCCTCCTGAGTGCATTATGTTTCTAAAACAATCTCTTAACAGCAGCAATAACTAATTAGTTGTTCATCTTATTTTTCTTTCCTTCCACAGCCTCTGAGGCCCTTTCCTATACCTCAGCAGCTCACATACAGTCCAGCGTCTCTCTCCTCTTCCCACTCCTGACAACATCCTTTTATCTTTTTATCTATATTTCACCATGATAAGCTCTTCTGAGAGGCTTTTGAGACATATGTCTACCCTGATATCAACATAACTTGCCAGAGTTCTTACCCATTCACCCATTTGACATACCCCCAAACATTCTTTTTTTTTTTTTTTTTTTTTTTTTTGGTTTTGCAAGGTAGGGTCTCACTCTGGTCCAGGCTGACCTGAAATTCACTATGTAGTCTCAGGGTGGCCTCGAACTCTCAGCGATCCTCCTACCTCTGCCTCCCGAGTGCTGGGATTAAAGGCGTGCGCCACCACGCCCGGCTTCCCAAACATTCTTTTTCCATCCCCTCACCTCAGCAGACCTCCAGCCTCACTCTTTCCTGTCAGATTGTTCTCCCAGGTCCACTTAAATGTTTTCTAAAACAGTCTTTCTCACCTACCCAGCAAGAGGACATTCACACTGAAATTCATTTATCTCAGCACATTTATTATTGTTTGCTTGAGGCAATATGTGATAATACTGTTCTCTTTCATTTGGCTTTTTATTTTTATTGATTGGTATGCGTGTGCATATGTGTGTATGGGTACACCAGGGCCTCTTGCCCCACTGCAAACGCTAGACACTTTTATCACTTTTTGCATCTGGTTTACAAAGGGTGCCTTAGGACTTGAACCCAGGCCAGCAGGCTTTGCAAGCAAATGCCTTTAACCTCTGAGCCATCTTCCCAGGCCCAGATTTTTTAAAAATACTTTATTTGTATTTATTTATTTGAGAGAGAGAAGATGGGTATGCCAGGATCTCTAGCCACTGCAACTCCAAATGCATGTGCCACCTTTTGCAGCTGGCTTACATGGGTCCTGGAGGATTGAAACTGGGTCCTTTGGTTTTGCAGGCAAACATCTTAACTGCTAAGCTATCTCCCCAGCCCTGATTTTTTTTTTTTTTTTTTAAGGCAGAATCTCACTCACCATCCTCTTACCTCAGCCTGTCAAGTACTGGGATTATATCTGTAAAACACCATGACTAGTTCTGTTTCCTTCCTCCCTCCCTCCTTTCCTTCCTTCCTTTTTGGTATTTCAAGGTAGGGTCTTCCTCTAGTCCAGGCTGACCTGGAATTCACTATGCAGTCTCAGAGTGCCTTCAAAGTCACAGTGATCCTCTTACCTCTGTACCTCTGCCCTTCCAAATGCTGGGATTAAAAGGCATGTGCCACCATGCCCAGCTACTGGTTTGTTTCTTTGAGACAGGGTCTCATGTAGCCCAGGCTGGTTTTGAACTCACTATGTAGCTGAGGATGATCTTGAACTCCTGATCTGGGAGCCACCACACTGGGCAACTAATTTCTTTTGCTTGCTTGCTTTCTTTTCTTTCTTTCTTTCTTTCTTTCTTTCTTTCTTTCTTCTTTCTTTCTTTTGTTCTTTCTTTCATTCTTTCTTTCTTCTTTCTTTCTTATTTTTCTTTTTTTTGGTAGGGTCTCACTCTAGCCCAGGCTGACCAGGAATTCACTCTGTATTCTCAGGGTGGCCTCGAACTCATGATGATCCTCCTACCTCTGCTTCTTGAGTACTGGAATTAAAAGCGTGCGCCACAATAACCAACGCAACTAATTTCTTTAGACAAACATTTTTTTATCCTACAGCAAACTATGTGGTTCAAGGCACTTTCTTATACTTTGTGTTCCTAGGATCTAACACAAAACCAGATGTATCATTGGGGTTCCATTGATGAAACTGACTACTTTGTATTATTTGGTTGGTTTTTTTTTTTTTGTTATTGTTGTTGTTTTTTGAGGTAGAGCCTCAGTCTAGTCCAGGCTGACCTAGAACTCACTGTGTGGTCTCAGGGTGGTCTTGAACTCACAGCGATCCTCCTGCCTCTGCCTCCTGAGTGCTGGGATTAAAGACATGTTCCACCACGCGTGGCTGTATTATTTGGGATCAAAACCTAGGGGAAAAAAGTAGCAAACTAGAGAGAATTCTGACTGTAAAGGAATTGGAAGGGACTGACAGTTTGACTTGAGTTCTTTTTTCTTTGTTCTCCTTTCAGCCCATGACAGCTAAAAGCCCACATCATACTTCTCCTTTCACACTTTTGTTTCTGCAGGTTAATTCTCACATTCTAAAGAAGAACATGGTCCTCATGACGAATAATTTCTATGCTGCAGTTTTGGGATATGACGAGGTAAGGTCACTTGACAAGCCTTGGTCTGAACAATGGCCTTGTACAACAAAGGTTTCCCTTCCTTCTTCTTCCCTTCCTTCTTCTTCCCTCCCTCCCTGCCTTCCTTTCTTTCTTTTTATTAAATTATTTTTTATTTTTTGGAGAGATTCAGAGAGAGAGAGAGGCAGAGAATGGGCGCACCAGCGGCCTCAGCCACTGTGAACGAATTCCAGATGTGTGCACCCTCTTGTGGACAAGTGCGGAATTGCACCCTTGTGTCACTTTGCATCTGGCTAAATGTGGGACCTGGCAGGCAGGCGTCTTAACCGCTAAGCCATCTCTCCAGCCTTATTTTTTATGTTTTGACAAGATCTCCATAAGTAGTTCAGGCTGTCCTTAAATTCCTAATTCTCCTGCCTCAGGCGCCTGTATACTAGGATTACAGTGGCTTTTTAAAAAGTTGTGTATTTTATTCTACAGGGTGACATGAGGGAATTTTCATGCAAGTGTGTAATATACTGTTAGCACACTCTTTCCCCATGCCTCACTACCTTGCTCTTCCCCCTCCCCATTAGTCTCCTTTGTTCCCTTAGACAGTTTCCCTTTTGGTTTTGGGAGGTAGGATTTTGGTCTAGCCTGGGCTGACCTGGAATTCACTATGTAGTCTCAGGATGGCCTCCAACTCAAGACAATCCTCCTACTTCAGCCTCCTAAGTGCTGGGATTAAAGGTGTGCGCCACCATGCCTGGCATAAGATTTTGTTGTTGTTGTTAATTTTATTTATTTATTTATTTATTTATTTATTTATTTATTTATTTATTTTTTGGTTTTTCAAGGTAGGGTCTCACTGTAGCCCAGGCTGAACTGGAATTCACTATGTAGTCTCAGGGTGGCCTTGAACTCCCGGCAATCCTCCTACCTCTGCCTCCTGAGTACTGGGATTAAAGGAGTGTGTTACCATGCCTGGCCTAAGATTTATTGTTATTTATTTATTTAGTTAGTTAGTTAGTTAGTTAGTTAGTTAAGACAGAGAGAGAGTGAGAATGGGCACACCAGGGCCTCTAGCCACTGCAAACAAACTCCAGACGCATGTGCTACCATGTACATCTGGCTTACATGGGACTTGGAGAATCGAACCTGGGTCCTTAGGTTTCACAGGTGTGCACCTTAACCACTAAGCCATCTCTCCAGCCCACAAATGGAAATTTAATGACATAACTTCTTTATGACAGAAACTAGCCCAGGCTGCCCTGGTATTCATTTTGTAATTCCAGGATGGCCTCACACTCACAGCGATCCTCCTACCTCTGCCTCCTGAGTGCTAGGATTAAAGGTGTGTCATCACGCCCAGCTAAACTATGTTATTTATCCAATCCTCTGTTGATGAATACCTAGCACCTAGGTTGGTTTTATAACTCAGCTATTGGGAATAGTGCTGTAAATAAACATTGATGTAATATGTTGACCTGGAGTCTTTTGGATAAATACTCTGGAGTGGTTTAGCTGGGTTATATGGTAGGTCTATTTGTAGGGTTTTTTGTTTATTTGTGTGGTTCGTTTTTTGAGGTAGGGTCTTGTGTCACCCAGGCTGACCTGGAATTTACTATGTAGTCTCAGCAATCCTCCTACCTCTGCCTGCCAAGTACTGGGATTAAAGGCATGAGACACTATGACCAGTCCAACAAAAGCTGGTTTTTTTGTTTTTGTTTTTGTTTTTAGGTAGGGTCTTGCTGTAGCCCAGGCTGACCTGGAATTCACTATATAGTCTCAGGGTGACCTCAAAACTCATGGCAATCCTCCTACCTCTGTCTTCCAAGTGCTGGATTAAAGACTTTTATATTTATTTATTTATTTATTTATTTATTTATTTATTTATTTATTTATTTATCTTATTTTGGTGGTGGGGGTTTCCAGGTAGTGTCTCACTCTAGAGCAGGCAGACCTGGAATTCACTATGTAATCTCAGGGTGGCCTTGAACCCACTGTGATCCTCCTTCCTCTGGGATTAAAGGTGTGGCCACCATGCCCAGCTCCAACAAAGGCTTTTGATGACACTGCTGAAGGAAGCTTCTAGAACCATCTTTTCTGCCTGCCACTATTGCTTAGTTTGTA
The DNA here is from genome assembly GCA_036365145.1 of Orientallactaga sibirica. Classification (NCBI taxonomy): domain Eukaryota; kingdom Metazoa; phylum Chordata; class Mammalia; order Rodentia; family Dipodidae; genus Orientallactaga; species Orientallactaga sibirica. The sequence goes on from JAEOAD010000011.1 coordinate 10,725,995, forward strand.
CTTCATATTCATTGACTGGTTTGCCAATGTTTAGGAAAGAGAATATATATAATAAAACATATATAATATGGTTAAATCATTACTAGTCAGCATTTTTTGAGCATCTGTTGGCTGCGAGGTGGTGGGACACATCAGACACTATCACAGCCCCAGCTGCTCCCAGAGAGAGGAAGACATATAGTCTGCCAGACAAATGGTGTACAGTCTCATCTTCATTGCAAAAGCAATACATACTCGTTTTAAAAGTTCACAAAACTACATAATTTGTTGAAATAGGAAATAGAAGGCCTATTTCCTCTCCTGCCCTACTTGTTGCCCCAGAGGAAAGCTTCATTCATACTTTATTGGAGTTCCTTCCAGATGTTACTTGTGCATAGACAGGCATCTGGTTTTTCCTCCCACCATACACACATGCTGTTTTTCATATTGCTTTTTCACTGAGCTTTGAATGTTGGGTCCTTATCTTCTCAAACTGAAGCTCTGTGCCCATTGAACATGAACTCCCCATTTCCTCCTTCTCCGATTTCACTTTTTGTCTCTAGAAATTTAACTATTCTGAGAACCTCATATAAGTGGAATCTGACATATTTGTTCCTGGTGGCTCGTTTATTTCACCTAGCAGGATGTCTTCAGGGTCCATCCATGTTATTGTTCTGTGACATCTCCCATTCCTCCAACTTTTATTAGGAAAATTTCAAGCATATGGAAAAGTTAAAAGATGGTGTGTAATGAAGCCAGGCGTGGTGGCACACGCCTTTAATCCCAGCACTCGGGAGGCAGAGGTAGGAGGATTGCCATGAGTTCAAGGCCACCCTGAGATCACATAGTGAATTCAGGTCAGCCTGGGCTACAGCAAGACCCTACCTCTGAAAACAAAACAAACAAAAAAAGATGGTGTGTAATGAACACCTGTATACACACCACCAGGATTCATCATACCTCATATTTTCTTGATAAACCATGTTCTTTTAAGCTCATTTTGTTATCTATAGATTTAATGCAAGCATCATCTCTACTGGGAAGTAGTCCCTGACCTTCCCCTAGGCTCAGCTCATCCATCTTCCCTGGATTCTCACAATGCTTGCCTTAGCATTATCTGCTTGTCACCATGCTAGGTGAGGAGTTCTAGAAAATGGCAGTGTCTATTGTGTATATTTCTGTTGTGTAGCATAATGAGGAAATGTATAAAGGGTAGCTGGGGATATATATATATATATCTCAATTGTCAATTGGTAGAGTGCTTATCTAGCATGCATGAAGTCTGGGGTTTGATCCCCAGATCTCCAGCAACACATGAAACCAGGAGTGTTGGCACTTACCTTACAATGCCAAACACTCAGGAGGTGAAAGCAGGTAGATCAACGTTTCAAGGTAATCTTTAGCCACATAGTCATTTTGAGGCCAGTCTGGAGTACATGAGACTGTATGGAGTGCAGTTCCCAGTCCACTCCGAAGGTTCTAGTCCAGTCTGCATGCTGCCTGGCACTCAGCAAGTGTGTAGGTGACACAAACTAGAAAGTTTACGAAATATGCCAATTACCTGGCATACTTTCTAGACATGCTATTGTCAGGATCCTGTCACCTAAAATGTTCTAACTTAATTGGTATGATTGAGCAGCTATAATTGTAAAAATTCACAGATGATTCAAATGTGTGATTCCAAGAACAGCTTTTCTTCAAATGTAAAGTGTATGTGGATTCACTTGGACTGAGCAAGTTTGAGTTGGACTGAAGATACTGCATTGCACCGGCGTAGCGGCACACACCTTTAATCCCAGCACTTAGGAGTCAGAGATAGGAGGATCACCGTGAGGTCAAGGCCACCTGAGGACAACAGAGAGAATTCCAGGTCATCCTGAGCTAGAGTGAGACCCTACCTCGAAACCTGCCCTCCAAAAAAAGATACTTCATTGCTAACAAGCTGCAAGTTATATGTATTTTTCAGACTACTCTTGGAGTCACATGGTTTAAGACCAATCCAGAAGTAGCTAAATGCAACTTAAGCAAAATAAATGTTTCAGTTTCTTCATTCATGCTACTCCCAGCTGGTGTTCAATATCTGTGTGTGGCTACCAGACAGCCACTGTATGGGGCAGTGCAGACACAGAAAATTTCCGTTCTGAAAGTTCTGTTGGGCGGCAGTGTTTTGCAGTGCCTTACTGTCTTCAATCCTTTTCTTGGCTTGGGCTCTCTCCCTAGACACTTTTGGAACCCTTCTGTTTTTCTACTTTATGAGATCCAAATTACTTCTTGATATTTTAGGCTTTCTGTGAACTGTTCTGTTGTTAAGTGCTTTCTCTGCCTTTATCTCCCACTGCTTGTCCTTCAAGGGAGATCTTTGGTCCCTTGGCCTCACTCCCTGTACATAATGTTAAGACTGGTTAATACCCTACTGGACATGATGAATTGAGGCAGTAGCTGAGTCTTGGTTAGCTTGGTACCTAGGGCCAAGGTCAGAGCCTAGTACCTTGACACCTTTCTTTCTTTTCTTTTCTTTTCTTTTCTTTTCTTTTTTTTCTTTTCTTTTCTTTTTTTTTGCTTTTTGAGGTAGGGTTTCACTCTGGCCCAGGCTGACCTATAATTCACTATGTAGTCTCAGGGTAGCCTCGAATTCATGGCAATCCTCCTACCTCTGCCTCCTGAGTGATGGGATTAAAACCGTATGCCACCATGCCCAGCTGACTTTGACACCTTTCTATTTTATTTATTTTTCATTCATTTGAGAGAGAGAAAGAGGCAGATAGAGAATGGGTGTATCAGGACCTCTAGCCACTGCAAATGAATTCCAGATGCACGAGCCACCTTATGCATCTGGCTTTACGTGGGTATTGGGGAATCAAACCTGGGTCCTTAGGATTCACAGGCAAGTGCCTTAACCACTAAGCCATCTCTCCAGCCCCCAAAAGACACCTTTCAGCCGGGTATGGTGGCACATACCTTTAATCCCAGCACTCAGGAGGCTGAGGTAGGAGGATTCCTAAGACTACATAGTGAATTCCAGGTCAACCAGGGCTAGAGCAAGACCCTACCTTGAGGGAAAAAAAAAAGACATCTTTCTATATATTTAATGTACTTATCTCTCTCTTACTTAGAATATCCTGTAGCTCTCTACATCCTCCCCATTCTTTTTGGTTTTTTTGAGGTAGGGTCTCATTCTAGCCTAGGCTGACCTGGAATTCACTCTGTAGGCCTTGAACTCATTGTGATCCTCCTACCTCTGCCTCCCGAGTGCTGGGATTAAAGGCGTGCGCCACCACACTGGGCTATCCTCCCAATCTTTGTTTGGTTTTTTTTTTTTTTTTTGTTTTGTTTTGTTTTGTTTTTCCGAGGTAGCATCTCACTCTTTTTTTTTTGTTTTTTGTTTTTTTTTTTTTTTTTTTTTTGAGGTAGGGTCTCGCTGCAGCCCAGGCTGACCTAGAATTCCCTATGTAGCCCCAGAGCAGTCTTGAACTCATGGCGATCCTCCTATCTCTGCATCTGTCCATTTATGCATCCATTTAACAGTGTTGATTGTTTGCCACATGTGATATGTGGGGAATATATTGGTGAATCAAGCAAACATGGTTTGTCTTCACTAAATTTACTGAGAGACAGTATCCAAGTAACAAATAAGCACGAGATAAATGTCTGAGTACTAATAGGGTGCAGTAATAGAAAATAACGGGAATGACGTGTTGTAGGAGTGATGGCTGAAGAATGAAGGGGTGATCTGGGGAGATGGCTCAGTGGGTAGGAGTGCTTGCCTTGCAAGCATGAGGACCTGAGTCAGATCCCCAGGCTTCATGTAAAAAGCCAGGCGTGGCACGTACAACTGTAATACCAGTCCTGAGGGGAGTGGAGATAGGAGACTTGTGGGGTTCCTGGTCAGCCAAACTGACCAAAAAATAGCAGTTCCAAGTTCAGTGAGAGACTTCATTTTCTTCCCCCCGAGGTATGGTTTTGCTTTAGACCATGCTGACCTGGAATTCACTATGTATTCTCAGAGTGGCCTTGAACTATGGCAATCCTCCTACCTCTGCTTCCAGAGTGCTGGAATTAAAGGTGTGCACCACCATGCCTGGTTTGCCCTCCATTTTTATTCATTGAGTTATTAACAGTCTGGTGGAGAGAAAGCTGCAGCTAAGTTTAGTTTTGTATCCGGCCATTTCCAGTGCACTGGCATTGTGTGTCAGGGGCTGTCTGATGGCTGGGTAAGCACCCTCTCCTGACCTCGGAAGTGCAGGCTGGTTCTGCTGGGCACCAGCTACCTAGCTGACCTCTGAGCCTCAGTGTTTATCTTGCAAGGATGGTAATAATAGCTGTGCTGTATGGCATAGGTAGTCATTAGGCACTGGCTGTGTAAAGAAACCCTGACATCCTGGAACAGGTTGTTATCACTGCCAAAATGCCCTGAATCCTCCTTTTCCCTCTAACTGCCCAAAAACATCTGCCTATAGATTGCCCCCTACCAGCCATTTCACCCATCTCTGGGGCTGCCTTTTTGTAGCAGGCCATGGCTGCTCTGTGTTTCCTGCCCTGGGCTCTGCTCATTCTCTAAGCCCTTGTGACACCCACTTTCCTCTTAGTCTTTTCCATATCACATATGTGGGTTGCTGCCAACAGCACTTTACACACAGGCAGCCTGTTGTGCTAGCAAATAGCTTGGAGGAGGAGGATGTGCCTGAGCTTGTCCTTGGCCCCTATTGTCATTGCTAGAAGAAGTGGATTTTCCCACCTCAGCCATCATGCCAAGACAGTCTCAGCTGTGGAACTGTTGGGTTATTTAGTAGAGGACATCTAGAGCAGGTGGAATGCTTTTCCACTACTGTCTGCTCACCACACTGCTCTTCCTAGCAGCTGGTCTGGAGTCATACCTTATATGCCGCAGAGCCCAAAGAGGCCAGACCACCGAAGAACACAGACTGAATGCCCCTGGGTTCTTGTAAGGTTTACCACTTACAGAGCCTACCATGGACAATGTCTCTTAATGCTTTCAATTCTATGGGATAGGAATTATTAGGATTGGCTATAGCATGAAAAACTGAGACTTCAGAAGAGCTAAGGGGTTTTCAAAGGCCACACTCCAATCAGGAGTCAGAGTTTGAATTTAGACTATCTGGTTCATAGATAGTTGCTTCAACTGCTACCAGCTAAAGCATGCTTCTATTCCTTGTACCCAATGGGTCACACTTTTTAAAAATTTCTTTATACCTTCTTGACAATTTTTTTGGTTTTTCAAGGTAGGGTCTCACTCTAGCCCAGGCTGACCTGGAATTCCCTGTGTAGTCTCAGGGTGGCCTTGATCCTCCTACCTCTACCTCCCAAGTGCTAAAATTAAAGGTGTGTGCCACCATGCCCAGCAAGTATTTTACTTATTTTTGAGAGCAGGGAGAGAGAGAGGGAGAGAATGGGCATGTCAGGGCCTCCTGCCACTGCAAATGAACTCCAGATGTATGTGCCACTTGTTGCGTCTGGCTTCACGTGAGTTCTGGGGAATCAAACCTGGGTCATGAGGCTTTATAAGCAAGCACCTTTAAACTCTGAGCCATCTCTCCAGCCCCATTTTTTTTTCCCAAGGTAGGTTCTCACTCCAGCCCAGGCTGACCTGGAACTCATTCTGTAATTCCAGGCTGGCCTCAAACTCATGACGATCCTTTAACCTCTGCCTCCTGAGCCCTGGGATTAAAGGCATGTGCCACCATGCCCGGCCTTGATAAAGTTTGGGGGTTTTTGTTTGTTTGTTTGTTTTGTTTGTTTCTGTTTTTTGAGGTAGGGCCTTGAACTCATGGTGATCCTCCTACCTCTGCCTCCCGAGTACTGGGATTAAAGGAGTGCACCACCATGCCCGGCCCCCAATAAAGTTTTTTTTTTTTTTTGTTTTGTTTGTTTGTTTGTTTATTTTGAGGTAGGGTTTCACTCTAGCCCAGCCTGACCTGGAATTCACTCTGTATTCTCAGGGTGGCCTTGAACTCAGCGATCCTCCTACCTTTGCCTCCCAAGTGCTGGAATTAATGGCGTGTGCCATCACGCCCAGCTCCCAATAAAGTTTTTAAAGTATCTTTAAAGCCTGACATTTTGGAGTATACCTGTAATCTCAACACTTAGGAGGTGGGTCAGGAGTTCAAAGTCATCCTTGATTTTACATAGTGAGTTTGAGGCCAGTCTGGGCTACCCAAAGCCATATCTAAACTAAAACAAAGTCCTTTTGGGATATGTGTGTGTGTGTTGCTAAAAACTGAACCCTAGGGCTTGAGCCCACATTATCTCATGCTTATAACTCAAGGATGCTATGAGTAGAGCAAGTATTTTTTTCCTGCCACCACCTCTCAAGTTCTGGTGATTACAAGCATCACCACCACACCCAGCTTAAAGCAAGTCTTCATCTCTTTTTAGTAGCCAAGAAGTTTGAGACTCAGGTTAGCCACTGTCATTGAATTTGACAGTGGCAGAACTAGGATTTGATCTAGTTCGAGTCAGCACTTTGGCTCCATGTACAACGCTGGCACCTAGGCAGAGCAACTTCTCAGGGCCTTTCCCTTCAATCACCTTTATCCTCCCTCCCCTAGAGGTTTGAGCTAGCAAATGGTTCTAATAGCCTCTGATACCTGAGCTTTTGAGTTCCCAGTGCTTGGAGAGGCAGTGTCACATGCACACATGTGCACACAGGCTTTAAACATTGCCCTTTGTAGCCCATGGCAATCCTACTAAACAGCCGATTTCTCTGCTTAGGGAGAGACAGAGCCACTTGCAGCCAGATGGGTGACAGTGAAAGCAAGCTACCTTGTTTCCAAAGAGCCAGCTGTTTTGTAGATGTGTGCTTTTGGACCAAGCAAACATGAACACTCTACGCCCACCTGCATATCTGGCACACTGGCTCTGTACTGTCAGCCCATGCCTGTGGACAGCAGCGGAAGCACTGCTGCTTCTGTTTCTCTTCTTGACGTTCAGGCACTTCCTTAGCCAGGTGCAGTGTGGTTGAGGCACACTGAGAGTCCACCAGACAGTCCCACCCTGCATCTCCTCAGACAGTGCCATGACCCATTAGGCTCCTGAGGGACTGGCCAGGTGTTCTTATAAGCCGCTTCTCTGTCCCCTCACAGTCCTTCTGAACTCAGTCTTTGGTTTCATGTTGACTACTCCCTAGATAACCATTTGTATTCTTTGTTCCAGGGAATCCTTTCAGATGATCATGGACTGGCTGCTGCTCTCTGGAGAACCTTTTTCAACCAGAAATGTGAAGACCCACGACAGCTTGAATTGCTGGTAGAGTACGTGAGGAAACAGGTTCGCATCCTCCTTCTGCACAGTCTTGTAGAAAATGAGTCCTCCTGAGATGTGTGGGTGTTGGACTCTGGGAACATCATGAGAAGCTGAGTTATCAGGAGTTAAAAGAAATTCTGACCTGATCACATCAACAGCAGGCACATGAAAAGTTAGCAGGGCTGTTTTGTTTTGAGACAGGATTTCATGTAGCTCAAGTTTGGCCTCAAACTTGCTATATATTTGAGGCTGACCTTGAACTCCTGATCCTCCTGCTTCTACTTCTTATGCTCTAGAACTACATGCATGCACTATCATGTCTGGGCTTAAGAATGAAGAATAAGATCATGTTACTTAAATTTTTTTTTCAAGGTAGAGTCTCACTCTAGCTCAGGGTGGCCTCGAACTCACAGCGATCCTCCTACCTCTGCTTCCCAAGTGCTGGGATTAAAGGCGTGTGCCACCATGGCCGGCTTGATGTTCTTGTTTTAAAAAAAATGGCCAGGTGTGGTGGCACACGCCTTTAATCCCAACACTTGGGAAGCAGAGGTAGGAGGATCGCTGTGAGTTCGAGTCTACCCTGAGACTAATTCCAGCTGGGGGTAGTGGCTCACACCTTTAATCCCAGTACTCTGGAGGCAGAGGTAGGAGGATTGCCATTAGTTCAAGGCCACCCTGAGACTACATAGTGAATTCCAGGTCAGCCTGAGCTGGAGTGAGACCCTACCTCAAAAAACAAAAAGAAAGAAAGAAAGAAAGAAAGAAAGAAAGAAAGAAAGAAAGAAAAAGAAAGGAAGGAAGGAAAAGAAAAGAAAGAAAGGAGAGAGAGAAGAATGAGGACTAAAGAGATGGCTTGGTAGGTAAACATATTTGCTATTCAAGCATGAGGACCTGAGTTTGATCCTTAGCAACAACATAAAAAGCTGCACATAAAAAGAAAATAAAAAGGGCTGGAGAGATGGTTTAGCAGTTAAGGCACTTGCCTGTGAAGCCTAAGGACCCAGGTTCAATTCCCCAGATCCCATGTAAGCCAGACACATAAGGTGGTGCATGCAGCTGGAGTTCAATTACAGTGGTTGGAGGCCCTGGTACATCAGTTCTCATTCTTTCTCTCCCTCTCTCTCTCACTATTTCTCAAAAAAAAAAAAAAAAAAATCTGAGCTGGGCCTAGTGGCACACTAAGGAGGCAGAGGTAGGAGGATTGCTGTGAGTTCGAGGCCAGCCTGGGACTACAGTGAATTCTGGGTCCACATGGGCTAGAGTGAGACACTACCTCCAAAAGAACCAAAACTAAAAATAAAAAAATTGTACATAGTGTGCCTGCCTTTAATTCCAGCACTTAGGGAGAATGGAGACAGAAGGATTGCTGGGCTCCCTGGCCATCAAGTCTAGTCAGAACACAAGGAGATCAAGTTTTAGTGAGAGATATTATGTCAGAAAAAGAAGGTGGAAGAACCAATAGAGGTCTTTTTCTGGCCTCTGTATACATGTCCACACATACATGCATACACAACACCACCCCCCCTCAAAAAAAAAGAAGAGGAGGAGGAGCCAGGTGTGGTGGCACACACCTTTATCCCAGCATCCAGGAAGCAAACATATGATCTCAATGAGTTTGATGCCACCCTGAGACTACATAATGAATTCCAAGTCAGCCTGAACTAGAGTGAGACCCTGCCTCAAAAAGGGCGGGGTGAGCATTTCTTTGTCTAGGTGTGAACCTAAGCCAAGATCACTGGAGGAGGGGGTTAGAGAAGAGAGAATAGCTGTACTTCCAGAAGCTCATTCATTCACTCTGCACTGGCCTGGCGGTGTGCTAGATACTGGGCATTCACAGTCCTGGGAGATAAGGGCATGAGGTATAGTGGAGCACCCACCCATGCCCTCTTTGGTGCCTACCTGACATCTAACAGGATCAAGCTCCAAACAGCATTCCATAAACACCTCCAGCTCTTTCCACTGGCTGCCTTGCAAGCAAGTGTGTGTGTGTGTGTCTGGGTGGTGGTGGGAGGCTCTCAGGTCCATATTCCCTGGCTTTCCAGTGCTCCCTGACACTAAAGCTCCACATTAAGAACTACTTAGCCACATGGCTCCCTCAAGCCTGTGCAAAATGAACTCCTGATCTGTTGCCCCTGGATTCCTAATGGAAAGCTCATGGTCTCTGGATGAGTGTACTCAATGTCAGGGAGGAGAAATATGGAGGCTTTTCCAGGGTCTCCCAGTGAGTCAGCCTTCATTGCTGGCCTCAGACCCCCAAGCTGGGTGATTCATGTAGCCACCAGAGGCCTCAGCTGCTGCAGACAGCTCACCAGCCTGGGCTGTCTGTGAGTCACACCTTTGCTTTGTGGGCCTGACCCCTGTGGGTGAAAGGGCCTGATGCCACAGTTATTCCTTTGGTCACCTGTACCCATGGCCTTTAAGCCTCCAACATTTAGGACAAGGAAGCCAGACAAGGCCAATAGGACCAGCTACTTGCTTACTGGAAAACTGACATCCCAAAGCTTTTGAGCTCCAGAGAGTAGAGAATCCCAGAAGCCAGCATTTCTGTATGCCCATTCTTCAAACCTGTCAAGCTAGGGAGAAGGCAATGTAGCCAGAGAGCCTCACCCTCAGACAGGAGTAGCAATTGGCAAAACAAATGCTGTTTTCTGAAAGACCCACCCGACTTTTCCATCTGCCATGGTGGGCTTGTGCCAGATACCACAACAGGGCACAGCTGGGACCTTCCCAGGAGTCCAGGAAGGGGTTGCCACAGCTAATGTCCCTATGAGAAGTCTCATTTGGCCCCATTTAGAAGTGGGCAGTGATGAGGCTCCTAAGAAAGCAGGAAGCTTTGAAGGGGACCCAGTTCTGTTAAGCCAGTCAGGTGCACAGCCAGTCCTGGAGTAAATGTTTGTGGTGTGATCCAGGTACAATAGGATACTGGAATGGCTGGAGAACAATGTTCTGACCTGGATTAGGGGCACTCAGGAAGCTTGTCCTTGAACAGAGGCTGATCCTGTATGTCTGCTACTACTTGGTAACCAGTCTGAGGTTATGTTGAGGCAACCTGGGAAATGGGCAAAGTGGTGGCATTAGGGATAGAAATAGAGTTGTGGGTAAGAACAGTGGACTGTATGGAAGATGGCATTTCCTAGAAGTCTCAGGATGTGGAAGCTAGACATGGCTACATGAGAAGCCAGGACTCCAACATCAAGGGGCAGCAGTTATGAGCTCTTGGAAGGGGGATGATCCAAGCCCTAAGGTGAGCCCCAGTCTTCCTTCCACTCCCTCTGAGGGAGCCTTGTCCTGCCTGGTCAGTCCAGTAGAGGCTCTGCTCTGGGCCATCCTCACCTGTCCACTTGGAAGCATTTCTCATCCACTGCCTTGACGGCAGCAGCCTGGGAGTTGTCCTGGGCTGCCTTCACCACCAGCTTCTCAAGTGCTCAGCTCACCTGCTTCTGCAGGAACGCCTCTCCCTCTCCTCTCAGCTCTTCCCAGTGTCCCTCTGCACAGGGAGGATTTTGCACTTAGATTCCTTGGCAAGCTTGAAGAGGACCCAGTGGACTGGTATTGTTCAGGACAGTAGCACTTTTGTGTCCCATGGGCTAGAGGTGCAAATAAGAGAAAGCCCAGAGGGGACATGTTTTCTGTCTCCAGATGTCGGAGCAGCTGTCAATTGTGGGAAGCAGGAGTTCCAGTGAGCATGAAGGATCAGGGTCTTCAGGGTGATGATCATCCTAACAGCAGGGGTAGGCTTCTCTCTGTGCTGTGGGGGAGGGGCTGGGCCCACTCAGCAGCCTGGGGCCCCACTAAAAGACAGTGGAGGTGTCCATATCAGAAAAACAAAAGTGACAGCATTGTGCATACCCCTTATCATGTAATCTTTGAGTCCCTTGAGGTGCCCATTTCTGTCTCCTCTAACAGATACTTGAGAAGGTGTGAATTTCTGAAGTAGACACCTTGAGTAGCAACACTAAGAAAGGGCCCAACTGGGGGTCTTGCTTCCAGCAATATACTAGATGGAGTACACTCGGTGACTTTATAAGTCACAAGCTCTAGCCGGGCGTGGTGGCGCACGCCTTTAATCCCAGCATTCGGGAGGCAAAGGTAGGAGGATTGCCATGAGTTCGAGGCCACCCTGAGATTACATAGTGAATTCCAGGTCAGCCTGGGCTAGAGTGAGACCCTACCTTGAAAAAACCAAAAATGAAAAAAAAAAAACCAAAAAAAAATAATAATAAGTCACAAGCTCTGACTTCTAAGCCTGCAAGAACTTTGTACTGAGAGTGTAACAGGGTGAAATGTTCTTGGTGGGGGGGGTGAGTGAGGATGTCTCTCCATTCAGAGGCATGCTAGGCAGTACCTAATTTGTCACTGACTTTTCCCAGTTACTTGATTCTGCAAATCTCTTTAATGAAATAATGTGGGAGATCAGAGGCACTGGTCTGGTTCTGGATGGCCAGAACACCCCCAGTCCTCCTCCTTTTCCTCTCCTTGGGGAGGCTGGTGCCTTTTGCCCGTTCGTATGTGTCCTGATCTTGTCCTCTGTTCTCTGCTCTCCCTATTGCAGATGCAGTACCTGGACTCCATAAACGGCGAGGATCTGCTTCTGACAGGGGAAGTGAGCTGGCGCCCTCTGGTGGAGAAGAATCCACAGAGCATTCTGAAGCCCCAAGTTCCTACTTACAATGATGAGGGGCTTTGAGGGCTTGGCCAGATGCCCTTGAGAACCTGAGAGAGAGAGAAGTGCCTATTGGCCCCAGGACCCTGAAGAAAGTGGCCTGAACTGTCAAATATTTGGCCCCATTTGTGTTTGCTCTTCCTGTACCCAGGAGTCTGGTCTGGTGGGGTATAGTGCTTCTCTAAGGAGTAGTTTCCTTTAAGAGGAGCCCCATGCACACTCAAGGCTCACCAACAACCATGTGTTAAGGACAGCTTTTCCCAACGGCTGAGGAAGGGAAGTTAGGTTAGAAAGGGAGTACCCACACTGAAGGCCCACTGTGTTAATGAGCAGTTTGTAATGCAGCTGAGGAAGACAGGTAGCCACACTGTGTCCCCCAGTTTTGAGCCATGCATTTGAGGCGACCATTAAAAGAAACTTGTCTCTGCTGTGGCTCTTTTAGGAGATAGATGAGGTGGTGGACGCCACAAGCTCAGGAGCAACTGCCCAGTAGTTAGAGACAGGGAAACAGAGGAGGGGCCCAGAGGGGTCTGCTTTTCTTGCCTCCATCCAGTTCACAGAGAGGTGTAGCTGTCTGGCCTGCCAGGCATGTCCTTTGGGACCTGGGTGGGACCTGGGAGGCCCCTGATGGCCAAGGAGCTTGTCACATCCTAAGTAATTTAGAAAGATTACTTGGGAACAAAAGTCCCTTTGTCACCCGCAGTGAATTGGGTAAAGAATATGTGGTCTTTCCTTTCTTTGCCTCCCTCTTACATGAGATAGGCAAAAAAATTTTTCTGTCTTAGTGTCCCATCCCAAGACCCAGCCCTGTGCCGGCTTTCTACACGCTCCCCAACTTCTGCAGCTGTGCTATAGAGCCACCTGGTCTGAGCACGCAAGGACCCATTCACCCCTCCCTAGGTGTTTGGGTCATAGCTTGGGGAATTTTTTTCTTAAAGAAAGGGGGCGGGAAACTGTCTTGCCCCTCCCCACTTCAAACTTCCTTCATTGAACTTGCTATAAAATGAGTCATATAAAGAAACTCTATACGGGTGAGGTATATTCCACTTCTGTGAAAACATTACAAATCAAACCGCCTTCTCTCAGTTTATTTAAGATGCTTTTGTTGCGAGTGGAGCTCTCTAGTGAAGCCTCCACTGTGTGTGTGAGATAATAACACCTTGTAACTCATTACAGCTGGGCACTATTTACATTTACCAGAGCTGAGCCAGGCAGGAATTTGCTGATTAATTTATTTTTAATGGAGTGAAGTATACCATGCACCAAAATAAACTTTACTGTGTGTACCTAACTGCTCCTGGAATGGATGGAAAAATTAATGGAACAGATTTTGGCTCCCAACTCTGCACATTAATTCATATATAAAAGTTATTTGAACGTTAACCCATTTGCTGCCCAGGGCAGCTCCCCAGCCACAGATCCCAGCCCCATAGCACCAGTTTAGCTACTGGGCTTGCTTTAGAATCTTTGGAACTTTAGGTTTGTAAGGAACTTGAAAGGTCATTTGGGCCAGTCCTGGAACAGCACCTGACCACTTTTTAAAGATCTCTTTCGGCCCATGTGTTAACATAATCTCTAGCTGAATCCCTTCTGCAGCAGATAGAGGATCTCCACCTCAGAGCTTGTAGCCATGCTTGAAAGAGCCAAGTGGGATCCTGTCTGTGACATCCTGGCCATCAGTATCTTTCAGTGACTACACAATCCCTCTCCCCTTCAAGATAAAATCTAAGTACCTTGTAGGCCACAGGCTCTTGTCTTCCTGCATCTCTTCTAGCCTGCTTTTATGGGACTCTAATCCATTTCTTCACTGAGCAAACAATCATTTGGGATTACTGAAGGGACCACACTGTTTCCTCTACATTCCTCCCATTCCTCCTGCTGCTGACTAAAACCTTCTCTCTCTTTTTGGTTTTGTTTTTCGAGGTAGGCTCTTGCTCTAGCCCAGGCTGACCTGGAATTCACTATGTAGTCTTGGAGTGGCTTCAAACTCACTGCAATCCTTCTACCTCTGCCTCCTGAATGCTGGGACTAAAGGTGTGCACCACCATGTCTGGCATCCCTAAACTTCTCCAAGTGTCACCTTCCCTACCTTCTCCCTCAGACCGAAGCATGCTGTCTGTGGTGCTCCTTACAATGCCCTCTGCTCAGCACCACACTAAAAATGTTGAGGTGATTTTTTTGGTTTTGGTTTTTCAAGGGAGGGTCTTACTCTAGCTCAGGCTGACCTGGAGTTCACTATGTAGTCTCAGGGTGGCCTCGAACTCATAATGATCCTCCTACCTCTGCCTCCCAAGTGCTGGGATTAAATGTGTGCGCCACCACGCCCAGCCAAGGTGATTTATTTTTCCTTACCTGCTTCCCAACCTGCATGTTGACATGTTCCCGTGCAAGAGTGGATGCTATACAGGGGGAGGGAGTCTTCTTTCCATTCCCAACGCTAACAGAGTGCCTGGCCCCCTAGCATCCATGTATGCATCGGTAAATATATGAAAGTGAGTAGATGATCAAATCATCACTCATCAATACAAGCCCAACAAAAATTCTGTCCTAGGGCAGGAGAGCTGGCTTAGTGGTTAAACTGCTTGACTATGAAGCCTAAGGACCCAGGTTCAATTCTCCAGATCCCACATAAACCAGATGCACATGGTAGCACATGCTTCTGGTGTTCATCTGCAGTGGCTAGAGGCCCTGGTATTCCCCATTCTATCTTTCCCTCTGTCTCTCTAATAAATAATTTAAAAAAAATTTTTTTTAAATTCTGTTCTAGTCGAACATGATGGCATGTGCATTTAATCCCAGCACTCAGGAGGCTGAGGTAAAGAGAATCACAGTGAGTTCAAGGCTACCCTGAGACTACATAGTGAATTTCAGGTCAGCATGGGCTAGAGTGAGACCCTACCTCACACAAAAAAAAAAAGGCCAGGCATGGTGGCACACGCCTTTAATCCCAGCACTCGGGAGGCAGAGATAGGAGGATTGCTGTGAGTTCGAGGCCACCCTGAGTGAATTCCAGGTCAGTCTGGGCTAGAGCAATACCCTACCTTGAAAAAAAAAAAGTATTAAATACCACCTTTGGCTTTATCATAGAAACCAGAACCAAATGCTTCAACAAAGGCTTTTTTATTTTAAATCATTATTAGACAAAACAAGTAGAGAAAATTCTTTCCCCCGGGAGGTTCTTCAGGAATGACTGTCACTTATTAGTACTCTGTGTACTTCTGGAAGGAACCACAGCAAATTAAGAGACAATTATGGGGCTGGAGAGATGGCTTGGCGGTTAAGGACCTTACCAGGATCCATGTATACCAGATACGCAAGATGGTGCACACACCTGGAGTTCATTTGCAGCAGCTAGAGGCTCAGGTGTGCCCATTCTCTCTATCTGCCGCTTCCCACCCCTCCCCCAAATAAATAAAAATGTTTTAAAAATTAATTTAAAAAGAGACAAGCCGGGCATGGTGGCACATGTCTTTAATCCCAGCACTCAGGAGGCAGAAGTAGGAGAATCACCATGAGTTCAAGGCCACCCTGAGACTACAGAGTGAATTCCAGGTCAGCCTGTGCTAGAGTGAGACCCTACCTCAAAAAAATATATACAGAGAGACAATTAAGCCAGATGTGGTGGCTTACACCTGTAATTTCAGCTGAGGCAGGAGGATTACTTTGAATTTGAGGACAACTTATGCAACATAGTGAGACTGTCCAAAGAGAGAGAGAGAGAGTAATTAGAAATCTACCCAGCACCTGGGAGGTTGAGGCAGGAGGATCACAGGTTGGAGGCTAGCTAGAGCCTCCTAGCAAGATCGTGCTCCTCACAGACAAAAACACAAAGAAATCCTAGGTTGCTATTCACCAACTTGCACATGATTTTTTTTTTGTAATTTGTAAGTTTTAAGTGCATTGTCTAACCATTTTTATAAGTGGGGGACGTAGGGTCAGGGAGTTCTAGAGTTCTCCAAGATGCAGCAGTCCATACTGACCATGTGACTGACCTCAGAATTCCTGCTCTTTCTGCAGACTACACTGCCTCCCTCAGGTCAGTGAGGAGATCTGCATTTAAGCTTCCTGACATCTAAAGGTAAAAAAGAATGCCTTGAGCTGGGGAGATGGCTCAGGTTAAAGGCCCTTGCTTACAGTGCCTAATGGCCAGATGTACAAAGTGGCACTTGCAAATAAATAAAAATATTTTTTTAAAAAGAGAAGCTGGGTGTGGTGATGCACACCTTTAATCCCAGCACTCGGGAGGCAGAGGTAAGATGATCACCATGAGTTCAAGGCCACCTTCAGACTACATAATGAGTTCCAGGTCAGTCTGGGCTAGTGTGAAACCTTACCTCAAAAAACCCATATGTATATTTTAAAGAGAACACTGGGAGCTGGAGAGATGGCTTAGTGGTTAAGGCACTTGCCTATGAAGCTTAAGGACTCAGGTTCAATTCTCCAGGTCCCACATAAGCCAGATGTGCAAGGTGGCTCATGTATCTGGAGTTTGTTTGCAGTGGGTAGAGGCCCTGGTACATCCATTCTCTCCCCCCCCTCTCTCTCTCTGTCTCAAATAAATAAAAATCAATTTAAAAATTAACTTTATTTATTTATTTATCTGAGAGGAGAGAGAGAGAGCGAGAGAATGGGGACACCAGGGCTTCTAGCCACTACAAATGAACTCCAGATGTATGTGCATCTGGCTTACATGGATCCTGGAGAATTGGACCGGGATCATTTGGCTTTGTAGGCAAATGTCTTAACTGCTAAGCCATCACTCCAGCCCCCAATAAAATAAATTTTTACAAAGAGAACATTGGCTGAAGAGATGGCTTAGCAGTTAAGATGCTTGCCTGCAAAGCCTAAGGACCCAGGGTCAACTCCCCAAAACCCACATAAGCCAAACGCACAAGGTGACACATGCACACAAGGTCATGTATACACACAAGGTGGCGCACATATGTGGAGTTCAATTGCAGCAACTAGAGGCCTTAGCACACCAGTTCTTCTCTCGCACGCACACTCTCATAAAAGCCTTTATTTTTTTTTAAGGCTGAAGAGATAACTTAGTGGTTAAGGCACTTGCCTACAAAGCCTAAAGATCCAGGTTCAGTTCCCCAGGACCCACATAAGCCAGATGCACAAGGTGGTGGATGGGTCTGGAGTTTGTTTGCAGTGGCTGAAGGCCCTGGTGCACTCATTCTCTATCTTTCTGCACCCCCATTCCCCAGATAAAGTTAAAAGAGCAGGCTGAGCCAGGTGTGGTGGCGCACGCCTTTAATCCTAGCACTCGGGAAGCAGAGGTCAGAGGATTGCCGTGAGTTCAAGGCCACCCTGAGACTACATAGTGAATTCCAGGTCAGCCTGAGCTAGAGTGAGACCCTACCTCGGAAAAAAAAAAAAAGAGAGAGAGAGAGAGAGCTGGGCGTGGTGGTGCACGCCTTTAATCCCAGCACTTGGGAGGCAGAGGTAGGAGGATCGCCAAGAGATCGAGGCCACCCTGAGACTACATAGTTAATTCCAGGTCAGCCTGGACCAGAGTGAGACCCTACCTCGCAAAACCAAAAAAAAAAAGAGCAGGCTGGAAAGATTGCATAGTGGTTAAAGCACTTGCTTGTAAAGCCAAAGGACCAAGGTTTGACTCCACATGACCCACATAAACCAGATGCACAGGGTGGTGCATGCATCTGGAGTTCGTTTGCAGCGGCTAAAGGCCCTGGCACACCCATTCTCTCTCTCTCTCTCTCTCTCTCTCAAATAAATAAATATTTTAAACAATGTATCACTAAGTTGATTTTATTTTTATTTATTTATTTATTTAGAGAAAGAGGGAAAGAGAGGGAGAATGGGCGCGCCAGGGCCTCTAGCCACTGCAAACAAATGCCAGATGCGTGTGCCCCTTTGTTCATCTGGCTTACTTGGGACCTGGAGAATCGAACCGGGGTCCTTAGGCTTAAAAGGCCTGTGTCTTAACTGCTAAGCCATCTCTCCAGCCCAATAATTTTATTTATTTATTTTTTTAAAAAAAAAAAAGTAAGGAGCAGGGCTGGAGAGATGGGTCAGTGGTTAAAGCACTTGCCTGCAAAACTAAATGACTGGGGAGTAAGGCATGGTGGTGCATGCCATTAATCCCAGCACTCAGAAGGCAGAGGTAGGAGGATCTCCATGAGTTCAAGGCCACCCTGAGACTGCATAGTGGATTCCAGGTCAGCCTGAATAGAGTGAGACCCTATCTCAAAAAAAAAAAAAAAAACAAACAAAAAAACCCTTAATGACTGGGGTTCGATTCCCCGGTACCCATATAAAAGCCATGTGCACAACGTGGTGATGCATCCGGAGTTCATTTTCAGTGACTGGAGGCCCTGGCACACCTGTTCTCTCTGTCTCTCTTCTATCTGCTTGCAAATAAATAAATAGCATTTTAAAAAATGAGGTGGAGGGCTGGAGAGATGGCTTGGCGTTTAAAGCACCTGCTTCCTAAGCCTAAGGACGCTGGTTCCAATCACCAGGTCCCACATTTAGCCAGATACAAAGTGATGCAAGGGCGCAATGCCGCACTTGACCACAAGAGGGCGCACGCATCTGGATTTCGTTTGCAGCAGCCTCCCGCGCCCATTTCTGTCTTCCTCTCTGTCTTTGTGTCTCTCTCCAAAAAAAAAAATAATAATAAGGTGGGAAGTGATTGAGGAAAGACACCCAACAATGACCTCTGTTCACATGCCTCTGCATGCATGAATACTGCACACACACCAATTTTAAAAATTTTTAAAGTAATAAAAATTGATACTTAATTTTTATTCTGTGCCAGACACATCTTGGGGTTGATTGGCATTTACTATCTCACTTAAACCGCAATAACTAATTCATGTAACAACCGAGGGAAAGGAAAGGTACATTTACTCTGCGTGCAGGCTTGCCTGGCTCAGATTCTAATGCCATCTGCTCTCAGTTCTAAGGGCCTCATAGATGGAGGAGCACTTGTGCTATAGTTAAGTAAAAAGTTAAAACAGGGCTGGAGAGATGGCTTAGCAGCTATGTTGCTTGCCTGCAAAGCCTAAGGACCCATGTTCAACTCTATATCCCACATAAGCCAGACGCACAGAGGTGAGGCAAGCACAAGGTTGCACATGCCCACTAGGTGGAGCAGTCATCTGGAGTTCAATTGCTGTGGCTGAGGCCCTGGCACACCAATTCTCTCTCCCTCTCTATCGCTCTCGCTTTCTCTAAAAAAAAAAAGTTAAAGCAGTGTTCTCATGAACTGGTATGCGCACATAGACAACTGGAAAATACAAGGGAATTTGAAATCAGAATAGGCAAAGTTGGAAGCAAACCAGGAAGTGAGGGCTGCCCAGGTGAAGGTGTGGGACAGTAAACTCCTCACTGTCAAGTGGGCCAGTGGCATTGGCTGTCAAGGGAAAGAAAGGTTGCAGAGAAGGCAGCAGGACCATGAGTGGAAATGCCCTGGATAGCACATCATCTGACAGGCAGCAGGAAGCTACCCTGCACCCCACTTTCTCAGTAAGAATTACAGCTCGATAGGACCAGAGACATAGCCTAGCCAGGAAGGGGCCTTAGCTGTCCAAGCTTGCAGGCAAGCACCGCTAAACCATCTCTCCAGCCCAACAGACCCAATCTTGAAGGTCTCTTGCAGGTAGTCACAGCTTCTCTGATTAAGATGGTAATGGCTGTTGTGTTCAGAGAACAGTATTCTACAGCGCTGCCCTTCCCAAGCCATTTTGGTGAGCCTAGTACCCAGAGCAGGCCCAGATCAAAAGCTCCCCTCTGAAGCAGAGTGAGGAGTAAAGACCCATGCTGAGGAGTCCAGATACTAACCTATGGTGTCTAAAGTGATTGCAGTGTTAGTGCTAGATGGCTCATGGAGACCACCTCCTTCCCCCAAGCATTGTTTGATAGGCTGGGGCTTCACAGTTAGGAGCCAGACAGAACAGATGGGCCCGTGCTGAAAGACTCCTCTTCCTGCCACAAAAGAAAGAAAGAAAGAAAGAAAGAAAGAAAGAAAGAAAGAAAGAAAGAAAGAAAGAAAGAAAAGAAAAAAGGAAAAAAAAGAAAAGAAAGAAAGAAGAAAGGAAAATTCACTTCATGGGGTAGAAGGATAGCTTAGCAGTTACGGTGCTTGCCTGCAAAGCCAGGTTCAGTTCCCCAGGACCCACGTAAACCAGATGCACAAAGTGGCGCATGCATCTGGAGTTTGCAGCAGTTGGAGGCCCTGGCGGGCCCATTCTCTCTCCCTTTCTCTCCCTCTTTCTCTGTCTGCCTCTTACTCTGTTAATAAATAAATAAATAAAAACTTTCACTTCAACTAGGCGTGATGGTGCCTGCCTCTAATCCCAGCACTCGGGAGGCAGAGGTAGGAAAGAGGATCGCCATGAGTTTGAGAGGCCACCCTGAGACTACATAGTGAATTCCAGGTCAGCCTGGGCTAGAGTGAGACCCTACCTTGAAAAAACAAACAAACAAAAAAACAAAAAACAAACAAAAAAAACGGGAATTAAAACAACACAAGGTTATCCCAAGGTCTGCCCTCTCTGGGAAAGAGCCTGCCACCTGGCTGCCTGGCTGCACCATAGTTAAGGGTGTGGTTCCTCTCAGGTTTCAGAATGGGTCATGGGCTATAAGCCCCAAGCACTTGGTTTATACTTTGGCTTAATCCCTGGTTTATAATTATGGTTCCACCTTCCTCACCAAACTGTGGGTTCCTCTAGGGCAAGCACAGCTCTTACTCATCTTTGGGACCCTCATACTAGCCTAAAGTAAACATTAAATTCATCTTGGGTGATTGAACAGAGGGAGGATGAAGGGGGTGGACAGGGAGAGGTGGCTGCATCAGTAATGGGCAGATATGGTAATATTTCTTTCTCCCCCTCTCAAGTTCAGAAAAGATTGAGGTAAGACAAGGCAGCTGCTCATAGATTCACTGTGGAGCCTGCCCGCTTTCCACTTTGAGTTCAAACTTAAAAAGCATAACATTTCTTCTTTTTTTTCCCTTTCTTCTTGTCCTCCCCCTCCCCTCTCCCCCAAGGTAAGAGCCTCACTCTAGCCCAGGCTGACCTGGAAATCACTATGTAGTCTCAAACTGGCTTCAAACTCACAGTGATCCTACTGCCTCTGCCTCCCTAGTGCTGGGATTAAAGATGTACATCACTGGGGCTGGAGAGATGGTTTAGCAGTTAAGGCATTTGCCTGCGAAGTCTATGGATCCCGGTTCGATTCTCCAGGTCCCACGTAAGCCAGATGCACAAGGGGGTGCACACATCTGGAGTCCATTTGCAGTGGCCAGAGGCCCTGGCACGCCCATTCTCACTATCCCTCTCTCTCTTTCCCTCTCTCTGTCTCTAATAAATCCCATTCTCACTATCCCTCTCTCTCTTTCCCTCTCTCTGTCTCTAATAAATAATAAATAAATAAAAATAAAAATCTTTAAAAAAAAAAGATGTACATCACCACACCCCGCTTTTTTCTTTTTTAAAATATTTATTTTTATTTATTCATTTTTAGAGAGATTGAGAATGGGCAGGCACATTAGGCCCTCTAGCCAGTGCAAACAAACTCTAGATGCATACACCACCATGTGCATCTGACTTATGTGGGTCATGGGAATTGCCTATGCAGCCTAAGGACCCAGGTTCAATTCCCCAGTACCTATGCAAGCCAGATGCACATGGCTGTGCATGTGTCTAGAGTTCGTTTGCAGTGGCTAGAGGCCCTGGCGCGCCCATTCTCTCCCAAATAAATAAAAATAAAATATTTTTAGAAAGAGCTGGGCGTGGTGGCTCACACCTTTAATCCCAGCATCTCGGGAGGCAGAGATAGGATGATCACCATGAGTTTGAAGCCACCCTGAGACTACAGAGTGAATTTCATATCAGTCTGGGCTAGAGTGAGACCCTACATTGAAAAACCAAAAAACAAATAGGAAAAAAAAACTCTGAACCTCAGCTGAGCAACTCAGCCAGGTAGTTGCCACAAATTGAGTTCACATAGAAACTCAGTGAAGGAGGTGTTTTGGACCCCGTTTTATAGATCAAGCCCCTGTGACTCTTAAGTTGCTTTTACCAATTAAAGTGACAAAGCCATTGTTCCAACAGGGAGGAGGACCTGACTCAGCTCAGTGGCACAACTGTAGCCCCTTGGTAGGCCAATCCTGGGCCCCAGCCCTCAGGATGAGGTGACTGAAGACCTGTGTGGCAGGTCCTCAGTGAACAGCATGTCACACCCGTCTAGTTGCTTCAGGGAGGCTGGTACTTTGAGCCACGCTCCTTCTCACAGTGGCTTCCTGAGTATCCTGAGATGTGGCTCTAGAATCTTCCTACCCTCCTTACCAAGACCTTCAGGGCTCTTCATAGTACGTGTGGCTCTGGGGACTTTCCTTGTCTGTCAGCACCTTTGCTGGGCACCACTTTCCTCCTGACTGTCCTCCTGCTTGGAATGTCCTGCTTGCCATTCTGCACAGATGGAAATTTTCCTCATCCTTTTTGGCTTTGTGTTGCACACACCTGTTTGTGTGGGGAGGTGCCAGTGAGCCCCAATGATCTGTCTGTATCCATCTCCCTAGCCTTGGAATTATAAGTGCATGCCAACCTGCATTCCTTTATCTTTACAAAAAAAAATTACTGGGCTGGAGAGATGGCTTAGTGGTTAAGGCACTTGCCTGCAAAGCAAAAGGACTCAGTTTCGATTCCCCAGGACCCACCACGTAAGCCAAATGCAGATGGTGCCGCATGCATCTGGTATTCATTTGCAGTGGCTGGAGGCCCTGGTGTGCCCATTCTCTCTCTGTGTGTCCTCTCTCTGTACTTCTCTCTCTCAAATAAATCAATGAACATAAATAAATAAGCCAGGTGTGGTGGAAGCACTCTGGGGGCAGATAGGAGGATCACCATGAGTTCAAGGCCACCCCGAGACTACATAGTGAATTCAGGTCAGCTGAGCTAGAGTGGAACCCTGCCTCAAAAAAACTAAATAAATAAACAAATTATTCATTCATTCACTCATTTGAGAGAGACAATAGGCATGGGTGTGCCAGGAACTCCAGCCACTGCAAACCAACTCCAGACGCATGCATCTCTTTGTGCCTCTGGCTTTATGTGGGTACTGGGGAATCGAACCCAGCCCATCAGACTTTGTAAGTGAACTCCTTTAACCACTATGCTAACTCCTCAGACCCCCTTACCTTTCTTTTTTTTATCTTTATGAGACCAAGGTCTTCCTACGTAGTCCAGACTGGCATCGAAGTCACGAACTTCCTGACTCAGCTTCTTGAGTACTGAGGTTAGTAAAGGTATGCAGTGCTACTAGACCTGACAGAACAAACTCACCCTTATTATGCAGCTCGAACTAGCCTCTAAGGACTCCTTACCACCTGTGTCCTTGTCTCTCCAGCTCTCAAATGGCTTTCCCTTGGTTTACCCATCAGCTGCCCTCTGACTACCCCTCCACCAGAAATCCCTGTCTCCCCAATTGAAGTGTCACAGAGAAGGTGTGTGGCAGTGCGGTAACTGGAGGGCTCCAGCAACCTCTGTCCCACCACCCCCACACGACAGGCACCTGCCCCGGCGCCACTCAGCTTGAGATAGGCGACAGACAAGACTAAATGGCTCCCAGGAAGGCCAAGTGATGCCAAGAAGGCGCCCGACACACCCTCTGGACAAGAAAATATTTTCCTTCTTTTAATAACAGTCATTAAGGGGCCTGTGCCCCACATACTGAAGCCAGGGGCTCCCATCACCCTGGGCAGCACCCTGAGCCCAAGCCCGAAGGCCAAGATTGACCTGTTTAGCCTTCCATTACGCTAACCCACTGAGACTACAGGGAGGGGCATCTGGTCCTGCAGCCCTAGGGGACTGGGTTTCATGTACACTTTACTATTCTCAGAATGTCAGGGATTCCTGGGACCTTTTCTCTTGTTTTGTTTTGTGTTGTGTTTTTTTGGTTTTCGAGGTAGGGTCTCACTCTAGCCCAGGCTGACCTGGAATTCACCATGTAGTCTCAGGGTGACCTTGAACTCTCTGTGATCCTCCTACCTCTGCCTCCTGAGATTGAAATAGATCTGCACATGGACATGAGCATGTCAGTACATACACCAGCTATAGCCAGACCCTTCAAGATAGCCAAGTGGGTTCATAAGCACCACAGATAGTGTGTTCCTACACACTCATGCCCAGATACAAATATATATTTAGCTGAATGATATGAAAGTGCTACTATTCAAAGACTTTTAAAAAAGTTTTATTTATTTATTTATTTATTTATTTATTTATTTATTTATTTATTTATTTGAGACAGAGGGTGAGAGAGGCAGAGAGAAAGAATGGGTGCTCCAGGGCCTCTAGCCACTGCAAATGTATTCCAGACGTATGCACCATTGTGTGCATCTGGCTTACATGGGACCTGGAGAATTGAACCTGTGTCCTTTGGCTTTGCAGGCAAACGCCTTAACCACAAAGCCATTTCTCCAGCCCTCAAAGACTTTTTTTTTTTTAAATTTATTAGAGACAGAGAGAGAGAGCATGGGCGCACCAGGGCCTCTAGCCACTGTTAACTCCAGAGGCATGCACCACCTTGTGCATCTGGCTTATGTGGGACCTGGAGAATCGAACTTGGATCCTCAGGCTTCGCAGGCAAGCGCCTTAACTGCTAAGCCATCTCTCCAGCCCCCTCAAAGACTTAAAAATTTTTTTCTTTGTTTTTATGAGAAAGAGAGAGACACACACACACACAGAGAGAGACAGAAGGCTGGAGAAATGGCTTAGTGGTTAAGATGTTTGCCTGTGAAGCCAAAGGATCCCAGTTCAATTCTCCAGGACCCATGTAAGCCAGATGCACAAGGGGCACATGCATCTGGAGTTCGTTTGCAGTGGCTAGAGGCCCTGGTGTACCCATTCTCTCTCTGACTCTCTTTCTTTCTCTCTCTCTCTTTGCTTGCAAATGAATAAATAAAAATTAAAAATAAATAAATAATCTTTTTTTTTTTTTTTTTTTGAGGTAGGGTCTCACTCTGGCCCAGGCTGACCTGGAATTAACTCTGTAGTCTCAGGGTAGCCTTGAACTCATGGCAATCCTCCTACCTCCGCCTCCCAAGTGCTGGGATTAAAGGCGTGCGCCACCACGCCCAGCTTAAATAAATAATCTTAAAAGAGAAACAGAAAATGGGCACACCGGGGCCTCTAGCTGCTGCTAATGAACTCCAGACCCATGTTCCTTCTTGTGCATCTGGCTTTATGTGGGTCCTGGAGAATTGAACCGGAGTCCTCAAGCTTTGCAGGCAAGCTCCTTAACTGCTAAGCCACCTCTCCAGTCCTCAAAGACTTAAAAAATATATATGTTTAGCCAGGCGTGGTGGTGCACACCTTTAATCCCAGCACTTGGGAGGCAGAGGTAGGAGGATCGCTATGAGTTCAAGGCCACCCTGAGACTACATAGAGAATTCCAGGCCAGCCTGAGCTAGAGAGTGAGACCCTACCTTGAAAAACCAATATATATATATATATATATATGTTAAATTTTTATTTATTTATATGAGAGAGAGGTAAAGAGGCAGGTAGACAGAGAGAGAGAGAAAATGGGCACATCAGAGCATCCAGCCACTGCAAATGAACTCTAGATGTGTATGCCACCTTGTGCATCTGGCTTACATGGGTCCTGGGAAATCAAACCTGGGTCCTTTGTCTTTTTTTATATATAATTTTAAAAAATATTTTATTTTTATTTATTTATTTATTAGAGACACAGAGAGGGGAAGAGAGAGAGAGTGAGAATGGGCACGCCAGGGCCTCTAGCCACTGCAAACGAACTCCAGCTGCATGTGCCACCATGTACATCTGGCTTATGTGGGACCTGGAGAGTTGAACTTGGGTCCTTAGGCTTCACAGGCATGTGCCTTAACCACTAGACCATCTCTGCAGCCCTGGGTCCCTTGTCTTTGTAGGCAAGGGCCTTAATCACTAAAGCTATCTCTCCAACCCAAGACTTTAATTTTTTTTTTTTTTTTTTTTTTTTTGGATTTTGAGGTAGGATCTCTCTTGCTCTAGCCCAGGCTGACTTGAAATTCATTATATTGTCTGAGAGTGGCCTCGAACTCACAGCAATCCTCCTACTTCAGCCTCCCAAGTGCTGGGATTAAAGACGTGCACGACCACACCCAGCTTGTTTTTTTTTTAACTTTTTTATTGATAACTTGCATAATTATGCCCAATATACCATGATAATTTCCTCTCCTACCCCACTTTCCCCTTCACATATCCACCTCCACCATATTCCCCTCCCTCTCAATTAGTCTCTCCTATTATGAGGGTCTTGTGTAGGTAATACCAGGCACCACGAGGTCATGGATATCCAGGCCATTTTGTGTATAGAAGAGTGTATTGTAGCCGGGCATGGTGGCGCACGCCTTTAATCCCAGCACTCGGGAGGCAGAGGTAGGAGGATCGCTGTGAGTTCGAGGCCAGCCTGAGACTACATAGTTAATTCCAGGTCAGCCTGAGCTAAAGTGAGATCCTACCTCAAAAAAAAAAAAAAAAAAAAAAAAAAAAAAAAAAAGTGTATTGTAAGCAGTCCTACCCTTCTTCTGGCTCTTACATTTTTTCTGCCACCTCTTCTGCAATGGACCCTGAGCCTTGGAAGGTATGATAAAGATATTTCAGTGCTGAACACTCCTCTGTCACTTTTTCTGAGCACTATGGTGCCTTCTGAATCATCACAGTGGTCACCACTCTCTGAAAAGAGAAGCTTTTCTAACCAAAAGTGAGAGTAGCAATAATATATAGTGAATGCTAAGAAAACTGCTTACATGGCAGTTTGGTGAGCATAATATATGCATTTAGCCAGACCACAGCAGGCATTGTTCCCCTAGGGATTATGACCTCCCCCCACCATAGGCTTTTGACTAGGTTTTCAGTACCAGATATGTATTCTCTCCCGTGGAACAGGCCTCCAGTCCAATTAGAGAGCGATTGGTTTCACCCATAACAGATATGCCACTAATGCACCTGATGGCTCATTTGGCCTGGCTGCCAAACTTAAGGCTTGCAGCATCCATTGTTGTTTATCACCACTGATGACTTCTCTCTCTCATAGGGCTGCATGTAGCATAGCTTTTTCCAGCTTTCTGTCAGCTCCAGCTTGATTCAATGACCTTGCACTCCAAGCATTTGGAGTGTTCAGCAATAGGATTTTTGGTTTGTTTGGTTTTTTAAAATATTTATTTATTGGCCTGGGCATGGTGGTGCATGCCTTTAATCCCAGCACTCGGGAGGCAGAGGTAGGAGGATTGCCATGAGTTTGAGGCCACCCTGAGACTACATTGTGAATTCCAGGTCAGTCTGAACTAGAATGAGACCCTACCTCAAAAACCTCAAAAAACCAAAATGTTTTTTAAATTTTATTTATTTATTTATTTATTTATTTATTTATTTATTTATTTATTTTGTGTGTGTGTGAGGGAGAAAGAGAGAGAGAGAGAGAGAGAGAATGGGTGCATTCTCTAAGGACCCAGGTTTGATTCCCTAATACCCATGTAAGCCAGCTACACAAGGTGGCATGTGTGGAGTTCATTTGCAGTGGCTAGAGGCCCTGACACACCTTTTCTCTCTCAAATAAAAACTAAAATCAATTTAAAATAAAGTTTGTTTTGTTTTGTTTTGGTTTTTTTGAGGTAGGGTCTCACTCTGGCCCAGGCTGACCTGGAATTCACTATGTAGTCTTAGAGTGGCCTTGAACTCACAGTGATCCTCCTACCTCTGCCTCCCAAGTGCTGGGATTAAAGGTGTGCTCCACCATGCCCGGCTGAAAATAATTTTTTAAAAAAGCTAATTTATTCACCTATGTTGAAGTGAAACTATTAGTTTTGGGATTACAGGTATGTGTCACCCTGCCTTCCAAGAATGGAAGCAACCAAAGTATCTATGAGTACATGAATGGATATTCAAAGTGTGTTACGCCCAAACAGAATCAGTGGTGGAAAGAGAGCCTGGTGGCTATAGCATGGGTGAAACTTGAGGACACTGTTATGTGAATCAAACCAATCACAAAGAAAACCAATACTGCACGATTCCACCTTAGGTCCTTTGAGTAGTCAAAGTCATAGAGACAAAAGTAAGTAGTGGAGAGCCAGGCGTGGTGGCGCACACCTTTAATCTCAGCCCTTGGGAAGCAGAGGTAGAGGGATCACCATGAGTTCGAGGCCACCCTGAGACTACATAGTGAATTCCAGGTCAGCCTGAGCTAGACTGAGACCTTACCTGGAAAAACCAAGAAGAAAAAAAAAAGGCTGGAGAGATTGCTCAGTGGTTAAAGGTACTTGCTTGTAAAGCCTGACAGCCTGGGTTCATATCTCCAATACTCATGTAAAGCCAGATGCACAAAGTGGCGCATGTATCTGGAGTTCATTAGCAGTGGCAAGATGCCTTGGTGCACGTTCTCTTTTTCTCTCTTTTTGCAAATAAAGAAAAATATTTAATTTTTATTTATGTAATTTATTTGACACACATGCACAGAGAGAGAGAGGCAGATAGAGAGAATGCATGCACCAGACCCTCTAGCCACTGCAAATGAAACTCCAGACATATGTGCCATCTTGTGCATTTGACTATGTGGGTACTGGGGAATCAAATCTGGGTTCTTTGGCTTTGCCAGCAATTGTCTTAACCATTAAGCCATCTCTCCAGCCCTTTAATTTTATTTATTTATTTATTTACTTACTTGAAAGAGAGATATATAGAGAGAAAGAGAGAGAGAGGGAGAATGGGTGTGCTAGGGCCTCTATCCACTGCAAATGAACTCCAGACACATGCACCACTTTGTGCATCTGGCTTATATGGGTCCTGGGAAATCAAACCTAGGTCCTTTAGCTTTGCAGGCAAGCACCTTAACCACTAATCCATCTCTCCAGCCCTTTACTTTTATTATTATTATTATTATTTTTTTTTGTTTTTTTGGTTTTTCGAGGTAGGGTCTTATTCTAATCCAGGCTGACCTGAAATTCACTCCGTAGTCTCAGGGTGGCCTCAAACTCATGGTGATCCTCCTACCTCTGCCTCCCGAGTGCTGGAATTAAAGGCGTGCACCACCATGCCAGGCTCCTTTAAATTTTTTTTTAAAGTAGGAAAACAAGTATAATGGTGAGGGCTAGGGAACTGGCTCAGTGGGTAAGAAGCGCTTGGCAGAACCACGAAGTCCCGAGAGGGCCTGAGACCAGCTGATTGCCAACAGACGGGTGGAGGAGAAATGATGATTTATTGTTTCATGGGTACAGACTTTCAGTTTTGCAAGATGAAACGTTCTGGAGCTGGACGTTAGTGGCTACACAGCAGTATGAACTACACTGGTGAAGATGGAAAAGTTTATGTGCATCTTACCACAACTTGAAGTCATAAGCAAGGGCTGGGGAGATGGCTCAGTGGTTAAGACTCTTGCTTGCAGAGCCAGCTGGCCTTGGTTAGCCCAGGGTTGAGTCCCTAGTACCCACATAAAGCCAGATGCACAATGTGGCACAGGTGTCTGGAGTTCATTTGCGGTGGCCGGAGGACCTGGTGTGCCCATAGTCAATCTCTCTCTCTCCTATCTGTCGCATAAAAAAATAATAATAATAAAGTAAAAGCTCCAAGGCCAAAAATGCACGCTGAGTTGGACATGTAGCAGGGATTAAACTCAAATAACTTGATAGTAAGTAAACAAGCATGCCTGTCTCCCTCCTAAGAGCCCTATTCCAACCCAGATAAGAGTGTGGTTCTCCCCTTCAAACGAATGTAGAGATAAGTCCCTAATGAGGGCCCTGTCATCTTTGCTGCCCCCACAACTCATCATCCTCCCACAGTCTGACTTTGTTTACTTAACTTCCTACCACCCCTGTAGCCTCCTTACCCCCAGAGAAGGGCCCAGAGAGGACCAGGTGCTCTACTTTCTAGGATGGACACATTTCAGTCAGTTCTTTTCTTTTCTTTCTTTCTTTTTTTTTGAGGTAGTGACCCACTCTAGCCCAGGCTGACCCAGAATTCATTAGAAGATCTCAGGCTGGCCTCGAGCTCACAGCGATCCTCCTACCTCTGCCTCCTAAATGGTGGGATTAAAGGCGTGTGCCACGGTGGTGGTTTGATCCAGGTGTCCCCATAAATTTAGGAGTCTGAATGCTAGTCTCCCCAGCTGATGGCAATTGGAAATTAAAGCCTCCTAGAGGCAGAGTATTATTGGGGGTGGGCTTAGGGGTATTACAGCCAGCTTCCCCTTGCCAGTGTTTGGCACACTCCCCTGCTGCTATTGCTCATCTTATGTTGGCAAGGGCATCATGTCCACCCTCTGCACATGCCATCGTTTTCCCCTGCCATCATGGAGCTTCCTCCAGAGTCTGCAAGGCAAAATAAACCCTTTTTTACCCAAAAGCTGCTCTTGGTCAGGTGATTTCTGTCAGCAATGCGAACCTGACTGCAAGAGCCATCATGCCCAGCACATTCCAGTTCTTGGTCTGTGCTCTATGTTGCCCCTGGGGTCCTCACCTCAGTGTCCCAGTTCCCACCTATTCCAGCCACACGTACTTGTCCTACAAAGCTCTGCTCTCTCAGAACCTGTGTTCTGGACAAGAGCACAGGGCAGACAAACCATGCGCAGGCATACTGAATAAGGTATATGAAGCCGTGGCTGTAGGTTCTCCTGCGTTTGCTAATGTCCTCATCAGACCTCACCCTTCCCTTAGGAAGGTGGTGATCAGCCTGTCCCCACCCTTGCTGCCAGCTGCTGACCTTTTCTCCAGATCAAAGTCCCTTCCTCATCCTCCTGAGGACAGACCACCCCCACAACATGCTCTGAGACTCTGACCTTTGTTGAGGCAGAGATACCTGCTCTATTTTCCTTCTGTCCTTTGTGTGTCTGCCCACCCTATGAAACAACCTTTGACTATTCAGCCCCGAATGAAGGAGGAAGAAAGGCGACAGTGTGGTTTCCACAGGCTGAGAGCATCCTTGGATGGAGTTGAGTGTCCAGCTATCTGCCTCAGCTCACCACTCCAGCGGAAATCTGGTTAGCAGCAAGCTCCAATCTGTATGAAAATGTCCTTATGAGCTGGGTGTGGTGGCACATGCCTTTAATCCCAGCACTTGGGAGGCTGAGGTAGGAGGGTCGATGTGAGTTTGAGGCCACCCTGAGACTACAGTGAATTCCAGGTCAGCCTGGACTAAAGCAAGACCCTACCTTGAAAAAAAAAAAACTCCTTATGAAACCCAGTACTATGTATGATGAAATATATATATATTTGAATTAACAAAATATATTATTAGGGCTAGAGATGTAGCTTAGTTGGCAGAGGGTTTGCCTAGCATGCACAAAGCCCTGAGTTTGAGTCCTATCACTGAATAAAACAAGTGTGGAGCTAGAGAGATGGGTCAGTGGTTAAGGCTCTTGCCTGCAAGCCTAATGACCTGGGTTTGATTCCCCAGTACCCACATAAGCACGTTTGCAGGGGCTGGAGACCCTGGAATGCCCATATTCACTCTCTCTCTCTCTCTGTTTGCAAATGAATAAATAAAATATATATTTAAAAAACCCAGGGCTGGAGAGATGGCTTTGCAGTTAATCGCTTGCCTGTGAAGCCTAAGGACCCCGGTTCAAGGCTCAAT